>CM031241.1:492768226-493438395 GCA_018340775.1 Taxus wallichiana var. yunnanensis | reverse complement strand
AGTTATATTTAATTATTATAAAAGTGTCGTTAATAAAAGAAAAATATATAGAGCACTTATAATAATTTATGACTTAATAATTATTAAATCTATGATGGAAAAAGACCCCGAATATAATTTATTATCCATCTAAAATGAAATGGCGACTTGCCTTGAGGAGGAGCAATGGAAACTTAGAAAGGAAAAAAGGGCCACATTATTTTTGTATCCTCCCTAATGGAGAAATGGCGATTTGCTCAAGGGATCAAAAGAGCATAGTGTTGGATATAGCATATTTTGTCATTGATGTCAAAACATACAACATTAGTGTTGATGGAAATATTGAAGTTTGAATATTTGTTTAATATTCACTTATTGAACATTAGTGTTTGTAAAATATTTATCCATGTCAAAAGTAATGTGATGTCAAAATTTGAATATTTTAATATTCAACATCACCAAGCAATCTTACGACACATGGCTGGATGTGTGTAAGAGATTCTATGACTTATGACACGTAAAGAGATTCTATGACGCGTAAGAGATTTTAATAGACGTTTTATGGCGTGAAGAGGTTACTTTTAAAGAGGTGTAAGGAAGTGTAAGAAGGTTTATGACAATGCGTAAGAGGAGTTATTCTTACATGTGTAAGAGAATATTTTTATTTGGAGAAAATATTTAATATTGTTGTAACACAGCCTAAGTGATGTGGCTTCTTTATGGCACATTTTTTTCATGTAGGACATTTAAATTTCAATATTGATGTCCCAGATTTCACTACTGAAATCTGCAGCAGACTACCTATTTAAAAAAAGGTCATCGTACTTTTAAAATAATGGAGTCGTTTTGTGTTTTTATTGCGGAAAGTTTCTACGTAATGTGTCAAGATATTCCCAAGGAGTCATATTAGCCATTTTAACGCAAATACCTAGATGCCAAAATGGTCATATTCTCATCGTTAGGTTTGTATGCTGTTGAAAATTTTTATTTAATTATTTTAAGCCCCATTTGAGGTAATTGTGCTCTCTAAGTTTAACCTGTTGTGGTCTTACATTCAATATTCCCATATACGGTAGGGTTTTAACTTGAGGAATGAATCCAGCGAAGCTTTATCCCATGACTTTTGGCAACGTTTTGCATTTTTGTGTTTTCCGTTTTGTTTTTGTGAAATTTCTTTAGTCGATTCCTTTGCCCGGTTTAATTTGATTTCTTGCCTAGAGTATGGGAGATCACCTATGCACGTTGTGCCGAGAAGGAATTCGCCATCGAGGTCTAGTTCTCTTGGAAAAGACGAAGTCGTGCACCAAAAGTTTCTTTTGGTTGGCCGCATTTTTGGAAAAAGAGGGTTTGAAGTGAATCATAGGATTTTGGAAGCCAGGCGGCAAGTGGGATTTTGTACTTGCTAACAGTACTTTTCCCATGGAAGCAACGCCACTTAAGTCATGATAGGAAAATTAGAGCGGCCAGGCAATAGCGGGAATTTCTTAAATGTAAATGCAGGTAAAAATTTCCATTGTGAAATTAAAGAAAAAAATCACTTAAGGCATTGATGGGATTTTATTACAGCCTTGCGGGGTAAATAATCTCATTATGAAATCAAAACTTTAAGTGAATAGAAGTTTTCGCTCATGCCTTGCAGGTAAATAATCCCATTATCGAATTGTTTTTAAAATAGGAAAGTCCTGCCCCTTTGGGAAAGCGACTTTAAATGCATTAAATTAATTTGTTTTTTCTCCTAAATTTTGGCATGAGTTTGTGGGAAAAGTCAACAAATGAAAGTGGATAAAGAAATTAGAATTAAAATTCTAAAATTAAATAAATATTATTTATTTAATGCAGCCCCTTCAATATGACAAAAAAGTGTTGCCCCATTTGGGAGAGGAATAATACTTTTTAAGTATTAATTGATTTAATTAATTCCTATTTTTAGGTGGCTAAGGTCAAAGCTATTGTGAGGCTTGAGTTAGCTGAAGTAGAAGGCTAAAATTAAATAAATTTAATTTATTTAAATGGCAGCCATGAGCATGCACAAAATAGGCGCCCCATTTGAAGAGTAAGCTTATTAATTAATTAATTAATTGTCGGGAATAGGAAGGCATTAATTATTATAAAATTATGAGGATTATATAAGCGAGGGGCTGCCATAAGGATGAATTAATTAATTCAAAAGCAAAAGAAGTGCAGCCCCAGGACAAAAGTGCGCCCCATTTGGAAGAGGAATTTTGCTCAGAAGGTTTAATTAATCTTGGAAGTCTTCGGTTTGGCGCCTAGGTTGAAGGAGGTTGATTTGTGTTTGAATAATTATCTACATAAGTGATACAGTGCTCAGTGAAGTTGAAAATTTATGTTTGCTTTTGCATGCAAATAAACATCAAATTTTGGGGCAGCGAGACTTGATATATGCAGATTTTTATGATTAAAAATCAAGTGTTCATGTTCCGGTTGCCATCTTTGTCTTGAATTAATTGCGAATTCATCACGGAGTGCTTTTATAAGAAAAAGGAAGCTTAAATCAATGTCGATACATTGAACATATCCTCCGAATCGAAGAATTATCCAGGATCTGCACCCATTGTAAAAATTCCGTGCCAAATAAATAGAAAAAGAATTGTTCGAGGACAAAGATTGCTCGGCCATGGCAAAGCGGGATGAGCGAAAGTTAAGCTCAGCGGAATCATGCATTACTTCTAGATTTGCTGAAGTCAATAGGCCACAGATCCAGCCGAGATCCGAGATCAGATCTAGATCCGAGATCTCATAATTACGAAAGCTTCCGGAAAAAATTCATCCTCTTGTTTGATGCGACTTGTGTAGAAATTAGTGCGTGGAAAATTCTTCCAAGATCTTGTGCATGTGCTCCCGATCTTCCGGTTGAAGCCTTCATTGAAGTTGCATTCATCACAGTGCTTTCTAGAATTTTAATTGCTCATATGCGATTAAAAATAAAAATGATAAGTTATTTCGGCAAGACATTGCCTTTGATGCATGTACGGAGAGAAGAACTGCAAAAGCTTTGAAGGATGAAAAGGAAGACAAGTCAAAGGCAATAACCGTAAGCAAATCACGATCACTTGTTCAAATCCAGCCGCTTCGAGATCCATTGCTTCTGGATTTTGGTGAGAATCAAAGGCAAAATAATCAGGTTGCATGCGAGAATATGAAAAAGGACAAGATGCAGTTTTCCTCTTTCTTCTTTTTCTCTTATTTCCTCAATGGAAATAATTGAAATGCGATCAATTAAATTATAAAACTTAAGTGATTGGTTAAAAACATATTACTTTGAAGAAGTAAACTACATGGAGATTTATAAAACCTATATAATCATAAGGTTCTATAGCATAAGTGAATTAACTATAAAGCATAAGAGGAATTTCGGGAGGATAGTTTGCCGCGTCACTTTCCTTATAACTATAAAGCATATTGACTAAAAGCTTAGTACTGATTGCCCTCTTATAATCTATATATAGATACAGAATATGCTATATAGTTATAATATTAACTATTGACGGTGGTTTTTCCTCTCTTTTCTATATAAAAAGTGTTGTGTGCACATTTTAAAGAGAGCATATTGTATGAGTGTGATATGTATGTGAGCTGATATTGTAAATCTCTTTAGTGAGTATTAGTATGTGAGATAAAAAATAGAGGAGAAATATTATTGATTTGTATTGCAGATTTTGGAGCGGGTGCTTCCGATTGGGATTGGTGTCTCCGTTGGTGCTTGAATCAAAGATTACAGTCGGTGTTGTTTGCATTCAAGGGCTGAATTGGTGTTCGGCTTGGAGATTGGTGTCTTCAGTGAGTGGATTGTCACACCTTGTAAACACTATTTTATTTCAGCTGGATTTGGACAGTAGATCCAAGCAGTGTCTTTTTGGTGGATGTAGCCCACACTGGGTGAACCACGGTATATATGGTGTTATGTGCATTTGATTTTTGTGTGTGCTCTCATTTTATTTTCAGATTTGAATATATTATTAAGTGTGGGAAAAATTATTAAGTTGGAGAAAAAGTTTAAAATTTTTGAATACTGATTCACCCCCTTAGTATTCTCATGCTTCTAACAATTGGTATCAGAGCGGGTTCCTTCTGTGTAGTTTAACAACTAGAAGGTAGATCAAAAATTACAATGGCAGCTCAAGAAGGATTCTCCACAAACAAAGCTCGTTGTTCGATGGATCAAACTATGCCTTTTGGAGCATAAGGATGCAGACCTATTTGAATTCTCTTGGACACAATATTTGGCATTCAGTTGAGAATGGCTATACGACACCAACAACTCCACCGACAGATCAAGCTGGTAAGAGAGCATGTGAAAATAATGCTAAAGCTATGAATGTTATTTTGTGTGGTGTAGCAGATTCGGAGTTTGTAAAGATTATGCTTTGCAAATCTGCCAAGGAGATGTGGGATAAGATCAACAGTTTATATGAAGGAGATTCGAAAGTAAAGATGGCAAAGCTTTAGACACACAGAAGAAAGTTTGAAAGTCTAAAGATGAAGGAGGAAGAGAACATTACAGCATATCTACTCCATGTGGATGAGACCGTAAACATGATCAGAGGCTTGGGTGAAGAGATGGAAGACCCAGTAATAGTACAAAAGGTATTAAGATCTCTACTTCCTAGATTTGATGCTAAAGTTTCAGCTATTGAAGAACTTAAGGATCTAGATAAAATGAAAATGGATGAGTTACATGGAATACTCACGGCTTATGAGATGAGAATAGAACCGAGATAAGCTTGGAAAAAGAGAATTGCTTTCAAAGCTTCAAAAGGAAAGGAGAAGAAGGTTAAATCGGATGATGAATCCGATGAGGAAGAAGAATCCCTATTAGTGAAAAATCTAAGAAGAGGATCCGCAAGTACAAAGGTAAACTTCCTTTTAAATGTTTTAACTGTGGTGAGATTGGACATTTTGCAGCTAAGTGTCCGCATGCAAAAAGTGAAAGTGATGATGAAGAGCCTGTCAAAGCGAAGAAAGGGAAGCCTTTCTACAAAAAGAATTTCAAGCAAAGGAAGTCTAAAAAGAAGAAGAACTGGAACCAAAACAAGAAGAGTCTATGCACCAGAGATGATGATAGCTCAGAGGAAGATTGATTCAGAAGGTGACATTGAAGAACTTTTGTTTATGGCCCTTGAAGATGGAGAAGTGGAAGCTGAAGATGCAGTTGATGAAGAAGGTGAGGTAAACTTGGAAGAAGAACTCATTTGTGCCTTGGGTGAGATCAAGAGACTCAAAAAGAAGACCCTAAAGCAAAAAGTGCAACTTCAAGAGTATGAAGAAGCAAAGAAAAATTTGCATGCTGACAAAGAACATGAGAATACTATTGTTGATCTAAAGACTCAAGTTGAAGAAGCAAAAGATAGAGAAGTGATCGAAAGAACAACTGAAATCAAAAGAAGATGAATGCGAGAGATTAGAATTAGAAATTGTTGCACTAAGATACAAACCGAAAAGTTGAACAAGAGACTCAAGTTTGAAAAAAGTTACAGGTGTTGAGCAACATTCAGGTGAACACAAAACCAAAATCATCCAAAGCTGGTATTAGATTCAATGAAGCGAAAAGAAAGAGACCAAAGAACCCGGTGAAGAAAGCAGCTATGCGAGATGCCCTAAAAGGCTCCAGTAAAGGAAAAAGCAGCAAAAACAAAAAGATCATTCTCCACACAACAACAAAGAAGACATCAAGTGGAAGAAGGTGCCAATAAGAAGTTTGAAGTTCATCTTATCGAGGCAGCCCTACAGGCGGCCAGGTATTCTTTTCACGGTTATTGTTTTTTCATGTCACAATTATGGTCATAGGATGATGCCAATAGTCAAGGTTTTTCAGTTGGAATTAGAGAAAGTTCATACTAGAAACTACAATTCTTTTTGCTGCATTGTTAAATTTGAATGGGCATGAGATTAGATGTTATGAATGCAACCAAGTTGGCCACATAGCAAAATTTTCAAGGCGGGAGTAAGATTACGAAAGTGCCAAAGCAAAAGAAAGAAGGAAAATAGATCATACGGAAAGACAACAAAGAAAGTATGGCAAAAGGAGGGAGAAAAGGAAGAGGCTATGTTGGTGCCAAGGACATGCCGCTCCATGCACAAGATGAAGAACAACCTTGTCGACATTGATAGTGGATGTTCCAGCATATGACCTTGGGTGATAGAAGCAAGTTCAGAAGGAGAGAAAAAGAGCTAGTAGAGTAATAGGTAAAGCTTGGGGATAACAATCACATCCCAAGCTTTGATGGATAACCTCGACCAAGATCACGAAGGTAGAGACATAAAATTGAATGGTCAAACTAAAGTTGAAAATGTTTTACTTGTCAAGCGAGACTGAAACATAATCTTTTGAGTCGTCAGTCAAATGTGTGATCAAGGTTATACACTCACATTTTTCTTGAGTGTTGTGAAATTAAAGAAGGATACAAAGAGCAAATGGGTTGTAGATCTGAAATGGACAAGGAACAACCTCGTACATGCTGAGTGATGTGAGGGAGAAAATGTTGAATGACTCGGATTGATGAAAGTCCCCATCACTTATCTACAAGAGATTGGTGTCGCATTAATTTTGACAACATGGTGAAAATCAGCTCAAAACAAGTAGTGAGATGAACCCAAGATCACAAAACTTTGCAAAAGTACTATTTGTATTTGGAAGATCAACATGGGAAGCAAAGAAGGGCGAGGCATCAGAGAATAGCTCAAGGCGGGAGACGGTCCTATCTGATGAAGCCATTGGAGTGAATTCATACCATAATTACGCCAGACGCGCGTCCCCCAAATTTAACATGTTCTCGATCTTGGGACATGGAAGAATAGTTCCCCACGTTTAGAGGAACTTTTTTAAGAAACGAAATTGAACGTCTGCGAAATGATGAGGAAAGCGTCGGGGATGGGGAAACGTGGGGAGCGTCCGCTTCGAAATCCCCCCACGTGGTTCTTTACAGCTTTTTCAACAAAAAGGAACATAAAAACAACATTTTAAACTATTTTTTTAATTATAAATCACTTATAATATAAAAACAACATTACTAACCTAACCCTAACCTAAAAGTGCAATTTTATGTTATCTCCTTAACATCCTTAAAAACGATCTCTAACTTTCTCAAGACTATTAAGAAAAACACTTTCATTTTCTTGCATGAGCAAGCTGTATGATGGCTACTTGTGTTTTTGACCAGGGCATTATTAACTTCTAAAAGACACATGTCAAATAAGGGCATACACATGGACTTAGTGGAGACAAATTGGAATTAATCATAAGCTTGAAAGAGATTTTCGAGTCTTCTCGGTTGTCAAATTTGAATGAGCATGAGATTATCCTATGAATGTAAAAAGTGAACTACATATGGGGTTATAATCCATTCAAAAATAGTGAGGTGAAACATTAAATCAAGATCTTGTGAAGAAACAAGTCACGGTGTGGAAAAATGATCAAGGGAATATATCCAAAGGCCTATATTATTGTTTGAAAGATGCTCCATAGTACCAAATGAAGAACAACTTGTACATTGATAGTGGATTTTCCAGCCATTGATGGGTGAAGCAAAGTTTGGTTAAAAAGAGCAATAGAGGGACAATAAAGTTTGGAATAACACTATAGCCAAGATCACAAAAAGAGGTAACATAAAATTAAATGGTCAAAATAAAGTTTGAAAATTTTTACTCATTGAATTGACTAAAACATAATAGAAGTTTATAAAATGTGTGAAAAGCAAGGTTTTGAAATCACGTTTGTTTGTTAAAGTTCTGTGGATTAGAAAAGAATGATATTGATGTTTACGAGTTCAAGTTTCAACCTTATTTAAATCTGAAGGGAGAAAAATTTTATTTCAGTTTATTTATATAATTTTAGTCACTATATCTTTCATATTAATTTTAAATATTTATATATTTTTCAATTAGCCGTGAGAGATTTACCCAAGATCACAAAACCACAAAACTTTAGAAATGTTTTGGGAAGCCGGAAACCCCATCCCGGACAAAGGAGTACCCTGCAACGTAAGCCATTAGAGCTGATT
This sequence comes from Taxus wallichiana var. yunnanensis, assembly GCA_018340775.1. Taxonomy (NCBI): domain Eukaryota; kingdom Viridiplantae; phylum Streptophyta; class Pinopsida; order Cupressales; family Taxaceae; genus Taxus; species Taxus wallichiana. The sequence goes on along the minus strand of CM031241.1, from coordinate 493,430,398 downwards.
CATACTGATCTCTGTGGGTCAACAAGAACACAAAGCTTGTAAGGTGATTCTTATTTTATGTTATTGATTGATGACTTTACTAGAATGACATGGGTTACCATTCTAAAGGATAAATCAGGAAGCTTTTGATCAATTCAAAAATTTTAAAGCTTTGATTGAGAATGAGACAAACTCTAGGATCAAGTGTTTGAGATCAGACAGAGGAGGTGAGTTTATGTCTAACGAGTTTGATGAGTTTTGTGAAGAGCATGGAATCAAAAGATAGTTTTCTGCAGCAAGAACACCACAACAGAATGGTGTAGTTTAAATGAAAAAATAGAATAGTGTAGGAAATGGCCAGAACAATGTTAAATGAGTCCAAGTTACCAGATGATTTTTAGAGAGAGCGGTGTACACAACGGTGTATATTCTAAACAGAGCACAAATTCAAGTAAACACAAAAAAAGACACCATACGAGCTATGGAAGGGAATACCAGCTTCCGTGAAACACTTCAAAGTGTTCGGAAGTAAGTGCTACATTAAGAGAGATGATGAAGATGAGCTTGGTAAATTTGATTCTAGAGCAGATGAGGACATATTCCTTGGTCATTCATCAAGAATCAAGGCTTACAGGTGCTATAACAAGAGACTATAGAAAGTAGTGGAAAGTATAAATGTGAAAGTTGACGACTGGAAGCCGAAGAAGAAAATAGGACACTCAGTGGTGCAAAAAGAGGATGAAGAAATCAAATTTGAGAAAGAGGAAGAGAAGAAGAAGAAGAAGAATCTAAACGAGAAAACACAAAGGCACCATCCAGATTCATTTAGAAGAATCATACAACAGATCAAATCATTGGAAACAAAGATACTGGAGTACAGACAAGGAGGAGACTAGCAAGTGCACCACAAGAGGTAAAATTTTCCTTTGTCAAAAGTTGAACCGAGTAATTTTAATGAAGCTAGCAAGGATAAGTTTTGGATAAAAGCCATGGAAGAGGAACTTAATCAGATAGAAAAGAATGACACATGGGAGTTAGTACCAAGGCCAAAGGACAAGAATATCATTGGTACCAAGTGGGTCTTTAGAAACAAGATGAACGAAGAAGGAGAAGTTGTCAGAAACAAGGCCAAATTAGTGTGCAAAGGGTACTCACAAGTTGAAGGCATTGATTTCGAGGAGACATTTGCACTTGTTGCTCGTATGGAGGCGGTAAGAATGTTTTTAGCATTTGCTTGTTTCAAGAATTTTAAAGTTTATCAAATGGATGTAAAATCAGCATTCTTGAATGGAAACTTAGAGGAAGAAGTTTATATAGAGCAACTAGAAGGTTTTATTCTATCAGAAAATTCAGATTTTGTATGCAAGTTAAAAAAGGCTCTTTATGGTTTGAAACAAGCTCCTAGAGCTTGGTACTCTAGACTAGACAAGTACTTGCAGGAACAAGGATTCAAAAGGAATTGTGGATAACAATTTGTACATCAAGATAGAAGGAGAACATCAAGTGATAGTTGTGGTTTATGTGGATGACATTATTTTTGGAAGCGGTTGCAGGAGATTATGCAAAGAATTTGCAGAGGAGATGTAGAAGGAGTTTGAGATGTCTATGCTTGGTGAGTTGTCTTATTTTCTTGGTTTGCAAATTCAGCAATCTAGTCAAGGCATTTTTATTTCACAAACCAAGTATATAAAGGAGATGTTGAAAAAGTTTAGAATGGAAGATTACAATCCAGTTAGTACACCCATGATTACAGGTTGCAAGTTGAGTAAGAATGATGAGTCTCCCGATGCTAATCAGACCTTGTATAGGTCCATGATAGGTAGCTTGCTATATACCACAACATCTAGACCAGATATTATGTAGGTTGTTGGATTAGTTGCACGGTTTCAGTGGCACCAAAGGAAACTCATGTGGCAGTAGTAAAAAAGAATTTTCAAATATTTGAAAGGTAAGTTGGATTATGGTTTATGGTATCCAAAGAGTGATGATTTCACTCTTACAGCATTCACAGATGCAAATTGGGCAAGAAGTGTTGATGATGACGGAAAAAGTACAAGTGGGGGAGCTTTTTATCTTGGTGATAGATTAGTGTCATGGTTCAGCAAGAAACAGGCCTCAATTTCATTGTCTACAATAGAGGCAAAGTATATTACAGTAGTGGCATGTTGTACACAAGTGCTTTGGATGAAGAAAACATTGAAGGACATGAAGGTAGAGTATGAGCATCCTATTTCCATTTTCTGTGACAATACGAGTGCTATTAACATCTCAAAAATCCAGTCATGCATTCCAGGACAAAGCACATTCCCATTAAGTATCACTTTTTGAGAGAAAAATTTGCAGATCAACAGTGAAATTGGAATATGTTGGGACTAAGGATCAGATTGCTGATATATTTACAAAACCCCTACCAAAGGAATCTTTTGAGTCACTCAGACAGAAGTTAGGAGTGATTTTTGTCACTCTTACTCATTGACTATCTCGGGGAGTATGGACATAGGGGAGCTACACATTAGTATCTTGACTCCAGTGCAGTTGAGGTGACAGGTTCAGTTATCCCTTTGCCATTGATGTCAAAGGGGAGAATTGTAGAATGGGGGAGAATTGCAGCATGGGGGAGATTTGCATAGAACAATGCAACAATACATGAAAAAGAGCTCGAGAGGAAAAGTTGGATTTCAGAGCAAACAAGTTTTCATGTCTATTTTTAACGGGGTTTGCCATCAATGACAAAGGGGGAGTTTGTTGAGTATTTTGTCATTGATGTCAAAGGTACAACATTAGTGTTGGTGGAATTATTGAGGTTTGAATATTTGTTTAATATTCAACATTACAACATTAGTGTTCGTAAAATATTTATTCATGTCAAAGGTTCAAGTTACATTAAGGTGCAAGTTGAATAATTTATTATTCAAACAATGTGATAGGACCTACATGACACATGGACAAGTGAGTTGGCCCAAGTGGGGCACAATAGCTGAGGTGGCAGAGTATGTGGCATTATTGTGATGCCAAAAATTGAATATTTTAATATTCAACATCACCAAGGAATCTTACGACACATGGCGGGATGCGTAAGAGATTCTATGACAACTTATGAGCAACGATGAGAGATTCTATGACAGCTTATGACGAGTAGAGATTCTATGACGTGTAAGAGATTCTATGACGTGTAAGAGGAGTTACTTAAAGAGGTGTAAGGAAGAGTAAGAAGGTTTATGACGCATAAGAGGAGTTACTCTTACATGTGTAAGAGAATATTGCTATTTGGAGCAAATATTCAATATTGTTATAACCGCCAAGTAATGTGGCTTGCTTATGGCGCATTTTTTCCTGTAGCAGATTTAAATTGCAATATGGGTACCAAAATTGGCCCATTGTATGGGCACATGGTTTTAGGGAAACCACAAGTGGTTTTTCCTCTCCTTCTTTCTATATAAGCAAGTGTTGTGTGCACATTTTAAAGTGTGCGAAAAAGAGAGCATTTTGTATGAGTGTGATATGTATGTGAGCTGATATTGTAAATCTCTTAAGTGAGTATGAGTATGTGAGAGAGAAAATAAAGGAGAAATATTATTGATTTGTATTGCAGATTTTCTAGAGTGGGTGCTTCGATTGGGGATTGGTGTCTCCAAAAGTTGGTGCTTCGAATCAGAGATTGCACAGTCAATGGTGTTTGCATTCAAGGGCTGAATTGGTGTTCGGCTTGGAGATTGGTGTCTTTTGTGAGTGGGTGCTCACACCTTGTAAACACTATTTTTTCGGTTGGATTTTGGATAGATCCAAGCGGTCTCTTTTTGGTGGATGTAGCCCACACTGGGTGAACCATGGTATATCTAGTGTTATGTGCATTTGATTTTTGTGTGTGCTCTCATTTTATTTTCAGATTTGAATATCTTGTTAAGTGTGAAAAATAAAATTAATAAGTTGGAGAAAAAGTTATCATCACTTGTTATTATCTAAATTCAAATTTGTATGTGGAGCATTTTAGCTTGCATCTTCAATCTTCTAAGGACGAAAACCCTTAGAGATTCACTCTAGAGGACGAAAACCCTCTAAGAGCCCTAGTTGAAGGACGAAAACCCTTCCTCTAGTTTGTGAGGATTTCCTACTCAGGGTTATCCATTGGGCATCATCAGATTTTCAGTGTTATTTCAGTTATTCCAGCAGTTGTGTAAAAGGATTTGCAGATTTTGTATCAAGGATATGAAGACTAATATTGCAGCAGTATTATACTATTTTTCTCTAGTGGAGCGACTCATCTTATTGGCTGATTTGTGTTGTAAGGGAGACATTCCAGGTCTGATTTGTGTTGCCATTTGTTGATCTTATTTTTATGAATCAAAGCAGTCAATTTTCAGTATTTTTGGGAGTTTAAAAATACCATTTTCAGATTTGTTCATGGCAGCTTGTCTGCAGATTTTTATTAATTAATTTCAGCCTCATTTGCACATGAAATCTGCATTCTTTCTTCATATTTGGGCTTTATAAATTAGTGGTACCAGATTTGAGTGGAAAGATATAAATTTAAGGGCTGATTGGTGTGGGTTTTCCACTTAACCCAAGTCGCATTTCCCTTATTTAATTCAGATCTGTGTGATACTTGTTTGGTATTTTGTCTACAAGTTGCATTTAGTGTTTGGGATTGCCTAAAATCCATTTGCGGGTAAAAATATGTCCATTGGGGACATTACATTTGAAGTAACTTTTTGGTGGTTGTCATAAACATCAAAGTTCGTTGGTTGGGGTTGAGCCCAAACTCTTAGTTTATGTTTGATGTCCAAAAAGGGACAATACATTTCCCCTTGGTTTTCTGGATGGTTGCTATAGAAGGTGCCCAACTTTGTAACATACTAGAGTTATGAGGAGCACAAAGAGTCTCCTCAAAATCAATTTGTTCCCTTGACGTTTTCCTCTTTTTGTGAGTATCCATGAGGCGTTTCTTGGTTACCATAGTTGAAGGTTGGCGGGAATGTAATCCTCTAGTGATAGTTGCTGGTTTGTTTTCCCTATTACAGGTAACCATGTGAGGAGTGCAAAATCCAAATTTCATTGTGGGGATTGACTTTTAGATGTGGGTATTGGTAGGCGTTGAATAGGGGAGTAGTTTCAGCTGTGGGAAGAGTTTGAAGCTCTTGAAATGCATGGCCTGTCAAAGTCTTGAAAGGATTATGTAAGGAAAGGGGGTTGCAATAAAAGATGGTGGTTCTCCTTTGCGGACGTACGCAACATGTAATTTGGTGGGTGGAAGATTGAGAGTAATATCGAAGATTGTACCTAGAAGAAAAACTGACGAACGTGCTTGGTGATTTATCTAAGGCGGTGTTTATTCTTGATTTTGGGTACTTGGAGGATGTAGGGGGACTGAATCCTATTGTTTAGGAAGACATGTGCAAGAGGCCTGTGTTAGTGAAAAATCCTACAGCAAAAGGAAATATTTTCATAATCCAAAGGTTGCTCCCATTCGATTCCTTCCATATCTAGAATGCTTAGCTCATATGGGGTTGATCCAGATCAAGGATGATGTAGATTCTTCTTTGATGTTGTGATGTATATGGCCAGGGCAGATCCAATCTTGTGTAGACTAGATTCATGCCAATATTCACTTGTAACAATGACAGCCTAACCCATACAAGGACCACACTGGGGAGATCTTCAGTGGGATTAAAGGCAAGGTACCAATGTTTCATAAACAGTCCTGATTTATTGTAAAACTAGGGTCCTCCTTGAAAGGCCCAATCTCACCCCTATGTGGTGTTGAAGATGGCCATGAAGTAACCCTTGGACATCATAAGAATGTCCACAGTTCCCAATGATTTCTAATTATCTTGGACCTCATACCTTGAGGTTTTGGGGTCCTGGAAAAGCTCCTATGAATCTGTGGATGAGGGTTTTTTTCTTTGAGGAACCAGAGGTGAATTTCCATCTCATCTAAGGAGAATGAGACCATGGGGGCTCATCCTTTTGAGGTAACAACCATTGGTTTTCTTCGTTGGAAAGGAGGGCTTGTGATGATATAATAAGGATGATATTCCAGAAATTGTTAGAGATTTGCTTTTCCTATTACATGACTTTAAAGCTAAAACTGCAAATTCAAAGCTTGGGGCATGCGGGGTTGGTGGATCACGGAAGGTCATGGCCTACTCCATTGGTAGGAAAGGAGAATCAGGTCAGCCGACTATCTGAAGGAGCTAGGAGCAGCACAAGTTGATGATATCCTTGTGTAGTACCGAAATTTGGTTGATACACTTGGAAAATATCACTAACATTATTCCATTTATCCTAAATGTTGTCCCAGAGATTTCACCTAAAATGGGACTACCCCTTTAAAAAAATCGTTCTTTCCAAAGTAACGAGTTGCTTTGTGTTTGTTTTGTCTGCAGTTGTTTGCATTGCTCTAAGGTATCCCCGAGAGTCATAAAAGCCAAATTCGACAAATACCCACATGCTAAAACTCACTTTATCCCTTCGCCAGGTTTTGTCTGAGAGAATTTTATTTATTTATTTATTAAATAAATAAAGTTCTATTTAAAAATAAATTGTGCTGCAATTGAACCCTACTGAGGATTTTCACGCCAGTATTGCTTCCACCTCTCAATGGAGTGTTCACTAGGGAAGAGTTTTTACTGACCAACTAATTGGTAGGTTATTTTCAAAGCAATTGTCTGCAACTTTTGGCGGGGTTTTTCGTTTTTATTTCTTCTGTGTTTTGGTTTTTCTCCGTTTTTCCGTCCAAAAATTCCCATAGCCTATTCATTCTTCCTGCTAGACCTTTTTCCGGGCCTAGGATTTTGAAAAGCTTTCCATTGTTTTTAATTGCTAATTAATTTGTCTAAAGATGACCAAAGCTCAAGATTCCTTCAAGAGGTTGCTTGGTCCAAAAAGGTGCAATAATGGATTTTATGAAAATAAGAAAAATATTGCCACCAATGTGTAGAGCTCGAGAAAATATGCACTTTTAGAAAAAAACACCTAAAACGAGCCACGGAGTGAAAGTTATGGCACTTGCAAGATTTTGTTGCTACATCTTCTCGGACCCTTTCCAAAAATGGCAAATTTTATTTTGTGCTTGTGTTTTCTTCACTGAAAATCCAAAAATGGAAAGAAATGTAGTCTTCATGCCAGTCACAATTTTCAAAGCTGCCCTTCAACTTGAATGTCCACGCCAAATATGGGAAGTCAAATCCAAAGCAAGTCGCACTTTTGCCTGCCTACTGGGTCAGCGTTTAACGTAAAGCAACTTAAGTGAAAAGCAAAAAATTAGACCCTAGCAGGCATGGTAAAATTTTACTGCTACTTATGTTTTTCCCTCAAAAGCAACTTAAGTGAAAAGCGGAAAATTAGACCCTAGCAGGCAGGGTAAAATTTTACCTGCCTGTTGCTTATGTTTTTCCCTCAAAAGCAACTTAAGTGAAAAGCGGAAAAGTAGACCCCAGCAGGCAGGGTAAAATTTTACCTGCCTGTTGCTTATGTTTTTCCCTCAAAAGCAACTTAAGAGATTTCTTCGAGTTTACCCAATCATTTGACTTGGAATTTTTTGTAACAACTCTGCATGGCTCCCACAAGGATGATTCTGCATTTTCACGAAGTTTGGCTTGATATCTTGACCAATTCGAGCAAAACTTTGTTTAGAAAACCTTAACTCAGCACTGTTATACAGTCCCTGCCCGAGAATGGAAAGATTCTGATTTCTTGCACAAAGATGAATGGAAAACCAGACTGCAAGTTCTTGTAGCAATGTCAGATAGTATTAAACCTTTTCCAAACACTAATTTGATGCCTACTTCTCCATATTTATTTAAATGATGAAGATCTTCAATTGATTTAACTGTTAAAAGAAGCAGAGATCCTTCCAATGAGAAATTTCAAACAAATTCTCCACCTATTGGGTCTTGTTAGTGCCTTTGAAGCAAATAGATGTTCCCTATAGCAGTTTTGTGCCATACTGAAGTCAAGCATTTATCTTTGGATTAACAATCTATTAAAGCTCTGAAGAACTAGAGTGCATATATCACTGTCTTAGCCAAGAATGATAGTCTAAACATTGTCTTTTCTATAACTGATTTGCGCTAAAGAAGGAATGAACTTCTATTGTCACCACACACCATAATGAAGGTGTTTTGATGCATTGAGTTTGAGTAGAGCAACTCAATACAGAGTTTCCAACTGATTTTGAACAAGCCTCCTCAATTGCATTCCAGGACAGCATGAAGGTTTTGCCAAATGTGACTCAACTTCAGAAGACCACCATTACAATTGCTCAAGTACATTGAAACACCATTAATACACTCTTCAATGCTTGAAAACATGTTCATTTAAGGCATTTGAGGCCAAATGGTTCTTTTTGCTCCTCTTAGCTTGAAACACAGTCCAGAAGAGCCCATAACTGCTTCACAAAAACACTCATAACTTTTCACTGACACCTCCTTTTCACCTGAAACTTTTTGCACTAGATTTCTATGCCACTTTAATTCAAAAAGTCCTTCTATGATTTATTTGAAGAATACTGTATAATTTTGTTTGAAGGCTAAGAAACCAGGAGCCTCAAAACACATTTTCCAAAACAGTTGTTTTAGAAAAACTTGAATATCTCAAAATTCCCATTACAGAATCTAATGAAATTTGACATGAAGCATCAGGACACCTTCCTCTATCATCTCCCAGAATTTTTAGAAAAGTGTAGGTCTACATTTTTCTGAGCAATCTCATTTGCAACCAAGAACAGTTGAGATCCCAAGGAACATTTTTGGCTGGATGTAGCATTTTACTCCAAGACTTGTTTCTTGACTTCTTGTGTCCCAAGATGGGTTCATTTACCTGTTATACACATGCTCCAAGCAATTTACTACCTCACTTTGCACCACAGATGCCCACTTGACTCCCATGCACTGAAATTGCATCAATTTGGCTTAGCGAGGACTAGCAAGTACAACAACACTTCAAGACTCCCAGAGCACATACTTTGCATGACAAAGAGACATTGGGATAACACAACTACATCAATGACAACCAAACACAAAGGTGGGCAACAGCACCATATGTTGCTACAGCAGTTGCTTCAGGAAGTAAATCCGCCAATTACAATGTTTGCATATGATTCATATCAGGGAAGAATTCATCTCACCTTGGTCAAAGTGTGTAAGGAAGAACCCTATACTCATTCTTTTTTATCAGCAGTATCATCCAAAGAAGGTTTCACTTGTTTTATGGTTGACACATGCTAACTCTTCTTTTCCAATTGAGTTAGTACAACAGTCGTTGAGGAGTAGATTTCCACTATGTCACCATGTCAAAGAAGCTAAGAAAGACCCAGGAAAGGGGGATAACAAGGGGCCTATAAAGGAGGGCATGGAAGTTGAAATTGATGGACTCCTCTTCGCCATCACAAGCATTCCATACCAGTTGGATACCCGTGAATAAAAGGTATGTGTGATGACTAATCTATATGTTGTTGAGTATGGTAGAAGCACTACTACTTCCCATATTTGCTTGCCCCCTTTCGTCTTCAAATCTATGCAAGTTGGAGATGTTATGGGAAGGGTTACAACTCACAATTTTCAGATGTCTTGCAATCCTATGCATACTTTCCATGATTCTTATGACAGCAGTGACTGGTACTCAATGAAATATTTTTGGCACGAAGGAATTTGTGTGTTCATGTTGGAAATTAGAGCCAAAAGAGGGGCTCTTGAAAGGGGACAGCTCCGCTAGAATTGATTTTGTGGAGGAAGCCCAAAACCACCCAAATGCAACTCCAAATCACTCATGCTAAGGAGCCTAAAGTGCTACTACAGCCAGGTAACCATGGAGAATTGTTTTTAGATCAGTTCTACAAATATGCTAGAAGGATTTTCCAAACTTCCCTCATGATACATAGAAGCATGAGCAATAAAGGAGAAGCCATAAAGGGAACTTCAAGCATGAATGAGAAGATTTTTATGACAGCAGTGAACCCAAGTACAAAATTTGACATTGTTGTCCCTATTATTTTCAATTTTCCTTTGCATACTTTGGGTTGAGGAAAAGGAAGATTGGGTCACAAGAATGATGCTAATACTCCTCCCGGATGTTTCTAAGGCATGGGCAGCTATTTGGCAACATGTTCCAACTACTTTCAGGCTGAGCCATGAGGAGGAAATGCATAGCTACAGCTATGTGTGGGGCAGCCATCAAATGCACAAAGTTCATGGAGCTTCCACAAGCAAGAATGGAGAGTCACTTCCCATAACTGCAGGGCCTAAGAGAGTGTTGTTAAACACTCATGTTGTAATGTCCCCATTCCTTCACCGAGGGCCTAACGGCCATTTTTCAGTCTTAGCCTTGGTCATACCCGAGGGGCTAATGACGTTGCAAGCTATTGGGTATGGATACATGATTACCACCTTGCTTTATGTTATATTTTGTCGTTGACATTAAGTTGAGCGACTTGGTGGTAATAATTGTTATATTTTGTCATTGGGTGACTATATGGCACTTTATTATTCTATTTCTTCGTTGGGGGTCACCTAAGTTACTTTTGGCACATGGGGGGAGGAAGGTAACTTAAAATCATATTATATTTATGTGGTTTTCCCAAGGGGGTCGATTGGGGTCTTTTTTGGGCCTCTTGTTGCATGGTGAAGTTATAAAAGGAGTGCTTGGGGAGAGTTATTCATTCATTCATACACTCACCTATTTTGATATTGGAGCAATTGTTGTTTGCACTTTCTTTGCTTGTGGAGTAAGATCTTGTTGTCCCAAATAACTCCCCTAGTTATTTGTACAACTTGTACTTTCATTCTGACTCTGATGTTTCACATTTCAGGTTGCGCGCACTCAAGTTTGTTCCTTGGCACATTTCACTTGGTTGTAGTTCTTCCACGCGCCCTCGCGCGCTCTACTTTTCCTTCTATTCTGTTGTCTCCTTCCATTTCCCTTTTGCACCTTCTTCCTCCGCACACCCGCTTCATCCCTAACGTGTCATGCACTCCTTGCGCGCACCTCTACAAACTTGCCTTCCAAATTAGCTAAGTCCCTGGCATTCCTCTGCGTGCTTGCAGATACCCTTAGCTCCCTCGCGCGCCCCCTTTTCTATCGCCTTGCGCGCCCTTCCTCAATCTGAGAGCTCGCGCCCTTCCCATACTTGCCCCTTCAAGTATTCCTCCCATTCCTCCTATGTGCGTACCTTCGCACGCACCTTCCCTCTCTTTCCCTTTCGCGCTTACGTTTATGCGCGCGTGCCTTTGCGCCTTCCCTGCGCCATTATGTGCCACATCATCATCCTCAAGTTTGCTGTACATACGCACCTATCAAAGCATGCAAAGGTCAACAGGGCACCGAATCTTAACTTGACCAACGGTGGGTGACACGTGGCGAAAATGACAAATCGATGATGAACAATTGGTCGATTTCTTGATCAATCAAAGACGCAGCCACGTGTCTTGTGTGTTTAGACAGCTCGACATCTTCAAGACCCATATCTTGTGCTTTCTACAAAGCTCTAATAGTTGCGCACTTTGGGCTCGTCAAAAGCTCTTGACCTGACAAGCTACACGTTAGACTATTCAAAATCGGATTTTGGCGGGATTTGGTAGGCGGAAAATAGGGAAACGTCTTTCTGGTCATTAATGCATGCATCTAATCAACCTCAACCACCGATTTCAATAGATTTTGCCTTCTTCCTTCTTCTACAAGCCAAACAGACATGGGAAGGTGCATCTCATGTGTTTACAAGCAGATTCGCAGCTTTCAATGCTTGCTTTTGGTGGTTGAAGATTTGAATCGAGTTTCCCTCCTTTTCTCCTTCTTTTCTCTCCTACATAAATAGCAAGTTACTCGCTTTGTAAAAAAGGATCCCTCTTTTTGTAACGGCACCATGCCAAAATGGTGGCCGACTTCCCACGGGTTTCAGACCTTGACGTGGTCTCTCCATTGTATTCTCACCTCTTGTCGTAAATGTAACTGATTGTGCGTCCTTTAAACAATAAAATGATGCTTTGTGGAACTCTTGTCTTCCCTTTCTCATTTTCATTGCATCTCCCCTCTATGTTTTTGTTTTTTGGTATGATGTGCGTCTTCTCACTTGCAGTCCCCACGTTTAAGTGTTGTGCATGCTTTGGAAGGCCGAGCCTGCGTGTCGATCTCGTGGCGCGCGTCGTCCACCCTCTTCTCCCACGTTCTCTCTTCTTCCTTCGCTGCTCGTGGAGAGTGATCGACCCTTTCTTTTTTGAGTCTTGTCGCCTTCCTTTTAGCTTAGGATTTCTCCTTCTCGCACATCCTTCTATCCTGGTCCCTTGGCTTGTTTAGTGTAGGATTTGCTTTTACATTAGGAGTAGCAGATGCAGATTAGAGTTAGGTAGAGGAACCGGCCTTCTCCAGAGGTCCATCTCCGCGCGTGGTCCCACAACTGAAAGCGGTTCCCATTGCTGCCTCGGAATTCCCGATTCATCACAATCACATTGAGGCGCAATTTCAAGCACCAACAGATCCCACAGAACCCTAGCTTTGATGGTGAAAGATCCTCCCTAGTTTGCTATTTTGGATCTTTATTCAAATTTTGGATCAGATCTGGAGAGTAATCATGGTGTCCCCGAGATTTCACCCTGAAATCTAGGACTACCCCTTTTAAAATTTTTCGTTCTTTTCAAAGTAACGGGTCTGTTTTGTGTTTGTTTTGCCTGCAGTTGTCCCCATTGCTTTAAGGTATCCCCAAAAATCATAAAAGCCAAATTCGACAAATACCCACATGCTAAAACTCACTCTATCTCTTCGTGGGTTTTTTCAAAGCGTTTTATTTATTTATTAATTAAATAAAGAGTTCTTTTAAAAATAAATTGTGTTGAAGTTAAACCCCATCAAGGGTTTCCACACGATATTGCTTTCACCTCTAAGTAGAGGATTCACGCGGAAGAGTTTCTGAGCAACTAATTAATCGCAAGCTATTTTCGAGAAATTATCTCAACAACTTCACGGTAGGTTTTTGTATTTATTTATTTCTTGTGTTTGTTTTCGGTTTTTCTCGATCTATATGGAAATTCCCTTGGTCTTTTCTTTCATTTTGCTTAACCAATTCAGTTGCTTGGGGTTTTTAGAAGTCATCCATGGCCTTAGACAAAAGAGAAATTTATTGCGAAGTGCGGGTTTTCAACGTAGCAGATTTGGAAGTAATTCGCACTTTCCGAGAATGGGTAATTTCTCCGTGTAAAGCCATAAATTCAATTGCCCCATCATCCAGAATTCATAAAGTGATCCAAAGATGGAGTTTTTAGTCCAAGTCGTGAAAGAGAGCTCATGCAAGTCGTAATTCTAAGCTGCCTACTACCTTGGGTTTCCACGCCAAGTTTGGGAAGTCAATTCCAAGCAAGTCGCATTTTTAAGCTGCCTGGCAGGTCAGAGTTTAACATCATGACTTAATTGGAAAGTGGGAAATTAGAGGTTATCAGGTAGGGCGAATTTTAACGTTGCCTGCCTCTCGTGTATTTCACACTAAAATTATTTAATTCCAAAGAAGTCGCATCTTTTTGACCTTGGCAAGATGGAATTTAACATAATAACTTATGTGAAAAGTAGGAAATTAGAAGTTGGCAGGTAAGAGTTTAACATGATAACTTAAGTGGAAGGCGGGGAATTAGAAGCTACCGGGCGAGTGAATTTAACACTGCCTACCCCTCATGTTTTTCCCACAAAAGCAAGTTAATTCACCCATGCAAGTCACATTTTTGGGCCTGCCTAACAGGTAAGAGTTTAACATGATAACTTAAGTGAAAAGTGGGAAATTAGAAGCTACCAGGCAGGGTGAAATTTAGCACTGCCTGCCCCTCATGTTTTTCCCATAACTTATAGCCAAAAAGTGCGACCCATTCTGGCATAACTAAATGCCTAAAAGTTGATTTCTTTTAATTATTTTTAGCAAAGGTTGGCACCAAAGATAGGGAGAAAGTCAAAGCAAAGAGGCATGATAAAAATAAGACAAAGAAGCTTGCTAAAATTAGAGGAAGGAATCGCAAGGAAAAGCATGCAGAAAGCAAGCTAAAATTAGGCAAACTTGGGCGCCCAAAGAAGGAGAAAAAGCACAGCCTATTGTTAGAAATTGCTAAAAATAAGAAGAGGCAATTGGTAAAAATAGCATGCAGTTGCCTATATAAGAAGTGGACGCCATAAGTGAAGAGCAATTAATTCTTTTTGTGGAGCATGCTGCCCTGGAAGGTTTTGGCACCAAAGGTTGAAGTTGTGGGCATTAATAAATATTTTTAATTGTCGGAAGCATCCAATTTTGGCGCATAAGGTTGGGAAAGCTTTCTTTTTATTATTTTGGCTATCTGCATGTTGATGTGAGTGCACAGGTGAATAAAATAATATTTTTAGCTTGTTTGGCATGCAAACAAAGTCTAAAAATATAGGGCAGCAGGCTTTATAATCAGATTTTGGTGAAGAAATTGGGCATTCATGCCATGGATTCCATGTTTGTCTGAATTATTTGCAAGAATACTTCACTTGGTGCTCATATTGGTGAAAAGAAGGCAAATTCAATGTCAGATACATTGAATATATATTCAGAATCAGGAGGAATTGTAGGTTCTGCACAAATAGATCAACTCTCATAATTGCAAGGTCTTCTGTCAAAAATAAAAGAAAAAGATCTCAGACAAAGGTTGTTTTAGGCATGGTGAAGGGTGATGAAGGAAATGATTTAGCAGAATCATGCATAATTTCCAGGCTTGTTGAGATCAATGATACAGACATAGGGCTTAAATCTACCAGTGATTTGATTGACAGATCCAGAGCCACCAGTAGGTCATCTCTTATGCGGGCAATAAGGAACAGTGGAATTATTCAAGCTGCAACATTTCCGGCTACAACCCAGTTGCCTGAATTTGTTCTAGAATGTGCAAAGTTCTATCATCCTCTATCTAGGACAATCAGGGATGACGGGAAAGACAGTGATCAGACTGGATGCACAATTCATTGATTACTACCTCAAAATTCCAGCACGGCCCATAGTAATTGCAATCAGCATGCAGGAGGCTTGTGATAGATGGGAAAATAACAAAGCGGATTGCGTGGGTATAATGAACAAGAGATATATGAAGAAGCCAAGGTCACCATCAAAATTTCCAAGGACTCTTCTACGGTCATTTCTGGTGCAGGAAGTTGATGATATCACCCGGTTGTTGTGCAGGATAAATGGGGAAGGTAATGCGAATAACTTCCGCTCATGGATGTACTCCTTTGTCAAAACAATTGAGATCAATAGAGTTGATTCAATAGTCAATTGGGCAGAGATCATCAGTAACAACATTAGTGAACAGCTGAGAAATGTGAGGAGAGCATTCAATTTTAAAATGACTTCATACCTTGTGTATGTTGCAGCCTCACGGGGAATATTCTCCAAACTGGACAGAAGAGGGATACTTTCAAAGGATCTTATTTATGAGTGCTACCCACAGTTGGCGATTCCTGAGTGCAACAAGGATTACAGGGAAGTGAATGACGACTTCTTCTATGGATTTATTTGCAAGTTGAATGGTGATCTGAAGGCCAGCAGAGTGAGCAAGGAAGCTTGGGAAGTTATTTCCCAACACGGTTGCATCTTTATCTAGTTTGTTGACTTCACGTATCTCAGGGTTAGTGGTTTCTCAGGAGAACCAGTCAAGCTGCCGAGGTACCCAAATGACAAGAGGATTATCATGGAGTTATGCAGGAAGCTCGTAGAGTTGCATGACTTACAATCAAGGCGGCATAAATCTGCGGTCAACTTCCCGATCCACATGTAGGTCATTATAATTGTCAGACCATCCACAAAGTCGAGAGAGTCAAGCAAAAATGTTTCTTTGCTACGAGCATGAGTTCTTCTCAACTCGAATGAATTTTGATCCTTATGGAATAACAAGAAAGAAAGTATCTCAGAATACTCATGTCCCTTCATTGGAAGATTTCTGGATGGAGTGCCGGAGCGAATACGAAGTCAGAAAAAGAGATTTCAGCAGATTATCAGCTCAGCAGATTTCTAACTATGGTCTGGCAAGGATACCTGCAAACCTTTCAGATGATGGACATGTAGTATTTGACTCATATCGTCAAATGGGAGGAGATAAAGCTGCTCTTCAAGCTAGTGTAGGTGGCAGCCAGACAATCGAGGAGAGGTCTTCACAGTTCTAATTAACACCTCAAATTGGTTGTTAACAAGAGGATATTGTTTGGATGAGGCCTTGATGAACCAGATCACAGGAATTTTGGCACGGGGAATCTCAACAGAACAAAAGGAAGCATGAGGGTGAGAGCAGCAAAAGACTTGAGAAGCTAAAGGTGCACAAAAAGACTCAGGCATTGGAGAACGGCAAGTCTACTACACCAGTGCTACTTTCAAACGAAGCTTCTCTGTGTCAACTCACAGCAAACACTTCAACAGCTCCAGTACCTCAGGGAGACATAGTCATTCCACCGTTGAATCCAACATCGTTCGTATTTACTCCTCAGCCACCTAGTTCTTCACCTCTTCCTGCGGAAAAGTTGAAAGCACAGATGGCGGAGTTTGAGAGGGCATTATCCTTGGATGGCACAGGAGAAGGCAACCATAATACGGTGGTGAATTCGGATGTAACAGAGCTTGAGCATGAGATGGTGGTACACACAAAGGCTTCTCATTCCCGGAGAGTAATTTCTCATCTTGGTTGGCTTTGCAAATAGTCCCAAAAGCTAGAGAAGAAATCAACCTAGAAGAAGAGGATTTGCAGCTGCTCATGAGCTTAGGCGGAAAAGATAGAAGACCTAAAGCTGCTAAAGTGACTTCAAGGTTGGTTATTGAAGAATCAGGGCAAAAGTTCATTGAATTATCAGTTCCAACTGAAGGGAAGCAGAAGGGAGAGCTAACAGTGCAGACATATCGATAACCAAAGTGCCATTGGGGCAAATCACCACAAAAGGATTAAAGCAGGATACACGACATTTGATAAACACTTTATTCCTCAAGCTTGACAGGAGAAGGCAGAAAAAGCCAAACTTCAGATGCAGATCTCCCAGTTATGTGAGATCATCACTAAGGTTGTCAAACCTTCCTCTCAGCCAGTGTTAGTACAAGAGCAGGTGAGCAGCCATTTGATTGAAGAGGTTGAGGATGCAGGTAATCAGGTCAAAGCTATTAATGAATGGAAAAGCCAAATCATCCACCAAGCGTCAGAGCAGTTCAAGGAAGTACTAGCTAGCTTGGAGAGCATGCACAGGGCATTATCTCAGCTGAAAGAACTAATGACAGATATAGTGGACGAGAATATAGTTGTTGAGAGTCACTTGGATATCTTGGCCAAGATAAATGCATTGCCGAGAATGTATTAATTGCAGAGCAGCTTGTACCTGACGGATTGATAGAAAAGGGTAAGCAGTTGGAGATAGCAGTGTCTTTCCGCATGGAAATCCTCAAGCTTATGTTGAACAAAATGCAGTTGCTGGAAGACAAGATGAAAGAAGTGCCAGAAAACATAATTGCTTTCACTACTGAGAGAGAAGTTTGATGGTATTCGTTACTATACAAGATACATTCCAAACAAGTTGTCTGCTTCCCTTGAGGAATTTCTTCTAGTTGTTCAGAAGAAGATTGATGAAGCCGTCATGCCTTTCACGTTAGATTCAATTGGCAAACTAGTGAGACTTCATGCAGATATCGAAGGATTTGGGCCTAGTTTGGAGAAAGTGAAGGCCAACATTGTTACTTTATCCAGGGGATTGCTACAGTTTAAGACTGAGAAAGAAGTTGTTGCTAAAGCAGATGGGAAGACACTAAATCACATGTTTGACAAGTACATTCAATATCAGAACAAAGGGAAAGCGTGAAGTGTAGCAGCTGACATATTTTCTTTCTTCTCTTTCTTCTTTTTTCTTATTTTCTCGGACAAAATTGTAAAACTAAAGTAATTGGTTAAAATCCATTACTTTAAGTTATTTGAAAAGGTCCTTTAATTAAGAATAGGTGGCAGACATGCACAACTTTGATCTAGTCTTCAGATGCATGTCACGTAGAGAGGAGTTTCAGGGGAAAGATTGTCAGTTGTTTCCTTTATTATGTGAGTTCAATTATAGTTTTCTATTTGTAATTGCCCTCTATACACTAGAAATAGAGAAAGAGCCTACGGGTTAGAGGATCACAATTTTGCTAGATCATTCTTGAGTTTCCAGACTTTGTGTTGTAACCCTTTATGTTATTTCTATGAAAGTTGGGGAATTAAATAAAGGTGGATTTCCGGAGAACTTTGTGTCTACGGTGCTTTGCTTGTCACTTCTATTTGAATTTTTAGGCAAACTTTGTGTTGTTTAAGATTTAGGTTAGAAGCTATTTCTTTCCATTACTTGTGAATATTGTGAGATCTATTTGTTTATTTGATCTGTGTGGATGAGACCAACTCTGAAAACTATTGGTTGAATCACATATCTTCCTTTCTTCTTTCCCAAATTTTATTATTTTCCCCCTTCTGCAAATACTTCATATGCAGCTTGCTAAAATTGCTTGCAAATTGTTAAACTATGTAATTAAAGTAAAACCCCACAAATAGTTAGTAGGATTTATACTTACCGTTGATAAACATCTTACACAAGAGCACTGAGGAGATTTATCTCATGACCGCCTAGGTTTCTAGTTGTGCAAAAACTCTAGCCAACAAATCAGAAATTTAGTTTCGAGTAAGAAGACAACCCTTCTTCATCAATGGTTTCGAGTTTAGATTTGGAACTATTTTCTAGGGTTTTATCTACTCATTTTCTGCTTTGCAGGCATTGTTTTTAGGGTTTCCAGTGTCCATTTTCAGATCTGAGGTCGGGATCATTTCTATATATTTAGTAAATGTTATTTCCAGAAAATCAGATTTTTATTAGTTGTATTCACATAGTTATGAATTTTTGAAGTTTTTCAACAATTTAGGGTTTTAAAAATTAATTGACAATTATATATTACTCGAGAAAATCAAAAAATATTTTTCTAGTCTTTGTTTTCACCTTAGCAAGCTCTCTATAAAATTTTGTGTGATTTGGGTAAGTATTTTGCAAGATATCTATAAATTTTAGTTCACTGCCCTAGTTGGTTCATTTCCAGAAATTTCATAATATCATTTGCTACAAATTTTTATTAAATTTTGTCAAATTTCAAGATTATCCCACAAGGGATATTTCACATGTTTTCTTTAATATTTTTGTTTCTTTTGTAGGTACACACATAAAGATCATGGAGCGATTGAGATTCATTTGGGACACAGGCACTCGCAATTGCTTGAGGACAAGTAATTTTGGGAAAGGAGGACTATAATGTCCCTTTTTCCCACTTGGGAGCTGATATTTGGTCTTCTTGTCATTCCTTCTCCATGGCAAAGAAGTGAAGATGAAGGAGAAAAATCTTGGCGGCTATATGATATGTTTTCTACTAATATTTTATTTTTTCTTTAGTATTGTCCTTTACGATACAGTCGGCTTTACCTTTTAGTACTTTGGGGCCAATTGAAGGATATAAAAGAAGATCTAAGACCTTATTTGCTATTTAGACTTGGCACAATTTATCTTATTGGAGCAAAGTGAGCTTAGAGTTGTTTGTTCTTGCATTTGGGGACGAAAACCTCCTTATGCGACTTGCCTAGAAGGACGAAAAACCCTTATAGAGGTTAAGGGAAGGACGAAAACCCTTCTCCTTGGCTTGGGATTGATGTTTGAGGCTGATTTGGAGAGAGACTTGTCATTTTCAGTTTGTTATTGATTTATTATGAGTGGAGCGACCTACCTTGGGTAGGGTTTTGAGCATTTGGTGAACTATTTGAGTAATTTGGATTGATAATCTGATTTATAATATTTTCTAAGGCCGGAATCTGAAGTTTAGTGATTTTTGGGGTTTTTATGCCCTAGATCTATAATTTTCTTGTGGCTGCAATAATAAGTTCATAATTAATTTCCAACAAAGTGAGTTATTTTGTATTTCTTCGTGATTTTGGCTCTTGTTATTCCATAAAATACATATAAAATTGTGGCAAGTGAATTCAAGGTGTTTCATGGTGTTTTTGGCATATTTCGTGGAAGATATAGTCGTTGATTTTGCATTTACAGTTTTTGCACTTTAAAAATCAGATTTGCATTTTGTGTGTGGTTAAAACCCTTGAAAGGGTCATTACACATTTTTAGGCCCTCTCCTAGGGTGGCGACTTGCTTGGAGGTGGAGTTCGGTGCCATCTAGGGCACATTCCTTCATTTGGAGTTGATATTCATAATCCTCATAATTTTAGAGGCTGATTGCACACTTTCATGAGATTTTTGGGGCTTGGAATCTCCATTTCCAGCCATTGTTGTGAGCTGTAATTTTGCTGTCATAAATTTAATTACAATTGTATAGAATTTCCAAATTTGCATATTCTTTGTAGTGCACTTGATTGGTGTTTGCTCCATTAGTTGAGTATAATTTTATCGAGAATTTATACACCAATTTTCAGCTTGTTTGGATGGTGTTTGATGCCCTAAAAGTGCAAATTCAGTTCGCTACTAAGGTTTATAATATTTTCAGATTGGCTGTTATAAAATTCAGTTTACTTCCAATTGAGATTTGTGTTATTTCCTTTGTTTTCAGATTCATCCCGAAAAGACACATCATAGTGGTATCAAAGCATAGATTTTCCCAACTTAGAGGGTATTCATTACGAAGGAGAAAATAAAATGGCGAACAAAAATTTCAATGATAATAGGTTTGAGAGGTTTGCCCAAGGGCAATGTAATGTCCCTTTTTTCAAAATAATATAAATTAAAGACTTTTTCTCATCTTCCTTTACGAGGGCAAAGTTGAGTCAAACGGAAGAACTTGAGCTATATTTCAGTTTTTTTATTCATATTTATGTTTTTATTTGGTGTTTTACTCCCTAAGGCAGGTCGGCTAGGATTATAATGATCCCAACATGAAATTAAAAGATAAAGTGAAGATCATTAAGAGGTCGGCAAGGTTGGGAAGATTCCCAACATGGAATTAGAAGATAAAGCAAGCTTAAGAGGTCGGTCTACACCTTATGGCTCTTGGTGCCAACCAAAGGGTATAAGAGGAGTCTTAGGGGCTCATTTGCACATCATCTTTTGGCATATACACTTTATACTTGGTCTCTAGGGCTGATTGCTCTTAGTTCATTCCATTATTGGGTGACAATCCATTAGTGTGGCATCCGAGGATGAAACCCTTCCTTGTGGGAGATTGGAGGACGGAAACCCTTTAATTTGGTGGTGTTGAAGACTTTCATTGAAGACCATCTTGCTGGTTTTCTTCTAAGGCATCAAGGAAGAGTGATTTCAAGGGTTTTAATATTATTTGAAGCCCCTCTCCTAGGGAGCGACTAGGGTAGAAGAGGATTTGGGTGCCTTCTAGGGCACAAAACTTCATTATTCTTTGATATTCAGATTTATCATATTTTATAAGGTTGGAATCTACAATTTAGTAATTTTTAGAGGAGTTTATCTATCATTTTCAGCCCTTGTTTGTGGCTGCCCTATTGATGTCAATGTCATAAAATTAATTGCAGATGGGTATAATCACTTGTTTTCTCCATTCCTTTGATGTAATTTGGATGGATAAATGATGGTGTGCTTTAAATAATTATTGAGAAGTACTTTCACTTGGTGTTGCATGGTTGTATGATGAGTTGAAGTCCCTATACAGTTCGTTGCTAGGGTTTCTGATATTTTTAGATCTGCTGTTATAAAAATCAGATTACTCTCAAGTGGGATTGGTGTTGTTTCTTATTTTTCAGTTTCAGCCCTAGAAAGGGACATTACAAGTGGTATCAGAGCTTCAATCTTCCCAACCTGAGGGTTTCTTTTGCAAGAAGATAAATGGCGGATAGAATTTTTGGTGATGCTAGATTTGAAAGGCTTGCCCTAGGGCAAGAAAAATTGGCCAATAAAATGGCTCAGCTGATCCATACCCTTCAAGATCCGAATGGTGGAAGGAGCTCTTCAAAGGGAGTCAATAATACTCAGCCATCCAAAGTGGACAACATTGCTACATGGTATGAGGAGTATAGGGCTCTTCCAGAGAAAATTCGTGATGCCATGTCATTTGTTGAGTTCATGGGAGTAAGCAAGGAAAATCAAGGCCCAAGCCTAGGTCACGAGCTACACAAGAGGAAGAATTAGGGCCACAAGTAATGGAGGAATCCATCGTGCAAGTTGAAGAGGAAGAAATCATGGAGCTTGAGCCAAAGAAGGAAGAAGAACAACCAAAGTTGTTGGGCATCGAAAGGGAACAACCCATGGGAGCCCTAAGCCCCCATCACCATTGCCAAAGTTGAGCTCTTGACTGATTTTCAGAACAACAGTGTGAAGACATCAAAGTTTGATGAAAGTTTGAAGCATGAGCCTAGAAAGGAAAGGGAAATCATGGAGCATGAGTCCCAAGGTATAGTTCTTTAATATTTAATGAAGTTTCATTGGTTTCTAATGGGTGCATGTGGCTAAATGTTGAAAAGAAATCAGATTTGCATAAGGGTAAAGAGGATGACATTACGGAAGGGTATGTCCATGAAGGAAGGGCACTTCCGGTTCCTCATGATTATTTTCAATTCACTAGAAATTTCCAAACAGCATCAATGATGGGCAAATTGAGGAAGTTTACCTTGGAGTGAGTTCGGAGATGTTCCAAACAAGTACCAACAAGAAAATGGTGGGATCCTTTTTCAGCCCAAGGTATGATGAAAAAATCACATTTTATCTTCTCTTTATGTCGTTGCCATACTTGTGTCATTATGGGCAGCTTGTTGTTAAGACAAATCACATGTCATGTTCATGCCTTGTAATGTGAAGAACTTATGGAGTAACATATGGCACATAGATCTTTTATTCCAAAAGATTATGTAGGCATAAAAGTTTGGGTTCCGGTTGACCCCTTGAATTGTAAGAAAGAGTAAGTCCTTGATATTGCCACTCCATGCATATGGTTAAAAAGAAATTTGATGAAAGATTGTTTTGAATTTATTATGTATCTTAACAAAGTTGTGAAGAATTCTACCCTCCATGGACAAGGAGACACGGTTTTGATTGATGATGGAGCTACTCACAATTTCATTGATAAGAGCTTGAGGGCAAAGGTGGATTTGAAGGTGGAAGACTTCAAAGGCTTCACAGTCAAGATAGTGGATGGCTACTCCATGCCATGCACAAGGAGGTGTCCCCAACTCCTTTTCACATTGGGAGAGCATGAGGTATGTGATGATTTTAATATGATTGGCATAACTGATATAAATCTTGTGCTTGGGGTCCAATGGTTACATTCATTGGGAGAGCTCACTCTTAACTACCAAAGTATGGAGTTAAGCTTCATGGATAAGGGAAAGAAAGTAATACTTCAAGATTGGAAGTCTTTAATTACAGCCAAGTATAATGTCATATCAACACAACATGAAAATGGTAGATTGCTTCATGGTTGGGTATCCATGCAAAACGTCACAAACAAAGTATTGCTACATGGTATGAGGAGTATAGGGCTCTTCCAGAGAAGATTCGTGATGCCATGTCATTTGTTGAGTTCATGGGAGTAAGCAAGGGAAGATCAAGGCCCAAGCCTAGGTCACGAGCTACACAAGAGGAAGAATTAGGGTTGCAAGTAATGGAGGAATCCATCATGCAAGTTGAAGAGGAAGAAATCATGGAGCTTGAGCCAAAGAAGGAAGAAGAACAACCAAAGTTGTTGGGCATTGAAAGGGAACAACCCATGGGAGCCCTAGAAGCCCCCATCACCATTGCCAAAGTTGAGCTCTTGACTGATTTTCAGAACAACAGTGTGAAGACATCAAAGTTTGATGAAAGTTTGAAGCATGAGCCTAAAAGGAAAGGGAAATCATGGAGCATGAGTCCCAAGGTAATAGTTCTTTAATATTTAATGAAGTTTCATTGGTTTCTAATGGGTGCATGTGGCTAAATGTTGAAAAGAAATCAGATTTGCATAAGGGTAAAGAGGATGACATTACAGAAGGGTATGTCCATGAAGGAAGGGCACTTCCGGTTCCTCATGATTATTTTCAGTTCGCTGGAAATTTCCAAACAGCAGTCAATGATGGGAAAATTGAGGAAGTTTACCTTGGAGTGAGTTCTGGAGATGTTCCAAACAAGTACCAACAAAAAAATGGTGGGATCCTTGTTGGCAGCCCAAGGTATGATGAAAAAAATCACATTTTATCTTCTCTTATGTCGCTGCCATACTTGTGTCATTATGGGCAGCTTGTTGTTAAGAAAGATCACATGTCATGTTTGATGCCTTGTAATGTGAAGAACTTATGGAGTAACATATGGCACATAGATCTTTTCTTGCAAGATTATGTGGGCATAAAAGTTTGGGTCCGGTTGATCCCTTGAATTGTAAGAAAGAGGAAGTCCTTGATATTGCTACTCCATGCATATGGTTAAAAAGAAATTTGATGAAAGATTGTTTTGAATTTATTATGTATCTTAACAAAGTTGTGAAGAATTCTACCCTCCATGGACAAGGAGACACGGTTTTGATTGATGATGGAGCTACTCACAATTTCAGTGATAAGAGCTTGAGGGCAATGGTGGATTTGAAGGTGGAAGACTTCAAACGCTTCACAATCAAGATAGTGGATGGCTACTCCATGCCATGCACAAGGTGGTGTCCCCAACTCCTTTTCACATTGGGAGAGCATGAGGTATGTGATGATTTTAATATGATTGGCATAACTGATATAAATCTTGTGCTTGGGGTCCAATGGTTACATTCATTGGGAGAGCTCACTCTTAACTACCAAAGTATGGAGTTAAGCTTCATGGATAAGGGAAAGAAAGTAATACTTCAAGATTGGAAGTCTTTAATTACAGCCAAGTATAATGTCATACAACACAACATAAACATGGTAGAATTGCTTCATGGTTGGGTATCCATGCAAAAGGTCACCAACAAAGTATGTGGGTGGTTAGTGGTGATGAGGGGAGTGTACTTTGGAGAACTATAACTCATAATTTCAGACTTAGTGTTGTTGTCATTATTCAAATCAGCCACCACAAGGTCTCTATAATAACCCTTTTTAGGGTTTCAAATAAATATGCAGATTTGAAAATAAATTGCAGCAAACTGGAAAATAAAATCAGTGACTTCTACTTGCACCGAAAATTACCAAAATCACCATAAAACATCACCAATTAATTCACCAATATTTTATATATGATTTACTGAATTTTAGAAGCCAAATCAACCAAGGAAAGCAAGAGAACACACTGCTGGAAATTAAATAAACTCTGGAAATTGCAGCCACAATAAAAAATATATATCTAGGGCACAAAAGCCCCAAAAATTACCAAACTCTAGATTCCGGCCTTTAAAAATATTGTGAATCAGATTTATCAAATTCTTCACCAATGTCACCAAACCCTACCCAAGGTAGGTCGCTCCACCCTAGATAAATGCAATAACAGCTAGAAATGACAAAAGGATCTTCAAATCAGCTCTCTTCTTCAATGCCAAATGATGATGAAGGGTTTTTGTCCTTCACCTAAGCCACATGAAGGGTTTTCGTCCTTCAATGAGGCCTCACAAGAGGGTTTTCGTCCTCAAGTGGATGACTAAGGAGCAACTAGCTCTCTTTGCCAAGGTATAGTAAAAATGCGCCAAGCTAGATGCCAATGAAGTCTCTAATCTCCTTTTATATCTTCCTCTTTGCCAAGGCATAGTAAAAATTGTGTGTTCTTACATATAGATCAAAATTGTTATTAAATAGTTTTTATTATTACATACAAAACTCAACAATATGGTGGAAATTGCAATCTAAATGTAATAGTTGAATATAATGCAATGTGAATGGTAATATGTAATAAGGTTTTTAGAAAAATGTCCGTTTCAATTTTTTTTGACTATTTCAAATGTGTGCTTAATTGATTTATTATGCGGTGCATATGAAATTAAGGGAAAACACCAGTGCACCTAGGGTGCATTAGGCTGTCTTGGGTGCCTATTTGGGTAAGTTAAACACCTGTACACACGTGCCCGCTAATACAAATTCAGTACATACATCCACATAACACCGATTTCAATAGTTCATACGGACTCTTGGTTGTTGGCATTTGCAGTATTAAAAATAATCCATTCATCAAATGATTGGGTTGTCTCAATTGCTAGTTACACTTATGAGTCAGAAATAACTGCATAAGTCCAATTCAGTCACAAGAAGCTCACAAAAATGAATGCCACGAGACCAAAAGCAGTCTGGACCCGAAAATTGAAAATAAAAGGCTTGGTAACTTAGGCAATCGGTGTCTCCGAGTTTTACCCTAAAATCTTAAACTACCTCTTGTTTAAAAAAAAAATTCTTTTAAAATAACAGGTCTTTTAGTGTTTTTATTGCCAGAAGATGTCTGTATTACGTTAAGATATTCCCGGTGAATCATATGAGCCAATTTCAACAACTACCCGTAGATGCAAAACTCATTTATCCTCTCTGCCAAGTTTTGTCTACAGAAATTTTTATTTAATTATTTATTAAATAAATATTGTCTCGTTTGAAGTAAATTGTGCTCCGTTGAATCTGTTGAAGTTTTGCATGCCAGTATTCACACATCTCAATAGGGTTTTCACCAGGAATGAATTCAGTTTTTCTGTGACTTCTGGCAACGTTTTTCGTTTTTATTTATTTCTTTTGCGTTTTTCTCCGATTTTCCCGTGGTCTTTCTGTTTAATTCCCTTGGGTCCGTTCTTTGTCTGTATAGTTTGTTTAATTGCCTGGAACATCTGGAGATCATTTACGACCACTGCACTAGAAGGAATCAGTCTCAGAAATCAAACTTCTGACCAAAAAGATGAAGTCAAGCACAAAAAGCCTCTCCTAGGCAAGTTGCACTTTTTGGAATAAATAGATCTAAGCTGCAATGGGAATTTTGGTAGTGGCAGGACGGTGGGAATTTCTTATCTGCCTTACAGGTACTTTTTCCCATGAAGTCAAAGTCACTTAAGTTGTAATGGGAATAGTAGAGGTGGCAGATAGGTGAGAATTTCTTACCTGCCTTACAAGGTAAAAATTCTCATCATAAAAGAAAATTACTTAAAGCACCAGCGGAATTTCTTATCTGGCCTTTGCAGAGTAAAAATTCTCATTATGAAAGTCAAACAACTTAAGTGAAAGAGGGGATTTTGGAGCTACGGTGCGGGATAGAAATTAACATCAAAGTTGACTTCCTATTTTTGGAAATTACCCTTGCTAAAAAATGCGACCCACCTTGGGTGAATAACAATGCATTTAATAATATTTATTAATGTTTTATTCACCCAATTTTGGCGCCATAAATAGAAGGAAAAGTCAATGCAAGTGGAAGAGCTAAGGAGAAGTCCAGGATGCATGCTAAAAACAAATAAAATAAATTTATTTAAAAACAACCAACAGCATACATAATTGGGTGCCCAATTTGGGTGAATAAACATGATTGTTTATTAATTAAATTGTCAGAAATAGGAAGGGCAATTATTAAAAATAGTATGTTAAGAATTATATAAGCATGAGCTGCCATAATAAAGAAGCAATTAATTCTTTTTGTTAAGGATTGCAGCCCAGACAGGGTTTGGCGCCAAGAAAATGAGGTTTTTGCATCAAAAAGTGTTTTTCATTGCCAGGGAGCTTCAAGGTTTGGCGCCTAGGGTTGGAATAGCTTGATTTTTGCTATGATAATTGTCTACATGTTGGTATATGTGCCCAGGTGAATTAAATAATATTTTTGCTTGTTTTGCATGCAAGCAAAACCTCAAATTTTAGGGAAACAAGATTTATATGCAGATTTTGGTGATAAAAATCAAGTATTCATGCCCTAGACTCCATCTTTGTCTGAATTAATTGCAGGTATTCATCACAGGTGCTCATATAAGTAAAGGGAGTTCAAATCAATGTCAGGTACATTGAATATATCTTCGAATCTGAAGAAATTGTCAGATCTACACAAATTGATCCAATTGCAAGGGATTCCAACATAATTAAAAGAAAAAGAGCTCAGACAAAGATTGTTCCAGCCATGATGAAGCATGATGAAAGAAAAGGATCAGCAGAATCATGCATAGCTTCCAAATTTGTTGAAGTCAATGATATAGACATAGGCCCTGAACCTATCACCAATTTAATTGACAGATCCAGATCTCATAATTGCAAAGGCTTCGGCAAAAATTCATCCTCTTGTTTCTAACGCAGCCCGTGTAGAAGTTAGTGCATGGAAAATTCCTTCTAAGATCTTGTGCATGTGCTCCCAATCTTCCAGTTGAAGCCTTCATTGAATTTACTTGTATTTGCATTCACCCAAAGTGCTTTCTAGAATTTAAAATTGCTCATATGCAATTAAAAATAAAAATGATGAGTTTTGTTTGAATTATTTACGGCAAACATTGCACTGGTGCATGTACTGAGAGAAGAACTGCAAAAGCTTCAAGGATAAGAGGGAAGACAGTCAAAGGAAATACCCGCAAGCAAATCACAGTCATGCATAGCTTCCAGATCCAGTTTGGTGAGAATCAAAGGCAAAAGAGTCAACCACATGCAGAATATGGAAGAAGAACAAGACTGGAGAGGGTTGCAGCTTTCTTCTTATTTCTTTTCCTCTTTCTTTTATTTTCTCCAACAAAGTAATTGAGCAATCAATTAAATTATAAAACTTAAGTGATTGGTTTAAAAGCCGTTACTTGAAGAAGTCAATTACTTGGAAATAGGTGGCAGACATGCAAAATAGAAGGTTCTATTTTTCAGTTATAAATCATGCATGTCATGCAAAGAGGAATTTCAAGAGGAAGATTGTCAGTTGTTTCCTTTTCATAGCTTTCGCATGCGGGAATTCATTTAAAGTTTCCTATTTGTAATTGTCTTTTATACACTATAAATAGAGGAAAAACCTACGGGTTAAAGAATTGGAATTTGTAATCAACATTCTTGCGTTCCAGACTTTGAGCTAAAACCCTTGATATATTTTTTGAAAGATAAGGAATAGAGAGGAGACAGATTTCCGGAGAACTTTGTGTCAACGGTGCATTTGTTTCTTATTTCTTTTTAGATCTTTGCATAAACTTTGTGTTATCTTAGATCTGGATCTAAAACTTTCCTTTGCTTTGAATTTTGCATTTCAAGATCTATTTGTTTCGTCTATGTGCATGTGACCAACTCTATCAACTATTGGTTAGGTTGCACATCTCCTTTCCTTCTTCTCGTATTTAATTATTTCTCTTTCTTGCACATATTGCTTACAATTGCTTACTTGCTGCAAAATTGTCTAGCTATGGTTCATGAGCTACGCAATTAAAGTAAAACCAACAGATAGATATTAGAAAATATAATTGACAAAATCTTACACGGGAGCCTCACCGATAAATGAGGGAGATTTATCTCATGACTGCCTAGTTTTTCAACTGTGCAGAAAATCTAGCCAATAGGAACTCAATTTCTTGTGGTCCTCTTTTCTAGAGTTGCATTCAGCACTCAAAATAAATTCTACATCATCTTTTACTACTAGTCCCATTGGACACTTTTTTTTATCCTCTTGCTTGATGTCAGTAGATATTTCATTTCTGTCCATTGGGCCATGCTCTAGCTGTAAGATGAGACACTAATGATCCAGGTTTAAAACTCAGCAGATGTGCTTCCACAGTAAGTGGTCCGCGCATTAATGCGACTTGGTGGGTGTCGGTTTGTAGCCGAGGAGTTGTCTTTCAAGTTTCAATGAATCCTTGATCTAAGATTATTTATGCCGCTGGTGGATGTGGTTGAGGAGTTAGCTTTGAATGGATCATGCCCCCATATTAAGAAGTCTCCATAACAATGTGGCTGGGAAGATAGAATTTCAATGTATCCTTGATTTGAAGGTATTTAAGCAGCTTGTGGATATGGCTGAGAAGTTTCCATTGAATGAATCCTTAATCTGAGGGCGGTTTGATGAGGTGGTTGACCACTCGGCTAGAGTGGAATTGTGTACTCTTTAACAGGTACACTACAGTGTGACAAGAGGATGACACGCTCCAGGTTAATCCAGGGGGCAATTTTGCTAGTAAAATAGATAAATGTAACTACTTTACTCCTGAGAACAGAATTTTTTTAAACCCGGCATTCAATTGATCTATTTGGTTTTAAATTTTTGTAGTTTTTCGAATCTACTAATCTATGCGATGGAAATGGGTGATCCACCAGTAAAAACAATGTTCTGGTTCAAGTAGCCCATCCCTTCCACCGCCCCAAAACCCAATGAGGATGTCCACAACTTTGGCACACGTGTTGAGATTATGGTGTAGAGATTATGGGGCATATTTGAGAATGACCCATTTAAATAAATCTTAGGAATCTAATCCAAGTATACCCCCAGCATTAGAAGCGGCCAGTAACCTCACCCACGATCTCCCGAGAAAAGTACAATGGACAACTATAAACGTAAAGCAAAACGTAAAAGAATGAAGCAATGATCTCGCTCACCTTTCCTTCCAATATAACAATCTTGTACAGGCAAGGTATGTCCTGAATCCGCAGACCCAATGAATCCAGTGAATCTACTTTTAAAATTGAGAGCATTGATTGAATTATTTTAAAAGCAGTGATAGTCTCTCCCGTTGCTAGAGCTTCCTTGTGTGCATCCATCGCCGCCTGGTCTGCTCGTGCTACCAGGTGCTGATACCCGACGTGCTGCTTCTGACCCCGAGATGGCGAATCACTATTACCAACACGAGGAGGACGATTTCTAGACCCGGAGGCCTGCTGCTGCTTCTCTCGATTCCGATTAAATCCCTGAACTGCTGTGGGCGGCCATGGAGGACGCAATTGATGCTCATTTCTAAATGGGTCCGCCATTCTCTTCTGCAATTATAGCTTCTTCAACCAAAACCGAGTTGCAGGCTGGCTATGAAAAGCCCGGCTAAAACACTGGCTCAATTCTTGTAGAAAGTTTATATCGCATCTCAGTTCCTCCCTCAGCTTCCACCGTCGCAGATAGACAGCTCTGGATTGTTACTGCATTTGAGTGTTTGAATTTATTGTGTATGTTTTGTCCGAACATTTCTTTTTTAATTGAAAATATTTGTTTCCGGACATTTCTTTTGAAAATATTTGTTTCCGAACATTTCTTTTTTATTTGAAAAGATGTGTCGTCCGAATGTTACGCTGCCAACTTGCCAAGCAAGGAATACTGAACTTTAACTTTTATGGCTTTTAAGAAGCTGGTTAGACATTCTATTGTGATTTGAACTTTCTGCCAACATGGGAAAGTGAGGTGTTCGGTAGGGTGTTTGGTTTTGTCATTTTATGATTTCACATGGATTGATAATTCTAATATGGTTAATTCTATTATGTGTTTAATATAGTGATATTTTAATTACTTTCTTCAATGGACATCAAAATTAAAATTGGTCATGTTGAAAAATCGTTGAGTAATTAAGGTTGCAGCAGTTATGATTACACTAGTAGGGGCAAGTTAATACAATGTTACGCTCTACACATGGACAACATGGAGGAGGTGGGAGGTTGGGTGGGCATCCCGATCCTTTAAAGATACAATTAGATCCAGGATCTTCCATTTCAGCCCAATTCCCCTCATTTTCAAGCTCGTATATTGTAGAGACAATCAACAAAGTGCTCGCTCTGGAGTTCAAGTATCTAATAATTCAAGAATTATCTGCAACCCTCAAATCTCTAGTTGTAATGTGTCAAATGTATAGATTTTCATTTGAAATATGCGAGCTTTAGCAATGGATTCATGCCAACTAGGCTAAATATCGTGATATCCTTCTATGCTCCAAAAGTTTCTTTATAGTCTAACTCTATAGAGAGAAGGACTACAAAAAGTTTTTGGGGAAGATGATAAATGGATTGCAATATATTTTCACCTATGCTCGAATATGTATGGAGATTGACCTCGGTAGAGGTCTTCTGACAAATTGATTCTAACGTGGGGTAAGTTCCAATGGACGTAGATCTTGGAATATGAAAATATGGCATTTCGGTGTGTAATGTCCCATTTTCTAAATTAAAAAATAATAAATAATATTTTAAGTTGGGCACGACCAATACTTCATTTGAGACAACTTAATATAATTATTATTAAAATAAAAGGTATTTTTAAATACTAGAGTAGCAAAAGGACCCTTAGCCTATTTTCATTATTTTCACTCTACTTTAAAAGGGAGGGGTCGTCCCTCTTTAAGAGGTAAAAACAAATGTTAAAAAGAGAAATAAAGAGGCCTAAATGGAGTGCTCCCTAAAGAAAAAAAAAAAGCAAAGGCTATAAAAACAAATGTTAGGGTTCATTGTAATCATCATCTTGTGAATTATATACTTCTCTTTTGGAAATTTGAGCATTGAGCTCTCATTTCTACCCTTTGAGGATGAAAACCCTCATTGGATCCTATTGGGGATGAAAACTCTCAATAGTCACAACACTTAGGTATGGAACCCATCATTTGTTGCATTGGCAATTTCATTTGAGAGTCACATTGGAGCTTCAAAATTCAAACTTTTAGAATGGAAAGGGTTTCTATCGGTGCTAGGGCACACATTCTAGCTAGGCATGCTTTTTGGGGCTGCCACGTTCATTTCCAACTTAATCTACCCATTTGAAGATTTCGAGATCACTTTTCGAAAGTGGGTTTTGTGGTTGGAAAATGTGGATTCTAGTTTTATTGGATAACTAATATTTTTGTGGTCAATATGAGCTATCAAATGCATTTTATCTCCAAGTATTTGTGAAGATATAAAATTTTGAAGTTTTAGTTGTTTTTGAGCAATAATTAATTCCAATGATCTATAATTTATTGTTGAAGCATTTATTTTACATGAATTCATCAAGTGTTTCATGTTAATGATGTATTTTTGGAGATTTGTGTGTGGGAAAGACTAAAATCCGAATTTTACCTAGGTCACTTATGGTTTTGTGGACCTAAAATAGGTCGTTGTCCTAGTTTTTCATAAAATTCAATTTACTATCAATTGGGATTTGTGTTATATCCTCGTTTTTAGTTTCATCCCTGAAAGCGACATTACGGTGGTATCATACAAAAAGATAAAAATGGTGGATAATTTTTTTGGTGATGTTAGATTTGAAAGGCTCACCCTAAGGGAAAGAAATATTGGCCAATAAAATGGCTTAACTGATCCATACCCTTCAAGATTTGAATGATGGAAGGAGCTCTTGAAAGGAAGTCAATAATACTCAACCATTCATAAGTAGTGGATAACATTGTTATAGTATGAGGAGTATAGGGATCTTCGGAGAAGATTCATGATGACATGTCATTTTCTCGAGTTTATGGGAGTAAGCAAAGGAAGATCAAGGCTCAAGCCTACATGCCACGAGCTACACAAGAACAAAAAGAAAAATTAGATTCGGTAGAGGACTTTGAGGTGGAGTCCCAAGAAGACCATGTTGAAGGACATGGAAAGGTGTTGTTAAATGAAGAACCAAAAAGGTTTTTGATGCAACAATATCTCCCAAGAAAGAGCAAAAGTACGTATCATTTTCCCTAAGGATGATTTTGTAACGCCCCCTTTCTAGGGCATTACTAATATATTTGTTCATCTCTTTCATTTGCATTGTAACCCCTTGACATGTTTAGCGCTATAAGTGGGAATCTTATTTAGTCTTAAAATGTGCACATAGGTTAGTTACTTTTTATTATTTAATTAGAAAATAATAAAGTACACATAAAGTTAGTCTTTTAATATTTTAATTAAGTTTTATTAGTTTTCCCTCCAAAAGGGAATGGCCATCTTTTGGGTTTGTTAATTTGATCATTTATGTCTCTCCATGCTTGGAGAAATGGGATGTATGCCCTAGCTCTTCATTGTGCTCTCTCTCTCTCATTGTAAGCTTCATTTGGATCCATTGTTGAAGACATTGAAGACTCTATTGTTCTCTCATTCATTGAAGATCTCATTGTTGCTCTCATAGCGAATTTTCAGTACATTATTGTGGTCTGAATTTGGAGGAAAGTATTTTATATTTGATGGTTTTTATTTCCCTAGGGTAGCAACTTCTTGTAGAAATTATGAGGGTTGTTTGTGGGGTCAAACCTGTGATGCATGCTTCAACTACCACTTGAGACCAAGAAACAAATTAGGAAAATTATGGAATTATTTTTTTATTTTTTTATAGGAAGAGTCTACAACCAAGTTGCAAGACACTTGTTTGAAACTAAATAGGTTCTACAACAAATTATGATTAACCAAACACAATATTTCCATTTTTATCTTATAACAAGTTTACTAGGTTCCAATTTGGAGGTTACAAGTTTTATTAAGGTTCAGGGAGAAATTTATCGCTAGGCCTGCTCTCTATCAAGCCTTGAACTTCAAATAGATTTCTCACAAACTTAGAGTTATCAAAAATTTCTTAAATTAGTCTCATTGGATAGGAAATTTCCTCACCTTTCCAACCATATAAAGAAGTCCTCCTAACTCCTTGTAAAACTCAAGTTATGGCCAGGCGGAGTTTTAGGGGAAAATTTTCCCTTGGAGGTCCGCGGGGTTAGGGAGAAAATTGGGAAAAATTTCCCAAATGCCACGCGTCATCATGTGATTGGTGCGGGCGAGCGGGTCACGGGGAAAATTTGAAATTTTTCCCAAAACCAAAGTCTCAATTTTCCAAAGGAAAATTTTCCTCCATGCCTCCGCACTTGCTCAAATGGCCACGTGGCGCTTTGTGATTGGCCACGGGCCGAGCGGAAGAAAAAGTAAATTTTTCCAAAAGAAAAAAAAAAATGGTTAAGTTTTCCATTTTGATCCGTGCACCCCCTCCCTCCTGCCACGTGTCAGCACGTGATTGGTTGGGGCCGCGGGGTTGCGGGGAAAATAGGAAAATTTTCCCAAGGCAAAATTTTCAAAATGTTAAGTTTTATTAAGGGTCCGCCCCTCCAAAGTGCCACGTGGTAAATTCTGATAGGATGAGAGGGTGGCGGGGCCGCGGAACTTTTTGAGAAATTTTTCTAATGTTCAAAATTTAAATTTTTCTAAGGTCGAATTATTTCATTTTTGGTTTGGGATGGCCATTTTGAAGTAAAACTTCAAATGGCCATAACTTTTGATAGGAAGCTCCATTTTAGGCAAACGAGGACTTTCTGGAAAGCTCTCGAGTCCTCTTTGCACAACAATCATCAATTTTAGAATTTGGTAAAGTTTTAAGGGTAAATTTTAAGAAATAGATCTGCAGGGTTTTAAGTTACAAACTGCGTAGTTTTAAACTTGCAAATTTGATAAAATTTGAACTCTTCTTCCACTCAACATGTCAAACAGACATGGGGGATCAACTTAGGGAAGAATTAGAATGTTTTAAAGGTGTCAATATGATCAATTTATTCAAGTTTACAATTTTCTGACAGTTGACGGGAAAAACAACCATGCAAGCTCCGAATTGAAATTCTTTGAGTTTTAGAGATTTATTCTTGACTGTTTTAGTGAATTTGGATTCCTCAAGTCTTCTTAAGTGTAAATTTCAAGTTTTGTAATTTATTGTTGAGTATAAAGTCAAACTGCTCATTTTATTTAAAAAAGAAGATGCCAAATTATGAACTTAAAACAGAGTTCTCTTCTCCACGAATTTACAATTTAATATGCAATTTTCAATTAAGGAAAACATATTCATTTCATTTCTAAGACATCCAATTGATTCAACAAAGACATGTATACAGTATGCAATGTTGATTTCTAACTTTTATCAACTCATTTCAAAGATCCAATTCTTTTTTTATATACGTTTCTTTTTTTTCTTTCCAAAACAGAATTGCGAATTTAACAGTCATGTGATTTCCAAGATAACAATGCAATTGGGAAAGTAATGTATTTCATTCATCTATCTCCAACAACAATATTACAACAAGGTATATCAAGAGAACTTCGATTCCTTTATTGAATTTAAATAATTTTACAATTGAACTCCTTTCTTTACATTCCAATTTGAAACTTACAAACTGTATCATATTCTTCTTTTTAAAACAGAGGAAGGGAAAGTGACTCTTTCTCATTTCAAATAAAAAAACATAGGATATCATTTACATTTCACAATCAATTACAATTTTCAAATTACAAGGTAAACATTTCCCATCTCGAATCAATTACATGCATCCACTTGAAGTGGGAAGGATTACATTTAAAATTTACAAAAAGGATGACTGTCAAACTGTATTCTTCTTTCTCCAAACAGCAGCATGATGATTTCTTCATCTTTCATCTTGTGATCACAACAAGGAAGGGGGAAAGGAAATGCTCTCCACCCAACCAAGACATCCAATGGGAAAAGAGAAGCCATCTTTCCCCATTGGCCCCCGAGCCCCAACCATATTGGAATGGAACATGATGATACAACACATGGCAACATGGCTTCTTCACATACAAGCATAAATTCACAAACACAAATAAACACAAAGCAAGAAGATGTAGTTCTCAACTACAACAATCAATTCCAAACAAAACAAAGGCTCCTTCTCCAAGCAAGCAAGCCAAGCAAGAGCAAAGAACTATGGAGGTCTCCTTATGCCTCCCAAGTTGAATTTTGGGCATCCACCAAGAGCAAACTGCCAAGATCATAGCAATCCCATAAACCTTATCCCTCCTCAACCCCTCCTTATCCCTCCTCCAAATTTATCCCTTATACCTCCCCCAAAGTAGGAAATGCAAGCAATTTCCTTTCCTAGGTGGATCCCAAACCAACATTCCCTCCCAAGAACAAATAACAATGGAAAATCCCTTATCCCTCCTCTGATAAACCTCATAGTCTTCTCTCCACACCATGCCCTAAGCATTCTACCCATCCCTCTAAGAATTGCAAACACAAACACATTCAAAATTCATGCTAAAAGAGGGAAAAACAACAATTTTAAAAGAGTGAGAGCCTACCTCTCCATAATGGAGACTTGTTTCCAAAACAACGATCTTTATTGCACCAAAACCAGTCCCAAATCAGCAAAGGAAATGCATGCACAAGTAAATCCACTTCTTCCACCAAGCAAGCTCCAAAATGCAAGAGAAAATTTGACCCAAGAGTGAAATCTCCAACTTTCAACAACCTCAAAATGAGGAGGAATTCCAATTTTAAAGGAGAGGGTGGAAGAGGATGATGTGGATTCCAAGTGGGATGCCACATCATTTTTCCTCATTCCCCAAGAGTGCAATCCACATCAACAACAAATCACCATTAAATAAAAAAAGACAAAATCACTTACACACACAATAAAGTCCATACCCCAAAAGGAAAGCATTTAAAATTACAAGACAAGTGCAAACAAATCTTACAATAAATCATGTCAAAATGCAATAAAACAAGTTGATTTTGACTCCAAATTAATAAACATGGTTGGTGGAGGATTTTGAGAGGTGTGGGACAAGTTTAACTTGTCCCACAAGCCTCCAAATTTGTCCTCCTAGCTCAAATTCGAATTTCAAGAGAGAGATGGAGTGTCTGACCTTCCAAAATCTTCTTACAACCTCTTACAATTTCTTACACAATCTATCACTTCACTTACACAACCCATACTTGGTAACTTACACACTCTTTAAAATGCATTTATTTCTATGACATTTATTTATTACAAACTTTAGACACAACCATATATTTAATTACCATATGGTTATAAAATATATAAATAAATTTCATTTTCAACCAAGACAATAACATTTAATTTCACCTTCCACATCCCATTTAATTTAATTAAATTTTAACTATATGACTCTCACATTATACTATCACTTTTAAATAATTAAAACAAAAGCACATTACAAATAAAATACACACAACAATAATTAAAAAGGGAACACATAATAAAAACACACATATGCCCCTATGGTCACAATAATGGAAATCCCCCATGGGAAATCCTAACAACTAAACACACAAATCAAACACAGTTGCCATGGTGACCTTGTTGATTTCACACTGAATTCCAATATGGTTAGTCTCCAGTCCCCCAACATTGTTGTGATTTTAACCTGCAAAATGCAAAATACCTCCTTCGGCCTCGTGGCCATATCGAACATCCAAATGATATATAAACATTAGATCCAAATCACAACAATATCAAGATTCAATATTTATCATTAAAATTCAATTTGTAACTATATCATCATCCAATAGATTTCTATACTAGAGCTATTCATAATAATCAATGTCACATGTCTAAAATTAACATCAATAACCTGTCCATGTCAACTAGTATATCATCATCCACATAATAATAAAAATGTCTCAATGATCCTCAAGCAAAATATCTGAATCCAGATCAATATTAATCCAGGATCTAACATCTAACCATCATACTAATCAAAACATAATAATGTCCATAATAATCCCTGATACATCATACTACATCAAAACATAATAATATCCAAAATGTGACCAATAGTGTCAGGATCAGTATCTGAATAGTGTCCAAGGAAAGTGGGCACTAAATCTTGGATTAAGATATTTTGCTTGAGGATCATTGAGACATTTTTATTATTATGTGGATGATGATATACTAGTTGACATAGACAGGTTATTGATGTTAATTTTAGACATGTGACATTGATTATTATGAATAGCTCTAGTATAGAAATCTATCGGATGATGATATAGTTACAACTTCTTCACTCTTGCAGAAATTATGAGGGTTGTTTGTGGGGTCAAACCCCCTCATTTTTAATTGATATTGTGTTAGAAAGAAAGATATTTCATGAAGTATTTGTTGGGATTCGTTTCATGATAAAAGGTTGGGTATTTTGCTAGATATGATCATTTGAAGTGTTGGTACCATTTGTTATTTCCAGTCTGTTGTTATTAATTAATATTTATTTCAGACCTGTAGTTTGGGATCAATTTAACATTGGATTTGGTTGCAGAAATTATGATGAATAAGGAGGAATTGATCTCATAATTTTTGGAGTTGATTTGATGCCCTAAATGTGTTGGGCGACCTACTTTATTGGAAAAATTAGGGTTTCATATTTGTTGTGTGAAAACTAATTTTGGAATATTATTCTTCATATTTTTGTGGCCTAAGATCCAAAGTTTCACTCATTTGCGCTTCTCTAGCAAAAGATATGAATTTTTGAAGTTATGTTGCGAAACAAGGTTTTTAAATAATTTCCAAAATTATTTTTGGTGATATTTGAAATGGATCTCAGTTTGTTTATTGTTGTTGTTGTCCATCTATTTTTATACAATTTTGGTATCCCCTGGATTTCACCCTGAAATGCGGGACTATCCCTTTTAAATTTTTCGGTCTTTTTAAGTGACGGGTCATGTTTTTGTTTGTTTTTGCCTATAGTTGCTCGCATTGCTCAAAGATGCATTTAGAAACCTAGAGTCTCGTCTGAAAGTGTTTTATTTATTTTTCTATTAAATAAATAAAGTTCTTGTAAAAATAGATTGAGCTAAAATTGGAGGATTTAGGTTATATAAAGCACTTTACCCCATCACTATTACCGCAAAACATTCACTCGGGGAAGAATTTTTGTAGAGACCAGCTAATCGAAGAAATTTTTTGAGCAATTGCATTAGTAGCTTCTTTCACGTTTTATTTTTATTTCTTTTTGTCTCTGTTTTTGGATTTTCTCCCTTTTTCGTCCGGAAATGCACGTAGCCTATTCACTCTTCCTACCGAGCTTTTCCTGGGCCTAGGGTTTTGAAAAGCTATCTAGTGTTTTTAATTGCTAATTAATTTGTCTGCCAAAGCTTGTTTTGAGGGGAGCCAGAAGAATCAATTAAGGAAAGCTCAAGTTTTTGCTTGTTCCAACTATGAGTTATTTTATTTCCGCAAGCCAACTTCAAGCTAGATCATGGTGGTGGAAGCTCTGTTCTTCTGACTTGCAATCATCCATACCTTGTGAAAGTTAACACAGTTGTCCATTCAAAAAGAAAGCTTATCCTTTGCAAATCGTGGTTTTTGGAGGTTGAAGCTTATCCTTTGCAAATCATGGTTTTTGGAGGTTGAGTCTTATCCTTTGCAAGCATCCAATCTTCCCAAAATCCACACAGTTTTCCAAAGGAGAGGTGACTTAAGTTTATCGTGGAAACTCATGGTCTTGGCTTCTATATTTCAACGCAATTCTTTGTATTAAAAATACAAGGCAAGGATACCCAAGCCAAATCGTGGAAATTGGCAGCCAAGTCTTCTAATTTTCACGAAATTATTATAAAGTAGCCAAGGCAAATCACTTAAGTGAAAATCGTGGATTTGGAGCAGCCAGTCTTTTAAAGCTCAACACTATTTTCTAAATAGGCAATCACTTAAGTTGTCGTGGATTTGGAATAGTCTGTCTTCCTGATTTCCATGCAATTTTCTAAAGGCAAAGTCACTAATGCAAATCATGGATTTCAAGAAGAGAGTCTTCTATTTTCCACGCACAAATTGGAAGAAGAATTCATTAAGGGGAAATCATGAATTATGAGGTCTTTGTCTTCCAAAATAAAGCAGCTTTCTCTTCTAATTTCCATGCACCATTTCACTTAAGTGATTATCATGAAATGCCAACCTGCTGTCTTCTATTTTAAAAGAATCCTCTACCTTCCAAATTCACATAATCCTCAACTGCCAAAATCCATGACTTTCGTAAAGGGGCCATTTCACTTAAGTGATTTTCATGAAACATCGGTCTGTTGTCTTCTATTTTAAAAGCATCCTCCACCTTGGAATTCCACACAATCCTTCTTATGTAAAATCCACGAAGTTTAAAAAAACAAAATATTTAAAGAGAATAGTGTGAATTTTAACAAGCTTGTCTCCTAAAATTCAATGGAGTTGTTCTTTTCTCAAACACAACCCATAAAAATGCATGTGAATTCTCCCAATTAAGCTTTCAAGAGCTTGTGCATGTGCTCCAAATCTTCTAGTTGAAGTGCACATTGGGTTTATTTATATTTGCCTTCACCCAAAGTACTTTCCAAAATTTAAAATTGCTCATATGCAATTAAAAAATAAAAGAGTGATGAGTTTTGTCTAGTTTGTTTACGAAAAACATTTCACCTGGTGCACATACTTGTGGAGAAATATAAAAGCTTCAAGGACAAGAGGGGAAGATAGGTAAGAGGTAATACCCGCAAGAAAATCACAGTCAACTTCTTCCAGATCCAATTTGGTGAGAATCAAAGGAAAAGAGTCAACCGCATGTGGGAGAAAGAAATTCTCGTGTTCCTGGATAGAGATATCATTCATTGCCAAAGTGAATGAGGCAGAGGTGCAATACAGCCGGATCAACATGCGAGTATGGAAGAAGAACAAGAGTGGGAGTGTTGCAGAGATGGAATAACTTCTTTTCTCTTTTCTTATTTCTCTTATTTTCTCCAATAAAGCAATCAAGTAATCTCTTAAATTGTAAAACTTAAGTGATTGGTTTAAAAGTTGTTACTTCAAGTTACTGGAAGAAGTCAATTACTTGGAAATAGGTGGCAGACATGCAAAATAGAAGGTTATATTTTCAGTTGTAAAGCATGCATGTCATGCAAAGAGAAAGTCTAGGGGAAAATACTACCATTGCTTCCCTTTTTCATAACTTCCACATGTGGCAATTCATTGAAAGCTTCCTATTTGTAATTTCCCTCTATGCACTATAAATAGAGGAAGAGCCTACAAGTTAAATCATCACAATTTGTTCATCAGAATTTGTTTAGAAGAGCATTCTTGAGTTTTTCAGACTTTGTGCTGAAACCCTTAAAGTGATTTCTATGAAAGTCGGTGAATTGAATAAAAGCGGATTTCTAGAGAACTTTGTGTCGATGGTTCTTGGATTATCACTTTTATTTAAGGTTTTAGATAAACTTTATGTTATCTTAGATCTATGTTAGAAGTTATTTCTTTCCCTTACTGTTGAATGTTGTGAGTTTTATTTGTTTATTTAATTTGTGTGGATGAGACCAACTCTGAAAGCTATTGGTTAAATCAACATATCTTCCTTTCTTCTTTCCTAAATTCTATTATTTCCCCCTTCTACAAATATTCCATAATTACTTGCTGTAAAATTGCCCAGTTGTGGTTCACGAGCTATGATAATTAAAGTAAAACCCGAAAATAGTTATTAGGATTCACCCTTACTAAATTGATAAACATCTTACATGGGATCCTCACCGGTAAATGAGGGAGATTTATCTCATGACTGCCTAGGTTTTTAGCTATGCATAAAATCTAGCCAACAAATTTATTTGAAGTATTTGATAGCTATTAAACCCTTCATATTGGGTTTATTGAGTTGGGTCATTAAACCCTCACTCTAGGTTTATTGAGCCAATTAGAAGTTGTGTTCAGATTTGATTAGGACCAGAAATCGATTGATTTCAAATCCCTCAAAAGCTTTGATCCATTCACAAGTTGGGATTATTCAGGTCTTTTCCATTTTGCAAAGTATTTTGGAGTTTGAAGCGATTTTGGGAGTTTGCTAAGTGGAAATAAGTAACTTGTTGTTGTTGTTCTAAATTTCTAAATTGAGGTTTTCGAGAATTCCAATTTTTCATAAAATATCTCCATTGGGGGCATTAGAGTGTTACAGAGCAACTTTCCTCTACTCTTGTGGGTTTTGTCTGCAAAGTCTTTTGAATCATGGAACTAACAAGTGATGGGGAATTGAGGACCAAGCTCTAAAGACTTGGGAGATGGCTTGAGTATCCTCCACATGCGAAGAGTGTATTGCTCAATACTCTGGAGGAAGTGGCAAGTTGTTTGTCTATGATAGAACAATCAGATTATGGCTCCATGTTTTCAGCGATGGACTCTTTGGTGACTCATTTGGCTAGATCTGAATTGTTGAGGCATGATGAGGTGGAGGTGAGGCTCATGGTCATCACTTACATTAGCAAGGTTACAAGGATAACAGCCCCAAGTTTTCCATACAATGATACCACCATGGAAGAAATCTTTGAGCTCATGATAGGAAGTTTTCAAGGCCTTTGGAACATCACAAGCCCTTATTTTGATAGGAGGGTAATAATTTTGGAGAATATGGCAAAGGTAAGATCTTGTATACCAATGTTAAATCTTGATTGTGATGATCTTCATTGTTGTCATAGATGATAGTCATTCAAAAAATGTAATGGATGCAATGCAAACTATCATGTCTTTGGTCTTGAATGAATATGAGGAACCTCCTCAACCCTTGTTGTCTATACTTGAGGAGGGCATGGGACAAGATGCAACTTATTTTTCTCACACCTTAGCCAAAGGTGTCATGACTCAATGTTCGAGCAAGTTAAGGACATATATGGCAGACAAGTCTCCAAATCTCCAAGGTATGAGTCCTTTGGTATTTGATGATAAATTTTGATATCTAATGTTTGCATGGAACTTGGTGATTGCAAGGAAAAATCAGATCTGATAGAAGGGCAAGTTGATATTTTTGTGGTTCCTCCATGAGAGGAAAGGAAAAATGAAATGAAGGAAGAGGAAAAGATGGAGTTCCAAAAGGGTGAAGAAAGTTTGATGGTTGAAGTCACTCACTCGTTGTCTAAATAAGGCAATAGATTTTAATTTCTAGTTTGATTTTGATGATACTAATCATATTACAAATGAGGTTATGGTTTGTTGGCTAGATTTTATGCATAGCTAAAAATCTAGGCAAATCATGAGATAAATCCCCCTCATTTACCGATGAGGCTCCCATGTAAGATGTTTATCAATTTAGTAGAGGTGAATCCTAATAACTATTTTCAGGGTTTTACTTTAATTACCACACTTGTGAACCACAACTAAGCAATTTGACAAAGAAGTAATCAACTTTGATTGGAATATTTACGAAGGGGAGATAATAGAATGTAGGAAAGAGAAATGAACGCGTGCATTGATTTAACCAATAGCTATCGAGTTGGTCTCATCCACACAAATTAAATAAATAGATTAAAATCACAACATTCAACAAAGAAGGAGAGAAATGAGTTCTAACCTAGATCTAAGATAACAAAAAGTTTATCTAAAACCTCAAATAGAAGTGACCAAAGAAAGCACCATAGACACAAAGTTCTCCATAAATCTACATTTTATTCAATCCCCCAGCTTTCACATCAAAGGATCCAGCACAAAGTCTGAAAACTCAAGAAGCTCTAATAAAAACAACTGATGAATAAATTGTGATCCTTTAACCCGTAGGTTCTTCCTCTATTTATAATGTATAGAGGGAAATTACAAATATGAAGCTTTTAATGAGTCACCACATGTGGAAGCTATAAAAATGGAAGCAAGCTAATGTATTTTCCCTAGAATTTCTCTTTGCATGACATCCATGTTTTACAACCGAAAATAGAACCTTTTATTTTGCATGTTTGCCACTTATTTCCAAGTAATTGACTTCTTCCAAAGAATCAAAGTAACGGTTTTAAACCAATCACTTAAGTTTTACAATTTAATTGATTACTCAATTTCTTTGTCGAGAAAATACGAGAAAAAGGAGAGAGAATTATTCTAGCCGCAACACTCCTAGTCTTGTTCTTCTTCCATACTATGCATGTTGATCCAACTCAGTATTGCACTCTATCTCATTCACTTTGGAAATGAATGATATCTCTCGTCTCAAACCCAAAAGCTCTTTCTCCCACATGTGGTTGAATTTTTCCCTTTGATTCTCACCAAACTGGATATAGAAGCAAGTGACTGTGATTTATTTGCGGGTGTTGCCTCTGACTGCCTTCCCCTCTTGTCCTTGAAACTTTTTTAATTCTTCTCAAGTAT
The DNA here is from genome assembly GCA_018340775.1 of Taxus wallichiana var. yunnanensis. Taxonomy (NCBI): domain Eukaryota; kingdom Viridiplantae; phylum Streptophyta; class Pinopsida; order Cupressales; family Taxaceae; genus Taxus; species Taxus wallichiana. The sequence goes on along the minus strand of CM031241.1, from coordinate 493,385,823 downwards.
GTGCACCAGTGAAATGTTTTTCGTAAAAATTCAAGACAAAACTCATCACCCTTTTATTTTTAATTGCATATGAGCAATTTTGAATTTTGGAAAGCACTCCGGGTGAAGGCAAATATAAGTAAACCCAATGTGGGCTTCAACTGGAAGATTTGGAGCACATGCACAAGCTCTTGAAAGCTTAACTGAGAGACTTTGCATGCATTTTTATGGGTTGTGTTTGAGCAAAGAATAACTGCGTTGAATTTTAGGAGACAAGCTCATTAAAATTCACACCATTCTCTTTAAATATTTTGTTTTTTTAAACAACTTCGTGGATTTTACATAAGAAGGATTGTGTGGAATTCCAAGGTGGAGGATGATTTTAAAATAGAAGACAACAGGCCGACGTTTCACGAAAATCACTTAAGTGAAATGGCTCCTTTAGAAAAGTCGTGGATTTTGGTAGTCGAGGATTATGTGAATTTGGAAGGTAGAGGATTCTTTTAAAATAATCACTTTAGTGAAATGGTGCGTGGAAATTAGAAGAGAAAGTTGCTTTATTTTGGAAGACAAAGACCTCATAATCCACGATTTTCCCTTAATGAATTTTTCTTCCAATTTGTGTGTGTAAAATAGAAGACTCTCTGCCTAAAATCCACGATTTGCATTAATGACTTTGCCTTTAAAAAATTATGTGGAAATTAGGAAGACATGCTACTCCAAATCCACGAAAACTTAAGTGATTGCCTCTTTAGAAAATAATGTTTATTTTTAGAAGACTGGCTACTCCAAATCCACAATTTTCACTTAAGTAATTTGCCTTAGCTTCTTTATAATAATTTCGTGAAAATTGGAAGACTTGGCTGCCAATTTCCATGATTTGGCTTGGGTATCCTTGCCTTTTATTTTTAATACAAAGAATTGCATTGAAATATAGAAGCCAAGACCATGAGTTTCCACAATAAACTTAAGTCACCTCTCCTTTGGAAAATTGCATGGATTTTGGGAAGATTGGATGCTTGTAAAGCCTCCAAAAACCATGATTTGCAAAGGGTAAGCTTCAGCCTCAAAAACCACGATTTACAAAGGGTCTGCTTTCTTTTTGAATGGATAGCTACGTTAACTTTCACAAGGTATGGATGATCACAAGTCGGAAGAACAGAGCTTCCACCACCATGATCTAGCTTGAAGTTGGCATATAGAAATAAAATAGCTCATAGCTAGAACCAACAAAAACTTGAGCTTTCCTTAATTGATTCTTCCGGCTCCCCTCAAAACAAGATCTAGTAGAAAAATTACTTAGCAATTAAAAACACTAGATAGCTTTTCAAAACCCTAGGCCCGAGAAAAGGTCCGGTAGGAAGAACAAATAAGCTACGAAGGGATTGTTGGACGAAAAGGGGAAAAACCAAAACACAGAACAAAAATAAATTTAAAAAAACCCGAAAGAAGTTGCGGCAATTGCTCAAAAAAATTCTTCAATTAACTTGTTCAGTAAAAATTCTTCCTCCTGGTGAATGTTCTACGGTAATAATGATGGGGTGAAGTGTTTATATAACCTAAATCCTCCAATTTTAGCTCAATCTAGTTTTAAAAGAACTTTATTTATTTAATATAAAAGTAAATAAAAATCTTTCGAGACAAATCCTGTAAAGGAATTGAGTGAGTTTTGTATGTGGGTTTTTGACTGACGAGACTCTATGACTTCTTGAAGGTATCTTTGAGCAATGCGAGAAACTATGAGCAGCAAAACAAACAAAAACATGACCCGTCACTTTAAAATAATGAAAAATTTAAAAGTAGTAGTCCCAGATTTCAAGGTGAAATATTGGGAATACCAAGGTTGATGAACAAGCTCATGAGGAGAAATCCAATGACAAGGAACATACAAGTGAAGTTGATAAAGTCTTTGAGCAAGAAGACTGTTGTGTCACCAACTCCATGAGAGACACTCCGAGGTATGGCAAATAAAAGTTTTTCCAAAAGATATCAGTTCTGATTTTCTGTTGTTTGCACATAATCTCATGATGTTAGGAGGGAGTTCAAAATTACTTACGATAAGCCCTAGTAAGGGGAAGCATGATGGGGTTCTAGAAGCTCCGGAAAGGTGGAGGAAGAGCATTTTCCAAAGAGCTGATAACAATCATCAGATTGGGGAATTCATGAGGGGAGCCAAGGAAGGTAAATCATATGACATCCTTTCAAGGTATGAAAGGAGTAATTTTTGGTTGAATACTATTTCATTTCAATTTTTCCCTCACCATGAAATGTATGCAAGACATGTTGATGGAATAAATGATCCAAAATTGGTACTTGCTTTTCTTACTTTTTAAAATTTCTAGATATTAAGAACTCAACAACAATTTTCAGGATTTTAACCACTCCAAAACTGATTTCAATTTCATTCACAACACTGAAATGTGCATTTGTGGATTATGGATACTGAATTGAAATCTTAAGTCCATTTTCCCATTTTTAATGAATGATTGCTTAATCAAATTAATTAAAATCTAATACTGATTTTATCTGATCAAAAGCTTCATCCACAACAGAATAAAATATCCACAACAAAATTTGATAACGAAGTTCACCCAAAGGCTACATCTCCGATTCTCGAAAAGAGAATCGATCTATTATTGCCCAAATAAGTACAATTAACCCTTCCATAATGACAAATAGACCATTATACCTATAAATGAGCTGATCTAAGACTCATGGAACTCTGCAAATTACCAAAAATTATTCCCAAGTCGATCCATAGCTCCTACGATTGCAAAGGCCTCCACAATGTGATCCCCTTGCAAATGTGCCCGAAAAACACCTAAAAATGGATATTTTAAACATTCCATAGAAACAAATTACATTTCTGGGATCCTCTTAAAATTATGAACAACTTTCATTTTTGTACTACAAAAAAATCGGAGCATAAGTGCCTCAAAAATGAGGATTTCTGTCTGCCCCCTCGATGCCTCCCCACAGACCTACAACTTCTTGAGATCAAATACCGCCGAGCTCATATTTCTTAATCATCGAGCCACTTGGGCGAGTCGGTTTGGGGATACTTCTATTCCTGCGAGGTCGCAGGTTTGAAACCCTCCATCTCCTTTTTTTGCACCGAATGTTTTGTGCTATGCGGGGTCAAATCCCACATCTACACGGGGTTATTTGGAGTAGGTTTTTAAGTATAGAACGCTTGGCTTATATGCCACGGTGTAACGGCTAAGCCTATATCTTTTGCCACGAGGGGTCCCAGGGTCAATTCTCACCGCCCACTTCTTTATTGTTTTGGCTATTTTGGGAATTTATCCCACGTCCCTTATGCGATCGCTGACATAGGCATTTATATTTGGAGCGGTCCATACATTTCGTCGGTCTTAATGAACAATTTTACACGCCGTGGAAATCATTGTATACTCGTTAACATGTGGCACGACCAAGCTAAATGTGGGTGGTTTGAAAATAGTAAGAGATGTGTTAACGCTTGGGAAATGCGTGGGAAATAATGCATAACCGTGGCGAGTTGTTATGAGGCAGCGGTTAAATGTATAACGACCGAGCTAAATAGAGAATGGTCGGCGAGTGGTAAGAAGACAGAGAGATATATGTGGCAAGTTAGAAATATTACGCCGTGAGTTGATAGGAAATATGGTAGAGAAAGTGGATAGGCAAAGTTAAATGGGAAATGGTAGACAAATGGAGAAATAAGGAGGGTGAGCTTGGTGGATAGGTCTACTCGAGTGAGGCGGCGTTAAATGTATAACGATCGAGCTAAATAGAGAATGGTCGCGAATCGTAAGGAGACAAAGAGATATATGTGGCAAGTTAGAAATATTACGCCGCGAGTTGATAGGAAATATGGTAGAGAAAGTGGATAGGCAAAGTTAAATGGGAAATGGTAGACAAATGGAGAAATAAGGAAAGAGATATATGTGGCAAGTTAGAAAATATCACGACTGCGCGAGTTGATAGGAAATATGGTAGAGAAAGTGGATAGGCAAAGTTAAATGGGAAATGGTAGACAAATGGAGAAATAAGGAGGGTGAGCTCGGTGGATAGGTCTACTCGGCTTGCCGAGTCGGGCTATCCACCGGGCTGGCTCAAATGACATTACAATGTGATTAATAACCAACTTTACATAGTATGATGTTCTAAATAATGGAGGCCAAGGCACCCCTCCAAAATCAAGTGTGTTGAACTCCTGTCGAGAGCCCCGCCAAGAAAAGCGGGTCCACCAAAAGTTTTATTGGCCAATTGAAGACAGTGCTCCATGACACAAAATTCTCCTTTTGCTTCAATTTTCTACCCACATAACAAGTGTCGTCCACCAATCCTCTGAAACTCTGTCACTTGTCGTCATTGTGGGAAGATCATAAATCAGTCATTTCTCAATGGGGATCCACCGGATCACCCCACCAAAAAGTAGTAGGGTCCACAAAATTTTCATGTGTCAAAGACCAAAGGATAAAAATACAAAATTAACCTTTTTCACATTTATCCAAACCGCCACATGTCAACGCGTTATTTTCTAGTTGACCCCGTTGACCGCTTTTAAACCCAATCTTTGATCGGTGATAACTTCTACACTGACTCCATTCCTAGAGTTACTCATACCGTCGAAAAGGTATCTAAACACTCTGCAATGTGGTTATGGTTTAGGGAGGTTTAGAAACTTCCATTACTCGAAAAATCCTTTGGATCAATAAAAGACTACATTCATGGGCAACTTATAAGAAGGAATAAGCATTTGTATAGTTGGGTGTTTTATGACTTGCCATGGTACAAATTTGATCTACAAAGGGGAGCATTTGATTGGGTGAGTCTCGCCCATGCATCACTTAATTCATCATCCCTTAAGAGTTTTGGTTGCATGAGTGTTGAGCATGTTTCTAAAGGAATGAATACTATAGGCATGGTTGACAAGATAGATCCTCTACTTTCTTTATGTTGCATCAAGTTTCAGCTTTTAATCATTGAAGGAGGTATGAAGGTCATAGAATTCATGTTAGGAAAAGTGTTTGGGAAATACTATCTTGTTGCCCAAATCAAGGGGGGTCAGATTTGTGATGAAAACTTGATGGAGAATGAAGAAAAATATGAGAATGTGTTATTGTTGTTGGCTGCCATGAAAATTAGTGTTGTTGTGTTCTCCATTTTCAGTTTGTTATCCCTTGAGTTTGTTGCCCTACATGCTACAATTGATGTTTGGAAAATGGATGTTCAAGTTCTATCATGATAGAGCACATTTATGAGTCTGTTGCAGTCTTTATATTGTTGTCCTTGCATGGTTGGATGATAATTTTGGAGGATAACAACTGCTACTATGAAATTTTATTTGTTGTCATAACCATTTCCAACTCTTGGGTTCTTCCTACAATTCAGTTTTTCACCATTCAGCTGAAGAGTTCATGGCACATGGTTGTTGTATGTTGCAAGATTGATTTGAGGAGGAAATCACTACCTATTGAGAGAAACGCATAACATGCTGAATGGGAAGCATCGTGACATTTGGGGGCAGCCCATACATGAAGGAGACTTGTGAGCCATTCACACCATGGAGACACATTGGAAAAGTGTTTTTCAACACTTATTTTTCTAATGAGTTTGCTTCATGTGCAGGTATGAAGATACCCGAAGATAAGTTGATTGTCACTCTCCATGAAGGTATCCTTGAGTGGGCATCTTGGGGGCTTATCAAAGCTCATGCGGATTTTTATTCATCTCCCTATGATGAAGGCACTACCACTTGGAGTTCCTACTACGAAGATGATCACACACATGTTTGGATTGCCACGAAGGAAGCCCACATGTTCTTCCAAGTGCTTCATCACTTGACTGGCACCGAGCAAGACTTTGGATGCATCACTTCATCTCTTCTCTTGGGTGCATGATACATGGATCTATGAGCTTGCTATTGCTTGAGGGCAAGCAATCTCTGAGAGGGGAGGACTGTAATGTCCCCTTTTCCGGGGCATTACTAATATATTTGTTCATCTCTTTCATTTGCATTGTAACCCCTTGGCATGCCTAGCGCTATAAGTGGGAGTCTTATTTAGTCTTAAAATGTGCACATAGGTTAGTTACTTTTTATTATATAATTAGAAAATAATAAAATGGACATAAAGTTAGTCTTTTAATATTTTAATTAATTTTATTAGTTTTCCCTCCAAAAAGGAAAATGTCACCATTTGAATGTTGCACCCCTATCTTATAAAAGGAGGTTGCATGGCCATCTTTTAGGTGTGTTGATTTGATCATTTATGTCTCTCCATGCTTAGAGAAATGGGATATATGCCCTATTAGCATATGAATTTGCACGCATGCAAATGAAATGCAACAAAGGTGGGGACGAAGTCCCTCCTCAATGAAGGTGAGGCTACCTTTATTGAAAGCCAAAATCGTATTTACATATGTACATTCAAAATTGTGTGTGGGGCATGTTTTGGAACATCAATAGAAAGAAAATTGAATGAAGGAGATGGAATAGAATGAAGGAACGAAATGGAAAGGAATGAATGGAAGAAAAATGCAAGAGTTAGGTAAAAGCAGAGCCTAATATTGCATGAAGAAGAACAATAAATAACTAACACAAATAAAACGGAGTTTGCATCAGTTAAACGAGAATGAGTAAAGGGAACACACATGAGCAAGTAAATAGCAAAGCTTGATCACTGTGAACAAGAACAATAACTTAATAACATTGACAATAAGATCAAAGACAATATTTGCATGCAAGATTTAAACATATAACATCTAATGAACATAAGAACATCAAATGTTACAAGAGACAATGAATGAGACACAAAGTTCATATTTCATTAACTCCAAAATGTCTTCACAAAAGAACACAAAGTTTCTTCCTAAAACAAAGCTTGCACACAAAAGTATTTTCTTCTCCTCTCTCAAAGTCACCTTTACAAATGAGCCCCTGACTTTCTTTTATAACCCAAAAGTTGGTTACAAAGTAGTTAGGGTTTACATGATCATTAAATAGGGCACTTAAGTGACTTTGAATTTTTCAACCAACTTTTACAAAGTGACTAAAAATAGAAACCACTTAAGTTAAAAAGTCATTTAAGGAAAAAATACATAAATAAAAGAAATGGGTACATGTGGACCCCACTTAAATGACTTGGACGCACACATAGACATCCTAGTCAACAATGTGCCACCTAGATCAAAACACCTATGATCAGTGCCTTATCCATTGGGCCAAGAGTCCACCTATCCTGATCGTACAGGAATGAACTCATTGATCGTGTTCCGCAATCCTCCAGATGACAAGAGAGTTGATCTTGAAACTTGAGCAATTCATCCACCTCTTCGTTTGAGCAACATCCTGGTGTGAGCAATTTTATCTTTATTTGCATTTGTATTCACAATTACACATAATTTTCCACATGCTCTGAATAGCTTTCCATGGTGAATTATTCATTTTTCATGAGACCGTAGTTGTTATGCCACCTTGGCTTGTCAAAATCCAACTCTTGATCTTTCACCATTGAGAAGATCTTCCAAGAGTCAAAATTGTAATTCACTTCCTAGAGTTATGTCTTTTGTCTTTGTCACCATCTTGAAGTGTTGCCATTCTAATCCGCTCACGATCATCCAATTCGAGAACACTCCAACTTTAAGACTGGTCGATGAAGTATTGCGTCCGTTGCTAACTGAGAGCTGACAAGGACACACTTGAATGATGTGGCCTTGCTTGATGATCCACACAACTGCATTTGTCATTGATTTTGATTTTTCGATGAATAGATCCATACAATGATTAAGTGAAGACAATTTATGTAGACAAGTTTCTCCCATTATCGATCTCTCTGATATCAATGGCTTTTGACTCCAAAAAGACCTCTGCCAATAGCTACAACCTATACCGCATAATGAGGAAGTCAGAGGTTGCTTCCGCTTTGGAGCCATTGGAGTTAAATCACCACACTGTGCAGATGTCGTGGTACATCTATGCAAGTGATGACCAATTCAGAAAAGCGTCAGGAAAATTGTGACTCGCCTTCGGTTGATATACGATCGTAGATTGACCTACGTTGACATGTCCCAAGTTGGTATCAACGATGTTCTCATACTCTAAATGGAGCGTCAAGGTGAGTAGAATGCCTGGAATCTATGCCGCAACATCGTTTTGTTTGGAGATGACATGATTGTGACAGAAGCGTGATTTCAAGCTATTACTTCCTTCTTACAAAACTGCACAAATCACCTGTGAAACTACCCTAAAAAAATAACAAATCTTGTTCGAGAAACTCTCATTGATGCGAGAGTATAATAAGGTACCTCAAGTTTACATGTCAAAGGGTTTTTTTCCAATCAAATTATTCAATCAAATATTAAAGGTCAAAGTTGACTCTTCTTAAATTGCTAGGAAAATGCAAGCGTAAAACTACGAAAATCTGTTTGGTTACCCTAGGAAAATACCAAACATCACCCCGAGCATCTACAACTTAACAAGAGAGCATATAAATGTGTGGAGAATAGGAAAAAACAATTATTTTCTCTTGAAAATCATCTGAGTTCGAAATATCAACTCTCAAAGTGAGTCACCTTGATAGGCTGAAAACTGCATGCGCGGTGAAATCAAACAAATTGCGTTTTATTTGGCTCTGTGAAAAATATCAAACGAGATGTGCATTTTAAATTTGGAAAAGAATTATATGAAGTTTAGAAGAATTCAACCAACCAAACCATTTCTCTTGACGATCATCTAGGCTCGAGATACGGATTCTCAAAGTAGGCCTTCCACCAAGCGAAATTGTGCGCGCGTAAAATTGAGTTTTTCTTGACTCATGAAAAATATCAAATGAAGTGTTGTATATTTAGAATTTGGAAAATGAGTATATGAAGATGGGGAGAATTCAATGAACCAAACCTTTCTTCCCGACGATCATCCGACTTTGAGATATCGAGCTCCAAAGTTGATTACTTCAACAGACACAACCTGTGACACGTTCTTTCCGCATCTATCGTTTTCTTTATTAAATTCATTTTTCTTTGTGCCGATATACATCGGTAATGCGTTTGAATGCGTGATATTTTTGTTTGAATATTTCTCACCAATGCGTGATGAAAATGATTTATATTTTAAATTAAATTCTCTCGATTTTAATGACTTCGCACAAGGTTAATTTTGATATATTTTTATTAAATTCTCCTGTGAAGTTTATTCACCAAAAGCCTCTGTGTGAATACTGTCTGGTTTCAACTTTGCACGAAACTTGGACTCTTTACCAACAACGTTGGCTCCTTGACTTGCTTGTGGCCGTAGGAAATTGTTGTTTGCCTAAAATCTTTGACATGGAAATTCAAAACTGCAGCATTGAAACCTTTTTTATTCTTACCAAAGAATGTTGGCTTTTCTTCTTTGCAAATTCTTTCAACGTGGATGATATTCCTCTTGCACGCGTTGTACTTTGGCTCCATTGAACTCTGTTTTTCTCCTCCAACATTGGTTTCTTGTTTTCTTTTATTTATTTTTTAAATGTTGCGTTGAAACTCCATTAACAACCTCTCCTTCTTGCATGCGTGGATTTTTGTGTTGGAAATAGAAATGATTTAATATTTTCTCAGCTGGGAAATGCGTTGAGAATTCTTGCTTGTTAAACTGTTTTCTTGCCTCCCACGTGGTCTTTTGATGTGAAAGAAGACAAACAACAAAACAAAACATTTTTTTGGACTATTCTCCAAAACAAATGCGTGATGTATTTTTTTGGACTGTTTTGTTGTTTTCTTACCCTCTGCGTTGAAATTGTGTGCAGGTATTTGGGCTTTGGAACAAACTTCTTGCAAGCTTTCACTTTCACAATGTTCTTTTATTCCCTTTAGATTTCTTCTTTGGCAAATGCGTGGAGGAATTTTCTTGCTTTATGCTAGCCTTTGGATTTATCTAACTTGGCTTGTGCGTGGGAAGTTTCTTTGGTAAAACCTGCGTTGAATACTGCCTTGGAGTGTTCTTTGGCCTCCTTCCTTGATGAATGCGTGATGATCCTCTTTGGTCTCACCTCTTCTCTTTGTTGGAATGTATATTCTTTGAAACTTTTTTTTTTGATGAAATAGTCTATATTACTTAATAAAATATTACAATCTATCCACAAAAATATGGGTGGTAAAGGGCACACCCCACGATCAAACTAGCCGACGGCTAGGAGACAAATGTATCAGGCCCAAGGGGCAACCAAAAACATAGCAACAATGCCATAAAAACAAAAGGAAAACAAACTAAGCCGCCACAACAAACATAGAGGCAGGGGGTGGTGGTGGAGGCCCTTTATCCTCCAGGTTACTACTAGGAAGATCATTGCCATCTGGAAGGGGCGGCCAACCAGAAGCAACTTCTTCTTCTTTTTCGTCCTGTTGATAAGGAAAATGACAAGAGCCAACCGGGGGACTTTTCCAGTATCCCACCCATCCCACTGCGTAGGAGGCGGGGAGTGGTGGCGGGAGCCCTAGCCACTATGCTGCATAGATTGTTGCGGGACCCCCAACCACCGCGGTTGATAGGGCTCTACCGATGCTTGGGATGCCGCCAGGAGAGTGATGATGGTGAGCATGGTCAACCGAACGGCCTTGGCCATGACATCCTCTCGAATGTACACTCCTAGAAGGGGAGGTAGGGGGTTCCCATGCCACAATGCAAGGAGCGTTGGCCCAATGATCCAGAAGGGTCTGGAGGTGCCGCACTTCCAGCTCCACCTTGTGGGCCTGGTCCTAGATCTGTAAGAACACATTCAAGATAAGCATGGCCTTATCATAATGCGAAAGAAAGCAAGAAACTATGGAATTAGCAAAAATAGTAGAATTGTGTTCTTTCCATATTAAAAAGGATCTCCACTCTAAAAGTATGCCACACTTGTGTAAAACGAACTTATTTACAAATGTACAAACATGATTTGTTGGTTAAACTTGATATCACGAAAGTGTTTTCTATGAAGATCATCAATTACAAAAAGGACCGAGGAAATGAGAGTACGGAAAGAGCAGTAAAGGCAACATGCAGAATTATAGATATCGTAGTAATTCTTTATGTATGCGAAAGTCACAGTGAATTGAAACAAGATCATTTGTATTGAATAAATAAGATGGAATTTAAAGACACAAAGTTCTGTAAATAACATCTGCTTAGAACACAAAGTTTCTTAACATAACACAGATTCATTAATCAAGGACACAAAGTTCCTTCTTGGTTATACAAGATCACCGTGCTTGCAAAGTCGAAGAGTATGCAATCGGTAAGACTAACGAACTTGAGACAAATGATCTTCACAAAGAAAATAAATGAAAGCTTAGGAATAACAGAGATCAGATAGACAAAGAATGGAAAAGTCCTTCTGTATTGATTTCTTTGTAATCTATTTACACTTTCAGAAAATATGCCAAGTTCTTCCTCCTTTTTTTTGAATGGCGTGAAGAAGGCCATTATATAACTTACAAATCAACTCTTTTTCAGAACCGCTTTCTTTAACCAAGAACAGTTAAAGACCGCCTATCGCAGTACCTCAACCCGTTACAAAGAAAACGGCAAAAGAAATGGAAGAAGAGAAAAGAATGAGGAGAAGAAGACAGTGGCCACCACTGAGAGGGACCCACCGACTTCGTAATCCGCCGCCCTAAATTTTTAACGCCTCGCCATGTCTCTCGCCAGTCTCATTCTAAGATGCGATCCAAAATCCAAGACATTTCTCCATCTCTTTATCAAACTCGACATGAGTATGATAATCTTTGTTTGGCTTCTTCAATGGCAGACTTGAGCGGCGAAATTTGTTCCTGTTCCTGAAACTTGATCTTCATATTGATAGCAACAAAGCTGCAACCTAAATTCGGGGAGGAATTACAGAGAAAAGGGATACATGCGCAGGGAATTAGGTCATAAGGGTTCGAGCAAGGGTAGATGGAAACAATGTAAGAATTGCAAAGGTGGCTTGCTCAAGTTATATAGCCATTGAGAGAGGGAAGGGTGATCAATGCATTACATTCATATCTACAGTTTGAAAACAACATATTCGAGTAGAGCGGGAAAAACTAAGTATGAATGGCATTTGGTTCGTTTGGGACATGTGAGACGCGAATGCGCGAAACACGCGGCTCGGCCGATTTGGGCGAAACAAGGAGAAGACGCACAAATGCATTTTGGGACATTTGGGACGAAAACGCTCAAGCACGCGGTTCGGGTGTTTAAAAAATGGAACAACTTGCACTTTTTTGACTTGGGACATTTGGGACAAAAAGTTCTCGTACGCGGTTCGGGTTCTAAAAAATGGAACAACTTTGGGAATTTCGATCGGGAACAGAGCAAAGACGCACTTTAAATTTGGGACATTGGGACATGAAAGAGCGAAGTACGCGGATCGGGTGCTTCGGCCAACATCAACAACTCGCACAAAAGTTTGGGACACTTGGGACGAAAAGTTCCGACGGGCCCGAAATCGGGACAATTTCGGGAAATCGGCCGATCGGGGAACAGAACGCACTTCGGAACTTGGGACAGGCGGGACAAAAATGTCCGACAGGCCCGAAATACATACAAAATGACCCAAAACATAGATTTTTCTCAATTTCACGACTTGGTACATTAGAGAAAACACTTAAACTCAAAATTTTGAAATTTTTTAACTTTCATCAGAGCAGGGAATTTTGAGTGGACAACAGCTGGCTCCTTCTGGGGATGACTTGGCATGAATTCAAGGAATGAGACAAGGCAAGAACTTAGACAAACTCAGGGGAAGCAGACCAGTACCTTATCCATTGGGCAACGGAGTCAAAAAGTAGATCAATACAGAGGACAACACACCAAAACAAAAAGGAAGACAAGCAAAAACGCTGTACAGAATATACAAGGGACTTCCTAATCACCTAGGACTTGAACAACTTGAGATACTGCCCACTATAAGGAAGTGGTAGAGAAGAACCATCCATGTAATCAAGATAGAAAGAATTCTCACCAGCAAAGTGCCTGATCTTGAAGGGTCCGAGCCACAGGGAATCAAACTTTCCATGGCTGCCACGAGGTTCATGTCTTTTGTCCCATAACAGCACGGTGTCTCCAACTTGGAAATCTCTGAACCTGGCTTTCTTGTCAAACAGGACCTTTACCTTCTCGCCGGTGAATGATATCCGATCAGCAACCTCCAATCTGTCCTCATTCAGTTTGTGCAGGTACATAATTCTCTTGTCCAAAGCATCTCTGAAACTAGTATCCTCAATGGCCTTCATTAGGTGCAAGGCTGGCAGTTCCACTGTCACTGGCAATTGAGCTTCAACTCCATACACCACTTGAAAAGGAGACATTCCAATAGCTCTCTTTGGTGTAATCCTGTCTGCCCAAAGAGCATCATAGAGCTTCTTGTGCCAGTTTCATTGAGACTCATTTACTAACTTCCTTATAATAGTCACCAAATTTTTGTTAGTGGATTCAGCTTGCCCATTTCCCTGAGGGTAGTAATCTGAAGAGTGAGCCAAAGAAATGCCATACCCATAGCAGAAGTCCATTATCTCAGCAGAAGAGAAATTCGAGGCATTATCTGTTACAATCTTGTTAGGTACACCATACCTTACCAAGATGTTCTCTTTGATGAAGCTGCATACCACTTCAGAAGTAGTGCTCTTGACTGGAATAGCTTCCACCCATTTGGTGAAGTAGTCCGTGGCAGTTAGTACATGAGTGTGACCAGCACTAGAAGCAGGATTAAGTGTACCAATGAAGTCCAAACCCCACTGTTGAAATGGTTCCTCAATCACAACTGGCTTGAGAGGCAAAGAGGCCAATTTAGGTCTTCCCACAAAAGTCCGACAAGCCTCACATTTATCCACCCACTGATGCATCTCTCAACAAGGAAGGCCAGAGTATCCTCCACGGAGTATCTTATGAGTCAGAACCGTGATGAATAGTGCCCTCCACATGCCTCGATCGTGAAAAGCCGAGAGCAACTTTCTCTCTGTTCCTTGTCCACACACTTCAAAAATCTCCCATCTAACCCACGCTTGAACAAAGCATTTTCCCATAATACATATTTGATCGACCTCAATTTAATGGTCCTCTTTTCTTTGGCGCTTAAATGAGAGGGGCATTCCCATAGGTGAGAAAATGGGTGATGTCAAAGCATACCATTCATCAACTGAACTAAGGAACATAATAGTAGGAAGGTCAACTTTCTCCTCCAGCAACTCATGTTTGGCTCCTTCAGCAATGAGCTCACAAAGACCTTTTCCACGAACCAGCTTGGTCGGCTTGATGTCAATGTCATACTCTTGACCTTAGCAACCCAGCCTCCTCTCTTAGATCCAAATTCTTGTTGTGTGAGGATTGACTTAACAGCTTCCCGGGACCAATACCATGGAATGAGAGTTGAGGATGTAAAAGCGAAACCGCTGATGCCTTTAACCACTGCAAAAGCATGCTTCTCCATCATGGTGTATTTAAACTCGTGATCTTTCATAATATAGCTCATGAACGCGATTGGTAGCTCATGCTCATTAGAGTCTTCTTGAGTTAACACAAAGCCAAGGTATTATCTCAGAGATAGCAATAGATGATGAAATCTTTACTGAAATCGTGACAAAGCAAAACAGAGTTTTAGCGATAGCTCTCGATACCTTCAAAGGATTCCTTTCCTTCAAAGACCAACCAAATGTTTGCTTCCCTTTCATCATCTCGAGAAATATTCAAAGTTAACTCTCAAAATCGTGATGAATCTTCTCAAAAATTGATCTTACCAAAGAAGGAGTGCACGCCTTTTTCCGGTCAGGAGAGGAATTTGTTGATGGCTTGAACTCGCTCAGATCAATCTTAATACCATCCTTGGAAACGATGTGCCCTAATAACTTTCCTCTCGTGACACAAAAGACAGATTTTTTAGGGTTCAGAGAGATCCCATGCTCTCTGCATCTCAGCAGAACTGTCTCTAGGTGATCAAAATGATCCGCTCTTGTCTTGGAAAACACTGTCAGGTCATCAAGATATATGACAATACACTTCCCTTTCAAGCTTCCAAAAGCTAGATCCATAGCCCTCTGGAAAGTGGCACCAGCATTAATAAGCCCAAAAGGCATTCTCTTGTAAGCAAAGGTGCCCCAAGGAGTAGTGAAAGTTGTTTTGTGTTGATCTACAGTATCAACCTCTACCTGATTGTATCCCGAGAATCCATCGAGCATGGATAACATTTCAGACCCTGTAACTGCTTGCAAGACCTGATCCATCATAGGCAAAGGATAATTATCTTTCAAAGACGCCTGATTCAGGTTCCTGAAATCAACACAGATGCGGATCTCACCATTCTTCTTCCTAACAGGCACAATATTTGCAATCCATGTTGAATGGTGAATGGGAAAGATGATTTTAGCCTTCAACAACTTCTGAATTTCCTGAAAGATTGTGTCAGCTATTTTGGGATTGTATTGCCTCTGTTTCTGCTTGAAAGGCTTAATTCCGGCTTAAGAGGAATAGAATGCTGCATATCTTTTGGCCTGAAGGCTTTTAGATCCTCATAAGAATAAGCAAGAACATCCTTATACCTCCTTAGAAGATCAATTGCTTTTCTCCTCTCATCTGCTGTGCAACATTTTCCAATGTTCACCAGCTTAGGGTCATTAGGACTCCCAATATTGATTTTATCATACTCAGCTGATTGCTGAGGTCCAGTAGAAGCTTTAGATTTCACATACCTGTCATGTTTATCAAATAATTCCTCCAAACTCACCAACCCTTTAGGAATCTTGTTTCCTTTGAGATTGATGCATCCATCTTGATCTGCTTTCTTCCCTCGGGTGATCGCTTGGTCAAAGGGCACACTCTCACGAGGTAGGTTGTCACTTCCTCAAAATACAGCTTGTTCAAATTACCCTTGTTCCGTCCAGAAGGAAAGCAAATGTTGATCATCATTGAAAACTTGCCAGCTTATTGGTATTATCAGTACACTAGGCCGATGGACCATTTCAATGGTGAACTTATCCCGAGAGAAATCAGATGAGGAATCAAGAGCGACCCCGAGACAACTAGTGAATCAGCCCCCTGCTCTTCTTTCTCCTGTGTATGCTTCAATGGAGAAAGCATCAAGGAATTCAATGGAATCCCAAACCCGATTCCGTAATGTTTCAAATTTCTTCCATTTTTCACTTGAAAAGGTTTCTCACTTGCTTTACAATCAACTCGCATCACCACGAGCCGTAAGATTCTTTACACCTTGTTCTTTGGCCACTTGCAATCCGAGAATGAGAGCCTCATACTCTGCTGTGTTATTAGTATTCTCGAACTACAACTTAAATGAAAAGGGGTGTAGGCATCCTTCAGTGACACTAAAGCAGACACCAGCTCCAAACACCGAGGAACAACTTCCATCAAACTCTAAAATCCAAACCCCATTAGGATCTTTAGGTGACACTTCTGGGAAGTTGGATTTCATCAGGGGACATAATCATGTAATTACCATGACCCATATCCTCATAGAGTATTTGTGCTTTAGGATCATCCGTTTTTCGCACAATATACTCAGATTTTCTCAGCAAAGAACTTCTTCATGTGTCCATTGACAGTATGAGTGCATGTGACTACCCATTTGGATTTCCCCACCCACGCTTTGCAAAAGTTCCTACTTAGCAACATCCCGTATGAAGGGGGAATATCTCTACTAAGATGGTAGCCAACACTTTCTTTTCTCGTGCAAAGCAAAGAAAAGCCACTTGTGCATCTTTAATTCTCCCGACTGGGGCACTTCTTTACTCTCCATGGAGTAACAAGATCCATAAGTGCGTGAGAGGTTAGCCTAAAGCATGAGCCACTTTAGCAGCATCACATTATCTCGAGGCTCCCGAATCTATGACACAATTTCGAGCCTATGGCCAGCTATAAGAAGTGTTACATAAAATGGTTTAATTTTGTCACCAAAGTAGGTGACAAAGTGCAAATGCTACTGTGACTAGGTCAGGGTGTAAGAAGGAGTAGGTAAAAGGCCTTTAGAGGTGGTCTTGGAATGGGAATTAACAAATTGAATCATTTTGGCAAAAGCTTTGGGATGGGTTTGATAGTACTCACTTCCGAGATTTGACCTTGGTCTTTTTCAGGTGATCAACAATATCAAAGGATCCAGAAGTGGACGGGCCATCATCATTCAATCCTCTAGGCTTATCAACTTTAGGAGAGAAAGAAGAAGCAACTTTAGTAGCAGGATTGATAGGACTTACCTTTGGCGTAGATGAAGTAGGGATAGAGATCCTCTTTTCGCAATCACGGGAATAGTTGTCAATGCATCGCTCCTTAGATTTCTTGATAGGCCGTGTCACTTTCTCCTCCGACTTGTCTCTGTTCTCGAGTCATGACAAATAATGATTCGCTATTCTCATGTCTCGCTACCACTTCATCATAATCATCTCCATCATCAATGCCCTCTGGTGGTGAAGAAATTTACTCTAGATCCCTCAAGTTCATCCGCTTCATCATCAACTTCTCTCGCAAACTCTTCGCAGGCTTCGTTATCTTCATCATCATCTGGTTCTTCAACCTCACAGGTAGCATTCACAGGAACCTTAACAGGAGGTCCTTCAAGTGCTAGTCTTGTTTGAGAAGCAGGCAAACGATTTCTAGGCTGAAAATTCCTCCTTGGAACATCTGCATAAGGAGCATGCTGAGCTAATTGTTTCTTTATAGCAATAAGATCATTCGCAAGCTTCTGAACTAATGGATCAGTATTAGGTCCAGGAGTGGAAGAAGAAGAAGCAGCAGACTTAGATTTGGGAGGGTCTCTTCTCAACTTCCCTGACATGATCAAGTCATCCTCGATACTAACAGCGAGAGTTTGATCCTCGACCAATGTTGTGAGATTAGCCCTTCTTAGTGCATAACTAACTTTGGGTGATTGAGCATTTAGGAAGAAACATTTTTGAATTTGATCAACAGGTCGGGTAGGCTGTGGAATTTTATTGATCAATTTGTTGAACCGGGCCACAAATTCTCTCATGGGTTCTGATGAATCTTTCTTTATCTGAGAAATTTGGGCAAGCAAGGCATGCACATCTTCTGCTGGTTTGAAACGGTTTTCAAACTGAGTTCTCATTGTGCCCCAGTCGGTGATAGCGCCAGCCGGAAGGTGGTAGAACCAATCAGCAACATTATCTTGTAACGTCTCAACGAATAGCCTCACGGAGACGCCTTCATGCTCAACTCCCAGGACTCCACATGCAACAATGAAGGCTGCGATGTGTTCATCAGGATGCACTTTGCCATCGCCTTTGAATTTGGGGAAGTTCTTCCGGTTACCTCTGGTAACTCATGCAAAGGCTGAGGAAGAGCAAGGGGCCCGACACGATGACCCCATGGTAATGGTGCCGCCATTCTTGGAAAAACGGCTTGGAGAGGAACCGCAACACCAACAAGAATCAAAGCTCACAGATTAGGGCTAGCTGGCTCTGAAGGAGTACCACCCGTAGGACTTCTATCTTGAACAGTGGAGTGCTTGTCGAACGAGTTCTTCTATTTCTTGTCAAGGAAAGGAAAACCCTGCTGCTCCAAAATCTGAACTGAGAATCTTCAATACCAAGGGTCCTTCTCCCTCGAGTAAAACGCGGAGTCGCCAGATCAAAAGATGATCGAAAAATTACAGAATCGAATATGATTTTCCCCAAATGGAGTCGCCAAAACTCGTTGGTCGCCGATAGGACTTTAAGAAGAGCAATAATCGGGGACAAGAAGTCCCTCCTCTTTAATGGGAGAGGTTCCTTATTCAAACGAACTTATTTACAAATGTACAAGACATGATTTGTTGGTTAAACTTGGATATCACGAAAGTGTTTTCTATGAAGATCATCAATTACAAAAGGACTCGAGGAAATGAGAGTACGGAAAGAGCAGTAAAGGCAACATGCAGAATTATAGATATCGAGTAATTCTTTATGTATGCGAAAGTCACAAAGAATCAAACAAGATCATTTGTATTGAATAAATAAGATGGAATTTAAAGACACAAAGTTCTCAGAATAACATCTCGCTTAGAACACAAAGTTTCTTAACATAACACAAATTCATTAATCAAGGACACAAAGTTCCTTCTTGGTTATACAAGATCACCGAGCTTGCAAAGTCAAGAGTATGCAATCGTAAGACTAACGAACTTGAGACAAATGATCTTCACAAAGAAAATAAATGAAAGCTTAGGAATAACAGAGATCGATAGACAAAGAATGGAAAAGTCCTTCAGTATTGATTTCTTTATAATCTATTTACACTTTCTAAAATATGCCAAGTTCTTCCTTTTTTTTTTTTGATGGCGTGAAGAAGGCCATTATATAACTTACAAATCAGCTTATCTTCGAACCGCTTTCTTTAACCAAGAACAGCTTAAAGACCGCCTATCGCAGACTTCCTCAACCTCTTACAAAGAAAACGGCAAAAGAAATGGAAGAAGAGAAAAGAATGAGGAGAAGAAGACAGTGGCCACCGACTGAGGGACCCACCGACTTCGTAATCCGCCGCCTCGAAATTCTTTTCACGCCTCAATGCTATGTCTCTCGCTCACTAGGGAGATGACAACGTGTTGGCCGTAGACTCCAAAAAATCCAAGACATTTCTCCAAAACTTTATCAAACTCGACATGAGTATGATAATCTTTGTTTGCTTCTTGATGGCAGACTCGAGCGGCGAAATTTGTTCCTGTTCCTAAATTCATCTTTATTTGAAAACAAAATTTCGTAGAGCTGCAGAACACCTAAATTCGGGAGGAATTACAGAGAAAAGGGATACATGCGCAGGGGAATTAGGTCAAACACGGGTTCGAGCAAGGGTAAGCATGGAAACAATGTAAAATGCAAAGGTGGCTTCGCTCGTTATATAGCCGCTGAGGAGAGGGAAGGGTGATCAATGCGCATTACATTCATATCTATCTAGTTTGAAAAACAACATATTCGAGTAGAGCGGGAAAACTAAGTATGAATGGCATTTGGTTCGCTTGGGACATGTGAGACGCGAATGCGCGAAACACGCGGCTCTCGGCCGATTCGGGTGAAATAAGGAGAAGACGCACAAATGCATTTTGGGACATTTGGGACGAAAACGCTAAGGCACGCAAGTTCGTGTTTCGCTAAAAATGGAACAACTCGCACTTTTGACTTGGGACATTTGGGACGAAAAAGTTCGGTGGAACAACTGGGATTTCGCCGAAAATGGAACAAAAGGCGCACTTTTGACTGGGACATTTGGGACAAAAGTTCAAGCGAACGCGCGGATTGGGTGCTTGGTGAAAATGGAACAACTTCGCACGAAAGTTTTGGGGCAAAAGTTCAAGCGGGCACTCAACAATTTCGGGAAATCGGCAAACTTGAACTTGGGGGAAGAGCGAAGTCACGCTGGATCGGGTGCTTTTCGCCAAAATGAACAACTCGCATTTTCTCAAGTTTGGGACACTTGGGATTAAAAGTTCCGACGGGCTCCGAAATCGGAACAATTTTTGGAAATCGGCCGATCGGGGAACAGAACGCACTTCGAACTGGGACAGGACAAAAATGTCCGACATTTGAGGACAAAATATGTCCGACAGCCCAAATACATACAAAATGACCCAAAACATAGATGCAAATATCTTTTCTCAATTTCACGACTTCCACTACATTAGAGAAAACACTTAAACTCGAAGCTAAACAATACATGTCCAAACATTACATGGCATTGTTGATATTTTCTTCTTCCTCCAGGAGCGTGAGGAAGGAGTCATCTACAAAATGCCCATTGACAAGTTAAAGGGGAGTCGAGGAAGGGAGCTGAATTCCTTTCACAAGCCCTTGATCCCAAGCATGGCAAGGAGAAACCCAAAACCTTCAGCGGCTAGCACATAAAGAGTAGGTGCTAAAGGACAACCTTGCCTAATAGAGCGGAAAAGCCCAAACTGCTCGGAAGTATGACCATTTATAGATAGAGAGGCAGTGGCATCTACAAAAAGCATTTTGACAGAGGTGATGAAAACCGAACCGAAGCCCAATGCGCTTCAAGCATCACCAAAATGAAATGCCATTCAATCCTGTCATAAGCTTTTTCAAAGTCAATTTTGACAAACATGGTAGGTTGTTTAGAGGTTCTTGCCCACTCCATACCTTCCCGACAACCAAGATATTATCCAGAATGTACCTACTCTGTATGAAACCAGTTTGCTCAGGACTGACGATAATGGGCAAGATGGGCCAAAGCCAAAGAGCTAAAGCCTTAGCTATGATCTTGTATGAGACATTGAGCAAGGTAATTGGCTGCCAATTGTAGATGAGCTTTGGGTCTCCTGCTTTAGGGATGAACTTTATGTGACCACATTAATAAGGTACTTGAGGGACCACAGAGAGCTTCAAGAGTAGACTTGCAGCAGATCCTCGACCAACCATGTCCCAAAGGGCTTTGTAAAACTCACAAGGAAAGCCATCCATTCCAGGAGCTTTATCATTGGCCATAAGGGAAACAACTTCATATAAGTCCTCTAGAGTAAGCAATCTGTCACAGACAACTTTGTGTCGGTGAAAGTTTGCAAGGAACCACCGAGAGGCATTCAGCGAGCACGGCTTGTCGCTCAGGAGACTCCTCCTGCGCTTTGAAAACCTAAACATAGTGCCTAACAAAGGCTTGGACCATCTGAGGAGTGTCTGTAATCCAAACACCAACATCAACAATAGCAGAAATTTGTTGGTTCATGTGCTTGGCTTTGAGCCACTGGTAAAACTCTTTGGTGTTATGGTCTCCAATTTTAAGCCAGTGCAACCGAGCTTTGATCTGGGCACCCCGAGCTATGTAATCATCAGCAATGCGGATTTTTTTGCCACAATTTAGCAACTTGGAGTTGCAGAGCCACATTGAAAGGAGCATGTTCGAGTGCCACCGTGGAGCGGCTCAACTCGGCGAAGGTGGTGGAGTAAGCTCCCGCCGATGGAATTTAGCGAGCTGGAACCAGTACATCCAGAGGAATTTAGTGAGCTGAATTATAACATCCTTCCACCAACTTATCCATCCAACCTTACCAAGAGGGCGAGGTGCAAGGTTCCAAATTTGGTGAATGTGTGCCAAAGTGGGGTCATGATGCAATAAAGCAATATTTAAATAAAACTACATCTTTTTAATCTTGGCAGTTGAAAAGTCCATTCAATATGGAACCGAGATCGAATGTGGTCGGAAAGGACAATGACCGCAAAACTTCCACTGGAAGAGAATAACAGCTGGAAAATTTAAAGAAAGGCTGTAAAGAGATCATTGCATGATCCAGCCTTTTAAAAACCTGATCTTGGTCATTTCTAAGATTAGACCAAGTGTACCATGGCAGATGTTGGTGTGATGTGAATAATTAGGGTCATAAAACCCAAATTTATTACGCATGTAAAACCAAGCCTCCCTTTCACCAGTTGGCCACCTCATGGGTAAAAGGCCCAATTTATCATTGGGCTGCTCCACCATATTAAAATCCCCATTGATTAGCCAGTGCGCATTTGGAAGGTTGTCAGCCACCCACCTCCAAAGCATTGTCCTTTCTGACGCGTCATTAGGTGCATAAACATTGATAATCCCAAAGGAGAGATTTTTAATATTGAATAGCACCCAGAGAATACGGTTGTCAGGGTCACATCCATGATTGACGTAATGCGGCCACCATTTCAGAGAAATAAATGTGATCATTCCACCTCTGCCAGCAACATGGTTGCTAGAGATAGCTAAACTGTCAGGCCAAATAGTCCTGGTCGACATAATCAAGTAAAAAACCTGAAACTTTGATTTCCTGTAAACACAGAATATCCATATCCGGGAAGCTTTTCCTAAAATCTCGCACTATGTATTTGCGAGTGGAGTCTGTGAGACCCCGAACATTCCATGAGTAGCAATTCATGAGGAAACATTGTCAAGATGCATTTATGAGTCTAGCTCACTCAAACCATCAAGGGCCCCAAAATTGTTCTATAAAAACCGTTGTTGGTTAACTGAAAAAAAATTAGACAGTTGAGCAGCCCACCGCCGGTAGTAGGCTATACTCCCCTTCCTCACACTCGCGAGGAGGGCTACGAGAACGCCGAATCGCTACTTTCGTGGAGAAACCACTTTGTTAGAAACGAGTAACGGTTGAAGACTACCCTCATGCTGCAAAAGAGCAGGCTGAGAGTTTGAGGCCAAAGGTGCCAATTTGCTTGAAGAACCAACCATACTACCCAATACCTTCGTGTGAGCTAGAGGCAACTTGGTATCCGAAGGTTGCTTAGTAGTTGAGTTGGAAGCATTTGGAGGAACCTTTCCGGCTTGAGTAGCTGAACCATGTTGCGAAGGCCCGACATGAGTGGCCTTGTTCTTGTTGGTTTTATGGCCACCCACAGTGTGCCAACCCTCCTCTTCAGGTTGAGGCAAGGATTGCCCATAGGCTTTGAAGCGGCGTGGTGAGCGGCCAACAAGGGACAATCCCTAATTTTATGCTCAAAAGATTGACAACGAAAACAAGTATTCGAAGATTGATGTATACCACCTTCTGAGAAAAAGACACATCACCAACCTGAATGGCAATCGATTCTTTCAGGTCCTTCGAAAGATCCAATTCAATGCAAACCCTCTTTTGCGGACGAGCTGCAAAGAACCTAGAAGGCTCTGTGTATATAACACGGCCGAGAGTGGCAGCAATACACTCTAAAAAATGCCAACAAGGCATAGGAAGCCCTGGGAATTCAACCCAAACGGGAATTTAAGAGCCATCTGGTCAGAGACAACAAAGTCTCTGGTCTAGGGTGACAAAACCAGCAGGGAGCTTCTTACATACCAGGTTTGCTGCTTATGCAAGATAAGGGAAGCATGACTAGGATCAACAAATCGAAGGCAAAAAAACCATGGGTTAGGTTCTAGATGGAATCTAGTTTAATACCATGCGCCGTCCAAGTAGTTTGGACCCATGATTTAAGCATACTTTCAGAGGGAGTCCTTCCAACAAAATACCCTATTAAATAGAATTGTTCTAGCCATTTATAGGTGGAATCAAATTCTGAAAGTGGTAAAACAATATCAGGGGAAGTATCATTACCTCGTGGAATACTTTCGGCACGAACTTGTGAGGGCATTTCCCCGGAGCCATTTTCACAAACTCGTTGCTCTCGTCACAGGTTGAAATAACTGGACTAGAGTCGTGCGAAGTCATATTTAAAGCCCGCCAAGTCGGCTAGGCTCTAGAAAAGAGGCCGAATAAATGTGTTAATGGCAATAGATCTCTCACTGTAGATGAACTCGTTGTTCTTGGCATGCAAAACCCTAGTTCAAATTTAATTTTTTGACACCTCTTTGAAAACTTTCATGGGAACTATCTCTTGGTAAATGCGTGGCTTTCTGCAATCTTGGCTATGTGGGCATTTATTGAGGGATGTGATAAAATATTACTCTGAGACGTTCCTTTAGAAGAAATAAGAAGAAATTGGAAAGCTTCGCACGACTTCTTCCAACGAGTTTAACGAAAGGATTTTTATGAGGATAGAAGCTTCCTCACAACCGTTTCTTATTCGCCCGTTAAAACAACTTCCCTCTTTCTCAAGTAGTGGCATTAATTGCCAAGGGGAGTGGGGAAATAAATAGTCAATTGCCAATGGAAATGGCAAGGCGGGCTGACAATCCCCATTTTATTTCCCCATGTGGGAAATCGGAGATTTTTGCCCATTTGCCAATTCATTGATTTGGCAATTGGGGGAAGAAATCCCACAAGCGAGGAATTAAAACAAATTTGCCAAGAAAGGGGAAATGGTCCGGGAAGCCAATTTGGCATCCCCACAATGGGAAGTGGAAGCTTATTTTTCCCCTGAAAATTAAAATAAATCTTTTGAATGAATTTTAATTAATATTTATTTAATTAAAAAACCCCAAAGTTATTAAAAATTAATTTTATCAAACAAAGAGTAATTAATTAATTAATATTTAACGCAGTTTAAGACCTGGTGGGAGGAGTTCTCACCCGAAATGGACAAAACGAAGATCGAACGATCACAAAAATGAGACGATCGTGATGAGAGCGATAGATCACGCAAAGTAACACTTTTGAAATTTTTTAAATTTCCATTTTATTAATTTTGTGAAGTCAAAATTAGCTGATAACATGCCCAAGGATGTATGTCTTAGCTCTTCATTGTGCGCTCTCTCTCTCTCATTGTAAGCTTCATTTGGATCCATTGTTGAAGACATCGAAGATTCTATTGTTATCTCATTCATTGAAGATCTCATTGTTTCTCTCATAGTGAATTTTTAGTGCATTATTGTGGTTTGAATTTGGAGGAAAGTATTTTATATTTGTTGGTTTTTATTTCCCTAGGGCAGCGACTTCCTGCATAAATTAGGAGGGTTGTTTATGGGGTCAAACCCCTCATTTTTAGTCTATCTTGTGTTTAAACGAAAGATAATTCATGAAATATTTGTTGGGTTTCGTTTTATAATGAAAGGTTAAGTATTTTGCTACATATGATCATTTGAAGTGTTCTTACCATTTGTTATTTCCAGTCTTGTTGTTATTAATTAATATTTATTTTATACTGCGGTTTGGGATCAATTTAACATTGGATTTGGTTGCATAAATTATGAGGAATAAGGAGGAATTAATTTCATAATTTTTGGAGTTGATTTGATGCCCTAAACGTGTTGGGTGACCTAATTTTTAAGGAAAAATAGGTTTTTGTGTTTGTTGTGCGGAAACTAATTTTAGAATATTATTCTTCATATTTTTGTGGCCCAAGATCCAAAGTTTTAGCTCATTTTCACTTCTCTAGCAAAAGATATGAATTTTGAAGTTAAGTCTTGAGTTGGGCCATTAACCCCTCACTCTAGGGTTTATTGAGCCAATTATAAGTTGTATTAAGATCTAATTAGGACTAGAAATCGATTAAGTTCAAGGCCCTCAAAAATCCCAATCCAATCACAAGTTGGGACTATTCAGGTCTTTTTCATTTTTGTAAAGTATTGTGGAGTTTGAAGCGATTTTGGGAGTTTGCTAAGTTCAAATAAGTAACTTCTTGTTGTTGTTACAATTTTTAAATTGAGGTTTTTGAGGAATTCCAATTTTGCATAAAATATTCCTATTAGGACATTACTGATTCCTTAGCTGATTTTCGAAGAACAATATGGAGGGCCAAGGGTTTGGTGAAATCTCTAAGCACGAGCCTACGGAAGAGAAGGAAACCTTGAAGAGCGAGTTGGAAGGTAAAAATCCTTTCATATTTAATGATGATTCATGGATTTCTAATGATGGCATGCTGCAAAAAAAGCTGGAGAAGAAAAATCAGATTTGCATGAAGTATATGAGGATGAAATTATGGAAGGGTATGTCCATGAAGGTAGGGGGCACTTCCATTCCTTCATAATTACTTTCAATTTTCTGAAATTTCTCATACAACATCAATGAGGGGCATATTGAGGGAGTTTAAAACCTTGGAGAGAGTTCTGAAGATGTTATGGACAAGTACCAACAAAATAAGGGTTAGCTCCTTATTAGCAGCCCAATGTATGATAGAAATGATTACATTTTGTCTCCTCATATGTCGCTACCATACTTGTGCCATTATGGGCAACTTGTTGAAAAGAATGATCATATGTCATGTTTGATGCCTCATAATATAATTGGTAATAATGTGAAGAACTCATTGAGTAACATAGGGCACATAGATATTTTCTTGCAAGTTCAAGATTATGTGAACATAAAAGTTTGGGTTTTGGTTGATCCTTTGAATTATAAGAAAGAGGAAGTCCTTGTTGAATTCAATATTGCTACTCCATGCATATGGTTAGAAAGAAATTTTATGAAGGATTGTTTTGAACTTGTTATAGTTGTAAAGGATTTACTCCTAGAGTGTTCCTTGAAGCCAAGTTCTACACTCCAAGGCAAGGATATCAAGATAATCAGAGTTTCTACAACCAAGAAGAAGGGGGGAACTTACGAAAGAAGGCAAGGTATATGGGCAACACATGATGAGGTAAAATCTACAATTTGTGTAAGTGCATGGAAATGGGGGCCAAAAGGGGGTCTTAAGTGAACACTTTTTGTTAAATGAAAAATTTCAACTTGTGCGAGTTATTTGAGATAGTTACACTCAAAATTTGATGATCTTATAAGAACATGAAGTATATCATTTCGAGTCTAGTTTCTAAACTACTATTTTTAAAAATGGTTAATTGTAAGTGGGTTAAAGATCTTAAATGTCAATAGGTTCTCCTATTTTTGTAAAAAATATAGTAGATAGTCGATCGTGCCCACCCCCTTCCCCCCCATTTTTGAGCACCATTTAGTATTTTTGAAAACCCTTTGGTGGAAAGATAGATATGAGCATCTATTTTGAGATTAAAAAAATTATATATTTTTAGTGAGTATTTATTTTTTTATGATTTTTCAAATACAAAAATTTAAAAATTGAAAAATAACGAATAGCCTACCGTTGCCCCCTAACTACCTCAAAACATACTCAAAATAAATTTTACATCATATTTTACTAATAGTCCCATTAAACACTTTTTCTATGCTCTTACTTGATGTTAGTAGATATTTCATTTCTATTCGTTGAGCCATGCTCTAGCACTTTGTAAGATGGGACACTAATGATCCAAGTTTAAAACTTAGCGAGATGTGCTTACACACTAAGTGGTTCACGCATTAATGTGGCTTCATTGATATAGGTTTGTAGCCGAGGAGTTATCTTTCAAGTTTCAATAAATCCTTGATCTAAGGTTATTTATACCACTGGTGGATGTGGTTGAGGAGTTATCTTTCAATGGATCATACCCCCATATTAAGTAGTCTCTATATTAATGCGGCTTTGAAGATATGGCCAAGTTAGTTGAATTTTAATGTATCCTTGATTTGAAGGTATTTAAGCAACTTCTTATATGGATGGGGAATTTCCATTGAATGAATCCTTAATCGAGGGTGGTTTGATGAGGTGGAATTGTGTACTCTTTAACAGGTACACTAAGGTATAACAAGAGGATGACACACTCTAGATTAATCCAGGGGCTAATTTTCCTAGCAAAATAGATAAATGTAACTACTTTACTCCCGAGATCTGAATTTTTTTCAACCCGACATTCAATTGATCTATTTGGTTTTAGGTTTTTGAACCAAATGGTGCATGGACTAGTAGAATAATCTACTAGTATATGTGATGGAAATGGGGGATCCACAAGTAAAAGCATTCTGCAGTTCAAGTAGTCCATCCCTTCCACTACCCCGAAACCCCATGTTCTCGGTTCATGTATTTATGAAGATATGAAATTTTGAAGTTTAAATTGTTTTTAGCAATAATTAATTCCAACAACTTGTAATTTATTGTTAAAGCATTTATTTTGCATCAATTCATCAAGTGTTTCATATTGTTGATGTATTTTTGAAGAGTTTTGTGTGGAAAGGCTAAAATTTGAATTCTACCTAGGTCGCTTAGGGTTTAATGGACCTAAAACAAGTCATTGCCTTAGTTTTTGCATAACATTTAGTTTACTATCAATTGGGCTTCGTGTTATATCCTTATTTTCAGTTTCACCTAGAAAGGGACATTACGGTGGTATCAAAGCTTTGGTCTTCCCAACCCGAGGGTTTTGTGAAAAGAAGATAAAATGGCAAATACGTTTTTAGTGATGTTAGATTTGAAAGGTTTTCCTAGGGCAAGAAATCTTGGCCAATAAAATGGCTCACCTAATCCACATCCTTCAAGATATCTGAATGTTAGAAGGAGCTCTTCAAAGGAAATCAATAATATTTGGCCATCAAAAGTGGACAACTTATCTACATGGTATGAGGAGTATAGGGATCTTTCGGAGAAGATTCATGATGTAATGTTATTTTCTAAGTTCATGGGAGTAAGCAAAGAAAGATCAAGGCCCAAACCTATGTGACGAGCTACGCAAGAAGAAAAAGAAAATTTGGATATGTAAGAGTCGTGTACCAGATTTCATCCTGAAATCTGTGACTACCCTATTCAAATTTTATTTGTACTTTTAAAATAATGGGTCGTTTTGTGTTTTTATTGCCTAAAAGTTCTTGTATTGTGTCAGGATATTCCCAAAGAGCCATATTAGCCTTTTTCGCCAAATACCCAGATGCCCAAAATTGTTATATTACGTAGTGGGATTTGTCTACTGAAATTTGTATTTAATTATTTTGAGCCCCGTCTGAGGCGATTTGTGCTCCATTTTAACTCTGTTATGATCTAACATGTTATTAATGCTATGTACTGAAAGGGTTTTAACAAGGAATAAGTTATGGGCTTTATTTGTGACTTTTGGCAATTTTTGTGTTTCCCGTTTTGTTTTTGTGAAATTTCTCTGGACCAATTCCTTTGTCGGGTTAGCCCGATTCTTGGCCTCGAGCAGCAATTTGGAGAACATATATGCACGTTATGTCGAGGAAGTCATCATCAGGTCTAGATCACTGGGAAAAAGCGAAGTCATGCACAAAAAGCCCCTACGGGGTTGGGCGCATTTTGGAAAACAAAGGATTTAAGTCTGCGATGGGAAAATAGAAACAGACAGTGGGAATTTTGTACACGCCTAGCAGTACTTTTTCCCATGATAGAAAATTCATTTAAGCTATGATGGGAAAGTTAGAGGCAACAGATAAAGGGAATTTATTGCTTGCCTTGCGGTAAAAATTCCTATGGTAAAATAAAAGAAAAGTGACTTAAGTGAAATCATGGGATTTTATTGCCTGCCTTGTAGGGTAAATAATCCCATTGTCAAAGTCAAATCACTTAAGTGGATCATGGGATTTCCGGGGCTGCCTTGCAGGGTAAAGAATCCCATTGTCAAAAATTCTTACAAATAGAATTCTATTATGCCAAAAAGTGCGACCCCTTTGGTGAGATAAAGGCAACCTTTAAGTGGATTATTTTAATTATTTCTTCTTCTAATTTTGGCGCCCAGGCATGGAAGAAAGTCAACAAAGCAAAAGGGAATAAAAGAAATAGAATTAAATGGATTAAATTGATTAAATTTAATTTATTTAAAGGCTGCCCCCTTCATGTCAAAAAGTGCGCCCTTTTTGGGAAAGATATAATACTTTTAAAGCATTAAATGATTAAATTAAATTCTATTTTCAGGTGGCTATGGTCAAAGCACACTGTGAAGCTTAAGTGAAGTGAAGAGTGAATGATTAAATTGGATTAATTTAATTTATTGGATGGTCATCCTTAAACATGCTATTTTTAAAAGAGAGAAGCATGATTTTTAATTAATTAATTGCCGAGAATAGGAAGGGCAATTATTAATTATAGAATTATGAGACTTATATAAGCATGGGCTACCATAAGGGTGAATTAATTAATTCAGGGTAAAGAATTGTAGCCAAGAGGAAAAGTGCGCCCATTTGAAGAAGGATTTTGCTCAAAAGAAGATTAAAACAAGGTTAAAAGCTTCCAATTTTGGCGCATGCTTTGAAGGAGGTTGATCTTTGTCTGCATAGTTGTTTGTATAAGTGATACAGGTGCTCAGGTGAAGTTGAAAAAATTCATGCTCACTTTGTGTGTAAATAAAACATCAATTTTGGGGCAGCAGGCTTGAAAAGTGCAGATTTTTATAATTAAAATTCACTTTTCATGCTCCGGTTGCCATCTTTGTTTGAATTAATTACGAAATTCATTACAGGTGCTTTACAAAATAAAAGGAGCTTTAATCAATGTCCAAAGTATTGAATATATCCACTTGAACACGAAGAATTATCCAGATCCGCACCAGATATTGAAGAATTCCGGCGAATTAGAAGAAAAAAAGAATTATTGATGACAAAGATAGATAAAGTCATGGCAAAGAGAGATGAAAAGAAAGCACAACAAAGTCATGCGTCACTTCCCAATTTGCGAGACATAGGAGATACAGATCTAGGTCCGGAACCTCTTTCCGAATTGATTGATAGATCTAGAGTAGGAAAGACTTCACTCATGCGTGTAGTCAAAAGCAGTGGAATCATTCCAGCTGCAACCTTCCATTCAGCCCATTTCAGAGCAAGTGAGTGATCATATTATGTAGGAGATGGAGGATGCAAGCAATCGGTGAAATATATTGATGAATGAAAGAATTTGATTATTCATCAAACTTCTATACAACTTGGAGAGGTGCCAGCCTGCCTAAAGGTTATGGAAGATGCAACAAATCAGCTAAAGCAACTAGTGATGAGCATAGTTGACATGAACACAGTTGTTGAGAGTAACCTGAGTATTTTGGCCGAGATCAACAAGCTACCAGGAGATGTATTGGTTGCGAGTATATTGTATCGGATGGATCGGTGGAGAAGGGAAGCGGCTAAAGTTTGCAGTATCTTTCCATTTAGAGCTCTACAGAGTTTTGCTGAAGAGGATGCAAACGTTTGAGAGTAGGACATCATCCTTACTAGACAGTATCATTTCTTTCACTGAGGAAAGAGTGGTCGAAGGTGTTACTTCATATGTACAGATCGTTCCTACCAAAGTGCCTAATTCCTGGAAGGTTCTCTTTTGATGGTACAAAAGAGAATTGATAGAGATACTTAAGCCTTTTATGATGAATTCATTAGTAGGCTAGCGAGTGGTGCTGCAGTGGATATTGCGAGGTTCGGGCCGAACTTGGAATATTTGGAAGCATGTATCAAAGTGTTGAGCGAAGGGTTGCTGCATTCGGGACGAGAGAAGGAAGCAATGACAAAAACAGATGGAAAGATGTTGAATCACATGTTCGAACAAGTATATCCAATATCGAACAAAAGAAGACATAAATGTTACAGTTGGCTTGACTTCTTCTTCTATTTTCCATGTTCCCAGAATCAAATTGTAAAACTTCTAAGTTATTGGTTTTGTAACCATTACTTAAAGTTATGAGAGAACAGTTCTATTAGTTAAATGATACATGTGTCACTTAAGGAGAAGTTAGTGGGGATGATTGCTAAATGTCATCTTTACTTGTTGTTTATGTTTGATTCAGTTTGAGTTTTCCATTTGTAATTTCCTTCTACATTCTATAAGTAGAAGAAGAACCTCCAAGTTAATGATCAGAATTTGTAAGCAACAATCTTGTGTTCTAGACTTTGTGTTGAACCCCTGAGAGCCACTTGAAGCAAAGGAATACAAAGGAGCAGGTTTCCGGAGAACTTTGTGTCACGGTGTATTGTGTTTCTTGCTTTTCATCTTAGATCTCTTAATAAAATTTGTGTTATTTTAGATCTGGATCTAGAGCTTCCTTTGTTTAGAATTCTGTGTTTATATCTATTGGATTCTTCTATGTGCATGCAATCAACTCTGCTATCTATTGATTGGGATGCACATCTTCCCCATTTCTTCTATGTGTTTATGTAATTGCCTTCTTCTATAACTTTTCCTTTCTTTAAACAACTGCTTACTTGCTGTGAAACCGATCGAGTTATGGTTCATGAACTGAGTGGTTAAAGTAAAACCCCATTTAGATATTAGCATACTTTAATAGACAAATATGACATGGGAGCCTCACCGGTTAAATGAGGGAGATTTATCTCATGACTGCCTAGGTTTGATGCTATGTAGAAAATCTAGCCAACAAAGAGGGATTTGAGGTGGAGTCCCAAGAAGACCATGTTGAAGGACATGGAGAGGTGTTGCTAAATGAATAACCAAAAAAGGTTTTTGATGCAACAATATCTCCAAAGAAAGAGGCAAAAGTACCTATCATTTTCCCTAAGGATGATTCCTTGAGTGATTTTAAAAACAACAATATGGAGGGCTAAGGGTTTAATGAAATCTTGAAGCATGAGCCTAGGAAAGAGAAGAAATTTATAAAGCATGAGTGGAAGATAAAAACCCTTCAATATTTAATGATTATTCATTGATTTCTAATGATGGCATGTTGTAGAAAAATGAAGAAGAAAAAACATATTTGTATGAAGTATATGAGGATGGCATTATGGAAGGGTATGTCCATGAAGGAAGGTCACTTCCATTCCTTCATAATTACTTTCAAATTTCTAGAATTTCCCATACAACATATAATGAGCAGTAGATTGAGGAATTTATAACCTTGGAGAGATTTTTGAAGATGTTCCAAACAAGTACCAACAAAATAAGGGTGACCTCCTTGTTGGCAGCCCAATGTATGATAGAAATGATCACATTTTATCTCCTCCTATGTCACTACCATAATTTTTCCATTATGAGCAGCTTGTTGAAAAAAATGATCATATGTCATGTTTGATGCCTCATAATATTTGGTAATAATGTGAAGAACTCATTGAGTAATTGATAAAAACTACACAATTATAAAATAATGAATATTATAATATAGAAACTAAATTCATTCGGAATTTCTTTACATAGATGGAGTTTACATTATATAGGAGGATGTTCCCCTTAATACAAGGAGTCAACATCAATCCTCAACAACCCACATATCTCTCTCTAATCCCTACAATCTCTCAAACTTATCCCTAAGATATCTCTCACACTAAAATAGTTACGTGAGTTGTTCTCACAACTCACCAATAATAAAAATATTACAACTATATTATTAATATGAGTTCAATATTACATTTTATTTAATAATGTTACACAATATTTTAGTAATAGTAACATAGGGCACACAAATATTTTCTTGCAAGTTCAAGATTATGTGAACATAAAATTTTGGGTTCGATAGATCCTTTGAATTATAAGAAAGAAGAAGTCCTTGTTGAATTAAATATTGATACTCCATGCATTTGGGTGTTTGAATTTCTTGTGTATGTTTTTCCCGAACATTTCTTTTTGAATTGAAAATATTATTTCCAAACATTTATTTTGAAAATATTTGTTTCCTAATTATTTTTATTTGAAAAGATGTGTTGTTTCAATGTTACTCTCCCAACTTGCCCAAACCAAGAATAATGAACTTTAACTTTTATGGATTTTTAGAAATTATTTCAAGGTTAGACATTCTATTGTGATCAAATTTCTACCAACATGGGAAAGTGAGGTGTTGAATAGGGTGTTCGATTTTGTATAATTTTGGATTTATCATGTTTTATGATTTCCCCCGCAGTTAGGTTGATAATTTTAACATGGTTACATTATTATTTCAAGCTTTAATTCTACCATATGTTAATATAGTGATATTTCAATTAATTTCCTCTATAGGCATCAAATTTAAAATTGGTCGAGGTTGTAAATTAAATAGAAACCTTAAGTATGGTCGCCAGATACTGGCGAAATTATGATTACAATTGTAGGGACTAGTTAATACAATATCCCACTCTACTCGGGGACAACGAAAAGCGTGGAGGAGGTGGTAGGTTGGGTGAGTATGCCCAATCCTTTAAAGATACAAACCATTTGATCTAAGGGATCTCCCATTTGATCCCTGGTTCCCCTCATTTTCAAATTTCGTATATTGTAGATACAACAAAAAAGTGCTCACTTTTGCCGTAATCCACCGGCTTTCTTTTAAATGCTAGATCAAGTATCCAACATAATTTTTTCTCCCGCCTTACCACCGAATAATGAAATTTATGTAGCCCTCAAATCTCTAGTTGTCATGTGTTAGATTTATAGATTTTGGCTGAAATCTGCATAGCTTTAGCAATGGGTTCACGCATTTTTTGTGTGCTAGGCTAAATATTGTGATACCCTCATCTGCTCCAAAATTTTCCTAATAGTCTAACTCTATATAGAGGAATACAATAAGAATAAGTTTTTAAGGAAAATGATAAATGGATCGCAATTTCTATAGATGTATATTTTCACCTATGCTCAATATGTATCAAGATTGATCTCTATAAAGGTCTTCTCGACAAATTGATTCTAACATAAGGTAAGTTCCAATGGACCTAGATCTTGGATTATGAAAATAAGTCATTTCAAAGTGTAATTTCCCATTTTATAAATTAAAAAAAATCAATAATATATTAAGTTGGGCCCGACCAATACTTCATTTTGAGACAACTTAATATTATTATTATTAAACTAAAATGTATTTTAAAATATTAAAGTAGCAAAAATACCCTTAGCCTATTTTCATTATTTTCACTCGGCTAAAAGGGAGAGGTCATCCCTCTTTAAGAGGTAAAAACAAATGTTAAAAAAGAAATAAAGAGGCCTACATGGAGCGCTCCCCAAAGAAAGAAAATAAAAGGCTATAAAAACAAATGTTAGGGCTCATTTTAATCATCATCTTGTGAATTATATACTTCTCTTTTGAAAATTTGAGCATTGAGCTCTCATTTTCACCCTTTGAGGATGAAAACCCTCATTGGATCCTATTGGGGATGAAAACCCTCAATAATCACAACACTTAATGATGGAAACAATCATTTGTTGCATTGGTGATTTCATTTGAGAGTCACATTAGAGCTTCAAAATTCAGACTTTCAGAATGGAAAGGGTTTCTATTAGTGCTAGGGCACACATTCTAGCTAGGGCATGCTTTTTTGGGGTTGCCACATTCATTTCTAACTTAAGCTACCCATTTAGAGATTTCAGGATCACTTTTCAGTGGGTTTTGTGGTTGGAAAAAGTGGATTCTAGTTTTATTGGATAACTAATATTTTGTGGTCAATTTGAGCTATCATTTGCATTTGGTTCAAAGTATTTATGAAGATATGAAATTTTGAGGTTTTAGTTGTTTTTGAGCAATAATTAATTCCAATAATCTATAATTTATTGTTGAAACATTTATTTTGCATGAATTCATCAAATGTTTCATGTTTTGATGTATTTTTGAAGATTTGTGTGTGGGAAAGGTTAAAATCTGAATTCTACCTAGGTCGCTTAGGGTTTTGTGGACCTAAAACAATTTTTTGCCCTAGTTTTTTCATAAAATCTAGTTTACTATCAATTGGGATTTGTGTTATATCCTTGTTTTTTAGTTTCAGGTTGGAAAGGGACATTGCGGTGGTATTAAAACTTTGGTCTTCCCAACCAAAGGGTTTTCATGAAAAAGATAAAATGGTGGATAATTTTTTTTGTGATGTTAGATTTGAAAGGCTTTCCTTAGGGCAAAAATATTGGCCAATAAAATGACTCTTAGTTATCCATACCCTTCAATATCCGAATAGTGGAAGGAGCTCTTTAAAGGAAGTCAATAATACTCAGCCATCCAAAGTGGACAACATTACTACATGGTATGAGGAGTATAGGGCTCTTCCAGGAGAAGATTCATGATGCCATGTCATTTTATGAGTTCATGGTAATAAGCAAAGGTAGATCAAGGCCCAAGATTACATGTCACGAGATACACAAAAAGAAAAAGAAAAATTATATTTATAAGAGGGCATGAGGTGGATTCCTAAGAAGAACATGTTGAATGACATGGAAAGATGTTAAATGAAGAACCAAAAATGGTTTTTGATGCAGCAATATCTCCCAAGAAAGAGGCAAAATTACCTATCATTTTAAGGATGAGTCCTTAATTGATTTTAGAACAACAAAGATGGAGGGCCAAGGGTTTGATGAAATCTCCAAGCACGAGCCTAGGGAAGAGAAGGAAACCATGAATCACGAGTTGGAAGGTAAAAATCATTTGATATTTATGGATGATTCATTGATTTCTAATGATGGCATGTTGTAAAAATTGAGAATAAAAATCAGATTTGCATGAAGTATATGAGGATGACATTATGGAAGGGTGTGTCTATCGAAGGAAAGGCACTTCCATTCCTTCATAATTACTTACAATTTTCTGAAATTTCTCATACAAAATCGATGAGGGCTATATTGAGGGAGTTTATAACCTTGGAGAGAGTTCTGAAGATGTTCCAGACAAGTACCAACAAAATAAGGGTGAGCTCCTTGTTGGCAGCCCAAGGTATGATAGAAATGATCACATTTTCTCCTCCTATGTCGCTACCATACTTGTGCCATTATGGGCATCTTGTTGAAAAAATGATCATATGTCATGTTTGATGCCTCGTAATATGATTGTTAATAATATGAAGAACTCATTGAGTAACATAGGGCACACAGATCTTTTCTTACACTTGTTTAAGATTATGTGAACATGAAAGTTTGGGTTCCAATTGATCCTTTGAATTATAAGAAAGAGGAATTCCTTGTTGAATTCAATATTGCTACTCCATGCATATGGTTAGAAAGAAATTTTATGAATGATTGTTTTGAACTTGTTATAATTGTAAAGGATTTACTCCTAGAGTGTTCCTTGAAGCCAAGTTCTACACTCCAAGGCAAGGATATCAAGATAATCAGAGTTGCTACAACCAAGAAGAAGGGGGAACTTACGAAAGAAGGCAAGGTATATGGGCAACACATGATGAGGTAAAATATACACTTTTGGTAAGTGCATGGAAATGGTGGGCCAAAAGGGGGTCTTAAGTGAACACTTTTTTTTTCAATTAAAAATTTCAACTTGTGCGAGTAATTTGAGATAGTTACACTCAAATTTGAAGATGTTAGAAGAAGATAAATTGTAGCATTTCGAGTATAGTTTCTAAACTACTATTTTTAAAAAATTGTTAATTGTAAGTACACTAAAGATTTGAAATGTCAATAGGTGCTCCTATTTTTGTAAAAAACATAGTAGATAGCCGGTTGTGCATGCCCACTTTCCCCCCTATTTTTGCACCATTTAGTATTTTTGAAAACCCTTTGGTGGAAAGATGCATAAGAGCATCTAGTTTGGGATATATTTTTTTATATTTTTTTAGTGAGTATTTTTTTATGATTTTCCAAATACAAAATTTTGAAAATTAAAAATAATGGATAACCGATTTATGCCCCCTAACTACCTAAAAAAATAACGAAAATTAATTTATTTTTTGAATATGTATAAAATTAGTCATAATTTGGGACTGTATAAATTTTATTCAATTTGAAGAAGTGAAACACAATATATATGACCAAAAAATGTTTCAAATCACTAAAAATAGAGGTATAGAAGACATAGTTTAAAATAAATATAAATAGAAACCTTACAATAGTAAAAAAATATAAAAATTATATATTTAGGAAGAGGATAGTTTTCTTGACGTTGTAGGCCAAATTGTTAAAAAGATTGCCATTGTTTTTGTAGGATTTATCATAGTCAAAGATGATATTTTCCATTTTTTGTCAAAAACACTCAAGTCGTTGTGTTGTAATAGGTCCAATGCTTAGGTTTAGAAAGCCTAGAAAAACTTGGTTTGTGTGCATAATTTAAGGAACGTGTACATGTTTCTTAGATTATGTGTAATATATGTGTTTTTGGGAGGCGTATACTTACTAGAATAAATGTTTAAGTATTATATGTTAAATTTATTTTAGTAAATATAATAAATTAGAGTCCTTATACACCTTATGGAATTAGTCTCACAAATTACCATGAGTCACATTTTGGGAGATAGTTATTTATAATTTAATCAGTCGACATAGATATTTTTCAAGATTTTAGCATTCATCGTAAAGCTTTTAGGGTTTAAATTCTATAGTTGATGTCTATTTTGGGAAATAATATAGTCATTGTTTAGGTTTTGGGGCCTTTTGGATTATTTACTGACAATTGTAGCAGTGTTAGATGTGTCAAAATTATATTTTACAAACCTCACAACTCTCAAAGGAAACAACAACTACTTAAATATATGGACAAATACTACTCCCATTATTGGGAATGTTACAAAAATTGACAAACATTCCAAAGCTATTAAAATTGTGTTTCTTCATGACCCTCGAAGAGTTTCACTTGCTTACATGCATTTCTCATCTCGTCTCTCTACACCTTGTCACTCTAGCCCCTCAAATGGTAGATCTCGAATCATTTCATGCACACATTGTGATCTTTCACTTGTGTAATCAATGTGTATTATACAATTCAACTATTGCATAAAGCATTCGTGAAAGCCCTATATAATCGTCACCATCACCAAAATTTTGTGTTGCAATTTC
This sequence comes from Taxus wallichiana var. yunnanensis, assembly GCA_018340775.1. Taxonomy (NCBI): domain Eukaryota; kingdom Viridiplantae; phylum Streptophyta; class Pinopsida; order Cupressales; family Taxaceae; genus Taxus; species Taxus wallichiana. The sequence goes on along the minus strand of CM031241.1, from coordinate 493,347,060 downwards.
CTTTCTCCATTATCCTTCTCACCTTCCTTGTGGATGCCCATCTACTTAACTAATATTGTAAATTTTTGTAATAAATTCAATTCCCCGATATGCTCCTACATCACAAATTGTAACTTCAATTTCAATCGAATTGATTGATTTATTGATGCTTAGATTTTTAATTAGTCCTAAATGAAGTAAAAAATCAAATCATATAGTTCCAATAAGTTCACATGGCTCAATTTAATCAATATTTATTTCCTTATTGAACTAATCAACTAATTATGCAATGCATGATATAATTAGGGGGTACAATTGAGTCCAAATTCATTGTTGTCATGCAAAATATCTAGCATGAAAAATTGAAAATCTTAAGCATGACATTCTAGGCCCCTTAGAATTAAAAATTAGGCTTCCCTATCCCAATGAATCCTTTTCTATGGCTAACCTTCCTTTAGTTCAACCTTCACCTGAATCAAAGGAAACTCCTAAAAAGGTTTTCAAGTTTTTTTAGTGTGTAAGGATGATTACCCAAGGTGATAAATTAATTTAGTAAGATTTAATGAAAGATAACTTCCTCTGGAGGCCTAAAAAGGCCATTTTGCATCTAAGTAAACATCCTCTCAGGAATGTTCAAGGGAATTCTAAAGAATTTGAGGTTTATTTTAGAGAGCATTGAAGGTGTATGAAGTAATCTAGGAAAATTTAGTAAATAAAATCTATTCAGGAGCCATCTGTTCAACAATGGGTATTTAGGGTGTAGGAATGAGAGCTTCAACAATGAATGTTGTCTTCTCTGGAAGATTATGAGAGTCCCAAAACGAGTTAATAGGAAAACAAATATGCATCATAAATATTTTGGAATCCTTTACAAGGGGGAAATATCAAATTTTATCTAAGGCTTAAGTATTTTATGAGATATTTCAAACTTCTGCAGCTTACCCCTCTTAGTTCAAGAAGGAATAGCCATAAATTTTGAGTTTTATGAAGAATTAAATTTTGGGAAATATTTCATTGATCTTGAAATGTGATTTAGATTCAAAATCATATAATATTTGACCCCAAACCATTTTCCTAAGCTCTCATGGTGAAAAAATCAAGCTTGATGTCTAAAAATGGACATCCAAGGCAAAATTGGCTTTCCAAATTAGGCACAATCACACTTTGGACACTCTTGCATCCCCTATGTCCCCTAGGGGACAAGGGGGACATGAGGGAAACAAAATTGTGACCTCATCCTCCTCCCCAAGTCACACTTTGGACACCTAGGTGTCCCAGGTGTCCCCATTGTCCCCTATGTCCCCATGGTGTAAGGGGGACAAGAGGGACCTCATCTTGATTGTGGCAGAAGGGAGTCATATTAGTTAAAGAAATTCATGAAAAGGGACATCATGGGGATCACATTGTGATAAGGAATAAATTAAGGTGTCAATGTGTGTAAAATAAAATCACTTGGACAATGGGTGTAATCAGGAGAATCATGAGGTCTGTGAAGGATCTAAAACATCAAGAACCTCATTAAAATTCAAGTCATCAAGGGAATGATCATCATGAGCATGATGAGAAATAATCACCGTGAGTGGTAATGGTAGTCATATCAATCTCACAAGTAGTACATATCTCTTGATATTGTTTCTAAACACTTAATCAATATTTGGTGATGTGCTCACATATTGCAATTCAAGGAGTAGATTTAGCAGTTTTTTAATGCGAGTTGGAGATCGAGAAGATGGAGCTCACCCTAAAACATTCCTTAAAGTGTCATTCAGGTATCAATCCTTACATATTGAGGAGGAAACCTATTTCCAAGAGGAGAAATCGAGAACAAAGGTGTCCAAATACTATAAGCATGTTTCCACTCATGTGAAATCTTGGTTAGGGAAGCAAATTGTGAAGTTAAAAATGGTATCATCATGTTTAAAGGTGAAATGGGAATCTCATGGAGTAAGTTGAGGATCATCATATCTCGACTCTACCATCATGTTCAAACCTATTCAAGGAACAAGCTATGATGACTTAGTCAAGCTACCGAGGTATTCAGGATCATCATGTGTGAAGGATGAAGACATCATTGTTAGTGTAGGATTTATTTTCCTCACTTTATTTGTATTATCATATTCGATATATTCCACCTCACTTGTATGGGATATGTTATCTTAGGTGTATACTTGACTACACTAATCTAGTTGTTGCTTACCACTTACTATTTTAGCAACTATTCTAGATGGAGATTGCCATGATTCTAGGAGGAGGTTAGACATTCACCTCATATATGTACATCTCTTGCATTATTATATTTGATCATATTGATTTGGGACTATTTCTACATTATTTAAATTATCTCTCTTGTATTTTCATAATTTGTAGTCTTGTATGCTTTCTTTATTTTGTTTTTGAACAATTCACATCTCGCATCATTCACATGCATTCTTTGAACCAACAGATCTATGGCACTTCCCGATAATCATCTATCTTCATGTGAGGCATATGAGCGAAGAGGTGCATGAGCATCCTAAATTTGATTCCGTTTGAGTAGAATTTTTGAGCCAGGAGGGGTGAGAGGATGATCTTCATATAGAGCACCATGTATGCAAAAATCAGAAATCATTTGAGTTTCACTTGATGTCACCCACTTGGTAGTGTTATAAAACACTCATTTGAACATTGTAGTGTGATCACACTTCAAAAGAGGAAGGAAATTATAACCATCTCATTTTAGTCTAACAGGTGGCCACACCACAAGAATTCCATTTAGTGAGAAATACTTCGATCTACATGGTGAAGACCTATTTAAGTAAGTGATAGATAATCACAAAATGGTTTGAGCATCGTGGAGTTAATTTTTGATCACTGGGGTGAAATACGAGGCCTAGAAAAGTAATAGAGTGATCCTCACTTGTGCCTTTTAATTATAAGAGAGCCTCCTATTCCCATCACAATGTAGATCTCATAACAATGTTTCTAAACACTTATTCAATTCTCTAGAATATCTCACAAAAGAAGGATATTTCAATCATAATGCCTCAATTCATCAAGTAGTCAAATGTCAAGACTTTTATTCATGAAGTATTTCCTCAAAATTTATATAGCAGTGAGATGAAAAGTGATGTCTTGATGTCCCTTTTTCCCATGCAAGGAGACATGGGGACACTAAAGTGCACTCCCCATAAAGAGGAGTGGTTTGCATCAATTAATTCATCACTTTAGGTGCTAGAAACATGCTTTTAACTCATGGTAACTTAATTTTTATCACTTTTTCATGTTATAAATTTCATCACTCTAAAACAAAACCCGGGGTGTTAGGAAGGTGTTTTGAACTCGTAAAATTTGGCCCCATCCTCATGATATCCTCACCCCTAGTACAAAATAGTATATTTATGAAAGTCCCCATTCTTATAAGTACTTATAAACATTTACAAATCTCCATCTATCACTATGTTGTGACCATCTCTTTGTAAATTTAGGCCCATTTTTATCTGGAACCGAAATGGTAAGCTACATTATTTTGAAATTCTTCATAAAACCTTCATGTCTTAGAGAAAAATAGATTTTACCAACATGTAGATGATTCACATATCTTTCCAATGCATATTTTTTTGCCTCCTAACTCATGTTCTAGTGTTTGTTCCCTACACCTAAAAACCCGTTGTTGAGTAGATTGTCCTTTAATAAAAATTTTTTCCCAAATTACCTCCAAAACTTCCAATATTACATAAAATCACCTCTAGATGCTTAATATTTTTCTTAAAATCTCCCAAAGGGTGTTTGATTAACCTCAAAATGGCTAAAAATGGCCTTTTTAGGCCTCCGGAGGAAGTTATCTTGTATCAATTGACACTAAACTCATAAATCATTTTATTCAATCATCCTTGCACATTCAAAAAAATTTAAAAAATTATTAGGAATTTCTTATAAGCCATGGTGAGAGTGGGACTAAGGCAGGCAAGCTAGAGGAAGGACGCACAATGACCGAGAAGCAAAAGATTCAATTATGGGCTTAGTTGTCATGCTCAAAGTTTCAATTTTTCATGCCATACATTTTGCATGACAACACCCTCTTACCACTTTCACCAAATTAATTTTTTGTAATGCACAAAATTATTTCAAGGGTTTCTTAGCCATATATGAATTTTTTTTCAATGATCTCTTGAAACAACTCAAAATTATATCTAAAAAGCATTTCGCTTAATGTTAATGTGGATTTGATTTCTTATGAAGTACGTGACACTTGAATCAACCTTCCTACTCCTAAACTAAGGTGAGAATGCAAGTAATTTTCTTATTATGAATCTTGATGAAATTTCTAAGTTTCTTTCTCCATCGAAAGTAAATGAATGTGTCAAAGATTTTGTATGCATTTTCACCTACTCCCACCCTAACTTTTGTTGAGTGTTGTAAAGATATCGATGTGATGCACTATTTTAGCTTCTAACTCTTCAAGTTATATCTTATTATTCCATTAAAAATGAAGATATTATGGTGTACTTAGATAGATCATCTTCTTGCCCACCGGTTAACTAAAACTTTACTAAATGCAATGAGATAGTCAATTCTATTTAATCTATGTAGGAGGACTAAAACGTTGTAATAAAGAAGCTAACCAATAATAAATGACAATAAACTAGTATGATAAAGTAATTTAAAGTAATTACACAATTAGATCTAATGTAAATAAAACTATAGAATTCCATAGGGGAGTAAGGAAAAGACTCATCTGGTTTCTGTAGATGGTCGCAAAGTGTTGCAGGTTTGAAAAAGAAACTGGAAGTGCAACGACTACTCGGGGACCTTGAGAAGGGGAGATCTAGTGGATATGAGTAGTTTGAGGTGCTGGTAGTGTACTGGGGTGCCCTAGGGCACCCTGGTTTGGATTCTAGGCACTATAAACCGTGGAAATGGTTAGGATCTATGTTCGGCGGTGTCACAACAAGATCTCGTAATCCTACCTATCTGTCACACTAGATTTTCTGAATGATTTGAATGATGCCATACACATGAAGAAGAAGAAAGACTCGGATCAACCTCACCACCAAACTTGTGGACTTATCACTTAGTGTTGCACTACATTTCATACCTAGATGTAGTTCTGGTGAGTGTGTACGTGTTATACCCTAGGTGCTCTTGTGTCACCACACTTTGTGAAGTAGCAAAAATAGTAGTTATAGTGAATGCAAGTAGAATATGTGCATGTAATAGAATAGAATCCCTCACCCTATGAAGTGTGTGTGATGTAGAATCCTAGCCTTGATGTATGGTGCTATGTGGATGCAATGCATGCAACCCTAATGGAGTGATAGTAAAAGTGTGATGCTAGGACCTAGGACCCTCAATATGGTCTTATAAGCTTTATATTTATAGGGCTCTTGAGTTTCATTTCATAATTAATCCCGACAAGGATGACCGAGAAAATGATAAAGGATACCAATGGCTAGAAGTGACCCAAAAAGGAGCGAAAGGGGATGTGCTTAGTGTAGACACCCATAATTATGCCGAGCAATTTAAATACTTAAATTGCACTAATTATCTCCTTTCCCACAAATTAACAACATATCGTCAAAAGAACCCATCTTCTCTCCTACCGTTGCTAATTAATTACACTACGCTAATTAATTAAGTCACTTATTCAACAAATACCCTAATTAACGATCTTCCGTAATAAATCCCCCTTATCTAGACTAATTAATTATTATTAATTAATTAGCCTCCCCTTTCATTTAACCAATAAATCAATATTTAATTGATTTAATCCTTTCTATAATCTAAATCATGCTAATATTCCTCTAAAAGATTTGATAAGCTTACACATCTATTAATTAAATCATCTTGATTAATTAATGAGCCCCCTTTATCCACATGGGTCATTAAAGGACAAGTTAAACCCTCCTAAAGTTGACTCAACCCTATCTAAACCCCCCTTATCCACAACTAACTCAACATCCCTATTATCCCACATGCAAAGGGATGTAGTGATTCCTTTATCCATTGGGCTATATAAAGATCCCTCCTCCTACCTTTACACTTACACCTAAATTCCTTGAGAAGACCAAAGAAAAGCACATAGAAAATAGACTATAAGCTTCTTTGTTATTCTTGAAGAATCCACCATTTGAAGAGCTAAGCCTCATTTCTTGCATTGCATTCATCCAAGTTCTTAGGTCATATGGGAATAATCAAAGTGGTCTTGTAGCCATGCTTTGATGAGCTCCCATTCCTAATTTCTTGAAGATCAAACAATCAACTATTGATTGCCATTGAATTTACATAGGTTCATTTGATTTTGTTGGTAATCTAAAGAGTAGAGGTTCTTGATAATTAGCATGTTAGTTTGATTTATGCTTCAAAGTTCTAATGCAATAATGTTGTTGTCTAACCTTGCTTAGCTCTTATCTTGATGGTGTTTTAGATTTTGATTTAGCTTTGTTATAGAACTATTTAGGTGTTAGTTCTCATTTTTCTAACTTAGCTAAACAAAACCATGCACCAAATGAACACATTGCCTTCAATCATAGGGAGATCCCTACTGAAAATCCAATGCATAATCTTCCTTTGTATATTGAGGTAGTTGTTACCCACAGGAAGATCAAACGGGTGCTTGTGGATAACATATCAAGGTTGAACATCTGCACACTAAAGTTGGTTAAGAAGCTGGGACATACTGAAGCAAACCTTGAGTCAAACATCATCACTATCACCACTTACAACAACGTGGAAAGGGAGTCAGCGGGCACAATCACGTTGCCTATGGAAGTGGGTCCCACTTGTCATCAAACAAAGTTCCATGTCCTGGATTTGGAACTTCTGTATAATATGATTCTAGGCCGACCATGGATTCATGCCATGCAGGCTGTGCCATCGACGTTTCATCAATGCATTAAATTAAAGCATGAGGGACACACTATTATAATACAAGGAGATTCAGAGCCCTTTGCTCACTGCAGAGCTCTCAATAGTTTTGCACGTAAGGGTACATATGTGTGTCCCTCCACCATATAGTTGTCCCTCTACATCTAAAGCAATGGAGTCCAAGTAGATTCGATTCTCTTAGTTCTTGCGCCCATCATGCCTCTACATCAACCTCTCCTTTTGATTCATGGGAGATGAAGGTTCTAGAAAATGGCTGTGGAGAATATAATGTGCAACAAGCCCTCTTGGTTTCAGACCTCTCATTGTCACCTAAGACTAGAGGTCAACCCAACTATCACTTCAGAAGACCTAGAAATGAACACACTATTAGATCATTCTTACCTGGAGGCTTGCTGGCTGAAGAAAAATTATTGGATCCACCTATAAATTGGGTCCCAGAGGATACTTAGCCAACCTGCTATCAAACCCCTGAATACGAGAAATCCAATAAAATGATGTACTCCATGGGCTACAGGGCCTAAGATGCGTAAGAAATGAGAAAGGACAACGAGAACCAAGTGCCTCTCCCACATTTTAAAATAGAAATATATGGCATTGGAATTTTCCCTTATGGAGCACATCCAAATGATCAAGATGTTTTTGCTTTGAACGTGAGTATAGCTCGACCATCTAGGCAAATGATACGAATTCCCATTCAGAGCCAATATGAGGATCTTGCCTCCATGAACCTATTCATGAATACCACTATCCTAACCATAACCCCTACAGAACCTACCCTTGACCTTGTTTACCATTCCCTTGTCGAATGGGACCAACAATGTCATATGCCACTAGATCTATTTGAGAATGATGAAGCTATTGCAAAGTTCATGGGCATTCAAGATACAATTCCCATTGGAGACCACAAAAAGGGCTTCTATATTGACTTAGATACATGTGCCTACTTTAGAGAGGAGGTGAGCTTTGTGGTCAACAAAACTTAAGAAAAATAAATGGAAAAAGTTCCAACGTAAAGCCTCGGAAAAAATCAAAGTCCAAGTTGCATAGTGAAAACCTCTTTGAGGCAGGCCAAAAAAAGCAGTGCAAAAATCAAAGTACATAAAAGTGACCACGCAAAGAATGAAAATCTTGTAGAGACATCCTCGGATGAAAATCTCAACCTTCCTCCCGATCCTACACGTATGGAGGACTTTTCAAAGTTGCTAGCTGTTGTCCACTCAAAATTTCCCCGTTCTTAAGAAGTCATTTTCAAAAAAATTTGAGTTTAAGTGTTTTTCTCTAAAGTGCCTAAGTCGTGAAATTGAGAAAATCTGCGTTTTTGGGTCATTTTGTGTGATTTTCGGGCCTGTCGGAACTTTTTGTCCCAACTGTCCCAATTTCAAAAGTGCGTTCTGTTCCCCGATCGGCCGAAATCCCCGAAGTTGTTCCATTTTCGGGCCCGTCGAACTTTTCGTCCCAAGTGTCCCAAAACTTATTGTGCGAGTTGTTCCATTTTCGGCCGAAACACCCGAACCGCGTACTTCGCACTTTCGTGTTCCAAATGTCCCAAATCAAATTGTGCAAGTTGTTCCATTTTCGGCCGAAACTCCCGAGTCGCGTACTCCGGAGCTTTTTGTCCCAAATGTCCCAAGTTCAAATGGGCCTTTTGTTCCAATTTCGGCCGAAACACCCGAACCGCGTACTTCGCGCGTTTTCGTCCCAAATGTCCCAAAATGCATTTGTGCGTCTTCTCCCTGCTTCACCCGAATCGGCCGAGCCGCGTGTTTCGCGCATTCGCGTCTCACATGTCCCAAGCGTACCAAGTGTCATTCGTGCTTATTTTTCCCGCTCTACCCGAATATCATGCTTATTCAAATTGGTGGGTATGTATTAAATGTGCATTTATGACCTTTCTCTCTCCTAAACGGCTATATAACGAGCATTTCCCCTTTGCATTTTTCGCACTACTTCCATGCTATCTTTTGCTCGAACCCTTGCAATTTGAAAACCTGCGCGTGTATCCCCTCCCTCTGTAATTCCTTTCCGAGTTTAGGTTGCGGCTCTGAGACTATCAATATGAAGATCAAATTTCAGGGACAGGAACAAATTTCTCCACTTGAGTCTGCCGTTCGCAATATTGGGGACAGCGAAGCTCGTCATCTTGATTTCAGTGATTTTTGGGCAAGAATGGCGGATGCAAACCCTACACCAATGGCGCAGATGATTCACGATAGTGGTTTGGCTTTTGCTGGAGGTTTCCCAATCTCAGTACAGTGTGTTGATACCGTGCTTTCATGCGGAGCTCACTTCGACCCGCTTCGAGCGTATTCGACTAATATACATGGGAACTCATAGCCAAATTGGATCTTTGCCGCCATTAGCACTGCTCTGAGGATTCCAGAGATGGATAATGCCATAGTCGTTTCCCGGGATCAAGCACAGGCCCTGTTCGACCAAGACAGTGACAAATATAAGGCACGAGTGGCGAAGTCCTGGCTTAAAAACCCTAGGAAGGGAGCTTCTCGTCTGACCAAAACCCTCTTAAAGCGATTTCAATGAAGAGTTGTCGACTTCATAATCTTGGCTGGCTCGGGTTATGGGTTTGCCCTCTACCAACGAATTTCACTTCTGGATGTGCCCGCTCATCAACATGGTGTGCGAAGGAGCAACGAGAATATCAATTGGGCGGAAATCATAAGCATGAATTTGACAGAGCAGCTGTCCAACGTGCAGCAAATGAAGAAATTCTATATGACTTCGTACCTGATGTACACTCCTGCAAAGGCATCCACGGCAATGGTTTGGCTTTTCTTACATCGATGCTCACAAAGATGATCCAAGATATGCTTATCGTCCGCTTGATTCACCTGACGGAGACCAGCAATCATAATTTCGAAGAAGGGTCAATGATGCTTTCACCATGTACGTGGTCGATCGCTCTAAGGTGATACTTCGCTAGAAGGTTTTCGATGAAGCCATGAACTCGATATCGCAATATGGTTCTTATTTCATCCAATTCAGAAATTTTCTTATATCGAGCTTCTTTGGTATGAGGGCACCCTCTGAGACCGCCCATGTTCTCGCAATGATAAGATGGCTTTGATCGAAGTATGCAGGCAGTTAGACAAACTACACAGAACCTGCAGGGACAAGAAGATTTCTGGCTTGCACTTTCCCATCTCTCTGGGAAACTACACTTGCAAAACAGCCCTGGACGCACAGAACATAGAGAGAGCCCTAGTACCTATCACCGTTCATTTCTTCAAGCCAAGAACCTACTTCGACTTGAAGAAGTTCATTGAATAGAACATCAAGATAATCTACCATCACAGGGCTGATACAGAAGACTACTGGGCTGACTGTGCAGATGATTTTGAAGCCAGGAGAAGGCATTGTGGCAGGTTCTCCCTGCAATTGATCCAAGAACTCGGTCTGTACCAAGTTCCTGAAGGTCTCCAGGATGACAATTCTGATCTATACTCGTATGAGTATGAAAATGTGGTTAAGCACACTCCTTTGGAGGACCTGGATTGGAACAGGAAAGAGAGGGATGATCTGGCTGAGATCCTTGCTCCAGTCTTAGTCAGGACTAAGGTCTGGTTTGACAGGATGGTTCGAGAATTCAGGAGGCATTCAGGAGAATCCTCTTCTAAGGATGCTTCAACACCAAGAAGAGAAGCATCTATTCCAAGGTCAGAAACACCAGTGAAGACCCCTCCTGCCTCATCAATACAAGGACCTGCAGCTTCTACTCCTTCTTCATCCACTCAAGTGTACCAGAAGAAGCTCAAGGAGGTTAAGAAGGAGCCTGTGGAAAGTGACCCTCAAAGAAAGCAGGCAGAGTTGCCTATGGGACCAGAGAACATCATTGTTCTCAGTGAAAGTGAAGAAAGCGAAGTACCAACTCTTGCAAGTGCTCCTGAAGATCCAGCTGATAAAGATAAAGAAATCCAGAGCACTGAGCTTTCAGGTGATGTTGACTCTTCTGCCGCAATTGCCCCAAGTGCCCCACTCACCTCTCAACTCGAGTCAACAGCTGCGCAGACCTTGAGCGTCATGAGCTCTCTGTCTCTTGGTCCCCTTGCTCCTCCTGTTGATTCCTCTTCCTCTTTTGCGTGGGTGTAACCTTTGGTTGACAAAAGGAAGAGGAAGTTTTCCTCTTAGAGTTCGTGGTCAAATTTTGATCTTTGTCGCGACCTTGTTGGGCACCACTCCTTCTCGTGCCAAGAAAGCCGAACTACCTCCGAATAGTGTCCGATGCTCAAGGTCAGCAATTCTCGGAGATTGCCGTGCCTTCAACGGATAAATCGAGCGGGACTTGCAGGTATCTCGACTTAGAGCTCTCGAGAATCCCGATGGGAGAGTTTACCCCCAAGGTGAAATTCACAACCTCCGTGAAAGCAAATCACACAAGAGTCATTGGGAGGGTAGAGAAAGGGCAAAAACTATTTAACAAATGGAAGAACAGGCCCAAGTTCTCACAGGTTTCATCAAGTCTCTTTTGTCTAAGGACAAAGTTTTGGACCCTACCCCATTGACTACTCTCCCACCTCCTGTAATTCTAAGCCAAGATGAAGTGCAGAGTATCAAAGATATGCACAAGTATTCTATCTATGGCAGAGCTATTGAAGCCCTGGTGGATGACATGCTTGTTGCTGGATTAAACTTCATCGATGAAGCTTTCAAACTCCACGAAAAGGTGAGCAATGTGCAACTGAAGCTCTCCTCTACTATTGGAATCATTGATAAAGAGCTCAAACTCTGGAGCAGTTGCATAGTAGACCTCCGACTCATGGGACAGGCAGATGAGAACGTTTTGTTGGCGAGTAAAGTCTTTGATGATGCAAAGGATAATCTGTCGAAGTCCTGGGTCTACAGCGTGGAGTGGAAGATCAGAGTCCTGGAGGAGGCTTTGGGAGAACTGAAGAACAGTTGGCAGAAGGGCGAAGCTTTCAAGACACTGGTTATCTCTGCTTTCAAGGACATACACTGTCATCTTCAGGATGAGACTTCTGGTACTTCCCTTTCCTTGCAAGAAATCAAAGCTCAATTCAGAGCTTTTGTCAAAGATAACTTATTCAAGGAAAGTTCCATCTCCAAGGAGAAAATGAAGGAGATTTGCTCTCTTCAATCTGCCATTGAAGAAGCAAACAAAGATTATCATACTCATGTCGAGTTTGATAAAGAGATGGAGAAGTGTCTGGGATTTTGGACTCAGTCTACGACTAACACGTCAGTCCCTCATGGCAGAGATATAGCCAAGTCATCAAGAGATTCAGCAGCGAATGCACTCAAGTCAGTGGGTCCCTCTCAGTGACCGACCACCTGTCTTCTTCTCCTTATTCTTCTCTTCTTTTCTATTTCTTTTTCTCGGATTCATTGTAATAAGTTGAGGTATTGCGATTGGCAATCCTTAACTAATCTTTAGTTAAAAGAAGTAGTTACAAAGAGTAACTGACTTGTAAGCTATATAATGGCCTTTCCACGCCATTTTGAAGGAGGAAGAACTTGGCATATTTTCTGAAAGTGTAAATAGATTATAAAGAAATCAATACAGAAGGACTTTTCCATTCTTTGTCTATCTGATCTCTGTTATTCCTAAGCTTTCATTTATTTTCTTTGTGAAGCTCATTTGTCTCAAATTCGTTAGTCTTACCGATTGCATACTCTTCAACTTTGCAAGCACGGTGATCTTGTATAACCAAGAAGGAACTTTGTTTCCTTGATTAATGAATCTGTGTTATGTTAAGAAACTTTGTGTTCTAAGCAGATGTTATTTACAGAACTTTGTGTCTTTAAATTCCATCTTATTTATTCGATACAAATGATCTTGTTTCAATTCACTGTGACTTTCGCATACATAAAGAATTACTCTGATATCTATAATTCTGCATGTTGCCTTTCTGCTCTTTCCCGTACTCTCATTTCCTCAGTCCTTTTGTAATTGATGATCTTCATAGAAAACACTTTCGTAATATCCAAGTTTAACCAACAAATCATGTCTTGTACATTTGTAAATAAGTTCGTTTCTGAATAAGGGAACCTCTCCCATTAAAGAGGAGGGACTTCTTGTCCCCTGACTATTGCTCTTCGTAAAGTCCTATCTGACGACCAACACTAGTAGAGGAAACTATTGATGTAAACATTGGTACAAAAGAGGATCCAAAAATAGTCAAATTGGGAGCATGGATATTCCAGGCTTAGATCCAACTTTGGTCATGCACAACTTAGTTGTACATGTAGATGCTAAGCCTATTAAGCAGAAGCTTAGAAAGATGCACCCAAGGGTGGCCCTACTGGTTAAAGAAGAATTAGAAATATTGCTTGCGACAGGATTCATTTGGCCTATTGATTACTCTAAATGGATATCCAACATCATCCCTATCCAGAAAAATCCTGTCGGGATCAGAATCTACATGGATTTTAGAGACATTAATAAGGCTTGCCCTAAGGATGATTTTCCACTGCCAAATATTGATATGATTGTGGATTCAATAGCAGGATATGAGATGTTATCTCTTATGGATGGATTTTTAGGATACAACCAAATCAAGATAGCTGATGAAGATTAGCACAAGATGGATTTTACAACTCCTTGGGGTACCTTCTGTTATCGTAAGGTAATGCCATTTGGTCTAAAAATGCAGGAGCTACTTATCAGAGGGAAATGACGGTAATTTTCCATGATATGATCCATGATATCATGGAAGACTATGTGGATGACATCCTTGGAAAATATAAGACAAGATAGGATCACCCTATTATTTTGCAGCGTATCTTTGAGTGCCTATGAGAGTACAAAGTTCAGTTGAACCCAAAGAAATGTGTGTTTGGCATGCTATCATGAAAATTGTTGGGTTTCATTGTATCAAGAAGGGGAATTGAGGTAGACCCTACTAAAGTGTCTACTATTACTGAGATGCCTCCTCCTAAGAACATTAGGCAACTACGAAGCTTAGGGAAAAAAATATAGGCTATTCGCCCCTTCATCTCCCAGCTTGCTGATAAGTGTCATTCGTTCACCCACCTACTTAAAAAGGATTTCACCTTCATCTGGGGACCAGAGCAACAACATGCATTTGCTTTGCTTAAACAATACTTGGCCAATTTGTGTCCTCATGCCTCCAACTCTGGTGAGCCGCTTTGCTTTATATCTCTGCTACATAATTTCCTATTGTTGTCTTCTTGCCAAATATGACCTTGGTCACAAAGAAAAAGTGGTGTACTACCTTAGTTGCACCCTCATCTCTTATGAGCTCAACTATCCCTAAATTGAAAAATCTTGTTTGGCTCAGTAGTTTTACCTTTCAAAAACTTCACCATTATCTATTGAATACCAAAACCAAGCTTATATCCAAAGTTGACCTGCTCAATTTCTTGCTTTGTCTAAACCCACCCTCATAGGTAGAATGGCTAATTGGATCATTCTACTCAATGAATTTGACATTGAGTTTATGCATAAAAATCAGTTAAAGGACATGTACTCCGATAAATTAGCGTAAGCACCTTTACAAGGCACTGAACCTTTGAATTTGGATCTACCAGATGCCTCATTGCTATACATTGAAGAATCTATTGTATGGAAAATACACTTTGATGGGTCCTTTACTTTTCATGGTTTAGGCGCAGGTGTGGTCCTCATTACTCCTTCAGCGACCCCATACCGCAGGCTTTTCATCTGGTTTTCCTTGCACGAACAACATCGCAAAATATGAGGCACTTATCACAGGGATGAAGCTCACCATCAAATGGAACATTCATCATGTTAAGGTTGTGGTGATTCTCAGTTAATTATCAAGCAAGTTAATGATGAATACAAGGTTAAGGATGAAAAACTCATACCTTACAAGAAGCTGGTAGAAACTCTGAAAGAGTATTTTGTGCGCATCACATTTGAACAAATTCCAAGAGTGCAAAACAGATCTACATATGCTATGGAAACAATGGGTTCTATGCTCCGTATTCCGCCAGAAATAATGACATGCCGTTCTTTGTGGAAAATCTATGCCAAAGATGCGCACGATGCGACATGCCGTAATCCTATCCGGCTTCTCATGTTGTTGGTGCCAATTCCCCATGGTATGAGCCCATCTTTAACTATCTCAAGGACAACACGTTCCCTCTCGACATCTCCCGCTCCGAGAAACAAAGCCTAATTCACCAAATAGCTAGTTATACCCTTTTAGAAGGTACACTTTATCATCAGGCTACGATGGGAATCATTACATTGTCTCGATATAACAAAGTCAGTCCAAGTGATCAAAGAAGTACATGAAGGGGTGTGCGGAGCACATACTAATGGAATGGTTTTGGCCAAGAAACTATTAAGAGCAAGCTACTATTGGCCTACCATGGAAACCGACTGTTGCAACTATGTCGAAAAATGTGTACTTAGTCAAAAGTATGGAGATTTCATCCATGCTCCATCAAAACCATTGCAAACCATTAATACTCCATGGCCATTTTCTAAATGGGGACTTGATTTGATAGGGAAGCTTATCCCTACTTCATCTCGATGGCCATACCCCCATCATCGCGGCTATTGAATACTTTACCAAGTGGGTGGAGGTTGTTCCTTTAACCTATGTAATAGAGCTCGATTTCCAAATTCATCATGAATCATATCATTTACCATTACAACATTCCCGTAACCATTGTTATTGATAATGGAAAGTCATTCAAGAATAAAATCGTAAAGGGCCTCTGTCACGCTAGCTTCCAAATTAGGTTAAAATGGTCTACACCATATTATCCCCAAGGTAATGGATAAAGTGGAGGCCACAAATAAGACTTTGGTGTGAATAATGGAGAAAATGGTAAGTAACACAGTTGTAATTGGCATTTGTAAATCTAGCCAGCCTTCTCTGGGCTTACAGACCTCTATTCGCACTCCTACGGGTGCGACGCCATATTCTCTAGTATTTGGGATGAAATATATTATCCCACTAGAAATTGAACTTCCTTCCCTAAGAATCTCTCTTAGGGATTATTTGGATAAAGATGAAGATTACCGGGTGGCTAAGATGGCTGAATTAGAACTCCTAGACAAGAAGCGCATCCACGACATTAATCACCTCAAAGTGTATCAAAATAGAGTCTCCAAAATTACAACAAAAGAATCATACCTCGCCAGTTTGAGGTTGGTGATTTGGTCATGAAGGAGAATCAATTCAACATAAGGGCAAAATGAGAAAAGAAAGGAAAGTTCAAACCGCATTGGTTAGGACCTTATGTTATAGTGGCAAAGTATGGCACATGAGCATACAAACTCGCTCGCCCCAATGGTGATGAGCTCCGTGAGCCCATGAATGCCATGTATCTTAAGCGGTTCTATGCTTAAACATGGCGCAAAATCAGAAAAGCAAAAATAAAAAACATATAAAATAATCAAAATACAAAAAATAAAAAAAAAGAGAAAACAGGTCATCCATAAGTGAAAACCATGCAATTGTGGTACTTTTGATAGGTCCTTGGGTGAAAACCGATTTCCGTGCCTTGGGAGGATTCGTTTTCATAAGCATCTTGCATCTTGGGGTACTTTTACTTAGCCTAGGGCTAGTTCTACTTCTACCTCCGAGATTCCCCTGTGAGCCCAATCTTGTTAAGCCTTGATCCAAATTTGTCTCCTTTTATTCGCCTACATGAAGGGCATAGTCTTTTCTATTCCCCATATTACGTTGGGGGCATTTCGTGACTTCACCTTCCTATTTATAAGCGTGTGGCATCTCGCCCTTGTATATTCCCATCTAACGCCAGGGGCATCCATGTTTTCTTGGTTACTCAAATGCATAGCTCTGAAAATTGTTAGAAAACACAAAAAACATTCGAAAAATATCAAAAACACCCTAAACAATAGAAAATTGTTTCATAAAAACAATCTTGCAAAAACATTTACTTTAGTTTACTTGCATTGTCTTGTTTCTTGCTTTGCTTGTTTGCTTGTATAGTTGCTTCGTGTTTGTGCATTTGTGTTGTTTTTTGTTTGGACGTACTTTGTTAGGATTCATCTTTTCTTGATTAGATTAGATTTATTCTTACTTGTGCATATTGAAGAGTGTTTTTTGCATGCTAGTGAATCATGGTGTATTGTTATGTTGATTCATTGTGTTCTTTGTTAGCATTTGATTGTGTTTGTTGCATGTGCATCATTTTGTTATCACATCATCATATTTCCATCAATATCATCACATCTAACATCATCTATACATCATATATCAAGAAAAAGCTAAGTATACATCATACATGAATGCTAAGCTAATCATCACATATCGTATCATCAAATGGGGGCAAGAGGGATCGCAAATATCAAAATCTATCCCCCACACCCATATCATCATATCATCCCATCCACTAAGTATCGCACATCACATGCACAAATACATTTGATATACTCTATAAATCTATCATCTAGATATCAAAACACATGCAATACATCAACAAATTATGATACATATACATGTGAAATCAAATCAGCTAACATCATAAGCACATCTATCTATCCATGTACTCCATCAGAAATAACAAACAAATGTCCATCTCATAAACACATATGTCATGTCAAAAATGTCCATATAATACATATGTGTGGTATATCTGTGTCAAAAATGGATATACGTAACTACAGTACATCAAAAATGCCTTCATCTGAGGCATACAAAAAGATGATACATATATCAAAGAATAACTGCCTTCATCAGAGGCATACATCAAAACTGCAGATACATCAAAAAGGCCTTCATCAAGAGGCACATGTGTCAAATATAATCATCAGGGCTGACTTGAGCCCTTGGATGGGGTGGTTGGTCTGTCTTGCGGTGGTGGCATAGCGAGAACATCACTCGGTCTCCCTGACTGTCCTCGTGGCTGCTCCATTGAGGCTTGAGGCCTCTCGACCTGGTCAACATAGTCGACTGTTGACTATAGGAAGGTGCCCTTCGCTCATTTCTTAGAACTACCTCAAAGTATAAAGATCTGTAATAGGAGGCTCTTCCCTCTGCTATAGCCAGATCTCTCGTGTGTCTCGGGCCGTCACCTGTGTACCATCTATGCGTCAAAAGATGTTATCTCTATTAAAGCTCAGACGAGGCTCGGCTTGGCCAACTACACGCTCTGCTCTTAGCCTATCCCGCTCTAGTATCATGGGCTGTAGCTGGGCCTGTGTCTGCTGATATAGGCCCATCACCTAGGCCATCTGTGAGGCCATCTATCGTATTTTCTGAAAGTGAACAACACTATCACCTCCTGCCGGCACTGCCCGGCCCGAGCCTTATCCCACTCTACTAAGTACTACCAAATTCGAGTCCGAGCCCGATCTCACTCGGCTATCGCTGTCACACTTAGGGCTTGAACTCAGTCTCTCTTTACTAGAGCCTATTGTAGGGTGGCTATTTGTGCCATCGGTGCACCACTAGGGCTCTGAGATCCATGCACCACTCTGACGAATATCCTTGCTCTCATAATCTAAGCTAGGAAACTATGTAGGTACATGTACTAGTCCCCGTGGCCTTTTTCCTTGCACTGTGCGACACCTCGCTCATCATGGGGTAACCCATCAAATGGATCCTCTAGGTCACAGCTTGTTGCACCATCTCTCTCGTCACCACCATGATGAAGCTCTCGCGGTGGTCTAGCACCTCCACGCCTGTGCCTCCTCTTGGATAGTTAAGCACTTTGGGTAAAATAGAACATACGCCAAGTGCAGGTTTGAGAATCCACAATAGTGCCTAGATCTCTAATCTATCGCGTTGGATCCCTTACCTATGGAACCACATCTAAGAAATCGCCCTGGCTCAGTCACCTATATGCATGGTCCCATGGTCGGCCTCTTAGAATCTCAATGGGCATACCATATGTCCAGAGTCATGCGGAACCCCTTGCACCATGCTTAGTACAAGGTAGCTGCATCCGTCTACCCCAGTATAGCTCAATAATGTAACTCGACTACCGATAAGAAATGCTCCACTATGCAAACACTGAGCTCTACGGCATCCTCCGATCACCGTATCTGCCTGTAGGGTCTCTGTATAATGGAAAAGTGACAAGCGAGCATGGGAATCTACAAGTAACTCTTCCTCACACCCGACCTCCCGAGGTCGTCTTGCAGACACATGGTAGGGATGGAAAAATATGCGGGGTATAAGCAAATTAGTTAGGTAATATTATATCTTCGACATGCACTAGGGGAATCTGCGAATCTAAGGAAAAGAAGGCCCTCCTAACCTGAACTAGCGTGATAGATCGGTCGGCAAGGATGAATGCTCGAAGGCTCCAATCAATATCAAGCTCTGGCATGATCTGATCTATGGGTTGTGGGATACGTGGAAAATGACCTAGGATTGTTTCATGTATGTCTCAAACAAGGTCATATGATGGATGATGGATATAGTGGATTCTATGGTCGATTCTCTAGTCTAGTCCAAAAATCTTTAGCTTTGTTAGATGCTATGTCTAACAAGGATAACTATGTGATGATGATAGGTGGAAGTGGAGTAGATCTGAATACTAATGTGCGTAAGCCAACATCTATGTCTGATTCACCTGTGGACTCATTGGGTTGTGGGATTTGTGGGTCACAACCATAGATTCGTGGTTGTTGTGGATCTGCTATGGTCATGTGCGGAATCAGTCCCTAATCCCTAGTATCTAATAGTCATATGCCTTTTCGGCCTCTATGTTCAGAATTAATAGTTGTGCAATCTTTTCTGAGTATCTTATAGGTGTTCTTGCAACCTAAATTCTTAAACTAGTATCTATGTCCGTGAGAGTGTCTCCTATGTCTCAAAGTGGGACGAAAGGATCACAAATAACGTTTGTTCTCTTTTCAAGCCCTTCTACTGCAGTCATGTGGATATTTGTTTAGGTAATCTGTAGTTTGGTCATGGTTTGACCAAAACGTGTGTGCAGTCGCGTCTTCTACGTTTAACCCTCTTAACTATGAGCTAATTTTTTGTAAATCATGTTGTTGTTCTAAAGACTGGATTCTAAGGTTCTGATCTATATCAGTTATTTCTGTGACGAGATTGGGTTGAGGCACGATTGGCTCGAATACGTATTCTCTGGGCTCTCTAGGTCCCGTGATTGTCATACAAAAGAAAATGATATAAAGCTAACTAATGACAGAATAAACTAAATATGCAAGATATATCTACATATATTTCTAAGTCTGTTATTTATTGATAAACTACTGAACATAATTTTAAGAGGAATTATCTAATATATCTAAAATTGACAACTAAACTAATAACATAATTAAAACAAACAAAGCAACCGAGTATAGCTACTTGTCTCGTGTAGTTTGTAGATCTATTATAAATAACACGATAACTGATTTATTCTATTTGAATGA
Source organism: Taxus wallichiana var. yunnanensis (assembly GCA_018340775.1). Classification (NCBI taxonomy): domain Eukaryota; kingdom Viridiplantae; phylum Streptophyta; class Pinopsida; order Cupressales; family Taxaceae; genus Taxus; species Taxus wallichiana. The sequence continues at coordinate 493,326,893 of CM031241.1, read as the reverse complement.
CTCCGATCCTACCTCGAAGTGAGGAGTGAATCATAGCTTCTTAAAACTATCAATCCCCAAACTTCCCTGGTAATATCGAAAGTAAAATTAACCGAAGGGAAATGATTTGCTACTCTATTTGATATGCTTTTAACTAGAACTTTGAAAGATAGAACACGGGTTCTCGCAAAACGTTAAGCGAATCCGACGGTGTGTGACTTTGTCCCCTCGAAAGTGTGATCTCCTGTTCCTTCATGCTCACGTGGACCCGAAAGCGTGTAATGCTAGCATCAACAAAAGTAGATATTGGAACAATGGCAGCTTAAGATATAGACTGAATATAATGTGAGTAGGAGAGGGATAACGCAAGAGTACAGAGCTTGGCTTATGCAATTCCTAGCGGGATTTATTATGAGTCATGCAACCTAAAATGTCTAGAACACGAAACTATCCCTGTTTGTGAACAAGACTGCGAACTTTAATGGCTTCCTACTAAAAATTAAACTATTCTACTTCAATGGATTGTATGAAGTGATAACAACACTTGCACAAGGTGGATATGTGGCTTCCTAACAAAGAAAACAACACTAACTAGGCATGCGAATAAACAACACTATGAATCCTAAACAAAATTGAAAGACTAAGCTATTGAAATGAGAAATTGAGAGGCAAATTTGAGGGGCCATTTTCTTGAGCACAAGCCAACTATTTATAGCATTTCCATTTACCCAAAGGTAAAAACCAAATTGATCTCTTAAACCATAAACAATGTAAAAACACTATTCCAAGGAACCAAAATCATTAATGTAAGCCAAAGGCGGTGAAAAAAGCTAGTAAACGTTGAAATTTACGTGAGTCATGTTAAAAGAGCATTTTGGAAAACGCGTGAAGGACCGCCGCCTTGAGCAGGTGGCGGTTACAGATCATCGCCTCATCGTCTCAGGCGGCGGTCACGAGACCGCTGCCAGCCCAGCAGGCGGCGATTTCATAATCAAGAGCAAAACACAAAGAAAAAAAGAGGGGAAAAGAGAACAACAAAGCATGCAGGGGCTAAGCGGGGCATGCAGGATGTTAACACATACTTGGGGAGATTTTCTAGATCCCGAACACCTTACGAGGAGACCTGTATCATCATTGGGGTACGTGTTATGTTGTTCGACAACAGTGTAGTACCCTACAATTTTGGGTATGTATAGTCTCCATATGATATCCCTATGTAGAAGCTCATCAAACTCTCGGTGATATCTGTATAAGCTACCCAGGTTACCTCGTACCTCACCGCCTACTGAAACCCACACCATGTAAGATGGCTCCTCTGGAGCTTGAACATGTAGAGTGCCCATGGGGCGTCCAATGGCTATGTGGTCCCTCGATCAAATTTGTAGTAGCAGGCGAGGCCCCACCATCTTCTGATGGTGGTAAGTAATAAGATGTAGGTCCTAGTAAAGGTACACCAGTATACACTATCCCCAACAATAGCGCTCACCACTGAAGATCCCCTATACCAGTGTCATCATCCCTCGCAGAAAATATTTCCCACTCTTATCAGTGAGTAAAAACCCATTGATAAGTGCCATAACATATAGGGGCCCTCGGTGCGAGTGTCGGGTTGGCATGGTGCACTTGTGAAACACAACCATCATAAAGTCATGCAAAGATATCATCTCCATCGAACAAATCCTCGACTGGCTGCCCTTGATCACGCCCAACATCGGAGGTATACTCAATCAGTGAACCTAGGATGGGCACGTGAAGGATCCACCACACATCCGCTAGAGTCACGGTCATCTCTCCCGTATGGAGTCAAAAACATGGCTCTCACTATGCATACCGATATCCATGTAGAGTGTAGAAGGAAACACATCGATGGACAAGACTCAAGTGTGGGGTGACCAAAAATAAAAAGGTGGAGCGTGGATTCTGAAGATGAAAAATGTGAATAAAAGTGATGAGAATGCACCTAGGGCGGAACGCGTGTGTAGCTGCCACATGTGTGTAGTGTACTTACATGGTTAGTATGAAAAGTAATGCAATCACGGTGTTGTTGTTGTGCTTGCACTTGTCGTTGTTTTTTTCATTATCATTGTCATTTCCCCCAATTTGACTATTTGTTTCTCATACGACATGACCTGCAAGGAGAAAATGATCATGTAGTCAAATATGTATGTATGTAAAAACACTGTGTAAAATATGCATGTATATATAAATGTATAAAGTACGCAAATGTAAACTACGCTGAAATAGAGATGTAAATGTAAATAGAAAAATGGAACATGTGCACCTGATCCATGTCGAAAAGAAGGGTGTAGAAGGATATCATGTAGTTGTCGCAAGTTTTTCACGCGATCTCACGCTACCTTGGTTGAAGAAGTGCAGTGAGGAAATACTTTGTTTCCTCCAGCTCTAACCACTTTTGCTGCAATTTGTTAAAGAGATATTTGTATTGTGCTAGTTTTTGGGTGATCATATGCCACTGGATGGAGAAGTGTAGAGAGGCCACCCAATGTAACCCTTGAGCCTGTAATCGCTCCGCATAATTGTTGAAGGACACCACGTCCTATTGAGGCCACTTGTGTATGGAACTCATGACTAGTCTCGAACTCACTCGTTGTGTGTGAGATATAAATACAACGCGTTAGTATAAAAGCCACAATGATGCCCCCCTCTTTGGGGGTGCATGTGATGACTGAAAAGGAGAAATGTGTCCCCAAAAGAGGACCAACTGCACTCGACCTATAACCAATTTAGCCCCTCAGTAGGGGAAATGGAAAGTGTTTGGTAGAAACCAAGGCACACACAAAATAGGATGGCTAGCCAAAATAAGTGTTAGTTCCCAAACACATGCATGTAATAAGTGTAAAAACACAAATAGTATAGAAAAAATACCAAGCACATTAGTGTAAACATACAAGAAACAACAAAAAGACCACACAAAGTGGGTTGCGAAACAAGGAAATCACTCACGATGTCACAAGACATGCAAGGACTTCATGGCCACAAACAATGACAAGTGTGCACACAACCAAAGGGAAAATCTACATACAATAGAAAACAATGGAAGAAAAGTAAACAAAGAAGTATTAATGTAAACATAGAATCCTGCAAAAAAGTGTTGCACATGAAACACCCGTTAGCATGTTAGAATGAAAGTTGATATGTCAAAACGTGTATAAGCGAGTAGTAAAAGATGTTAAGTACAAAATGTAACAATAACACTTGTATAAGTCAATGTGGATGCCCCCAATGACTAGTATAGTAAGGGTAGAAGATGAGCATCCATGTCACGTGTAGAGTTATGTATCTCGCGATCACCCTAGACAAAATCATGAATGCACGTGTATGTATTATAACGACATATATGAAATCAAGCTAACATGTGTAGTAAAGTGAACATGCAAAACACTAGTAAAGAAAAAGTAAATGCCCCTAAGACCATGGAGTATTTAGTGGATGGATGGAATGGAATGCAAGATGGAATGTTTGGAGTAACGTGCCCCCGAGTGAATGAAGTGTATGTAGTGAGGTTCATTTTTTTCCCCCTCGGTAGTCCAAATGAACCATAAACAAGAGTTCATCATCGGGAAATGGTCGAGTAACATTGTTGTGTATGTGTTTCTAGGGTGTGAGAGTGAGTGTGTATGTGTAGATATGATGAAATGTGACATGGGGAGAATATGTGCTTGGACCCTATAGCCTATGCATATACTATGACTTGGTTGAATAGATGAGTGATGATTTAGCCCTAAGCTTATATCACTATATGATGATTGAGAGGAAGTGGTGATGAAGTAGGTGATTGTATAGAAGATGTGCGTGAACCCTATAGCCGCAACGTATATCACGACTCGAGTTGGATGAGATGAGTGATGATTTAACCCTAAGCGTATATCACTATATGATGGTAAAAGGAGGTGACGATTTTTCCTATACCGTATGTCACTACAAGATGGAAAATGGGAGGTGGCAATCTAGCACTAAGTGTAGGCCACTATTTGATGAGTAGTAAGGGGTGGTGATTTATCCCTAAGCGTATACCACTAGGAGATGATAGATCAATGATGATCAAATGCGAAGTGGATGATAATGGTATATGTTGAATGGAGTGGTGATTTAACCTAATGTGTATACCACCGCATCATGATAGAGGAGGAATGGCGATGTACCGTGGGATGAGTGCGGGTTAATGCAAAGATAATGTAATAGACGTAGGATGATAGGGTATGATATAATGGAATGAAATTGTGTAAAATGTATGAGAGGAGTGGTGATTTAGCCTAAAACATATACCACAATGAAATGATAAGATGTAGTATCTTTGTGAAGCTAGGTGGATAACAAGATAAATGAAAATGATGAGGGGAGTGGTGATTTAACCTAAGGTGTATACCACTACGATAGGTGATGATAAAGGTGGGTGAATATAGCCTAGAGTGTTTGGTCACTAGTCCAATGAATGGTGTATGATGACATGTCGATGTAGGTAAGGTCCATTTCATTTAAAAACCCTCATGCATGGGATGCACCCTAAAATCTACAAAGTAATGAAGGAAGGCTAACACCATTTCCCCCTAATTAGTTAGTGATCTCAGTAGAATGTAACATTAAGATATGATCAATTACCTAACATGGGCCTAAATAGACCTAAGGGGCAATCAAATGGTTATGGTTGCTACTCAAACAATGGTGAAATGACCTCTCCAAATGACTTGTTAAGTCACTTTAGATTATTCATCTACTAACCTTGTTGAAGGTTTTAAGCAAGGATTGACTTGGCTTAGAAATCATATGTATTATATGAGATGCAAATCAAAGCATGGTGTAAAGTATAAAGGAATGAGGTGCACTCTTTTTATAGTTTTCCTTTTGGGAGAAACTTGTATTTTGGTGCATGTGGGACTAAAATCCCCAAATTAGATTAGAATTGCTAATCATGATTAGGCCTTGCTAATCACAATTAGTGAATTACCAAGTGATTAAGAGGTGTGGAGCCTTAATCAACCACTTAGGGTCAACTAGGAGGCTAGGATAAGATTTTGAAGCTTGTTGAGACGTTGTGGAGGTGAATGGGGTGATTTTGAGTGGTTGGAAGAGGGGTTTGAGTCAATACTAGGGCATATTGACCAAATCAAGGGCAAAATAGGCTTAATTAGCTTATAAATGCTAATTGTCTATTTTGAAGAGGATTTTGGCTTACGATTCATCGTAAAGTGGCATCCTGAATGCGAAAGGGGTTTGGTGATCAACAAGTGCTTGTTTAATTGACCAAAGTGGTAAGAAACATTAGTTAATTAGTAAAATCTAATTATAATGGAATTGGAAGAATAAGAGTGATTTGTGTGCATTTTGGCAATAAGATTGCAAAAGTGGAATTTAGGTGTCTACATTTGCCCTGTTTGAGGTGAAGTTAGTGACTTCACTTCAAATATAGTAGACAAGCATAAACAAGTAAATTTTTGAAGAAAAATTAGTGGAATGAAGGATGCCCCCTCGAGTGTCGATGGGGTGATAGAAGAAGTCAATCGATGATCAAAAATATGATTGAAATGGATAGAAGAAAATAGGTTAGAATGAGTGTGAAACCCTTAGGTATTGAGAAGGAATAAGGATAGGGATAAACATGGTTGTTTATTGCCCTAGGTGAGTTTTTAGAAGAAAAATTAGTAATGGTAATAAATGATAATGGAGAAGAAATGATTAATGGAGAAATATAGGACAAGCCCAACCTTTGCATCCAACCTTTCCATAAAGCAACTGTTTATATCATTTTTCCCCTAGGTCTACATCATCGGCCTTTATTGAAATGAACAAAAATGTAAGATAACATGAAAAGCTAAATTACTAACATTTTTCCATTGCTACATAACTCCATGCAACATACATAATGCAATGCATACATAGAAAGTAAAATGATGCATAACTCAATGCAACATGCAATAAAAAAAATGAGAAAGTAAAATGATATTAACTCAATGCAACATACATAATGCAATGCAATACGAGAAAGTAAACCAGCTAACCTAACAAAGAAACAAGCACAATCACATATACTCAAACAAACAACATTTCAAGATAGTTGTACCAATGTTTTTGTTATCAAGTTGCAATTCCCAAATGTTCGTGTTGTAATGAAAAGGGTTAAAAATGATGCCCCAAAGCAATAACACATGCGAGGGAAAAATAGAGGACACAAGTAGTCCCATGGAAAGCATTCATGCATTATGACACAAGTACTTGAAAACTCACTTGTTGCACGAGTACCGACATAATAAGTAGACCCAACTTTGTTAATGGAGGTAGATCACGATGATCCACATGTCATTTGAGACAAGAACAAGCAAGAATGTCAGAAAGATGGTTTTGTAGGACCAATTTCGATGTTGAGGATAATGCAGGTGATACAGGCTTTAGTTGTATGTAGCCATTTAAAAAATTTTTGAAAAACCATAAATTTTTGGTAAATCTAAATTTTTAATTAATTTTACCATTTGTATAATTTTTTTAATTTTTCCAATGTTTTAAATTTTATTTTATTCGTTTTATTTTTATAGAAGAATATGCGGGCATAGAATAAATAATGAAGTCAAGACAACATTAAAAGTGAAAAAGTGTAAGGCAAAAAAATGCCTAAGTAGTAGAAAAAGCCGTCAAAGCAAAAATATGCCCCAACGTAGCAAAAATTTGAAATAATTATTTTTAAAAATAATCATTGGCAAGTGTTAGAAGAATTTTAGAAAAATTTGGCATTTTGAGGCACTTTTGGGAGAAAACACACCGAGAGAGGGGAATGAGCATATAGCCATGCCATGCAGGAAGTTATTTTACCACATTTTTACCATTTGACTACTGAAATTGAGCTGACATTTGGGAGCTATGTTTGAGCATAGTGGATCAAAGCACATTTGGATTTTTTTAGAGGGACTTTGTGAGAATTCAAGGGGGACCACTGCATTGAGCATAGATTTTGCATTTTCATTTTGAGCTGACATTTTGCATTTTTTTTTTATTTTGAAAAATTTTTTATTTTAGGTTAGCTTGGGGCACTTTGGGGCCTATGCTTTGCATTTTTTTTTTTTTTTTTTTTTTTGGCAACATGGGTGCTTAGCACTGTGCATGTGCTTTTTTTGATTTTTTTTTTTTAGATTTTTTGCAGCATGGGGCTTATGTGCTGGTGCCTTTTTGGCATTTTTTTTTTTTTTTGCATTTGGCATGCAGCATGGGTGCACTGGGTGTTTGTGCTGTAATTTTGTGTTTTTCAACATGGGCACTAGGGCACCTATGTGCAACACTAAATGCACTACCTATCTTCCATAGGCCATAAATTTTTCTCCCAACCTCAAAACGACTCCATTTTTTTGCATTGGAAAGGTATCAAAGCGAAATACACAATGGTAAGATAAATTTGATTTTTGAATTTATATTTTTGTGAAATTAGGACCAATCAATATCAATCTGTGTGATAAGGAGCTCATGTGGGAGAAAAGGCACTTACGCGGAGAAAAGGAGAAACACAAGGGTGCCTGGTGCACTGCATGATGTGGGCACTGCACAGTGTGTGCATGTTGCATGATGCAAGGGTGCCTGAGCACCTGTTGGTAGTTTTTAGCTCATTTTTGAAGTTTTTGACTACAACATGGGTGCACTGGGTGCCTGTGCAACACTTGAATGCACTACCTATCTTCCAGAGGCCATAACTTTTGCTCCCAACCTCAAAACGACTCCATTTTTTTGCGTTGGAAAGGTATCAAGTGAAAAATACACAATGGTAACATAAATTTGGGTTTTGAATTTTTTTACCAATTTTTTTGGATTTTGAATTTTTCTCACCAATTTGTTTATTTGGATGTTTTGACTTTTCCGACTAACATATTTGAATGTTTTGGGAGTTTTGAAACATATTTGAATGTTTTTATTTTTAGAAGTTTTTTGAAGCTATGTATAGAAATGAAGAAACATGGATGCCCCAAATGATAGATGGGATGTATAAGGGCAAAATGCCACACGCATGCGCAAGAAAGTGAAGATGTGAAATTGCCCCCAACATTAGATGGGAATATTCAAAGGAAAACTCTTCACGTGCACAGAAGTTGGATCAAGGCCAATATAGATAGGTTCAACATGATGATGAACATAACCCAATGACGTGCTAGGAAGGAGCAAGGATGCCCCCAACGTAAGCTGGCCAAGAAGCACATGATAGAAAGAAGTGGAAGATTGTTTTTGTGAAAGGGGACAAAGGTGCCCAACAAACATGGAAAAAAGGAAATATTATACACATGGATGTTCTGAATGAAGTAGAAGAACAACGTGAATGTTGTGAATGTAGCTTAGAAGCCTCACGTGATGAAGAAGTGATTAGCCAAAGGCACGAATCATGAGACAAGATACAAACTAGAGTAAGAGTCTAAACAAGGTCCAAAAAAAGACACTTGGTAACATACTAATCATGTTTTCTCATAGAGATCCAGTGTGTGCATGTGGAAATTTATTACCTCTTGGAGGGAAGATTTGATAGACAACAAGTGAAGACACCCTAGCCAATGTGTAGGAATGATTTATTTTTCAAAGTTGATTTTTATGAATGGATTGTGGAAGGAGAGTCGTACATTTCTCTTTACCACCAAGCATCCATAGCCTCGATGAGATGCATTTGATTCTAATCACAACATTTCTCTACTTCCAGTCAGGCATCCATAGCCCCAGTAGAGATTATTGGAAATACCCCAAGAGAGAGTTATATATCAATTTGCTTTTGCTTTTAGCTTTTGCTTTTAGCTTTTGCTTTTTTGATTTGATTGATTTTTTTCTTTCTAAAAACTTATTTCAGCTCTCTTGTTTGACAAGGGGTTAAGAACCACTTGATGGCTTGATGGAAGGAGGTGGAAGTGATTGTGATGATGACATTGGCTAGTGTCAACAAATATGTCCAAAATTTCTTCACAACAAGTTTTTTAGATGTTGATTGTGATAGGATCTCTAAGAGGTCAGTCATTCTTTAATTTACCAAGGTGATAAAAGACCAAGGCCAAAATGGATACCATAGAGATAAATGTCACAAAATGCATGTGAATAGGCTAACCAAAATATCATCAAAGGGATGAAAATGGTAGGAAGACTTGCAGAAGAAGAACAAGAAAGGGAAGAAAGAACATCCATGTGTATGCAATACTTGATTGCAATGTGTGTTCATTTACCTTTGATTTTTTGAAATGTTTTCTCATTTTTGTTTTTTGAATTTTTTTTTGAAAGGTGGGACCGACAAGGTCACTTGGTGATAAGATCCAACAACAATGTTAGCAATTTCCTTGATAAGGAAGACTAGGCATGTTTTCTTATCAAGAGTCATATTATCCCCGATCTCAATGATCATGGTGAGCTCATACTCAATAGATGACTGTGTTTTATCATGAAACATGGATTTTTGTGTGGGAGCTTGAGGTCCCTATCCAGAGGTTTCTACACTTTACGCCATACTTGATGGGTGCATTGATGTGCATTTTTGAAGCACGTTTGATTCTAAACTTTAAGATTGTTTAAATTGTTGTGAGCTTTGGAGCTCTTGGAATTATTGATCTGAGCTTGATGAAGGAACTTTGGTTTCCTATAAGCTACTACGTGACTTGTCTGATCCCGAGAAGTGGGAGAAGAAAGTGGATGAATAGAATTGATGTGAGAAATGATGGTGGGTTTGCCACAAAATCATTGATAGAAGAAAATATGATGGATGGATGTGAAGGATACGGTCCAAGAATTGAAGAGGATGGGCTACCAGAGGTGTCCCATAGACTGAAGATAAAGGACTACAAGGATGTGGCCCTAAGATTGAAGATGAAGGACTTCTGGTGGCATCCCATAGATAGAAGATGATGGGCTATTAGGATGTGGCCCAAGAATCAAGATGATGGGGATTTTAGGACGTGCCCAAGAATCAAAGATGAGGGGTTCTAGGACGGGGTGCCCCAGGTGAGCCACATATAAGAAAATGGGCTACTAGGAGGTGAGCCACATATAGATGATGAAGGGCTACTTGGAGGTGCCCCACATATAAAAGAAGATGATGGGCTACTAGGTGGTGACCCAAGGTAAGATTGAATGGAGGAATCTTGATAGATAAAGAATGATTAGGTAATGAGAAGATAAGATCAATGAGACTCCTCATTTCATCTTAGGATGAAGAATGTGAAGATTAATATAAGAAGGAGGATCAAAAGGAATGATCTTCTTTCCTCTATTTTTTATGAAAAAGGCATCAATCTTCTTCCTCCCAATACAAGATTATTGAATCCTTGATTGTAATCCTCTGGGAATGCCATCGTTGTCAACCTAGAGGAATGTCTTCATGTACCCTCATAATCTTCTCTAATGCTCTTCATTCTGATGAATCAATCGGTAGGGGTATTTGTTCTTCCATAGAGAGGTTGATTGATGAATGTGACATGGATGAATGACTTGGATGATTGATTAGACAAATGGGTGGTGAACTTGATTGAAGATGATGACTCAAGAGATGAATTTGATTCACCTAGATCTTCTTCGAAAAGAAGAGAGGCAAAAAAAAAGGGTCTGATGAAAAGAAGGGAGGACTGTGGCTCAAGAACCAAATTAGATGTTTGAGTAGTGAGACTTGGGGCCACATGGATCTTCAAAGGAGGAAGATGTCATTTAGGTGATTGATAAGGGGAGTCCTGTGAAGAAAGGGAGGACTGTGACTTAAGATTCGAATGAAGTGAATAACTTTGATGAGAATTTTTAGAAGATCAAGGTGAATCTAAAGAATCAGAATAATAGTTTGGATTGGAGTTAGAAGAAGAGTGGGAGGAACCCGAATAATAATTTGGATCAGAAGTGTCCAAACCATACCACACTATGAGATGAAGGTGGGGAACAGGGTACCTGAATGGGCTCTCTAGCGTGAAGAATCAAACGAGGTCTAGTTGTGATAGGCATCCTTTGATGGGAATGTTGAAACCTAGGTTCCTTACTATCATAAGTATGTGGAAATGTGATAATCAGTCTTTTTGGCACATGCCTAGACATAGATAGTCCAGGGGATATCACAGGGGTTATTGTGTTGACATGTTCAACAGGTGTATCTACACAACCAATGAGAGCATCAAAATGATTCTCCTCATTAGACACATAATTAGCATTCTTGTCCTAATTATGTTTAGGAAAATTCTTCATATTGGGGGATTTGTTAGGAGTGGATGAATCCATCTCCACATCACCACTTTCGATTAAGTCTTGGATGTAGTGTTGCAACTTCAAACACTTATTTGTTTTGTGACCTTTAATGCGGTGGAATTGGCAATATTCATTATCTCTAAACCATGATGGTTTAGGCGTGTCATCCTCATAAGGCATAGTTTCGGATATCTAACCATATTAACCACCTCTAGTTGTTTTAGTATTGATGACATTGAGTTAGATAGAGGAGTGAAAGTACGATGCTTATACTCCATAGGTGGAGCTCCCTTTGCAAGCTTCAAAGGAGTGTTGTTTTGAATGGCTTGTACTCACTTAGAGTCTACTATCCCATCACTAACAACATTTTTTTTTTTATTATGAACAAAATTTGGTTTTTTGTTAGATTTAGAATCATTATGATCATGGGAGAAAGGTTTTAGAGTCCCCTAGCTAACAATGCCTTTTTTTCAATTTGACTCCTTTTTTATTACCTCTTCAAATGTGTTGCCACAATGCATTTGCAAGTGGAATGTAATGTCTGGATGGAGGTTGGGAAAAATATATATGATTAACTACTTTTCATATGGAGCAAGGAAAGTGGCTAGCTAATCCTCTCCATCTTGTAAAAATGCAATGAAAGTTTTCATTATTTCATTGTTTGGCATTGCAGAGATCTAACATGGTAACATCATTTTCTATATTGAAAGAGAAGTGTTGTATACAAACTTTCTACTAGTTCTGCCATGTTGATATGGATCCCTTAGGGATGTGTACAAACCATTCTAGTGTTGTTTCTCCTAAACTTCATGGAAAGAGGCATAAGATAATTGTCATCAATGAATGCACCTCTCTTGACATGCCATATAAAAATCTTTAATATGGTCACGAGGGTCACCTTTTCCCTTATATTTATCAAATTTTGGAAAATCAAAATGTCTTGGGAAAGGTACTTGTAGCATGGCTTTGTCAAATGGGTAGGGACATAACTCATCAACCGGTATTTCTTGTTATTGTTACCAGTTTGGCCCTCTTATAATGCTTGAAGGGCATTCTTCATAGTTGACCACTCTTGATTGAAAAGTGGATCTTGCATGGGTGGCATAGGCCTATATATGAAGGATTAAATCTAGGTGTATTCCCACCCCTTTTTGTGAGAATCTCTTCATAAGGATCTCTTTGTGCCTCCCATCGAGGAGTGTTTATTGGGAACTCATAAAACAAAGCTTTAGGTTTTACTTTTGGTATAGCTTGTTTCAAAAAAATTTTGGTTGTTCCTTTTGTATATGCGATGCCAAACTTGCCAATTGGTGAGTGAGGGCTTGGACCTATTGTTCTAACGTCACCTCTTTAATAGGTATTTCATGATGATCTTCATTAGGAGGAGGTTGTGCATGATGAACATGGTCTTCATCATCTTCACAATGAACCCTAACTATAGGTATGTGATAGTCCCCATCATTTTCAAAAGGTACTTCCTCATTATTTTGTCATCCAGAAGTAGAGGCATGACTTGGGTTTAATATTTCATTAAGAGTGTGATGAGGGTGGTCTACTTCTTCTTCTCCCAAACCATGTCCGATGAATAAGAGAAGGGTCTACTGTGGAAGGTAACTTAGCCCCTAGTTCCATAACAACATAATAAGAACTTCATGTTTGTTGTGAAAAATGTAATCATCAAAATGGGCGGAATGAAGCTCTACATCCATACGAGGAGAATCCTCCTCTCCACCACTATGGTCAACCATGAGATTATCCTCTAAAAGAGGGTTTTCACCTCCAAATATATTGGCTTCTAATCTTTGGGATCCCCATTCTCATAGTAGGCATTACTTAGAATAGAAGGTACAATGTGAAATATTTCCACTAAGGTTTATTAACAAGGGACCCTAGTCAAATTTGTGCATGTAACGACCCTAAGTCATCAAAAAAAATGGTGACTATAAAATAGCCACAAATTCAATAGGTCAATGTGAACCTAAGAACTAAAGAATAAGCTACCCTAGCAAGGTAATATATGACACAAGTTTTTCTAGAACAATACAATGATGTATAATACTCAAAATTTAGTCACACCAAATAGTTTATTCCCTAAAATTTATCTAGATAGGTTTGAAACCAAATAGTGACAACACAATATCACCAGTTAGGTCAAGTTTGCAACAAACAAGGCCTAAATGATAAGGAAATGTTGACGTGATCTTCTAACAAGATATACTAAAAACTAGTTTCTAAACACTAACAAAGTCTAAGTCTTGTAAAATGGATGATAACAATGTGAGCAATGAACACTATTTGGACACGTGAACCAAGATTTTGAGAAAGCAATTTTTAGTGTCAAAATGATGTTATCAAGATGCTAAAAATGTATCCTCAACACTCACAAAACTCAAGACAAAGCTAGGATGTAAAAACTACGTCTAAGTATAACAAGAATTTGTTAAGCGTGTGAAACAACGTAACTCTACAATATAGAGATTTAGGCCTAATTTCACAATGGAAACAAGACGTAAATATCTCAATTGTATGGCTATAATGTGGGCAAGCGTAACAAATCAAAAGAAGACAAGGATGAAATCACCTAACTATGATGATAATAAGTCTCAAATATGGGTCTTTGAGACAAGGGGGCCTACTAGATCGTGAAGTACGTACCATGCACACTTTCAACACTTGCATGCTCCAGTATTGCAAACCTAGTCACGCAAGTAGAATACAAAAGTGGTGGACATGTGATATCTAGCGGTATCTAGTATATGTTGTTTCCTTTTGTCCAAAAATGGGCAACAAGAAAACAAAGGTGTAGACCAAATGGTGTTGAAATAAACTTGGTGTTATTTTGGCAGAGTTTTCTTGTCTTAGGACAAGTGAAAAACTAGGACAAAATGACACTAAGTAGATTTCATGATGAAATGTCACGTGGTTTCAACTTTAAGAGATTCTTTCCCTTGTTCAAAAAAACAAGAGTTTGAATCTAACAAAGTTGTCACTTTGTGAGAGCTCTCAAGTATACTATCTAAGACAAAAACAATGGCTCCAAGCCAACAAGCTTCCTAGGTGGTTCTCTCTCTAGGTGTCACAAGATATCTATGGCGAGATCTCGATTTACCCAAAAATTTACACTTGACTAATTTGGGAGTATCTCATTTACTTTACCCCCTTCAGTATAATGAGCACCAAAATGTGTTTAGTTATACTTTCACTAGGGTCACAATATGGATATATCTTTGACTCTAATCTCACCAAGGCGTACTAGACAAGTCGGTAGTGTGGAGCACTTTCTGTTTCATTCACAAGGTTCCCTCTTGTGTGAACTACTTTAGGGTTCCTAGGACCACCCCCATTGTTGTAGCTTAAGGCTTATGCCAAAGGGGTTATGTCCTAGTTAAGCGGATGAGCCGTAGCTCTTAACCAAACCTACAAATACAATGTGATGATTGTGGTGTATTTTTTTATCTTTTGGATTAAGTAATGTGGTTTTTCCACCTTTGGCAACCTACAATCACACATGTAGTTAGAAAAATTGTTTAAGTCCTCCTTTCTTTGACTAGCATTAGGTCCTTCACAAAATGGTTAGTAGTTTCAAAAGATTCACAATATCATAGGAAAATAGCAATGAAAAATGCTTGTAAATCAACTAACTACCATCAAAATTTGCAAAAAAAGGTTTATTCCCAATTAATCCAAGTGCTTCTTAATGAAAAGACTAAAATTTCTTTTGATTCCCAAGATCACACTAGGTGCAAGGGAAGAGCATACACAAATTTTAGCCTTGATTGTTTATCAAATGAAAAATCTCTTAAACTAAAAGATCAAGCATATGTCAAAAAATGAAAGTTTGTTCCCTTAAGCAAAAATGAAGGATGATTGTTCCTACTTACTCCCAAGAAAAAAAAGAATGGTTTAGAGGTGCTTTTGGTTCTCAAGATCACACTAGGTGCAAGAGAAGAGCATACACAACTCTATTCCAAACTCAATCAAAGTATGAAAACACAATCACTCCTTAAACTCTAACCCAATTTGCTCAAAAAAACCCTTTATCAAACCCTAGGACAATTTTGTTAAGAATATTGCTCTAAAATCAATAATTTGACAAAAACAACATCTAAAAACCCTTAAAAACTGATAGGAATCATAAAATTGAAGTTGGAATTTTGAGAAAATTTTACCTTGATGCATAGTGCCCCCTACTAGTGCACAGCCTCACTCTAATGCATGCACAAATTGTGTTGCATTTGGTGCTCACCCATCATGCACATGCACATTTTCACATATCAATGATGCATGGGTGCACTCATGTAATGCACATGCATTTTCACGTCATCATGCAAAATTTTCCAAGTTCAATCTTGACACATGATGCATAGCACATTTGTGCCCCAAATGCTATTTTTTCACAATATGAAAGGTATTGAGATGCACATGCACTTCATGCACATAAATTTGGAGAAAAATTTACCAATAATTTAGGGTATTCATTTTTTTATTCCTTTCTAACATATCAAAAATCTTTTTTTTGTAGATGAAGAATTTTTTGAAAAAGGTCCAATATTTGGGATTTCTTGGGGAATTTTGATAGGGCTTCACCTCCTTATATCCTATAAAAAGAAAAAAAACACAACTTCTACCACTAATCTAGTTGAAACAACTTTTAAAAATGGAAATTGATCTATAAAACTTTGAAAATTACTCTAAAACTTTGAAATTAATCTAAAAAGCTTGAGAAACTAATCTAAAAAGCTTGAAAGTACTCTAGAAAGCTTGAAAGTAAACTAGAAAACTTGAAATTAATCTAGGAAACTTGAAACTAATCTAAAACTTGAAATGAAAAACTTTGAAACTAAGTTAAAAAGCTTTAAAAATTGAATGCAATGGGGTATTGTCCCACCGGGCGTGCCAAATGAATGCACCCTAAACTTTACAAAGAAAATACAAAGCTAAACAAGGAAGGCTAACACCATTTCCACCTAATTAGCTAGGGCTCTAAGTCTAGGAATGTAACATTAAGATAGAAGCTTAAAAGAATGCCTAATTAGTATGAAAACAATGCAAAAACTAACTAAACATGCCTACTAATATGATCAATTACCTAACATGGGCCTAAATAGACCTAAGGGGAAATCAAATGGTTATGGTTGCTACTCAAACAATGGTGAAATGACCTCTCCAAATGACTTGTTAAGTCACTTTAGATTATTCATCTACTAACCTTGTTGAAGGTTTTAAGCAAGGATTGACTTGGCTTAGAAATCATATGTATTATATGAGATGCAAATCAAAGCATGGTGTAAAGTATAAAGGAATGAGGTGCACTCTTTTTATAGTTTTCCTTTTGGGAGAAACTTGTATTTTGGTGCATGTGGGACTAAAAGCCCCAAATTAGATTAGAATTGCTAATCATGATTAGGCCTTGCTAATCACAATTAGTGAATTACCAAGTGATTAAGAGGTGTGGAGCCTTAATCAACCACTTAGGGTCAACTAGGAGGCTAGGATAAGCTTTTGAAGCTTGTTGAGATGTTGTGGAGGTGAATGGGGTGATTTTGAGTGGTTGGAAGAGGGTTTGAGTCAATACTAGGGCATATTGACCAAATCAAGGGAAAATAGGCTTAATTAGCTTATAAATGCTAATTGTCTGTTTTGAAGAGGATTTTGACTTACGATTCACCGTAAAATGGCATCCTGAATGCGAAAGGGTTTGGTGATCAACAAAGTGCTTGTTAACTGACCAAAGTGGCTAAGAAACATTAGTTAATTAGCAAAATCACACTAATTATAATGGAATTTGGGAAGAATAATTTGTCAAAGGGTGGTGAGCGCAACTCATGAATGATTCAGTGTAGGTAAGTATATGGTGAATAGGACATGTGGAGATGTGGTAGGTAATTCGTGTAATGTATTGGGAGGTAGAATATGTAATGATGATAAAACTAGACCCGATATGATGGAATCTATTGTGGTGTGTAGGATGTAGAAAATGGATAGATGCGCTATATAGGGTGTGTAGAATAGGCAATATGTAAAAGGTAGGGATACATGTGAATAGAAATATAATGTGTAGTGATAGAATGCAAAGCTAGACCCATAGATTAATGTAATCTAGTGTGAGGAGACACAATGTGTAAATATTCGATAGAGATGGGATGTGAGTAGGATGTAGAATACGTGTATAACATGCAAGGTAATGAAAACATCAGTGGTGGGTGGGGTTCAATGTAATGGTAATTCCTCAATATTCTAGTGTGAACTGAAGCACAAGAGTACGTCATTGGGTAATGAGGGTGCTAAAACATGTATGGTAGAATGTGTGTGGTAAATGTCATTAAAGAAAAGATACGAAAGGTATGATGGAAGACGATGAACGAATGAAAAGCAAGAGTTATAAAAATGGGGGTATGAGATGTGATGTCCCCCTATGGGTAAATTATGTGTGAGACTAGGTGAACTCATCAAGGAGATCCTCATTCTCAAGATAAAAAAGGGATTGGAGTTGGAAACTTGAGAGGCTATATTATGAGGTTGATCACATAATGAGCCCGTGAGAGACAAATGATACATGCTCATAGTGTACTATTCATTAGTGAATGGGGATGTGGGAAACCGTGTGGTAAGGATCCAAGAAAAGAATCATTAGAGATGAAAATGTGTCCAAAGGGCATGGGAAATGAAATATCGTATGACTAGGGTTTAACGTACTTGCACCGATGTAAGTAAGCCAAGAGTCTCCTAATACAATTGAGAGGAACAAGGGATGTGTGGTAGATATACTAGAAGATGAAAGACACGCAGCCGTAAGCGGTAATGATAGTGATAAAACCATAGTATAAATGAGAGAGGCGAGCAGTAGGTCAAGGTCCTTAAAATGAAAACCAAGGCGAGCCAGACTAGTAGGAGAACATATGGTTTCATCACGTGTGTGGGGTCGAAGGGAACATGCTACCAATAAGAGTTATGGATGAAAAGTGTACATGTAAAGAGTGTATGAGTTACATGTGCGGTGAAGGGGGAAGAGGGGTGTGTATGGATAAAATAGGTGGTAGGGGTGGAATAGTGGAAGTAGTGGGAGGTAGTGTATAAGGGATAACATCTAATAAGTAGATGTCACCCTCGAGTGGTGGTAAATGAGGTTGGTGATCCATAGGTTGGGTTCATCTCGTAGTACCAATGCAAGGAACATGAAAAAAGTGTGGGGATGATGAGCACAATATTGGAAGGGATCACGATCTCAAAATACAATGAACTCAATATGCTCATGGAGGAACTTGAAACAACGGTAGACCATAAAGGAGATAGCTTGTATGTCATGAAGCCATGGACGTCCTAACAAAAATTATAAGTGAGATGAAATTCAATGACAAAGAAGACTATAGGGAGAGTTTTAGGAGCTACAGTACAAGAAAGGCAAGGTAATGTGGCCTAGACATGGACATATAGTGCCATCGTAAGCACAAAGTGGATGGAAGAAGGGATAATGTCATGAGCGGACAATCCTAAAGCTTGGAGGAAGGAAATAATACATAGATTGAGCTCACACTCATTATCGATAAGGGTACATTTGATGGTGACGTTGTAGATATGGGACATGATATAAAGTGTTGGATCATTGTCCAAGGGGTGAGTATCACCGGAAGGTTGGCCCAAAATGCTATATGTTGGGAAAATACGTGTGTAAATGTGTCATGAGGAAATTAGGATGTATGTCACCCGCAACATCAAGTAGTGGAAAAAAGAGTTTGAACGCGATGAAGCAGGCCAAGGTGGGTAAGAAGGAATTCGGTGACAGAGATATCCATAATGGGAAAATGAAAGGTCCTGAAAGTGGTAAAAAGAGATGTCGAGTTCACCAAAATGGTTAGCTAAAACTTGACTAAATGTAATGAGATAGTAAATTATAGTTAATCTATGTAGGAAGACAAAAACACTATAATAAAGAGGCTAACCAATAATAAATGACAAAAAACTAATATGCTAAAGTAATGTAAAGTAATTACATAATTATATCTAATGGAAATAAAACACTAGAATGCAAGAGGGGAGTAAGGAAAAGACTTAGTTGGTTTCGTAGATGGTCGCACAATGTCACAAGTATGAACATAGAAATTGGAAGTGTAGATGACTACTCAAGGATCCTGTGAAGGGCGAATAAGGTAGATCTAAGTAAGATGGGGCACTGAGAGTGTACTGGGTGCCCCGGGCACCTTGGTATGGATTCTAGGTGCCGTGAACGTGTAAGTGGTTAGGATTTGTGTTCAATGTCACAACAAGATTTGTAACCTGCCTATCTATCACACTGGATTCACTGGATGATTTGAATGACGCCCTACACATGAAGAAGAGGAAGAAGAAGGGGTCATATTGAACCTCACCGCCAAACTTGTGGAGTTATCATTAAGCGCTGCACTATATTTCGGATCCGGATGTAGTTCTAGTGAGTATGTGCTTGTTGTACCCTAGGTGCTCTTGTGTCAATCACACTTTTTGAAGTAACGAGCAATAGTAGCTATAATGAATGTAAGTAGAATATGTGTATGGAATAGAATAGAATCCCTCCCCTATTAAGTGTGTATGATGCGAGACTCCTAGCCTTGATGTATGGTGCTATGTGGATGTAATGCATGTAACCCTAATGGAGTGAGAGTAGAAGTGTGACACTAGGACCTAGGACCCTTAATATGGTCTTATAAGCTTTATATTTATAGGGCTCTCAAGTTTAATTTCATAATTAATGCCGACAAGGCCGATCGAGAAAAAGATAAAGGAGACCAACCGCTAGAAGTAACCCGAGAAAGGAGCGAAAGGGGATGTGAATAGATCGTGCGCCTGTGGGACCAAGGCACCTCAGGGCATCCCAAGATAGGTCAGGGCACCCTATTTTGGGCTAGAATGATGGGTCAATTGCGAAATGGGCTGGAAAAGACTGGAAAAGACATGAGAATGGCGAAATAAAAAAATAAATATGTCCAAAATGTGGGATTAATTAGTACATTATCCACTTGAGAACCTTCTAAATAGTAGTATAAGACCGGGCTAAATATTGACTAATGTGTATATTTTTGTGTCTACACCCACACCTTACTATTGTTAATATATATTATAAGGATCAAAGAATTATATACATGCTAACATGGAAACCAAAGTCACTCCTCGTAATTTTTATTATAGGGATCACTCATGTGGTCCTCTTAAATATGCATGCCCCTAAGATTGTAAATTAGGTACTTGTTCATAGTATGATTCTACCATATTCTAAGATGAGCTTAGGGATTCAACTCCGTGCTCATGGAAATATTCATGTGTCCATATATTCAATCAATTTCACTACCTTTGGGACTTGTGAGGTTTGTAAATTATAATTTTACACATCTAACACTCCTACAAATGTTAGTAAACAATCCAAAAGGCCCCAAAACCTAAACAATGACTATATTATTTCCTAAAATAGACATTGATTGTAGAATTTAAACCCTAAAAGCTTTAGGTTGAATGCTAAAATCCTAAAAATACCTATGTAATCGCCAATTAGACTATAAAATTTTATCTCTTAAACCGCGACTCATGGAGTTGTGAGACTAGTTCCATAAGGTGTAAAGTGACCCTAATTTCTTATATTTACTAAAATGAATTTAAATTATAAGAAATAATAAAGTATAAATAATAATAAATGATAAACTTAAAAATTTATTTTTGTACATAAAAGGATGTCACAAACACATACATTATACATACACTAAGGAATGTGTACATGTTATTACACGTACGAATTATGATTTGTAAAGCTCGCCAAAATTTTCCTCAACTAATGGATCTTTATAGGAAAATTATTTGTAATGCTAATTTTAACCCCGAAAATAAAATCAACTCAAAGAAAATGCAATGCAAGAAAATAACCAACACTGCACAAGAGTTGTTAACAGAGTTTGGAATTTCCTACATCTCTGGGTTCATTAAACGCTAAATCATTTCATTATAAAATTTTGATCATAAGTACAAAGATACGTACAATACTATAATGAATATTTTGAGTCACCTAAATTCTCGTGCCAATTGGTATGAAAGATACTCAATGTTCTGAGATTGCTTTCTGGTTTTACACCTCCTTTAGACTTCCCCTCTGCTACACTGTCTCCAACCTCTACACATAGCTAAGTCAGATAGAGTATGTTGTCGACGAGTTCACCCTCATGTAGAATTCTATTTTGTTGCACGACCTCCAATATCTACACAAAACTAAATCAGATCCAATGTCGTCGACAAGTTCAACTATAAGGTTCTCCTCCATGGCCTCCAAGTAATACAAACTTGGCTTAATGTCACCCAAGGAATAGAAAATAAGAGCTTATGTAATGCTTCTCTAGTGCTTGAAATTCTCGCTTAGCTCCATTCCTAAGCTCCGACTCCGCATGAGAAGACTAAGGTGTAAATATCCTTTTATAAATGATTGAGTTAAATAATAATTAACTCATAAAATCATAATGCCTAAAAAAATAGGTCTTTAATGCCTTATTATTCTCCTAAGGCTTCCTCACTCCTCGCATTAAGCTTTTTGAAATAAGATTAAGTATCGTGTGTTTGAGGCCTGTATGGTCGGGCCTAAAAATATTGTTTAAAATGCCTTATCAGCATATCGTTATGCAACCCAACTCGGTGGTTGAGGCTTCTGCTTATTCCCTGAAGGTTGGCGGTTCGAGTCACTTGCCCTCTATATCGCATCCGCCGTTTGATTTTTTCCTACACTGGCCTCCGCACTGCCCGTCGATCCATTCATCGAGTTACCATTTTCGCTACTGGTGCGTCTGTCTCGACCCGTCCATGTCTGCCCCATCCAGTCGTTGGCTAAGTCACCCGCCGAGTCTCTTTTTCCATGGATTGGTTGGGATTTAATCCCACAGCGATGGATTGGGGTTGGTGAGGGATTATTAAAGCCCGAGATCGCCTAATTTGTTCATGGCTTTGGACACAGCAATGTTTTGTTTCCATTTTGTTGGGCATGTCGAGTTATGTGGTAACTCATCCTTCAACTCGCATATCACCTCGCTGCTAACTCACTTGCCATGATCTCGATGCTAGCTCTCTTTGTAACTCGATCAACTTGCCCTTTGATTTGGTTTCTATCTCAATCATGAGCTCAAGTCAGTCTTAGCTTGATGAGCTACTTGGAGTTCTACGCGACCGGGCCCCCTTCAAACAAGAGTGGACCCCACTATTGCAAACCCTTTTTATGCATGTCAAGATCGGTAATGAAAAAATAACTCGTATTTTTGCTCGAGAGTCACTTATGACATCATAACGACACATGTTAATTTTCCGCAATGTGCCCATTCTTCTCGCATCCATGTGCCTTACTCTTTCATGCGAACTCCTATTCTTGCATGGATTACATATGGAACATATGGTATCTATTTTTGCATTCCAATAGGTGCTAAAAATCTCTCGACCTTTACTTCCGTAAGCAACAGGTTATGGGAGATCTTGAGAACTTATGATACCCAATGTTGACCTCCGTATCACGTTATTTATTTTTATGTGTTATAGCGCGCACACATTATTTTACTTACATGTTTTAACACGTACACTCTTTAGGTTCGTGAATTACTGAACCTATAATTCTAAAATGTGATTGTGTAGACTTTTTAAATTTCCATATGCAATATGGTGTAAGTGAAAGAAGGATATTCACTTAAAACAACATTTTATATTTACATCTTCTAATGTTGGGATAATTTTGGGCTTGCAATATAAGGATATTCACGTATTTATAGACATTAGAACATTTACAATTCAAACACATCCGACCGGACTTGTGACTTTTTTATTAAGTTTTAAATATTTTGGCTTTGAATTTTTTTGCCCAACTATGATTGTTAGACAATTTTTGAGTGATGCTATTTTTTTAAAATTGAAGATGTTGCATTTATTAATAAAATATGAAATTAAAGTACAAAGAGTTTGGAGACTTCGTATAGGAAATAATCGATATGGAATGAGACAATAATAATTAAATTTTGAACAATACAATTATAGCTTGAACAATACAAACAAAACATAAAATTAATGTTACAATTCTCTCTAAATGATCCTTGATCTTATCAATAATAACATTAATGTAATGGATTTGCATGGTGATTTTCTCCTACTGTAGAGAAATACAAGAATGGCAATGAGCTAGTTGAATGGATAAGGAAAACCCATTTCTAATGTACAATTGCTTACCACAATTTTTCCAAATTAGGAACAATATAACTGTCATGTAGTGATCTATATGAATGCAAGAGAGGTAAAGGGGGAGGACAATGATGGTTATTTTATTGTTTAAATCAAGGGGAAATAGATCAAGAACTAAGGAATGAAGAGAAGATCACAACTCAAAGGAGGTAGGGTTGTGCACAAATAATATGAGGAACAACTTCAAGAGCGGTGCAAAAAGGGAAATTTTCTATAGATAGGTTGAGTTTGGATATTATTTGTGATGAATAATCAGTTTTATATGAAGAATATACCATCCCAATATTTAGCTTCAATGGGTGATTGCCAAATATTACAAATCATGTATTGCTAATGAGAGCCTAAGAATTACTTTGACCATTTAACATTAAGAGAGTTTTCTAATGGAAGAGGAGGTGGTATGGTGTGATGCAAATGTCTTGGTATAACAAAGGTTATGGCCAGCTAGCTTGTCCAACACCAATATTTTCGGAGATATGTATATACTTAGTGGTCGTATTAAGAAAGGATTCAAGAGGAATAAGTTGAATGAGAAAATATATGCACTTGTAGGGGTAGTAGGAAGCCCAAATATACAAAGCAATAAATGCCAAGGAAGCCAATTATTCGTGCATGGATATGAGATATCCTTGATCGAGATAATGCCTCTATTCAAGAGGAATAAGTTGAATGAGAAAAATATAAGCACTTGTAGGGGTAGTAGGAAGCCCAAATATACAAAGCAATAAATACCAAGGAAACCAATTATTAGTGCATGGATATGAGATATCCTTAGCTTGAGATAATGCCTCTATTCACGAAAGAATGAAATATGTATTCAAGTTGACCATCAAGATGAAAATTGTTAGCTTCAATAACTTGCTTCCACCACAAGCTAGAGTTAGAGATGTTCATTCCATGTCGAAGAGAATGATATTATCACTATAAAAGGAGATCCATTTCTCTCCATGTCATCCAATTATACCCGAGAGGAATTGAGCCCGAATAATAAAAACAAACATTAAGAATTTCATCCTCCCAAGGGGTAGATGCCCATGAATGTTTATGAATGGAAAATATAACATGTTCTCGAACAAGAATCTTTCATGGTTCAATACCTTTGAATCGATCTTATAAACAATTTGAAAGCAAGACATTTCCTCATCAGTAAGATGCCAAGACCACCTACAAATTTAGGTTTGTTAGGAATAATATAGCATTCACATTATGTAACTATTGTAAAATGAATAATTACACTTGTATAACCAACAATATATACACATATATAATTTGTTATTTGTTAGAGGTAGTTAACTTCCTATTTAATAGGAAGTTGGTTTGCCTATTGTTGTGGCTATATAATAGCCAAATGCAATGTACGAAAAAAAAATAGTGTATAGCAGAGAAATAGTTATTATTGTGTGATTTAATTCTGCTGCAGCTCTTTCATTTGGTATCAGAGCAGGTTGTTGTTTTCCTCGTGGCAGGGATGGAAATAAGAGGCATTATAAGTAGCTATTCTATGGAATCAGATAACGATTTTATATGCCTGCATAGATTCCCGATGCATATTTCCTAGCGAAGGATTACATAAGATTTACATTTACCACGTCAAGCCTAATTTTCCTTGGAATAGGCATACTTATCTCAACAGTTCCCTACAGATTCTGGCCAAGATTAGGAAAAATCTATTTGAGGCTTATACGCATAAATATATCTCGACGCAATAGTTCGTGGATATCACCTCTACCCATTCATTCTATTCCTAAGGCAATTGGATTTATTCATGCGTAGACTACAGTCCGTTCTTTCAATTTTTCGAAGTCTCCTCATGCCAAATTTCACTCAACCCGTGGTGTGCAAGCATTATGAAGCATATGGTTTCATGTCGAAGCTTTAGTCTGGTTTAGTTTTTAATGGCAATCATTTTTTAGTCCTGGTCGTTTTCAAGGTAAGGTATAGTATTTCATTCAAGTCAAATGGGTTAAAAACGCAGGAAGTATAATGGGTATGTCGAAAGGGATAATTCGTTCCAGTGTAATGAACATGACAAGAGAGAATGAGTTGGAAGAAACAGACAAGTGTAGAAGGAAATGTGACAAAAATATATAGGAAATTGATGGAATTGTTTTTATAATTAAAGAAAATGTGGAAGGGCAACAAATCTTGCCTCTTTAGCTTTCCTTTTACACACATGAGGGCCGAGAGACATTTTGCAGAACCGTTCAAAAGAGAAAGGAGGGGAGATGCGGAGGTCTTGGAGCGAAGGAACCCTGGAGATAGCAATGAAAGTAAGTCCTTATCTTTATGTCCCGCCAATATCAATTGTTGCCTTGTGCAAAGCAAGTCCTTGGGATTTATGGATTGTTAAAGCTCAAACCATTTTAAGTCGTATATGCTTAATGGAACCTCTTGAAATTGGAAACACTCAAAACATTTGAATAATTATTTGTATCCAAGCAAGGGACAATATACTTGTCAAATTCCATGAAAAAAATTGGTTGTTCAAGCGACGAGGAAGAGTTGTTATAGATGATCTTGATGATTGTGCCAATTGCACCATTCACAAGGCTAGCTTCGACCCACAAATCGGTTGTAAGCATAATTTTTTTTTTTGCAAAGGAGTATTTTATATTGGAGTTGAGTATTTTATATTGGAGTTGATCATTGCCAGTTCACCAAAATTTCTATCCGTGGTTCTTTGTGCATACAATCAAGCCACAAGAAGGTTCAATGACTTTAGCATATGAAGGTTATGTTGATCGACAAGGTCATTTTTTTATATAAATGGGTTGCATAATTGAAAATTTGAAGCTCTTGTTGTGAAATATTTATATCAGTTCACAACATAAGGTTTGTTCATCTGCGACTCGAGGATTTGCATCTTGAATGTGCAACATGAGTTCACGGAATTGAGCTTTAGAAAGGCTTGAATCTTATTGGCGAAATATTGTTCGCAATGTAATAGAAGTAGAAAATCTCCTCCAAATTTTGGTGCTATAAGAGTGACATGTATACAAAGGAATATCGTTGATAGAATGTAATTTTCCAAGGTCACCAACGAGAATGATAGATCTATTACCAAACAAGGATGTTTTGAAATGAGGAAAAGCTTCACGGAGGCAGCAACAGTCTACCATATCAAACAATTTGGGGCCAATGAAACTCAACTCATCAATGAGTATTTATTGAACATGTTGGAGGGACTCTTGGAAGTTTGAAAATGCTAGGCCATCAAGTGATTTTATTTCTTTTAAGGGTATGCACAAAGAAGCATGCATAATAGATGCATAAATGTTGAAAGTTGTGACTCTAGTTGGCACAAGTAAAAGAAGAGGTAATTTCATTTCACCATTTGCAGTAAGAGTGTTGACCTTCTTGTATTTATACGGTATGATTTTCCTATTCCTGTAGTACCTTGAATTATTAATCTCAATGAAGGTATCCTTTCTCTTTGTATAAAATGTTGTATAATAGTATCAAAAGCAAGATGTTGTTTTGGAGAGAAGGGGAAGATGGTAGTTTTGTGGAACACCGATTGATGTTGAAATTTTCTATAGTCTTGTTGGCATCAATGAAAGAAGCACCAATTTCTGTAAAGCGATAGGAATTATATTTTTTTCCCAAGAATGAAGAATGTCGAATTCTCGGTGGCCCAACATTTCTAGACTATTCAGTTCATGCGATTTTGGGATGGAGTCGTGATGAGTTCCCATTCATCTAAATGTTCAAGTCCACCTTCACCAGATGGATCCTCATTTGAAATTCCATAAACTTGAACATGAGTTCGGCTGACTTTCCAAGGATGATATTTTTTTGAAGAAACTCCCAGCTTGAAATGAATTCATTAGTAGTGGCACCTATGTCGATGAAATGTTCTAAAATGGTCTCATATAAATTGTTGAACCCTCGTTGCATTGGTTGGTGTTTTCATTGATGTCACATGGCATTGATGGAAAATAATGAGTGAAGTGAAATGTCATGTAGATAAGTGTTTGACAACATGCCTTAGGATTGTTTCAAGCTTGTAAGGATGACGAATCAATGTAAAGGATTGTCTCGGTTTAAAACATGCAGGTGGTTGATGGCTAAAATAATTTGAAGTGCTTATTCTAGCATGTGCAATATCCTTTGAGGTTGTGGGGTATTGGTCTTTAATAAATCAAGAAGACCTTTCCAACGAGTCCAAGTTTTCCCAATTTGGATCTCTCTAGAGGAAGTTATGGTCATTCAAACTTTTGCAGTCAAATGGGCAGGATTTAATTATATTTCAGTCCGTGTGACAAGGCATATCATAGGCGAAAGTCAAAGATAAGTTGATATTTTTTGCACATCCCCACTACCAAAACCTTATAGACATGTGGAATAAATTAGATTAGATTAAAGTCGTGGTCCACCCAACAACATAATAAAAGAAACAAGTTGTGAAAAAATAAAGTTGGTCCGACACCGTAAAAGTGAAGATGCATGGAGCCTTCTGAATGGCTCGCTTTTCACACTTTGACATACATGATATCAAAACCTTGACATTTTAAAGGTACATGGAGCTTCCATATGGGATCATGTGTTGCGGTGGGCTAGTGGTCGGTGAAGGTTAAGAAAATCCTAACAAGTGCGAATGGGAGAGGAGATTCCTTATTGGTTTGCTTCTCGCGGTGGTTAGTGGAGGATAACAAAATCCTAACAAGTGCAAAGGGCATGGAAATTTCTTATTGAGTAGCTTCTCGCAATAGTTAGTAGAGGTTAAGAACAGTTTGACAAGTGCAAAGTGTGTGGAGATTTATTATTGGATAGAATTTTACAAATGGCACACACCCAAGATGGAAAATATGTTAAAGACAGGTAGACCAAGTAGAGGGTGCCACTAGGTAACTATTTGATGACCAAATGTGGACACATGGCGATTTCTACCATATTTACGAGAGATGTTTGTGGGCGGACATGAAATCCCCGAATGAGCCAAAGTTGGTAACATTTTTTGGGTCCATAGAAGTCTAAAGGAGGTGACATGTGGAGGAGGTGACATGGCTAACTAGACAAACATTGGTAATCTCTGCAGAAATCGACGATGACATGTGTCTAGTGTATGAGACCAAAGAAAAAGGGAAAAGACTAGAGGTACTATTGATGATTGTCACACTTATACTTGGAATTGAAAATTCATTGAATCTCAAGATTACACTAATGAAATTGTCTAAAATTTTGAAATTAAGTATGTAAGGAGATCAAAAAGGTGTTGCAAAATAAATCACAATGATTCATCTCGAAACGAAGGAGAAATTTGTGACAAAATTTTCTCAGTTGGAAGATTCTATGAAGAAGCTCAAAATTCATGGAACATGAAACATCATTATTCAAAGTGAATGAGCTCATGGAGAATCTCAAAAGTCAGTTGTATGGAGTCGTTGAAGAAGTGCCATTTGTCAACCTGTAAACACAAAGATTTGTGAAGGAAGAATGGTCATGTGAAGAGTCATAAAACATGAAAATTCAAGAGTCGTGCTTGGGAGTCTTTCTTGTTTATTTAAGCTCAATTTTTGAGCATGAAAATGTTGTTGTCAAACGGAGAGATGTTGTTGAAAGGGTGCAAAGATAAGGGCATGTGTTGAGAAAAATGTTCGTGCAGTGAAACCATGAAAAATTGAGACCAACAAAGAGAATAAGAAGAATGAGCAAATTTAGAGGTCACCATCAGATGTAGAAGACATCAAACCAAGTGTGATATAAATTCTGATAAATTCTAAGTTGCAGCTTAGCATGTGGGGAGTTGTTTCTTCCCTATAAGTTAAAGCTTACTAAAGGCTAGTTGTTGTTGGACCAAATTTGGGAGTTGTAGCTTCCAGAAAATTATTATTTTTTCAAGATTGAGTGGTAGCTTGGTTAAATTTTGGAGTTTTAGCTCCACATTGAGTTAAAGCTCAATCATAAAATCATGTAACATTTGCAAGAAATTTTTTTCCTAAGCCTAGTTCTTATTTTTAGTGGGTTTTTGTCCTTTATGGGTTTCCCACATTAAATCTGGTCTCTACATGTGTTCATGAATGCTTGTTTATTTTCTCTCTCCTAATTGAATATGCACGTTTAACATGATTAAGGTGATTTGAATTGGATGATTGATCAATTATGAATGATTCACCCCCTCTCAAGTTGTCTATATTTCTAACAATTGGTATCAGAGTGAGGCCCTGGTGTGGTGAGTTTAACAACTCAAGGGAGATCCAAACAATTCAGTCATGGAAAGTAATCAAATCACTAAGTGGTTTTCCACCTCCAAAGCTCCTTTATTTAATGAGATCAAATTATGCTTTCTAGAGTTTCATAATGAAGACTTACCTAATGTCACTTGGGTTTATTCATATGAAAATCAGTTGACTTTGTGGCTACACTATTCCACCTACACCCCCAAGGAAATAATGCAACAATTGAAAAAGAACAATTGAAAACAATTCTAAAGCCATGAATGCAATTCTTTGTGGCTGGATAAGGGAGAAAATATGAAGAGATGTGACTTTTTAAAAAGTGTTGAGATCTTTGTCCTCAAAATTTGATTCCAAATTGTTTGTAGTAGAGACCATTTATTGAAGGTCATGCATCAATGACTTTCATCAAGTGCCTTTTATCAACTAAAAAAAGTAATGTGGGACAAATTGCAAGACTATATATGAAAGAGACAATCACATGTGAGAGAGCTTACGATAAAATTATCCAAGTTATAAACTTATTTGTAGTAGAGGAAGCCAAGGATGTGATGCTCAGATAATCTTTATGGAATCTTAACATAAAAGAATGAAGGAAGGTGAAAATATTTATCTATCATACTAATAATTACATTATAAAATTAAAAAGAATGAGATGAAAAATTATAATAAACACTCTTTATTATCGATTAATAAATCTGAGAAATCTTGAGAGAGAAAATGATCTCCTTAATAGAAGAGAGTGTGACTTTTTAAAAAGTGTTGAGATCTTTGTCCTCAAAATTTGATTCCAAATTGTTTGTAGTAGAGGAAGCCAAGGATTTAACCAAGTTGACAATGGATAATCTTTATGGAATCTTAACTACATATGAGATGAGAATCAATGACTCAAATTCAGTCAAGAAGAGGTAGCCTTTTATATGAAATTGAAATCTTATCTAATCTAAATAAGTAATAATTACATTATAAAATTATACAAAGCAATAAGAGACAAAATTACAGAGCACAAATATATAATAAACACTCTTTATTATTGATTAATAAATCTGGAGAAATCACATGGTGAGAGAGCTTACAATATATAGGAGAATGATCTCCTTAATACAAACATTCAAATCCAATCTTCAATCCCACAATATACTCTCTCATCTCTCTTAGAATCACTCCCAAACCTATAAATCTCTCACACAACTCTCAAATAGTTACGTGAGTTTTTATTTTAACAAACTCATAACTAATACAAGATGATCCTATATTAATAATAATGATTTGTTTCAAAATCATATTAATAATATTACAATATTATATTTCTCACATAAATATAATATTAGTATCGAATATTAATATCTTACTAACACACTAGCTTACTAATGTAATATATGAATATTAAATTTTACAAACAATAATGTGAGCACTGATCCTAAGATTATTCCTAACATCCCCCCCTTAGTGCAAACATGGATGAGTTCTATCTAGTACTGCTCATGTTCTACAAAACAATGGTTTTCAAAGAGTACCATCAACTCTAACAGGTTTTCTAGTGGAACCATTAACCACTATGTATGTGATTTTCTAAGAGATTCACAAACTCTCAAATTGGTTTTCTAGTGGACCACCAACCACTCCATAAAGCAGTGTACATGTTTCCCCACTCACATTTTTACATTCAAGGGAAAATACAAGAAATTTATCACATATTACAATATTTGAACATGTATGATCCATCTGTTCTTATTTTCATACAACGGAAATTAAAATACACAAAAAAATAAATGCCACAAATTCATTGTGTGGTCCCTTTGCTTGCAGTTGGCGAGAGGTCATTGATTAAGATCCTTCCTCCGTTGCCTTCGTCCTCCATCATCTTAGGCTTTAGTTACTCAAAAAAATTGATCATGAAGCTAAAACAATACTCCCCATAAATCGGACGTCGCGTCAAGCAAAAATGCATCCAATTATTGAAAACCACATAAATGTACTATGCACCAATTTTTTGTTTCAAATCCCTATTTTGATTTCCACATTTCTCTTAAACTAGAAATTGGGTTTTTGTAAAAATTATAGAAGTTTTCCATATATTACATAAACCAACTCAATAAACTTTGAAATATTTGGAATCTAGGTTTTTTAGATATATTCAATTTATCATTTGTTTTTAAAACAACAAACAAAATTAATTCTACTTACATAGATATTTATGCACACCTAAAAGCCAAATCTGAAGATGATATAAACTTCAATATTATGCATCTTGTTCTTATCTTTAAAAAAATGATACATCAATCCAATGTCATATGAGTAAACTACATTCTTTTCAATAATTTGTGAGGTGTCTCTTTGGAATATTTTTCACGGGATTCTTTTAACCATCTTCTTCTTTGCTTCTACACTTGCAGAAGGAAACCTGCTCTGATACCAGATGATATGAAATTGAAATCTTATCTAATCTAAATAAGCAATAATTACATTATAAAATTGTACAAAGCAATAAGTGGCAAAATTACAGAGCACAAATATATAATAAACACACTATATTATTGATTAATAAATTCTGGAGCAATTACATGGTGAGAGAGATTACATTATATAGGAGAATGATCTCCTTAATACACGGATTCAACTCCAATCTTCAATCCAACAATATAATCTCTTATCTCTCCTAGATTCACTCCCAACCCCATAAATCACTCACACAAATCTAAAATAGCTATGTGAGTTATTTATTCAACAAACTCGTAACTACTACACTTTATCCCATATTATTAAGAATGAGTTGTTTCATAACTCATATTAATAATATTACAATATTTTATTTCTCACATAAATATGATATTAATATCTTACTAACACACTAACTCACTAATGTAATATATGAATATTACATTTTACAAATAATAATGTGAGCACTAATCCTAAGATTATTCCTAACACCTTGAAGGTTGATAAGGAATCACAGGTTAAGAAGAATAAAGCTAAGTCTGACATGGAGATAGATGATGAGAAGGTGGAAGCCATGTTTGTAAGGAAGCTGAAAAGAGGATCAGGTAAGTACAAGGGAAAGCTTCCATTTAAATGTTTCAATTGTGGCCAAGTTGGTCATTTTTCTACAAAATGTCCTAACAAACACAAGGGGGATCAAGATGATGAAGAATATTCTCAAAGGCAAAAGAATAAATTCAAGAAGGGGGTAAGAAAAATTATTTAAAAACCAATAAAAATTTCTACGCATAGGAAGGTTCAAGCTCTTCTCATTCAAGTGACTCCAGTAGTTCTGAGTGATGATGAAGGGACTCAAGTTAAAACATTGTTTATGGATGTAGAAGTATTTGCTTCAAGAATTTCAAAAGGAAACATTCAGTTTGAATATAAAAATTCATATGAAGAAGAGGCAAAGGTTAACCTTGAGGCCGCATTAATTAGTGTTTTAGAAGAATTGAAACATCAAAGAAAGAAGAAGCAGAAACTGAAATTGATGGTGAAAGAATATGAAGGCAATATCAGAATTTTTGAGAGAAAAAAGAAGCTCAAGAACATGAAGATATGGTCAAGTAATTTGAGGCATAAATCAAATCTGATTGAAGAATCTTTTAAAATCAAAGAAGAAGAGCATCTAAAGCTCAAATCTGAACTGGAGTTGTTGTAGATCCAATTGGATCAGACCTCCACCAAATTGAAGATGTATCACAAGTTTTAGAAGAGCACAAATGAACTAGATGACCTGCTAGGAAAGCAAAGAGATGTCAATGACAAATCTGGTCTAGGATTTGAGGAGAAGAATGAGGATGAAAAATCAGCAAGCAAGAAGATAACCAAGACAACTCAAGAACCTCCTAAAGCTAAGAGATTTGATTTTAGGAAGAGATATCATGTAAGAAAACAACATCATGTTATGAGGTATGCTCATTCATTTTATGGATATTATTTTTCATGCAATGAATTTTGTCATAAAGCCTCAAAATGTAGAAAGCATGTTAAAGGTCATGGTAGACATCTTAATTTTTATCATTTGAGAAGTAAGGGCGAGCTAATGTGCTAAAATTGTGATGTAGGTGCATCAAGGTCCAAATTCATAATAAGGTCATATAAGACCATTAGACATGTTTTCTAGGTGTGTTGAAGTTGAAAATGTTGTAAAAACACCTTAACATGTTGTCAAAGGTGATAAGTGCTTGTAAAAGGTCAATGAGTGCTTGTTAGAAGGTTGAAAGAGTGAGTTTGACTTTGTAAAGGGGTAATATAGAAAAATTAAGTCATATTATCTCATTCTAGTTGTCTAGTACGAATTACATGAGTAAATTAAGGTGATATACACCTAATTTCTATGTTGATAAGGTTGTTGAGTCTACTTAGGGGTCTGTTGAGTCAGTTTAGGAGCTTGTTAAGGCTCTTTTCTTAGAAAATGAACACCTATTCATAGGTGATTCAATGGAAGTGAATGTATATAGAGGTTCTGAGGTGGAATAAGGAAGAATAATGTGTGTATGATGTTTTGAAAGAAGAATTATGCTATGTATTGCATGAAATTGCATATTTTCAAAGTGACTTGTGATGAAGATTGTGCCTGGACAACAAGCTATAAACCCTCAATGGTGTTTGTGAGATGGATTTCTTCTAACTGTTATGATAAAAATATCCCATAGGCATTAAAGAAGGTATTCATTATTTCTATGAACTTTGAAATGGTGTAATTTGATTGTTATTACAATTTAAAGGCTTTTGGGCTGAACTAGGGCTCTTGATATCTCTTGATGACTTGATGAAACTTGCTAGGAATTTAAGATTATCTCTATCTTAGGGTGAAGTTGATGTCCTCAAAGTTTCAGGGTGATTGGACAATCACACATGAAGATATCGATAACTGATCTCTCAAACAAATCGTAAGAAAAATAATGCACAATTAATACAAGAGATAAACAGATTTTGCATTCTAATTTGTTAAATCATGATCCTAGATTGTTGTGGAAGGTTGAAGTAGGTGTGAATGACGTGTATAAATTATTCTTGGGAGAATTATATCATGAAAATTTCCTCATTTGATGAAGAGTTGATTGTGCAGAGTCTATATGACTGTTCTAAGTCATATTAAAAGGTTACAAGAAGGCAAAACTATCTCTAATACTTGATAATATGATACTATATCATTAGAGGAATATGGATTTAGGCATAATGGATGTGTTTTCATGGTTCTAGGCCCAATTTTATGGATAAATCATCATTAGTTTAAGTAAGTGCTAACTGTGTAGGGTATATGATCAGTATTAAGTCACCTCAAGGGTTACAAGAAAGTGCATTGAGCCAAATAACCCTAGAAACTAGTATGTGGAGTTGAATGAAACCTATGACATGATGAATAAGTCTTGTAAACATGGATCCATACCATGGAAGGGATAAAATTACAATCTAGACCTTGAGTTGTGTTAAGAAGGTCTTGAGAAGCTTGAGGGAAGAGTTCGAGTTTAGGAGTGCATACCATTGCTAAAGTATTCATCAAAGAGCCTGAAGCATTAATTGATGTTTTTGAACATGCTCAAATAGGTGGAAATGATCTTGTAACTCCATTAGAGGAAGGGATTCATTGTCAAGGCAAGGTATAGCTCAGGAAGGACTCACAAGGTATGTAAGCTAACAAGCCATGAATGACATTTATAACATAAACCAGAATTTCATGTGATTTATAGTAGTTTGTATATTGCAAAACATTGGTGCGATGATCATAAAGTGATCACTTCGATCGATTGACATCAAGTAAGCCATATAATGGTTTGTCTTCCATACATGATCATGCACTAGGTCTCTAGGTGCATGGACCTCAATTAGTGATCCTCAAATAGTGGTTGGTGTCATTTGAGCAAGTTTAAGATCTTGATATTGTGAAATAAGCATTGTGAATAGTAAGTCTTCAAAGCAAAACAGATTAAAGTCCAAATTTCAAGCAAGAACCCCTATACCAAATTGTCAAAAGTATGGGCATATAGCTAAGTTTTTATCAAATACCTCCAAAGAAAAACAAGAATGTTTATAAGGTCAAATCAGATCCTAAAAGTGCAAAGGAACAAGGGTTAATAGCTCAAACTACCTTCCATTCTCAGAGAAAATACATGGAGTGGTATATTGATAGTGGGTGCTCAAGCCACATGACAAGAAACAAGAGTAAGTTCATATCTCTAGAAGAAAATGCCTCAGGTACATAGAGATTTGGAGACAATACCTCAGTTAATATTGTGGGGGAAAGTAAGCTAAGCCTTGATAGTGGAAAAAATTTCACTGAAAATGTGTTGTATGTTGAGGGATTAAAGCACAATCTTTTGAGTTTCAATCAAATGTGTAAATAAGGATATACAAGTATTGTTTCATGAAAAGGTATGTGACATAAAGAAAGGAAAATCAGGTAAGGTGTTTGGAAAGGTAAAGAGAACGAAAAAAGTATGTTTCAAAGGAGGTAAACAATGAAAAATGCTTCACTAGTAAAGTGGATGAGAGTTGGCTATGACACAAAAGACTGGGACATCTAAATTTTGATAATCTTGTCAGAATTATCTCCATGGGATGTGTAAGGAATATGCCTAAGATCAGTAAACCAACTAATAATCTATGTAAATCATTCCTTCATGGTAAGAAGACTAAGAGAAGTTTCAAAAAAAAATACTCCACTACACAGCCTCTAGAGTTGATACATACTGATCTTGTAGGACCAACCAAAACTGAAAGCATACAAGGAGATAGCTATTTCATGTTGCTAATTGATGATTTCACAAGGATGACATGGGTTTCCTTCCTCAAAGAAAATTCGAGGCACTAAAAAGATTTAAATCATTCAAAGCACTAGTGCAAAATGAAAAGAATGTAAAAATAAAGAGTTTGAGGTTTGACAGAGGAGGAGATTTTTGGTCACATAAATTTGATAAATTTTGTGAAACTCAGGGAATAAGAAGACAATTTTCAGCTAAAAGGACACCTCAACAAAATGAGGTAGTAGAAAGAAAGAACAAAACTGTACGAAATGGCTAGAACTATGCTTAATGAATAAAAATTTCCTAATGGATATTGGAGAGAAGTAGTTGGCACATCAGTATATATTCTAAACAAGGATCAAATCAAAGTTAATCACAAGAAGACACCATATGAGCTTTGAAAAGGAAGACTTGTAAGTGTGAAGCACCTTAGAGTATTTGGAAGCAAGTGCTACATCAAGAGAGATGATGACAATCTGGGTAAGTTTGATTCAAGGTGTGATGAAGGTATTTTTTTAGGCTACTCAGTTGTTAGTTCAACATATAGATGCTACAATAAGAGCCAACAAAAGATAGTTGAGAGTACTAATGTCACAATTGATGAATCCTATCCAAAGAAGGTCATAACTCAGCCCAATGAGACTCCACAAACTATTGCAAATCAGGATGATGAAGAAATTTCAGAAGTTGAACATGAAGAAGAAGAGAGACCTAATACTAAGGCACCTTCAAGGCAGGTTAAAAGAGACCATCCTCCAAGTCAAATCATAGGAAACAAATAAGTAGGCATCCAAACAAGGAGGCTGAAAATTTCTCAAAATCAAGAAGATCTTGCTCTCTTATCCAAAATAGAACCAAAGAATGTCATGGAGGCTAGTAAGGATCAGAATTGGGTGAAAGAAATGAATGAAGAGCTAGAACAAATTGAAAAGAATGAAACATGGGAGCTGGTACCTAGACCAAAGGACAAGAACATTATTGGAACCAAGTGGGTGTTTAGAAAAAATTGAATGAAAAAGGTGAAGTTACTAGAAATAAGGCAAGGCTGGTATGTAAAGGATATGCTCAGGTGGAAGGAGTAGATTTTGATGAGACATTTTCTCCTGTGGCTAGGATGGAAGCCATTAGGATTTTCTTAGCATATGCAACACACAAAGGCTTCAAATTATATCAAATGGATGTGAAATCAACATTCCTCAATGGACACTTGAATGAGGAGGTTTACTGAAGACATGGATTATGTGTGTAAGCTAAAGAAGGAACTTTATGGGCTCAAACAAGCACCTAGAGCCTGATATAGTAGGTTAGACAAGTACTGATTGAGAAAGGATTCAGAAAAGGTGTAGATGATAGCAACTTGTACATAAAAGAAGAAGAATAACACATGTTGATTGTTGTTTTCTATGTAGATGACATCATTTTTGGAGCAATAATGAGAGCATGTCACATGGTTTTTCAGAGGTAATGAAAAAGGAGTTTGAAATGTCAATGTTAGGTGAACTCTCATTCTTCTTAGGATACAAATTCTTCAAGGCAAGGAAGGAATATTTATCTCACAAAAAAATACATCAAAGAAATGCTCAAAAGATTCCAGATGTAAGATTGTAAGCCAATAAGCACTCCCATGAGTGTAGGGTGTAAACTCAACAAGGAAGATAGCTCACCAAAGGTAAATCAGACCCTATATAGATCCATGATAGGTGTAGTGCCCACTTCCCTTGAACATTGTTTAGATAGATTTTCTTCCATATTATCATTTGTTTAATATAACTCTTGGTATACATTATATTGGAACAAGGTGCCAACCTTATGACCCAAATAACATGGATACGACATGACCTATTGGTATAGTGTTGTTTTGATAGATACATGGTTGATGTTGTAGGAATATGAATTGCATATATTTTAATTTGGTTGCAAGCATGAGTTATATTTGTAGTTATATTATGGAAACATGGTTGATTTTAGACTTATATAAACTTATTGACGAAAGTTAATTGTTAGAATTTGGTATGTGTGTGTATTTTATTGGATTGAATGATGAATAACAAATAACAAGTAAATGGATAATTGATGCAAGTAAAATTAGTTTGTGTGTTCTATTGAAAATGTATAATCATGGTAATTTTGGTGAACTTATTGGATGTTGAGAAATTGATCTTGAAAATTATATATATGAATTGTGTAAACTATTTGGTGTGTATGTGTGTGTTTTTGTGTAATAGTTACAATTGATATATATATATATATATATCGTTTCGGCAGGTATGATGTGTTTGTTGAGTGTGCAGATGACGAACATGTGTTCGAGAGATTTAGTAACAAAATAAACAAAAAAATAAAACAAACAAAAGAGGATGAAGGGGGACTAACTCACATGGGGCTCAATGGGTCACTCACGCTCGGAATATGGTTGAGGGGATGTTATTGTGTACAAGTGACTTTAGTTTTGAATGTTGTTTTTATTCCTTGGCTTAAATTTAATTTTATTTCTTTTTAATATTTAGATTGACTAGTTTTCTTATCTTGATCATTTGATTTGATTAGTTGTAATTTGGATTGTTAAATTGAATCTCTTTCTATTTTTTGGATGTTTAGCTCATGTTTTGATGTTTGAAAAGTTTTCTATTTATGGAAAACTCGAATTTGACCTTTGGGGGCAATTTTGAAGGTGTGTGGGACAAGTAAACCTTGTCCCACACTCCAAAAACTCCCCATACACCTACCCATAGGGTAGGTGTACCTTTTTATGACACTTTGGCCACTTAAAGGCTCTTTTGTACATCATTTATGGCTTGTGATCTTTCTCTCTTTTCAAGATGAGATCTTGTAAGTACTTTTCTTACCTTTTTGACTTTTTGAGATTTGAGATTATTTATGATGATTTGATGAAGTGACTTTTGGGTTGCTTGAAAATCAAGTTTTGTGGATGTGCACCATTTATTTTATTTTTCATTTTTTTATTATGTATTTTGTGTGAGGATTTTGGGAAATGGGATGAGTATGGGTTAAGTCATGTCAAAAAGTGAATTGATGGTTTGTAAGGATGACCCATGTGATTGTGTAAGGGATTTTATGTCATGTTTGGGGATTGGGGTTACTTTTGGGGATGGAGCATGCCACATGGCATGATCTTATGAGATCCTCTACCTTGATTTTTTCTATAAATTGGAGTCTTGTGCCTTGTTTTGGGGGAGTTCACTTGGTCTTAGGGAGGTGCTGTTGTTTTGAGGATTGCTTGGAGGGCTTGTGGGATTGTTGGAGTGCTTGGGAATGCTTGGTTCAAGATCATTTTGGGACAAGTGATTATTAGGTATGCCTAACCCATTTGATTTCTCTATTTGTAATGTAATTTCTACTCCTTGAACTAATTTTAGAATCGTGATTTTTATTACCCACTTGGGTACATGCTAGTTTGTTGAATAAGTGTTGTGTATAAGCTTGCATGATTCCACTGTGGGCATGCAAGTGGTGTTGTGTGTAGGGGAATGTGTTTTACCACTGGAGGGATAAGTAGTGTTTTGAAGTGAGGGATATGTTCCCTCTTTAGGTCTTATTTTGGAGGAACCAAGGGGAGGGGCAGCTAGTCCTAGTGGAGTTATAAGTGGTTGTGGGCATGGGAGGTATAAGTGTGGATCCATTTTTGTTTTTATTCTTGTAGAGGAACCAAGGGCTAGCTACCCTCTCCTAGTGGAGCGATAAGTGGTATAGGGTGGTATATTCCTTCCCCATTTCAAACCATAGATGGTTTGATCATGTGTATTGAATTTATTTTTGTGGTTGACATACCTTATTGTTTGTTATTTGCTTACTTGATTGTGTGAACTTGGTTTGCTTGGTTGTGTGTTTTGGGTGTGGGATTCATTCCGAAGCTTGTTTGTTGGTTCTTGAGCCCTTTGTGAGTTAGGGAACTTATGGGGAAATGGGGATGAGATCATTCCCCCATTGCATGGTTGGGCGGTGAGTGTTTCGATTCCTCCTTTTGTTTGATATGGAAGTATTGTGCTAAAGTAAGATGAAGTGGAATGAAGTTGTGAATAAAAGTTGATATTGATTTTTGTACAACTTCCGCCTTGGAGCCATTTAGAAATATTCTATAGTTTTTTCCAAGTTTGTTATTTTGAATTCTTGTGAGCATTGTAAAGGAAGTGGGAAAATATGTTTTGTATTGTTGTGTTGGAAACCAAATTATGAACAATTCATGTTGAAAGTCGTAATTGCATGGCTAAAGGAACTAAATGAAGTTTCCTTTTTTATCTCTCTACTTTCTTGCAAGAATGGTTTACGCAAGTGTATAACATCATATTGAAAAGAAGAAGGTCTTATTGTTGTTGCAAATTTGTACTTGAAATAACTAGCAAAATTAAGTAGAAATGTGCTTTGATTTATTCTTCCCTCTCTCCAAAATCTAATATTGTGGGCTATCATAGTAGTGAGAATGGCTTTCATTTGGCTTACTTAATGAGGTGCATGTAGGTGGGCTGATGGGAATGCTATTATGCTTATATAAAATAATTTGCCTTATAAACTTGTTTGAAATAATAATAATACTAATAAAGTACCAATATTATAAAACATGAAGTTAGTATGGTTTATAAAATATATACACATATGTCAATGATTTTATTTAACTATATCTAGGAAATATTATAACTAAATTATATTTATTTTAAAGTATGTGTGTGTGTGTGTGTGTGTGTGTGTGTGTGTGTGTGTGTGTTTGTGTGTGTGTGTGTGTGTGTGTGTGTGTGTGTGTGTGTGTTTATATTAAAATATATATTTACATATAATATAAATGCGAGAGAATAATATATATATAATATATATTAGAAAATTTGTGTTATTATATATATATATATATATATAAAAACCATTTATTAAAAATAATACATATAAATAAATAAAATTGAGGGGTGGGCTTTATCCCACCTCCACCTTATTTTAAATAAAAAAATAAAGTTAATGTAAATAAATAGAAAACAATAATAATAAAGTGAGAAGCTCATAAATTAGTTGAATTAAAAAATTGGGTGAGAATGGATAAAGGGTTTTCACGTAGAGGAAGAGTGAAAGGGACAAATCTTGCGAAGACATAAGCTGGATAACGAGGAAGGGCACTTTAAATGTTTTAATGAAATGAAATATTTTAATGATGTCCACGTGACTGAAGAGTCAAAGGGACCAAAAAGAAAATACACTAAGCTGAAACCAAGTTCTTTGCCAAATCCGCTCGCCTATTGTGAATCTTGAGCACAAAACCAACAATCCTTTGAAGCTTAGCTTCCTCAAATAACTCATTTAGGTTGTCCACATGTAACTCATTTTCATACTGGAAGCGGATGTCATCATAGGCTGAGCATTCCATGATGAAGTGCCATTCTGTTTCAACAACCCCCGTATTGCAGAAAAGACAAGTTCTCCTTTCCCACTCTTCTTTGGGAATAGTCCATCTACCAGTTTCACAATGAAGATGATGCGACCCGGTCCTCAACTGAGCCAAAATAATCCTAGCCTTACCTTTGATATCTACCCTTAAGTAAGCTTTGTCATCGTGATCCCAAGTGGGGTTAAAATATTTGATATAGTGCGTTTTCTTATGACCAATATTCTCTGTCCACATGGTGTTCCTAAACTTCTCCGTCACATAATTTTTTATTTCCCTATTGCTGTTAGGACACTCCTGGAAGTGGATGCCCCACTTCTCCATCCATTTGGTGTTCTGCTTCATCCAAGTTTTCTTTTCTGCGCTCTAGATTATCCTCTATAACCATTTTGGGCCAACGATGATTGTCCATGCTTTCTACTTTTTTCAAATAGCTTATTAGCCGAGTGATTGCCGAAGCTTCCATTGGTAAGATACCCGCTTCAACCAGTAAAATCTCATAAGGGACCGTTGATTTAACTTTGAGAGTGCTTGTGATTAAATGTTTCTGGATTCTTTCTAATTGTCTCCATCCATGCTTTGACATATTACTTCCCCAGACTTCACACCCATAAAGGGCCACCGGGATGACCAACAAACCAAAGAGGGTTTTCTTAGTATTCCAGTCCCAAAGCTCAGCTTTCCTACATCTATTTTGGAGCAGGAATGATGCTTTCCAACCTCCTTGTATTATTTTTGCTCTGCATGTTTCCCAACTCATTTTGTGGTGAAAATCAATCCCCAGATATTTATATTCTGTAACAATTTCCAATGGCCTCCCTTCAAAAAGAAATTTATTGTGCGTCCCTTTCCTTTTTAGAGAAAAAATCATGACTTTTGTTTTGTCGATGTTCACTTGCATCCCGACTTCTTGGAAAAAGAGTTCTAAGGCTTTTAGATGCTCTCTCAAACCTTGAGCTATTGTTGATATTAAGATAAGGTCATCAGCATATAAGAGTAACTTCACCACATACTCCGCCAACTGAACACCCCATCCCTTGGCATTATGTAACCATTCTTCAAGCTTGTCAATGTATAAACCAAACAAAGTGGGAGAAAGAGGGCAGCCTTGTTTTACACCAATGTCGTTACCAAAACATTCTAACATGCCTTCTCTAGTTCTTATTTTAGCTCGACCTTTGCTCATAAAGTTTGTGCACTTTTTGCAGCTCTAAACTCGTGCTGAATCCCAAGTTCTTCCATCCCTGTTCCAAAATTTTTCACGAGGACCATGTCAAATGCTTTCTTAAAGTCAACAAAATAGAAAAAAAGATTCCTCACCTTATGAATCCCAAACCTTTTCAATAAAATGCCTAAGAGTTACGCAATGATCAATGGTTGAATGTTTAGGTCGGAAGCTTTGCTTTCCTTTTGCTCTTTTACCCT
This sequence comes from Taxus wallichiana var. yunnanensis, assembly GCA_018340775.1. Taxonomy (NCBI): domain Eukaryota; kingdom Viridiplantae; phylum Streptophyta; class Pinopsida; order Cupressales; family Taxaceae; genus Taxus; species Taxus wallichiana. The sequence goes on along the minus strand of CM031241.1, from coordinate 493,283,796 downwards.
CTCTTTCAACCCAACTTCTGATTCTGCACTCTATCATGCCCCCAAAAAATTTACCAAACAAAGGATTGATCATAATGGTGCGGTAGTTAGAAGGGTTATTGATATCCCCACTTTTAAATAGAGGAATAACCACACTAGTCATCCATTCTAGTGGGAACCCTACTTGATTTACATTATTGAAGATTGTTCTAATATGCGGAGCAAGCACCTCGACCCCCCACTTTAAAAATTCAGTTTGTAACCCATCAACATCTTGTGCTTTTCCATTTGCTAGATTCTGAATGCCGTATTTGATGTCATCCTCTGAGAATGGCTCGATTGAGGTCTGGAGCATGGGAGGGCTATCCTGTTGAAAAGACCACTCATATAAAAGCTTCACTTATTCTAACCAATGAGATTTTGTGATATTTTTTCTATGTGTGTTTTCTTTTGTTGTAACTCCCTCCAAAAACCTTTGGGATTGTGTTTTCTGAGAGTAATTAATTATGACCTCCTTCTCTTCACATAGGTTTCTTTTTTATATTGAACCAGTCTCTTATATTTCTTTTTATTTATTTTATTCCCTCCACTTTCCCTCATAGCTCTCTTGGCAGCCTTACAATCCTCATCATACCATGGATTAGTGGGAAAAGTATTTGCAGCTCCCTTTCTGGGCTTAGATCTTTTGCAAGCACCTAAAGCCTTGTGGATTAAAGGTATCATTAGTTTACTGTCAACACACCCCCTTGCCCCCTTGATCGTATTGCACTCTAAATCAATTTTTGCTGACTGAAATTGTTGTTCAAGGGCAACCAAAAATATTTCCTGATTTTCTTTATTCAAAATGATTTTGCCTTGTTTTGGATATGTCTCTGGCAAGTGATGGCCTTGTTTTCCTTGTTGCTGATTTGAGCTGGTGGCAAGTTTGATTAAGAGAGGTTTATGATCAGATTTGAGCTCAATAGGAGAATCTCCAATTTTGAACTTGAGCAGTCTACAAATAGAACTCTGAGTGCAGATAACATAGTCCACAACACTTTGACCATTGTACATTTTGCAAGTGATATTTCGGATCTAGGCCAAGTCTTCATGCCATTACAAATAATCAAAACCACAACTACACGAAATAAAAGATAAAAATAGAAGTAAAAATGAAGTAGTAGCCCCGTATACCACGAGAATAGTGTTGCAAAGGTTATAGTGCACGTAGCATAGGTTCTCAAGAGTAGAAGAAGCAAAATTAATACAAATAGACACCTTCTCGAATGAAACACCTCCTAATCCTCAATCTTCTTCCTCTTCTGCATTCAACAAATAAAAAAAATAGTGGAAAACAATATTTCCTCTCAGAGACATTTGAATTTGCATGCACGGACTCATTAACCGACTTGTATGTAGTAAATTGAGGAGATATTAGGGTCGATTTATATTTGTGTGCGAGGGGCCAATTAAACCCATAATGACGTTGATTTTAGGATGGCCATTAGTGAGAGATTCATTTAGCACATAACCCCTACAATTTCTTTCTCCTCCCCTCGCGGTCACGTCACCATCCTTCTCCATTATTCATTCCCACATGGCTGCCCTTCACCCGGGGAAAAAAACAAAAACAATGAAAAGAAAATTAATAATCGAAGGGCCCTTGGTTTAATGGTGAAGTTGTTTGGATTTGATATAGCCCACCAGGGATCAAGTCTTGTTGAGTGCAAGGCCTGGAGATACCAACCCCAGAGTCAAGCGTTAAGGCCGGGATCATGCCCAGGTGACTTTGGCAGGGTGGATGCCCCTTACTTGTAGCTGCTTAGGTGAAGGTGATCACTAGTTTAGTTGTACGCTTACTTGTAATTGTAATCCACTATATATTTCCTCTGAAGTATGTGCAGAGATGCCGACAATCTATGTAATCTGCCCAATGAGTGCACTCATCAAAAAAAGAAAATTAATAAAAGAAACTTATAAGCTAAGTATGTTAAGTAGGTAAAGCCATTCGTATGAAGTCCTAGGATAGGTTAGTATTAGGCTTAGAGTAGTTCATAAAGAATTAAATACTAGCAATCGTATATGTACAATGTAATGTGAATCTTTGAACGATATATGTTATTTGATTTAGAGGGATAGTTATTTGGTGTCCCCAAGATTTCACCGTGAAATGGGACTACCCCTTTTTAAATTTTTCATTCTTTTCAAAGTAATGGGTCGTTTTGTGTTTTTATTGCTGCGGTTGTCTCCATCGCTTTAAGGTATCCCCGGATAATTATATAATTCAATTTCAGAAAATACTCATATGCTAAAACTCATTTTATTTCTTCGCTGTGTTTTTCTAAGAGAATTTTATTTATTTATTTATTAAATATTATGTCGCAAGTGAACCCTCGCTAAAGATTTTCATGCCAGTATTTCCACCTCTCGGTAGAGTATTCACTAGGGAAGAGTTTTTACTAACCAACTATTCAACAAGTTATTTTCAAAGTAATTGTTTGTAACATCTGACAATGTTTTTCATTTTTATTTATTTCTTTTTTGTTTGTTTTCGGTTTTCCTCCGAAGTTTGTCTGTTAATTCCACTTGATCAGTTCGTTCGTTCTGTATAGCTTGTTTAATTGCCTAGAATTTCTGGAATTCATCCATGGCCTCAGACAAAGAAAGAAATTAATAATGGAGTGCTAATTTCTAGCAAAGAAGGAAGGATGCAAGTCGCACTTTTGTGAAATAAGCTTCTAGGATACAAGTCACACTTTTTGGAAGGAGGGATTTTGAGTGCCAATGGGAATTTTGGTGTTCACGGGAAGGTGGGAATTCGAGCCGTTGTTTTTTCCCATTTTTAAAGTTAAATCACTTAAGTCCCAATGAGAATTTTGGTGTTGGCGGGAAGGTGGGAATTTGGAGCCTTCCTAGAAGGTTATTTTTCTCATTATGAAAGATAAATCACTTACAAAGTCAAATGAAAATTTTGGGGCTTCTAGGAAGAGTAAGAATTCCCATCAAAGAAGTTTTATTCACCCATGCAAGTCACACTTTTGGAAAATAGCTCTCTTTTATGCAAGTCACACTTTTTGGAAAGAGGGTTTTTAAGTGCCAATGAGAATTTTGGTGGTGGAAGGAAGATGGGAATTTAGAGCCTTCCTGGAAGGTTGTTTTTTCCCATCATTAAAGTTAAATCACTTAAGTGAAAGATGGGAATTTTGGAGCTTCCTGGAAGGGTAAAAATTCCCACTTCCTTGCCTTCTTATTTTTAACATGACTTCTAGCCAAAAAGTGCGACCCACCTTGGCATAACTGCATGCTTTAAATAATATTTATTTTATTTATTTCTAGCTAAAGTTGGTGCCACAAATAGGAGGAAAGTCAAAGCATGAAGGAAGGCTAAAAATAAGACAAAGAAGCTTGCTAAAAATAAAGGAAATAATTGCAAGGAAAAGCAAGCTAAATTAGGCAAACTTGGGCGCCCAAATTGAGAGAAAAAGCATAACTTATTATTAAGAATTGCTAAAAATAAGAAGAGGCAATTATTAAAGTTAACACGTAGTTTCCTATATAAGCATGAGACGACATAAGGAGAAGACAATTAATTCTTTTAGGTGGAGCATGCTGCTCTGGAGAATTTTGGTGCCAAAGGACGGAGTGGTTAGCATTAAAAAATATTTTTTATTGCCTAGAAGCATCCAATTTTGGCGCCTAGGGTTGGAGAAGCTTTCTTTTAATTATTCAGAGCATCTGCATGTTGGTATAAGTGCACAAGTGAATTAAATAATATTTTAGCTTGCTTGGCATGCACGCAAAGTCTTAAATTTTAGGGCAAGGGCTTTATAAGCAGATTTTGGTGATAGAAATTAGGCATTCATGCCATGCACTCCATGTTAATCAATCATTTGCGGTATTCATCACGGTGATCATATTGGTGAAAAGAATGAAAAATCAATGTTAGATACATTGAATATATCTTACGAATCGGGAGGATTTCAGTGTTATCGACCAATTTTATCACAAGCGCAAAATTGTCAAAAAACAATTAAATAATTAAAAATGAGAAAATTTTGAAAAGTATTACTTTGCATGGTTCATTGGACTCCTTGCGATCGTCTTATTTTTGTGATCGTTTCGGTCTTCGTTTCGTGATTTTCGGGCAAGAACTCTTCCCGCCAGGCTATAAAACGTATTAAAATACATTAAAATAATTAATTAATATTTAATTAATTAATTGCTCCTTGTCTGATTAAATTAATCACTTAAGGAGTATTTAATTAAATAAATATAAATTAAGATTCATCCGACAAGTTTTGGTGCCGGGGAAGTTAGCTTTTGTTTCCAACTGCCGGGTTGGCATCCCAAACCCGGATTTCCACTTTCCTGGCAATTTCCTTCAAATTTCCCGCACGCGGATTTTCCTTTGCCAATTGCCAAATCATGGATTGGCAAACGGGCATAAAATTCCCCAATTTCCCACATGGGGAAATTGGACGGGGATTGCCAACCCATTTTGCCATTCCCGTTGGCAATTGCCCGTTACTTTTCCCATTTCCCCTGGCAGTTAAGCCACTACCCGGGATGAGAGGAAGTCGAATTAATCCTCGTAACTTCCTCCATCAAACCCGGTGGAAAAAGTCGAAAGAGAAAATATTTTGTTTGACATTATGTAAGAGAAACCCACGCCATTGTGAGCAAAAGAAATTAGTCACAGCAAAAGAAAGAAGAATTAAGGCAAATATATGCGCATTGTTTAAAAAAAAATAAAAATAAAGAAACATATTCTTGTCATACATCCATAGTAGCGCTAAAAAAACCTCACGCGCAGGACAAGCATTCGTGGTTTAAGGCGAAGTTTTAGAAACACAGAACAGTGCGCGCGCGAGTTTTAGAACCAAACGTGAACAGTGCGCAGTCTGGAATGTTGAATGTTATTCATCTTGTTCAATATTAGCACTATCACGGCGCACTGCTTAAGAAACTTGCTCCTGAAAGCTACAGGCAATCCTACAATAATGCAAACAGTGTGGTGCGAGGCGCAAGTTTGAAGAGCAAAAACGTGAACAGTGCGCGGTGACAGAAACGAGAAACGTACGGGACAGTGCGTGATCCATACTCTGGAGAACATCATCGATTGATCCTGCGCCCATACTGTCAATACTGTTTGTATATCCTAAAATAAATAAAGAAATAAAATAACGCGTTTGTATTGCCTACGTAAATAAATAAATAAATAAAATGCAACCCAACTGAACGCGTGGGCAAGTATGTTTTAAAAAAAAAATGAATTGTTTTTGCGACTTGTTATATTCTGCATCTTCATCGGCCTTCAGAAAGAACAAGTTTTTAATATAAAAAGAAGAGGAAAGAGTTTCATGTGCCAGATTGGAGGAGTTTTTCTTTAATAAAAAGATTTAAAATTTCCTTGCTGCGCATTGAGAAAGAAGGGAACAGCTAAAGACAAGAAAGTTTTCACGCCTTAGCCAGGGAAGAGAGGAAACTCCATTCACGCAAAATATTAAAATCGGGAGATTTTAATTGTTATTGTCAGAGTTAGAATTCGAGCTTGGTCTCGATTTGTTTTTATTGACATATTAAAAGTTTGTAATCCGAGACAATTATTATTATTATTATTTTATTTTAAATAATAATAATAATAATAAAACAGAAAATATTTTTCTTGCATTGACGGGGTGTTGGAGACTGAGACCCGGCCCCGTTTGCATTGTCTGGCGTGCTTGAGTCACTGCTTTGTTAATTTCATAATGGCCGAAAGATCCAAATCTGCAGGGAGATCGAGGAAACCAAAGGAAAAATATAATAAATCGCTGAAATATGAATTCCAAGGAATTATTCCTCCCACTCCATTAAGTCGGCGTATGACAACATCACCGATACAAATCAGGTCATATAAACGTGCAAACATTTTGCGAGCGAGTGAAAACTGAAGGCAAAACCATTTTCTCTGATAGGCTTTACCACAGTGGCCTACCTCAAGCAGCAGCATTCCCTGTCTCGGTGCAGTGTCCGGAATTGGTGATTGCTTGTGCAGAGCATTACGATCCTGAGAGACGAGGAATTTATAAAGACAACCGCGAGCCTTTCCTCTTAATCACACTTGAACACATTGAGGAGTTGCTCGGGATACCTGACTTTCCTGAGAATGCAGATATCACTCGCCAGTCTGCGCAAGATTTCTGGGACGAAGAACCCCTAAGATGGAGCAAAATGGTTAACAACAATTGGTGGTAACCAAGAGACCTCGGATTGACAGGTTCTCCCAAAGAACTGCACTGCAGCGTTGAGTTCGTGGAAGAGATTGGAGACATGATCACTCTCCTAAGTCGAGTTTTTGGTTTACCTTCTGCAAGGGTCTTCCACCCATGGATGTACCAGTTTATCTGTATCATCCTAGCCAAGAAGGAGTTTGTGGACTGGGCCACCATCATCAGCAACACCATTCACAAGCAATTGATAGAAGTCAAAATGACTGGATGCTTCTACATGACCTCATATCTGACCTATGCAGTAGCACGAAGAAAGCTATTTTCGGGACTTGAAACGAGAGGAATCCTGGGGTCATCAAACAACGTTTTTCACTATTACCCTCAGCTCAGCTTCAAAAATAGTTCTCACCATTTTAGAAGAGTCAATGATGCATTCACCTTCCGCGTAATCCGGAACTTGAATCGAAATACAGAGGAAAGGTTTTCCAAAGAAGCCATGAGTGTCATTTCCCAATGGGGAACCTGGTTTATACAATTTTCATCTTTTTCCTACATCCGTGTGAGTGGCTTTGCTTTGGACCCCGTGGAAACTTCCCAAATACGTCAGTGATAAGTGGGCGTTAATGGAGCTGGCGCGACAATTGTTCCAAGTTCACTGCTTGCTTAGTGACAAGCACCACCCAGGAATTCATTTCCCGATCCAAATCGGGGAATACCAATGCCCAAACTTATTCAGTGCACAACTAATGGAAAAGGAGTTTTCTCTCATAACCATCCATCCATATGTGAAGAGAGCCCAGTTCGATATCAATGGTTATATGCAAACGATTATGGGAGCGAAGTATCAACATAATCCTACCATGGAGGATTTCTGGGCCGCTTGCTCGGATGAACATGAGGTAAGGAGACGGGAGTACTCTCACCTAACACTTGCTCAGATCAAGGCCTTCCACATCCGGAGTCCTCCCGATTCATTCATAACCGATGATGAGGATGTCGTCGATCCCTCGTATGATGCCATTGCCTTCACACCGTTGCCTCGAATCGACTGGACCAAAAGAGATGAATTTTCTCTCGATGGCAAGAACCAACCAATTATCGAAAGAAGCATATCTTGGTATGATAGGGAACTTGCCAAATTTCAATCAATTCCGAATCACGTTTCGGAATCACAAAAATTGCCTATATCAGGACACCTCCATTCGACCAAGGTTTCTTCTCGATCAACTTCGTTACCATCCAATCATACACGACATACAAGAAAAGAATGGTTGCGAAAATCCACTTCGCCGAGCAACGTGTCACGAGGAGAGAGATCCAAAGATCCAAACCCTGAAGAAGGAAAGGAGCGTGTGTCTGGATTTTCTACCTCGAGTAGAGATTCTTCCACTCACATCATTAATAGCACTCATACGCTGGTAGCAAATGATCCTCAGCCATGCTTCGAACAAACACCCACTCAAGTGCAAGTAATTCAAATATCAAATACTTCGGAGCACGTAGTTCATGAAGGGATTTCCCAAAATCTCCCGAATGATCAGGAAGTGGACATTGAGGTTGTGTCTCCTCAAATTGAGGCCGTTGATAGGATTCAAGAAGGATCTCATGATGTCAGGGATAATGAGGATATTGATTCAAGCTCCAGGATTCTATATGCCGAGATAGTAAATGAAACTCCTTCTTGGGTTGATTCTGAAGTGAAGAAAAGGAAGAGAGTTGTCAAGCCAATCGACATTGATTTTGATGCCCTTTTCAAACTGTCGAATGACGCCATTCCTAAGAAGCCCAAGGTACTTTCTCGAATAATGGTGGATAATGATGGAAACAAGTTTGCAGACCTTGCCATTCCACGAGTGGATAAAGAGCGTAATGCTATGACGCCAGCCGACTATGAAGTTTCCAGACTAGGACTTGGGAGATCCACGTTAGAAAGTGACATGGCGATGGCTCGAGATTCAATTGATATCGTGCTAAAAAGATTGGAGAAATACAAGTCCCAAAATTCTCGGCTCAAGGCTGAAAAGAGTCAATTGGTGGAGTATGTTCAACATTTGATAAATCCCATATCATCCACCTTCCCAGTACCTGATGCGGTGGCTGCCCCAGATGAAGAGACTCTTAATTTGTCAAAGGAAATAAACACGTTGGGCCATGTCACTAAAACTTGGCTTTCGGAGATTCTCGTTTTGGGCCAAGGAGCGATCAAGACTGCAGTTAAGCTTCATGAAGATATCAGTGTATATCTAGATCCAATTCTTTCTTTCAAAGAAACTTTTGTTTCTACGATAGCAAATTTGGATGAGATATTACCCGATCTGAGAGATGACAAGTATGGAGTCTTCAAGTGTTGGCTATTGAAGGGATTCTCGAATTTGAACATCGAGGGACACGTTTCCTCCGTGTCTACATCTCAAATCGAGAAGAGACGCTTCTTGTGGATTCTATGATCCATTATGACAACATGTGCAATGAATTTTCGCTTCACTTTCCTCAATCCAGAGATTTCATAGCTTAAAATTCCTTGCAACCTAGTGAATGAGCATAATCAAAGGTGTTCATCGGAGCAGGTGGAAGAACAATTTTCACGATTGTTCAAAGACATGTACACTCCTGCCAACAATTTCTCGTCGGTTTCCATGGAACGGTGTATCAAATTGAAGAACTTGTTTGAGAATGCTCAGTCTAAAATTGTTAATTTTAATGATATGCCAAGTAGAATTCTTGAATTGCAGGTATTTTGTGAGGCTATTCTTCGGCCAAGTGAACCTCCAGAAGAAGAAAAGATGTTTGAAACTTTGGGAAGGTTTAGATCCTTTCAATTATCAAAAGCAGCAGATCCTAATTTCACCGGCGGTGTAGGAAGTTGATTTTCTTGATATCTAGCGAATTGGGAGAGTCCATTTCTCATACGTTTGAGATAGGCGGACCCCGTTTCAATGGATAAGGCACTGGTTATTATTGTATATTTTTAAAGGTGTTGTTATTTGGGAAACATTGGATATTTTAAGTAATTTCTATTTTTGGGTTGTATTTAATAAAGTTGGTTGAAAAAGTCAAAGTCACTTAAGTGCCCTATTTAATGTGCATTTAAAACCCTAACTACTTTGTAACCAACTTTTGGGTTATAAAAGGAAGTGAGGGGCTCATTTGTAAGGGTGACTTTGAGAGAGGAGAAGAAGATACTTTTGTGCAAGCTTTGTTTCCAGAAGAAACTTTGTGTTCTTTGTGAAAAACATTTTGGAGTTAATGGAATAAGAACTTTGTGTCTCATTCATTGTCTCTGGTAACATTTGGTGTTCTTATGTTCATTAGATGTTAGGTGTTTAAATCTTGCATGCAAATATTATCTTTGATCTTATTGTCAACATTAGTAATCAGTTGTTCTAGTTCACAATGATCAAGCTCTGACTATCTACTTGCTCATGTGTGTTCCCTTTTGCATGTTCTTGTTTGGCTAACTCAAACTCCGTTTTATTTGTGTTGGTTATTCATCTTTTCTCTTCATGCAATATTAGGCTCTGTTTTTACCTAACTCTTGCATGTTCTTTCAGTCCATTCCATTCCACTCCTTTCTTTCATTTCATTCCATTTCCTTCATTCACTTTTCTTCCATTGATGTTCCAAAACACCCCCCACATACAATTTTGAATGTACAGATGTAAATACAGTTTTGGTTTTCAATAAAGGCAGCCTCACCTTCATTGAGGAGGGACTTCGTTCCCACACTGTTGCATGTCATTTGCATGCGTGCAAATCCATATGCTAACAGTTTTTGGCGACTCACTGGGGATTCAGAAATCGTTAACCAGTGCTTGGTTAAATCTTTATGACTATCCCCTCTGCACAAGCTCCAGTTCTTCAACCGAACCTTGTGCCCGACGAAGATTTCCAAGGAGACATTGCTGCCAACCTTCGAATAGTAGCTTGGGAAAACCGTGAAAGCTTGCAGCAATTTGTGGCTGTTGATAGAGCCATTGACAGAGAAATCTACATCGAAGACCTTAGAAGAAGAGCACCCGCACTCGTGGCCAGAAGACCTCTTGGGCACGTGTTGATAGTTGTTCACCGACGCGGTCCTCTTCCACCCAGGTAATAAGTTGTATGACCATTACAGGTAACCCACCTATCTTGCAACCAAATCTTGTTTTTGCAGATACTCAAGAAGACATATCATCAGATTTGAGGCAAGCTATTTGGGAAAAGCGCACAAGTAACCATCATTTTTATCTCGCCGCATCAGTACTAGATAACGAAGAAGAGAAAGCCATGAGAGTTGTTAGAGTTATTCAGGCGCAAATAGCTCAAGAAAGAGAGCAAAGAGAAAAGGCTAGAGCTGGTCGGAACACGCTAGTGATCTCTTCACCATAAATATTCCAAGCTGGAAGGAAAGAGGTTTACGCGAGGAGAAAAAGCTAAAGGTCGATCTGACCCTACCTTTGATTTTCAAGGAAAATTCGGTTTCAAGTTATCTCCTCCTAAGAACACACCTCGTAGATCTGCAAGCCTTGCATCAAGTCCTGAAAGAGCAAGCAAGGAAGGAATCACTACCAGTCAAGCACTTGTCCTTGCTCACATTGTTTTACCTACGCATACCACCTTTCCTCCAATGGCAGCCAATGTACCATGGGGAAATGCCATAGGCCCATTGGCCTTACCTGCTCGACATGAACTCCCACGAGGATCAAGAAAGATTCTTCCCAAGTTCGACGGAGATGGGAAGACGTCACCAGAGGATCATATTTCTGCCTTCTTCGCTGCATGTGCTTGTTTTGTCAGTAGAATACGAAGATGTTGCTATTCGTCTCTTCATCGAGACATTGCATGATATTGCTGCAGATTGGTTTCATCATCTACCCAATGGATGTATTACAAGTTGGGATGATATGAAACCAAGTTTGAAAATCGATTCAAAACAGTGAAGATGAACATGCTCTTCTTGCCCAACTATCTCAGGCAAAGAAAGAGCCTACAGAACCCATGAGGAATTTCGTGGCCAAATTCAACAAGATGGTAAACAAAGTTCCTACCGGGATTCGTCCCAACCTTGATGGACAAAAATGTTTCTTTATTAACGCACAACAACCAGAAGTGTGCTATCAGCTAAGAAGGGCCAGGGTGGCTACTTTGGAACTTGCTCAATCTTTGGCCATAGAAATCGAAGATGACTTAATCATGGCAGGAAAATTCAAGAAAAATTCCCTCAAAGGAAAGAGTCAAGAAACTCCCAACGTTTCAGAAACTATACTCACTAAGTTGGCTAATGATATGCTAGCTTTGAAGAAGCAAGTTGCTCAAAGTAGTAAACCTGCTCCTTACAAAGATATCCCACGAAAAGGATACGTTCCCAACAAAGCCAGGATTGCAGGTGCTCCAACGAGGCTTGCTATTGAAGCAGCTCCCGCAACTAATTCCAAATGTGATGTCATTGAAGAAAGCGATGATGAGATTGAGGTCGTCGAGGTTGATGAGGAAGAGCCCGATTCTGAGGCATCTGAACCTACAGTTGAAGATCCTGAGGAAGAAAGCAATAATCATTTCTTTGAGTACCGTTCTGATGAAGAAGATGAATATGAAGAAATTATAGAAGATATGAATAGTCAATCCTTCGCTGTCTTCACACGCTCTCAGAAAAAGGACCAAGATACCACCAAGGCGGGAGATAGAGAGGTTTCCAAGGAAACTCTCAAAGGATCCAAGATAAAGGAGGCTCCTAAAGAGTCCAGAGATACTGAGGTTTCAAAGGTCAAGACTATCTTAAAGAAAGGAGAGCCTTTGTTAGATCAATCAGTTAGTAAACCAATTATGAAGAAAACTCCTTCCACATCCGTATCAACCAAGCCCGAGACCAAGGTCAAAAGTGTGCCATCATCAAGTTTGAAAGAACTCATATCTGAGACTTCAAGTGCAATTACTTTGCCTAAATTTGATATCATTGATCATATCAATAAAACAAAAATTTCCATGTCACAGGCAGAGTACTTGAAGTCCAACAAGGATCAGCTCGAGAAGTTGGTCCAGTTTATCAAAGGCGACTCTACTGTTCATTCCTCTAAAGGAATTCTAAAAACTCCCAAAGATGGGAAAACTCAAAATATTGTGGCAGCCACTACACCTTCAAATGAAAAGATCGAACCTTTCTTTGTGTCTTTTCTTATCAACGGATGCAAGTTAAGTAATTGCATTATAGACTCTGGAGCCTCGGATAATGTGATGCCGGCAAAAGTAGCACATGCTCTTGGTTTGACTTGTACGAGAACATTCGGATCGTGTTACTCTATGGAAACCAAGCAAGTTCCTTTGATCGGGCAGATTAAGGACGCCCAAATGGTTTTAGCCCAATTCCCTCAAAAGCGAGTTAAGGTAACTATTTTAGTTGCTGATATCCCCGCCTCGTATGGAATGTTGTTGAGCAGAAAATTTTGTAGGGATTTGGGTGGTGAGATTCAAATGGACTGGTCTCATGCCATGATTCCTATCAAAGGAGAAATGAAGAAACTTATGCCGGAAACTCAGGCAAAGTTCACAGTAACTAAAACTGAAGATCCTCGCGCACAGATCCTTTTCCAAGGCTCAAGTATGGGTAATTATATGATGACTACGGAAGTTCATACCCCTGAGATCACTTGCCAAGACTCCAATGAGATCTGGACTCTTGAGTTCGATGGAAGTTGTTGCTCAACGGGCTCTGGTGCAGGAGTGGTGCTCATATCTCCAAATGGTAAAATCTTTCCTTTTTCCTATAAACTTGAATTTTCAAATACTAATAATACTGCAGAGTATGAGGCATTAGTCCTTGGCCTCCAAGTTGCAGAAGAGAAAGGGATAAAAAATCTGGAAGTCTTTGGAGATGCGGAATTGATCGTGAAACAAGTAAGAAATCAGTTCCAGGTAAAGAACGATCGTCTGAGACACTACAGAAATAAAGTTTGGGATGCCATAGAATTTTTCGACGCTTTTTCCATTAAATCTATCCCTCGTGAAAAGAATGACAAAGCGGATTCTCTAGCAGTCTCAGCGTCATTAATGATTCCTCATTCAGAATTTGATCAAGACAAATACACCATTGAAATGGTCTTTAGGCCAAGTGTTCCTGACAATGCAGAAAATTGGCAAGTATTTAATGATGATCAACAAATTATTGCCTTCTTGGAAAAGAGAGAAAATTTTGAATAGTTGTACTTTGAAGGAAGTGATTCGGCATTTCGCGAATCAACTACCTCACCCATTCAGGAAGGAGTTGAGAACGAAGATCCTGGTGATGGCATCATTCAACTCAGAGGAAATAAAATTCCCAAAGGGTTGGTTTCACTCGAAGAACTTTTTGACAAACATGACAGGTTTATTAAAGAGAAAGAGCAGGCAGGACCTGCAAATTCTGCTGACTATGAGCAAATTAATATCGGCACCAAGGATAAACCTCGCCTGATCAATATTGGTAAATGTTGCTCGCCTGAGGAGCGCAGGAAATTCATAAATCTCCTTACCAAATATTCTGACGTCTTGGCATATTCATACGAAGATTTGAAGTCTTTCCAACCCAGGGAAATGGAGCATGCCATACCCTTGAAGCCTGGCGCAGTTCCATTCAGGCAAAAGCAAAGACAATATAATCCCAAGATTGCAGGGACAATATTTCATGAAGTTCAAAAGATGCTAGATGCACGAATAGTTTTTCCTATTCGACATTCGACCTGGATAGCTAATATTGTACCGGTTCGCAAGAAAAATGGAGAAATTAGGATTTGCGTGGATTTCCGCAATCTTAATCAGGCGTCCTTGAAGGATAACTACCCACTGCCAGTCATGGACCATATTCTGCAGGCAGTAACTGGATCGGAAATGCTATCTATGCTAGATGGTTTCTCTGGCTATAATCAGATTGAGGTGGCTAGAGAAGATCAACATAAAACTGCATTCACTACCCCCTGGGGTACGTTCGCATATAGAAGAATGCCCTTCGGTTTGATCAATGCTGGTGCAACGTTTCAAAGGGCCATGGATATGGCGTTTGCAGATTATAAGGACAAGATCATTGTGATATACCTAGATGACTTGACAGTGTTTTCAAAGAAGCGAGAAGATCACTTAAGAGATTTAGAGAAAATTTTGCAAAGGTGTAAACTTCATAAGATTTCTCTGAATCCAAAAAAATCTGTGTTTGGAGTTACGGAAGGTAAACTCCTAGGTCATATTGTTTCTAAGGAAGGAACTAAGATCGATCCTACACGTTCAAGCTATAAAGAATCTTTCCTTGCCTACAAGTAAACCTGGAGTCCACTCTTTCTTTGGAAAGGTGAACTTTTTGAGAAGGTTCGTGCCAGATTTCGCCGAGTTGACTAAAGAAATCGCTGATATGATGAAAGGAAAAGAATCTTTCAAATGGTCAAAGGAAGGTAGAGAGGCGTTTGAGCAAATCAAGGGTGCTATTGCAAAAGCTCCTACATTGGTGTGTCCCGATTTTAAGAAGGATTTTATAATTTATTGTTATGCTTCGCCACACACAATCTCTGCCATTTTGACTCAGCACAATCAAGAGGGGATTGAATCTCCTATCGCATTCATGAGTTCGGGATTCAAGAAACATGAACTTAATTACACTCCTCTTGAGAGACATGCGTACGCGGTGGTAAGAGCCCTGAAACACTTCAGGTATTACGTGTTGAATTCTCACACCAAAGTCTTAGTTCCGGACACCGCGGTGAAATCAATGTTGACACAACAGGAACCGGGATCTAAAAGAGGTAATTGGGTCTCCAAGATACAAGAATATGATCTGGACATCAAGCCTACCAAGTTGGTTCGAGGGAGAGGACTCTGCCAACTCATTGCAGAGAATGAACCACGAGATAACTCTGAAGAAGAACTAGTTGAAGGAAATTTACCATTGGTAGTTTTTGTCAGTACCACGGATGAATGGTATTCTGATATTGCCTACTTCCTCACATACGGTGAGTGTCCAGAAAATCTGACAGCTAAAGAGAAACGAGCTATCAAACTAAGAGCTGCCAGATACGTCATTTGGGATAACACGTTGTTCAAGAAAGGAATTGATGGCATGTTCCTCAGATGTGTTGATAAAGAACAACAGCCTAGGTTGTTGGAAGCCTTCCACAATCATGCTTGCGGCGGTCATTTTTCTAGCCCAGTAACAGCCCATAAAATTCTGAGAGCACATTATTACTGGCCCACTATGTTTTCTGATGCTCAGAAATGGGTGACCAAATGTGAAGCCTGTCAACAATTTGTCGGAAGACCAAAGTTGGCGGCACTGCCTTTGAAGCCAGTTGTCATTGAAGAACCCTTTCAACAATGGGGTTTAGATTTCATCGGGGTCTTGAACCCTAATTCCAGCGCTGGTCATACCCACGTACTCACTGCCACTGATTACTTTACAAAATGGGTAGAAGCTATACCGGTGAAACAAACATCTACTGCAGTAATCTGTGATTTCATCAAAGAAAACATATTGGTTCGTTATGGAATTCCTCACAAGATTGTGACTGACAATGCCTCAAATTTTTCTTCTGCAGAGATGATAGGTTTTTGTTATGGATATGGGATATCTTTGTCTCATTCATCAGATTACTACCCGCAGGGAAACGGTCAGGCTGAATCCAGCAACAAAAACCTCATTACCATTGTGCGCAAGTTAGTCGAAGAAAATCAAAGAACTTGGCACAAAAAGTTATACGATGCATTGTGGGCTGACCGCATAACTCCCAAAAGGGCAATCGGGATGTCTCCATTTCAACTTCTGTATGGAACTGATGCTCAAATTCCCGTCACATTGGAGCTACCAGCGTTAAAATTAGCTCAAGCAGTTGATGATGAATGCTTCACCAATGCATTAGATAAAAGAGTCATGTTTCTAACCAAGCTTGAGGAACAAAGAAGTCAAGTGGCCAACAGGATCAAGGAACATCAATCCAAGGTAAAGAAGTTGTTTGACAGGAAAACTAAAGAGAGACAGTTTCAAATCAATGATTTAGTTCTTCTCTGGGATAAAAGACGTGAGCCGAAGGGAAAGCATGGGAAGTTTGACTCACTGTGGTTGGGACCGTTCAAAATAAGACACTTTTGTGGAGATAGTACTTACTACTTGGCATATCCTGATGGAACTCATTTGCCTTTGCCCTACAGTGGGCAGTATCTCAAATATTACCAGAATTGAAAACAGGTCGTTCCCTGTATGTACATAGGTATTTAGGATTTTGGTTTGTTTGTTCCTGTTTTTCGGTCTCCTCTCTCGTGTCGCCCCATTTTTGTGCCCCATCTTTCTGTGATCATGTTCATGACTATTTTGGTCTGGGTCCGTTGCTGCGTCCATAAAGTCCTTGTCCCCAATCAGAGCCAGCTGTTATCAGCCAATTTTGACTGCGCAAAATTGTCAAAAAAGACAATTAAATAATTAAAAATGAGAAAATTTTGAAAAGTATTACTTTGCATGGTTCATTGGACTCCTTGCGATCGTCTTATTTTTGTGATCGTTTCGGTCTTCGTTTCGTGATTTTCGGGCAAGAACTCTTCCCGCCAGGCTATAAAACGCATTAAAATACATTAAAATAATTAATTAATATTTAATTAATTAATTGCTCCTTGTTTGATTAAATTAATCACTTAAGGAGTATTTAATTAAATAAATATAAATTAAGATTCATCCGACAAGTTTTGGTGCCGGGGAAGTTAGCTTTTGTTTCCAACTGCCGGGTTGGCATCCCAAACCCGTTTCCACTTTCTGGCAATTTCCTTCAAATTCCCCGGACGCGGGTTTTCCTTTGCCAATTGCCAAATCATGGATTGGCAAACGGGCATAAAATTCCCCAATTTCCCACATGGGGAAATTGGACGGGGATTGCCAACCCATTTTGCCATTCCCGTTGGCAATTGCCCGTTACTTTTCCCATTTCCCCTGGCAGTTAAGCCACTACCCGGGATGAGAGGAAGTCGAATTAATCCTCGTAACTTCCTCCATCAAACCCGGTGGAAAAAGTCGAAAGAGAAAATATTTTGTTTGACATTATGTAAGAGAAACCCACGCCATTGTGAGCAAAAGAAATTAGTCACAGCAAAAGAAAGAAGAATTAAGGCAAATATATGCGCATTGTTTAAAAAAAAAATAAAAATAAAGAAACATATTCTTGTCATACATCTGTTGCAGCGCTAACAGTGCGCAGCCAAGCATTCGTGGTTTAAGGCAAAGTTTTAGAAACACGAAACGCACATAGTCTGCGTGCGCAGTTTTAGAACCCACGCGCGTGTGAACAAGGGCGCGATGCAGAATGTTGAATGTTATTCATCTTGTTCAATATTAGCACTATCACGGCACGCGCTTTAAAAACTTGCTCTGAAAGCTACAAGCAATCCTACAATAATGCAAATGCAGTGGTGCGGCGCGCAAGTTTGAAATAGCAAAAACGCTGAAGCGCGTGACGAGCAAGTTTGAATTAAAACGAAAACGCGGGGGGCAAGCGTCGTGATCCATACTCTGGAGAACATCATCGATTGATCCTGCGCCCATCTTATCAATCTTGTTTGTATTGCCTACGTAAATAAATAAATAAATAAAATGCAACCCAACCGAAACGCAACGTGGGCAAGTATGTTTTAAAAAAAAAATGAATTGTTTTTGCGACTTGTTATATTCTCGCATCTTCATCTACCTTGAAAGAACAAGTTTTTAATATAAAAAGAAGAGGAAAGAGTTTCATGTGCCAGATTGGAGGAGTTTTTCTTTAATAAAAAGATTTAAAATTTCCTTGCTGCGCATTGAGAAAGAAGGGAACAGCTAAAGACAAGAAAGTTTTCACGCCTTAGCTTAGGGGAAGAAAGGAAACTCCATTCACGTAAATATTAAAATCGGGAGATTTTAATTGTTATTGTCGAGTTAGAATTCGAGCTTGGTCTCGATTTGTTTTTATTAACATACTAAAAGTTGTAATTCGAGACAATTATTATTATCATTTTTAAAATAATAATAATAATAATAAAAAAAAAATATTTTTCTTGCATCGACGGGGTGTTGGAGACTGAGACCCAGCCCCGTTTGCATTGTTTGGCGTGCCTGAGTCACTGCTTTGTTAAATTCATAATGGCCGAAAGATCCAAATCTGCAGGGAGATCGAGGAAGCCAGTGGAAAAATCTAATAAATCTGCCCTGAAATATGAATTCCAAGGAATTATTCCTCCCAGCTCCATTAAGTCGGCGTATGACAACATCACCGATACAAATCTGGGTCACATCAACGTGCAACAGTTTTGCGAGCGAGTGAAAACTGAAGGCAAAACCATTTTCTCTGATAGGCTTTACCACAGTGGCCTACCTCAAGCAGCAGCATTCCCTGTCTCGGTGCAGTGTCCGGAATTGGTGATTGCTTGTGCAGAGCATTACGACCCTGAGAGACGAGGAATTTATAAAGACAACCGCGAGCCTTTCCTCTTAATCACACCTGAACACATTGAGGAGTTGCTCAGGATACCTGATTTTCCTGAGAATGCAGATATCACTCGCCAGTCTGCGCAAGATTTCTGGGACGAAGAACCCCTAAGATGGAGCAAAATGGTTAACAACAATTGGCTGGTAACCAAGAGACCTCGGATTGACAGGCTCCCCAAAGAACTGTACCGCGTTGAGTTCGTGGAAGAGATTGGAGACATGATCACTCTCCTAAGTCGAGTTTTTGGTTTACCTTCTGCAAGGGTCTTCCACCCATGGATGTACCAGTTTATCTGTATCATCCTAGCCAAGAAGGAGTTTGTGGACTGGGCCACCATCATCAGCAACACCATTCACAAGCAATTGATAGAAGTCAAAATGACTGGATGCTTCTACATGACCTCATATCTGACCTATGCAGTAGCACGAAGAAAGCTATTTTCGGGACTTGAAACGAGAGGAATCCTGGGGTCATCAAACAACGTTTTTCACTATTACCCTCAGCTCAGCTTCAAAAATAGTTCTCACCATTTTAGAAGAGTCAATGATGCATTCACCTTCCGCCGTAATCCGAACTTGAATCGAAATACAGAGGAAAGGTTTTCCAAAGAAGCCATGAGTGTCATTTCCCAATGGGGAACCTGGTTTATACAATTTTCATCTTTTTCCTACATCCGTGTGAGTGGCTTTGCTGGGACCCCGTGGAAACTTCCCAAGTACGTCAGTGATAAGTGGGCGTTAATGGAGCTGGCGCGACAATTGTTCCAAGTTCACTGCTTGCTTAGTGACAAGCACCGCCCAGGAATTCATTTCCCGATCCAAATCGGGGAATACCAATGCCCAAACTTATTCAGTGCACAACTAATGGAAAAGGAGTTTTCTCTCATAACCATCCATCCATATGTGAAGAGAGCCCAGTTCGATATCAATGGTTATATGCAAACGATTATGGGAGCGAAGTATCAACATAATCCTACCATGGAGGATTTATGGGCCGCTTGCTCGGATGAACATGAGGTAAGGAGACGGGAGTACTCTCGCCTAACACTTGCTCAGATCAAGGCCTTCCACATCCGGAGTCCTCCCGATTCATTCATAACCGATGATGAAGATGTCGTTGATCCCTCGTACGATGCCATTGCCTTCACACCGTTGCCTCGAATCGACTGGACCAAAAGAGATGAATTTTCTCTCGATGGCAAGAACCAACCAATTATCGAAAGAAGCATATCTTGGTATGATAAGGAACTTGCCAAATTTCAATCAATTCCGAATCCCGTTTCAGAATCACAAAAATTGCCTATATCAGGACACCTCCATTCGACCAAGGTTTCTTCTCGATCAACTTCGTTACCATCCGATCATACACGACATACAAGAAAAGAATGGTTGCCGAAATCCACTTCGCCGAGCAACGTGTCACGAAGAGAGAGATCCAGAGATCCAAACCCTGAAGAAGGAAAGGAGCGTGTGTCTGGATTTTCTACCTCGAGTAGAGATTCTTCCACTCACATCATTAATAGCACTCATACACTGGTAGCAAATGATCCTCAGCCATGCTTCGAACAAACACCCACTCAAGTGCAAGTAATTCAAATATCAAATACTTCGGAGCACGTAGTTCATGAAGAGATTTCCCAAAATCTCCCGAATGATCAGGAAGTGGACATTGAGGTTGTGTCTCCTCAAATCGAGGCCGTTGATAGGATTCAAGAAGGATCTCATGATGTCAGGGATAATGAGGATATTGATTCAAGCTCCAGGATTCTATATGCTGAGATAGTAAATGAAACTCCTTCTTGGGTTGATTCTGAAGTGAAGAAAAGGAAGAGAGTTGTCAAGCCAATCGACATTGATTTTGATGCCCTTTTCAAACTGTCGAATGACGCCATTCCTAAGAAGCCCAAGGTACTTTCTCGAATAATGGTGGATAATGATGGAAACAAGTTTGCAGACCTTGCCATTCCACGAGTGGATAAAGAGCGTAATGCTATGACGCCAGCCGACTATGAAGTTTCCAGACTAGGACTTGGGAGATCCACGTTAGAAAGTGACATGGCGATGGCTCGAGATTCAATTGATATCGTGCTAAAAAGATTGGAGAAATACAAGTCCCAAAATTCTCGGCTCAAGGCTGAAAAGAGTCAATTGGTGGAGTATGTTCAGCATTTGATAAATCCCATATCATCCACCTTCCCAGTACCTGATGCGGTGGCTGCCCCAGATGAAGAGACTCTTAATTTGTCAAAGGAAATAAACACGTTGGGCCATGTCACTAAAACTTGGCTTTCGGAGATTCTCGTTTTGGGCCAGGGAGCGATCAAGACTGCAGTTAAGCTTCATGAAGATATCAGTGTATATCTAGATCCAATTCTTTCTTTCAAAGAAACTTTTGTTTCTACGATATCAAATTTGGATGAGATATTGCCCAGTCTGCAGGAGATGACAAGTATGGAATCTTCAGTGTTGGCTATTGAAGGGATTCTCGAATTTGAACATCGAGGGACACGTTTCCTCTGGTGTCTACATCTCAAATCGAGAAAGACGCTTCTTGTGGATTCTATGATCCATTATGACAACATGTGCAATGAAGTTTTCGCTTCACTTTCCTCAATCCAGGATTTCATAGCTGAAATTCCTTGCAACCTAGTGAATGAGCATAATCAAAGGTGTTCATCGGAGCAGGTAGAAGAACAATTCTCACGATTGTTCAAGGACATGTACACTCCTGCCAACAATTTCTCGTCGGTTTCCATGGAACGGTGTATCAAATTGAAGAACTTGTTTGAGAATGCTCAGTCTAAAATTGTTAATTTTAATGATATGCCAAGTAGAATTCTTGAATTGCAGGTATTTTGTGAGGCTATTCTTCGGCCAAGTGAACCTCCAGAAGAGGAAAAGATGTTTGAAACTTTGGGAAGGTTTAGATCCTTTCAATTATCAAAAGCAGCAGATCCTAATTTCACCGGCGGTGTAGGAAGTTGATTTCTTGATATCTAGCGAATTGGGAGAGTCCATTTCTCATACGTTTGAGATAGGCGGACCCCGTTTCAATGGATAAGGCACTGATTATTATTGTATATTTTTAAAGGTGTTGTTATTTGGGAAACATTGGATATTTTAAGTGATTTCTATTTTTGGGTTGTATTTAATAAAGTTGGTTGGAAAAAGTCAAAGTCACTCAAGTGCCCTATTTAATGTGCATTTAAAACCCTAACTACTTTGTAACCAATTTTTGGGTTATAAAAGGAAGTGAGGGGCTCATTTGTAAGGGTGACTTTGAGAGAGGAGAAGAAGATACTTTTGTGCAAGCTTTGTTTTCAGAAGAAACTTTGTGTTCTTTGTGAAAAACATTTTGGAGTTAATGGAATAAGAACTTTGTGTCTCATTCATTGTCTCTGGTAACATTTGGTGTTCTTATGTTCATTAGATGTTAGGTGTTTAAATCTTGCATGAAAATATTATCTTTGATCTTATTGTCAACATTAGTAATCAGTTGTTCTAGTTCACAATGATCAAGCTCTGACTATCTACTTGCTCATGTGTGTTCCCTTTTGCATGTTCTTGTTTGGCTAACTCAAACTCCGTTTTATTTGTGTTGGTTATTCATCTTTTCTCTTCATGCAATATTAGGCTCTGTTTTTACCTAACTCTTGCATGTTCTTTCAGTCCATTCCATTCCACTCCTTTCTTTCATTTCATTCCATTTCCTTCATTCACTTTTCTTCCATTGATGTTCCAAAACACCCCCCACATACAATTTTGAATGTACAGATGTAAATACAGTTTTGGTTTTCAATAAAGGCAGCCTCACCTTCATTGAGGAGGGACTTCGTTCCCACACTGTTGCATGTCATTTGCATGCGTGCAAATCCATATGCTAACAGTTTTTGGCGACTCACGGGGGATTCAGAAATCGTTAACTCGTGCTTGGTTAAATCTTTATGACTATCCCCTCTGCACAAGCTCCAGTTCTTCAACCAAACCTTGTGCCCGACGAAGATTTCCAAGGAGACATTGCTGCCAACCTTCGAATAGTAGCTTGGGAAAACCGTGAAAGCTTGCAACAATTTGTGGCTGTTGATAGAGCCATTGACAGAGAAATCTACATCGAAGACCTTAGAAGAAGAGCACCCGCACTTGTGGCCAAAAGACCTCTTGGGCACGTGTTGATAGTTGTTCACCGACGCGGTCCTCTTCCACCCAGGTAATAAGTTGTATGACTATTACAGGTAACCCACCTATCTTGCAACCAAATCTTGTTTTTGCAGATACTCAAGAAGACATATCATCAGATTTGAGGCAAGCTATTTGGGAAAAGTGCACAAGTAACCATCATTTTTATCTCGCCGCATCGGTAGAATAGATAAAAGAAAGTTTATGAGAGTTGTTAGAGTTATTCAAAGCAAATAGCTCAAGAAAGAGAGCAAAGAGAAAAGGCTAGAGCTGGTCGGAACACGCTAGTGATCTCTTCACCATAAATATTCCAAGCTGGAAGGAAAGAGGTTTACGCGAGGAGAAAAAGCTAAAGGTCGATCTGACCCTACCTTTGATTTTCAAGGAAAATTCGGTTTCAAGTTATCTCCTCCTAAGAAGAACACACCTCGTAGATCTGCAAGCCTTGCATCAAGTCCTGAAAGAGCAAGCAAGGAAGGAATCACTACCAGTCAAGCACTTGTCCTTGCTCACATTGTTTTACCTACGCATACCACCTTTCCTCCAATGGCAGCCAATGTACCATGGGGAAATGCCATAGGCCCATTGGCCTTACCTGCTCGACATGAACTCCCACGAGGATCAAGAAAGATTCTTCCCAAGTTCGACGGAGATGGGAAGACGTCACCAGAGGATCATATTTCTGCCTTCTTCGCTGCATGTGCTGTTTTTTCAGTAGAATACGAAGATGTTGCTATTCGTCTCTTCATCGAGACATTGCATGATATTGCTGCAGATTGGTTTCATCATCTACCCAATGGATGTAGTACAAGTGTGAATATGAAGTCGAAAGGGAGATTTCGAGAGGTTATCAGCAACAAATTTTTGACTATGGTTTAGCATGGACACTGTAAATCTCACGATGATGGGCATGTGGTACTTGATACATACCATCAAATGGGAGGAGATATAGCTGCTATTCAAGAAATTTTAGGTGGTTGTCGGATGATTAAGGAGAGGTCTTCCACACTGGTTAAGACCTCAAATTAGTTGTTAACAAAGGGGTATTGCATGGATGAGGCTTTGATGAACCAGATCACAGGGAATTTCATCGAGGGGATTCCAGCAAAATAAATCATTTAGGTGAAAGTAGCATAATACCGGGAAGCTCAAGGTGTACAAGAAGTCTCAGGTACTGGAAAAGGGCAAGTCTACATCCATTATACCAGTGCCACTTTCAGATGAAGCTTCTCCAACGTCAACTCACAACTTTAGCTTGACTTGAAGCCCCATGACCTCGTATAGATATTATCATTCCACTGTTGAATCCAACATCATTCGTATTTGTTCCTCAACCACCCATATCTTCACCTCTCCCTGCGGAGAAGTTGAAAGCACAAATGATAGAGTTTGAAAGAGCATTGTCTTTGGACAATTTAGAAGAGGGTAGCCATAACATTGTGGTGAATTCGGATGCAATAGAGTTTGAGCATGAGATGGTGGTAAATTCAGTGACTTCTCATTCCCTGAAGAGAAATTTCTCGTCCTGGTTGGATTTATAAATAGTCCCAGAAGATAGAGAAGAAATCAACTTGGAAGAACATGACTTGCAACTGCTCACGAGTTTAGGCAAAAAAGATAGAAGACCTCAAGTTTCCAAGGTAAATTCAAGGTTGATTATTGAAGAATCAAGGAAGAAGTTTGCTGAGTTATCAGTTCCATCCGAAGGGAAGAAAAAGGGAGAGCTAATGGCGGAAGACATATTAGTAACCAAAATGCCATTGGGTCAAATCACCACATAAGTATTAAAGTAAGATACACAAACATTAATAGATGCTTTATTCCTCAAGATTGATAAGGAGAAGGAAGAGAAAGCCAGACTTAAAGAGCATGTTTCCCTATTGTGTGAGATCATCACTAAGGTTTCCAAACCTTCTTCTCAACCAGTTTTAGTACATGAGCAGGTGAGTAGTCATCTGATTGAAGAAATTGAAGATGCAGGTAATCAGGTTAAAGCTATTAATGAGTGGAAAAGTCAAATCATCCACCAAGACTCAAAACAATTCAAGAAAGTACCAACTAGCCTGGAAGAGATGGAAAGGGCATTATCTCAACTAAAGCAATTGATGACAAGCATAATGGATGAGAATATAGTGGCCGAGAGTAACCTGGATATCTTGGTTAAAATAAATTCACTGTCGGAGGATGTTTTGATTACGAAATAACTTGTGCTGATGGATTGGTGGAAAAGGGTAAGCACTTGGAGATTGTGGTTTCTTTCCACATGGATATTCTCAAGCTTATGCTATAAAGAATGCATTTGCTCGAAGATGATATATTTTAATTGCTAGATAATGTAGTTGCTTTCACTCAAGAAGAAGTAGTTGATGGTATTCCTCACTATATGAGAATCATCCCAAACAAGTTGTTTGCTTCTCTTGAGGAATTACTTTTAATTGTTCAAGAGAAGATTGATGAAGCCGTCATGCCTTTCACATTGGATTCAATTAGCAAACTAGTCAGACTTCACACAGACATCAAAGAATTTTGGCCTAGTTTGGAAGAATTGAATGCAAGCATTGATACTTTGTCCAGAGGATTGTTGCGAGTTCAAGACCGAATAAAAGCTATTGTTAAAATAGATTGGAAAACACTGAATTACATGTTCGACAAGTAGATTGGAAAGCGTGTGGTGTTACAACTAGCATATTTTCTTTCTTCTCTTATTTTTTTATCTCATTTCTTATGTTCTTGGATGAAATTGTAAAATTAAAGTAATTGGTTTAAAAGCTATTACTTTAAGTTATTTGAAAAGGTTCTTTATATAAGTGGCATATGTGCACAACTTTGATCTAGTCTTCAGATGCATGTCACTTAGAGAGGAATTACAAGGGAAAATTTTCCCGTTGTTTTATTTATAGCCTCCACATGTGTGAGTTTAGTTATAGTTTCCTATTTGTAATTTCCCCCTCCATACACTATAAATGGAGGAAGAACCTACAGGTTAAAGGATCACAATTTGTTAATCAACATTCTTGAGTTCCAGACTTTGTGTTATAGCCCTTGATGTCATTTTTGTGAAAGCTGAGGAATTGAATAAAGGTAGATTTCCAGAGAACTTTGTGTCCACGGTGCATTTTCTTCTTACTTCTGTGTGGATCTTTAGATAAACTTTGTGTTATCTGAGATTTAGATTAGAAGCTTTTCTTTTCCTTTACTTCTGAATATTGTGAGATCTACTTGTTTATTTAATCTATATGTACGAGACCAAATCTGTAAATTTTGGTTGAATTACATATATTCCTTTCTTTTTTCCTAAATTGCATTATTTCCCCCTTCGCATATACTTTATAAATAGCTTCTTACTTGCTGCAGAATTGCTTAGCTATGGTTCATGAGCTTTGTGATTAAATTAAAACCCCAGTAAATAGTTAGTAAAGTTTCATACTTACTGCAGTTGATAAACATCTTACATGGGAGCATCACCAAGAAATGAGGGAGATTTATGTCATGTCTACCTAGGTTTTTAGCTGTGCAAACAATCTAGCCAATAATTTTTGGCGACTCTATTAGGGAATAACAATCTTTTAGTAGACTAGAGTTTATCTTGCTAGTTCCCATCCATATTGAAATCTCAACCTAGCTGAATGCCCATTCTACCGATCCATCAAGGCACAAGGAAGGATTGACTATTTTTATATATTGCAAGAGCAGTTTAATTTCAGTCATCCTCCTCGAGTTAGGAGCCGCAGATCCAGTATTTCACCAGGAAGAAGAGTGTAAACTCCTCCAAATCCAGATCATCTTCAACATAATCTAACAACTAGAATTATCTATCAAGTCTACTCTTGGAGAAGACGTGCTCCATTCATCATGCATAATCAGAATTAACCACTTACTCTTATAACACCTTTTCCATGGGGAGAAAATTTTGGGCCTTTGAATCTGAATCCACCTATGCATGAATTTCCTAAAGGATCGAGAAATATTTTCCCAAATTCTTTGGAGACAGAAAACAAAATCTGGATGATCACTTGGCGACATTATTCATATCTTTTGGAGTGTTTGTAGTGGAACATGATGATTTTTCATAATTTTCATTGATACTCTACACGACTTGGCTGGAGAGTGGTTCTATCGATTAGCTCCTAGGACTATAACAAATTGGGCGTCCATGCGTGAGAAATTTCTAAAGAGGTTCAAACCTTCAGAAGACGCTAGTACACCGATGACCCAAATGGTGTATTTGAATAAGGAACCATACGAGAACATGAGGGACTTTATTGCTAAGTTATAAATGATTTTATATAAAATCCCCACTTCTTTTGCACTTAGCGACAAAAATCAAAAGATGTTTTTATAAATGCTTTGCTTCCTGAACTTGGATATCAACTACGAGAGGCATGACCTATGAATATTCTAGAGGCACAAAACGCCGCAATTGAGGTTGAAGATGACTTGATTATGGTTGGTAAAATCAAACAATCTACCCATAAGCCCGATGGAGCTTCTTCAACAAATACTTTTGATCCTCTGCTATATAAGTTAGCCAACAATATGCTACAAATCAAGAAGCAAATGGCTCAAGGAGGAAATGAAACTCCTTCAAGAGCGACTCCTGCTCAGACTTTTAATGGTCAAAATCAAAATCGAAATAGACTTACTACTGCACCACAAAGGTTGGAAATTAAAGTTTGCTCTAAGCAAAAACTTGGAAACAAATGAAGAATATCATAATGTTGGTGATAATGAATCACTCGACAAAGAAGACTTTTTGATCACGTTGGCAAATCGAACATTGGCTACCTGGACTATGAAGGCGATGAGAGCTATTATGAATCTTTTGAAGATTGTGATGTTCATACATTTGTAGTGTTCACAAGGTCTCAAATGTTCCAAAATGTTGAAGCTTCCTCAAGTGGACAAAGGAGAGAAAGAGAATATCCTGGACCAGACGTTACTATTTTGAAAAGATGCAGCCCACTCCCTTATCCGTTGGCTCCAAGAGACAATCATGTAGGTTCCTCTAATCAGCAACAAAGAACAAATGGAAAAACAACTGAAGTAATTCAATCTTTCGATATTATTGATCATATAAAGAATACCAAGATTCAGATGTCAAAATCTAAGTACTTAAGGTCGTTTCCTGATCAATTAAATAGGTTGGTGAAATATGTATAGAGTAATGGTCCCAATACTTCACCAAATAATGCTTCATGGGGCATCTTACCTAATCCAAAAATTACTCCCCCTTTGAATAATGTTGCGACTTCTTCTCCGATACATCTAAAAGGATTGAACCATTTTATGTTTCATTACTTATTAATGGTTATAAATTGAGTAATTGCATTTTAGATTCTGGATCTTCTAACAATGTGATGTCACCAAATGAGTTGATGCTTTGGGTCCCATATTGACATAAACCATTGGAATGTGTTATTTAATGGAAAGAAAAGTACCTTTTGTTGGAAAAATTAAAGATGCACAAGTAGTACTTTCTTCCTTTCCGATAAAATATTGAATATGAAAATCCTTATAGTAGATATTCTAGTATCTTGTCACATGTTATTAAACATGAAATTTTGTAAGGAATTGGGTGGAGAGGTCAAGATGGATTGGTCTTGTGCACATATCCCAATTAAAGGGGTTAATCAAAAGTTGGAACCTAAGAAGAAATCCAAATATACAGTCTCAAATTTTGAAGATCCCGGATCTCGATCCTTTTCAGGAATCGATCGGGGAGCCTACTACTAGAGTTAGATGAAGATAAAGCCCAACCTCGTAATTCAGGAGCCGCATCAATTGGACAACAAATTTTGGACTCTAGAGTTTGATGGTAGCTGTTGTTTGCTTGGATCTGGTGTAGGTGTTGTGCTTATTTCTCCTGAAGGAAAGGTGCATGCACATTCCTTTAAATTAATGTTTGAAAATACTAACAACACAACAGAATACAAAGCACTATTATTAGGAATGGAACAAGCAAGAACCATGGGAATTAAATTACTACATGCATTAGGGGATGTTGAGTTAATTTTCAAGCAGATATGTGGTCTCTATCAGGTTAAAAAATATAAACTACAACATTAAAGAGACCGGTTTTATTCAACTACTTTGGATTTTACGGATTTCTCAGTCTCTTATATCCTTAGGGATAAAAATTCTAGAGTTGATTCACTGGAAGTTACAACAGCTCTATTGACTACAGATTAGCCACCTGCATTCTTTCGACAAGGTGATTATAAAGTAGATATGATTTTTCGTCCAAAGATTCCTGATAATGTTCAGCAGTGGCATATTTTCAATGATGATAAGTAGATTGGTGCTTTTCTCCAACAACAAGACAACTTTGAAGATATATACCATGACGAAGTAATTCACTTCCGAGACAGACCACAGTGGGTGAAGTTGATTCAAATATTGAAGGTAGTCAAGAGATCATTCAACTTAAAGGAAATAAAATTCCTAAAGGATTAGTGTCTCTTGAAGAGATGTTCGATAAGCATGATCAAATGCTAAAAAAGAATAAAGAATGTGGAGAAAGTTCTTCTTCCGATGTGTAACCATTGAATTTGGGAACTAATGATGACCCCAAATTGGTAAAGTTGGGAAAGTATTGTTCTAAGGCGAGAATAAGAAGTTTTCACAAAGCTTCTTAGACAAAATATAGATGTCTTTTCTTGGTCTTATCGGGTCCGAAGACCTATCAACCTACTAAAGTACAACATTATATCCCATTGAAGTAAGAACAAAAACCCTTCAAATAGAAACTATGGTGACACAATCCAACCATTTTAGGTACTATCTTTGTAGAGATTCAGAAACTATTGGATGCAAAGATAATTTTTCCTATACATCATTCTGAGTGGTTGGCCAATATAGTTCCCGTAAGGAAGAAAAGTGGTGAGATTAGATTGTGCATTGATTTTCGAAATATCAATCAAGCCTCATTGAAAGATAATTATCCCATTCCTATTATGGATCATACTCTATAGGTTATCACCGGATATAAGATGTTATCAATGCTTGATGGTTTCTCAGGTTATAACCGAGTTAAAGTGGTCAAGAGGATCAATATAAAACAACATTCATCACACCTTGGGGAACGTTTGCTTATCAGAAAATTCCTTTTGGGTTAATTGATTTTAGAGCCACATTTCATAGAGCTATGGATTTGGCATTTTCTTATCTCAAAGAAAAAATCATAGTGGTTTACCTCGATGATCTGACAGTCTTTTATAAAGTAAGGGGTAATCACATTTCAGATTTCGAAGAAGTCTTCATCTAGTGTTGTAAGCATGGGATTTCTCTAAATCCCAAGAAATCTATTTTTGTTGTAATAGAAGGAAAGTCACAGTTATGGCACATCATTTAAAAAGAATGAACCAAAATAGATCAAGAGCGAGTAAAATCTATTCAAACTTTTCCATTTCCAACATCCAAAAAGGGTGTTCACTCCTTCTTTGGTAAGGTTAATTTTCTCAGGAGATTCATCCTTGACTTCGTTGAAATAACTCGTCATATTTCAAATATGATGAAGAAAACACAAGATTTCAAGTGGAGTGATGAAGGTAAAGAAGCATTGAAGAAGATCAAAACGGCCTTGTCAGAAGCACCAGTCTTGGTATCACTAGATTTTAGTAAAGAATTTATTCTTTACTGTTATTCCTCTGAACACACAATGTCAACAATTTTAATACAGAAAAATCAAGAGGATGTATAAGCCCTGATTTATTTCATGAGTATGCCTTTAAAGGCTTACAAATTAAAGTATACTCCTATGGAAAAACATGCATATGCAGTTGTAAAATCATGCAAGGCATTCAGATATTATATCCTTTCTTCACATATTGTGATTCTTGTTCCAAATCTTTGCTGAAAAAGTGTATTCTCACACAACAAGAACTAGGGCTATTAAGAGGCACACAGGTAACAAAGGTGCAAGAATATGACTTGGATATTAAGCCTACAAATTTGGTTCGAGGAAGAGGATTATGTGAGTTAATGATTGAGACAAGGACAACTAGTCAGAGGAAGCTGAAATTTTTCTTATGGTTCTCTTTATAGATCTGGTAGATGAATGGTATAGTAAAATTGCCTATTTCATAACCTATGGGGAATGCTCGGATCATATTTCTCACAAGTAAAAGTTTACCATTAAATTGAAAGCTGAAGAATTTGTTCTTTGAGATAATGGGATGTATAAGAGAGGGATTGATGGTGTGTTTCTCCAATGTGTGGATAAAGCTCAATGAGGATCAAGCTGTTAAAGAAATTTCATAATATGGCTTGTGGTGGTCATTTATCAGTCCGAGTCACTACACACAAAATCCTCCAAGATAGGTATTATTGGCCCACACTTTTTCAAGATACTTGGATGGGTATCCAAATGCCAAGCGTGCCAACATTTTGTTGGACATGTAAAATTATCTGCATTACCTTTAAAGCCAATTGTAATTGAAGAGCCTTTCCAGCAATGGGGCATGGATTTTATTGGTATGCTCAACCCGGCTTCTAGTGTTGGCCATCATTACATTCTGATAACTACTTATTATTTCAGTAAGTGGGTAGAAGCCATTCCCATTAAAAATGCCACTTCTGCGGAGGTGTGTAATTTTATCAAGGAAAATATTGTCATAAGGTTTGGCGTACCCAATAAAATAGTAGTAGACAATGCTCCTAATTTATCTTCTGAGGAGTTGGTTGAATTTTGTTACACACATGGAATCCATTTGGTACATTCCTATAATTGTACCAAAGAAGGAATGGCCAGGATGAATCAAGTGATAAAAATCAGTAACAATCATGTGCAAGTTGGTAACAGAAAATCAAAGAACTTGGCATAAGAAGTTGTTTGATGCACTATGGGTAGACATGATCACACCGAAGAAAGCTATAGGAATGTCCCCTTTTCAAGTGTTGTATGGAAGAGATGTAAAGTTGCCTTACATTATAATTTCCTACTTTACAAATTTCCAAATCTCTGGAAGATGCTACATTCACGGATGTTGTTGACAAGAGAATAATCTATCTGATTGAATTACGTGAAGTACAGGTTCAAGTAACAAATAGGTTATCAGAACACCAGAGTAAAGTAAAGGTGATATTTGACAAAAAGGCCAAAGAAAGAAAGCTTGAAATTGGTGATTGGGTCCTCCTGTGGGATAAAAGATGTGAACCAAAGGGCATGCACGACAAAATTTGATTCACTGTGGAAAGGGCATTTCACAATGAAAAGGACTGCTGGAATATATAGCTTCACACTTGCTCATCAGGATGGAATTGAACTTTCGTTGCCCTTCAATGGGAAACATTTGAAGCTTTTTCAAATTGACAAAATAGGGTAAAACTCCGTATGTATATAAATAAAGCTTTGGTTGTTTTTATTTTGTTTTTTCGGTGTTGTGTTGTCTTTTGTTGCTTGACCACTGAACCCAAAGGAAAAAATATGAAACTAGAGATGTTGGGATCTCATCTTTACTCCTGTCATTTTGACAGATGTAAAGATGTCCATAGACGAGTCGACTAGTGTCCCCACCATTTCACCCTGAAATCTGGGACTACCCTTTTTTAAAATTTCATTCTTTTCAAAGTAACGGGTCATTTTGTGTTTTTATTACTGCAGTGTTCTCCATTGCTTTAAGGTATTCCCGGATAATCATATAAGCCAATTTCAACAAATACACGCATGCTAAAACTCGTTTCATTTCTAATGCGCCAGTAGCTTTCTTTAGTGAGAAACTGAATGAGGTAAGAAATAACTACTCTACTTATGATGAGGAATTTTATGCAATTGTACAAGCATTAAGGCATTGGAGGCATTACTTAGTGCCTAAGGAGTTTGTGTTATTTACAGACCACATAGCCCTGAAGTATGTGAATACCCAAAAGAATTTGAATAGTAGGCATGTAAAGTGGGTATCATTTTTGCAGGGTTATACTTTTTCTCTAAAACATAAATCTAGAAAACATAATCAAGTTGCAGATGCATTGAGTAGGCGTGTAACTTTGTTTACCACTATGGAAAATGAGGTGGTGGGTTTTGAAGCAATAAAGGGTTTGTATTCTTCTGATTCTGATTTCAAGGATATTGTTGAAAGGTTAATTTTTCCATTGTTAGACAATGCAGGAGATGTCCTGGATGAGTACATTTTATAGGATGGCTACCTATTCAAGGGACGCCAACTATGTATTCCAGTTGGGTCTATGAGAGAGAATATAGTGAAATATTTGCATAGCGAAGGATTGGCTGGGAATTTTGGTAAAGATAAGATGATATCCTTGGTAGAAGAGAAATACTATTGGAAAAATATGAAAAGAGATGTGGTAAGATATGTGGAGAGATGTTGAATTTGCCAAGTCTCGAAAGGCCATGCACAAAATACAGGATTGTATATGCTGTTGCCTATTCCTAAAGTGGCATGGACAGATCTGAGTATGGATTTTGTTTTGGGATTACCAAAAACACAACGAGGTAATGACTCAATTTTTTTGGTTGTTGATAGGTTTTCTAAGATGGTTCATTTTATTTCCTGCAAGAAAACAAGTGATGCGAAAGGTGTAACAGATTTTTTTTTAGAGAAGTTGTTCGTTTGCATGGTGTTCCAGAAACCATTACTTCAGATAGGGACACAAGGTTCTTAAGTTAGTTTTGGTGGACTTTATGGAAGAAATTGGGGACTCAACTACAGTTCAGTAGTGCCTATCATCCTGAGACCGATGGGTAAATAAAGGTGGTAAATTGAAGTTTGGGAAACCTGTTAAGGTGCATTGTTGGGGAAAAGCTGAAACAATGGGACTTAGCATTACCACAAGCTGAGTTTGCATATAATAGTTCCATAAACAGATCCATGGGAAAGTCTCCATTTTCAATTGTGTATGGGAGTAATCAAAATGGGGTGTTAGATTTGAGTACTTACTACTAGTTGATGGTAGAGTCGGTGATGATGCGAAGAATTTTCCGAACATATACAACAATTATAGGAAGAAGTGCAGAAGAAGTTACAAAATAGTAATGATAAGTATAAGGAAATAGCAGATGTGCACAGATGAAGAAAGGTATTTATAGTTGGTGAGTTGGTTATGGTATATCTTGGAAGGAAAGGTTTCTAAAAGGAACCTATAACAAGTCAAGTACAAGAAGATTGGTCCTGGAAAATCGTGAAAAATAAATGATAATGCTTATAAGGTAGAATGGCAAGGGAATTTTGATATTTCTCCAGTGTTTAATGTTTTAGATTTGTATTCTTTTCATGGGGATGGTGTAGAAGGGGATGTTATTGATGAAGTAGTAGATTGGAGGCAACAGGTTTTGGTGAAGAAGAAAGAAGAAGTGGATCAGATTCTAGATAAGAAAACAATGGACACACGACATGGGAAATACACCAAATATTTGGTACATTGGAAAGGACTAGAACAAGAGGACAATACTTGGGTCACAGTGGGAGATTAAGAAGTTGGATGTAGATAAATGGAAGCAGTTTGAAGAAGACAACTTGTAGGAGCTGTGTTTTTTTCAAGCAGGGGAGAATGATGCACCGAATTAGCAGGAACTTGACAAGGTCATAACTTGAGCTCCGAGTGTCTGTTTGAGTCCATTTTTTTAAACCACATGTTTCGATGAGACAAACACAGCAAAAACTAGCCCTACTAGTTGGGGCAAGTTTTGGCACGTATTCGGACCCTACATCTACCATCTTGAGGCCGAAAATTAGGATTTAAGTTGTAGTTCAATTTTTTCCTATTTTTGAGCATTGGTTAATTCTAGTCTATTAGTTGCATTATGAGTTAGAAAGTTGGCAATTCCTCTAATTTAGGGATGTAGAAGATGCATGGAAAATTATGTGCCCGTATAAATAAGCATACGAACTTACTAAGAATAGCAGGTTCTAGTAAACTGCTAAAAATAGTAATTTCCGCCACCTAGAGTAGATTTAGTCGAGTTAGTTAGAGTTTACTTGGAAACTCGAGTTGGGAGTTGTTTTCCTATTTAGGAAACATTGTAATTAATTATTGAATAATGAAGAAGGAGATTTATTTCTTTTGGATTTCATGTTATTTGCAGAATATCAAGTTTGTTAGAATTTGGCTACATTAATTTCTTCTCTAGATTTTGTGCGAGATAATAAATAAATAAATTGTGTCACAAGTGAACCCCGCTAAAGATTTTCATGCGGTATTTTTGCTTCTCGGTAGAGTATTCACCAGGGAAGAGTTTTTTTTTTTTTTTTTAAACGCTTTTGACCGGAGCTATGAACCAGGGGGTTGACAGGACCCCACCCAATACAAAAGAAAAGACAAAGAAGACCACACCAAAAAACCCAGGAACCACCGAAGACACGAAAACCAAGAAAGTAGCCGAGCCCCGAACACAAGACCACGATCAGCCCCTCACACATTACCACCCCGAATAGGGATCATGCAAGAGGGGCAGATAAATAAAGAAAGGCTCGCAAGACACCAAATCCATGTGCTTTAACAGAAAGACCCACATCACCGAAAGAGATGAAACCAACGTGGGCAAACGAAACCAACACAGACCACCCAAAAATGCAAAAGCCATGACAAACCAAAAAAAAAAAAACCACCAAATGGCCACATAACCAAGGAAGCTAACTAAAGTAGAACCACCCACAACAAGCAAGCAACCAAGAACCGAAGCACCCAAACACCAAAAACCAAAGTGGCAAGGCCACCCAACAATCCAAAACCAACGATTTCATGCCTCAAACAGATGCACCCGCAAGATCGAAGACCCCAATAGCTGTAAATAACTAGCCATAAACTGACCCCCACTCAAACCACACTCAAACATGACCAAGAGGCAACACCATACCCGGAACCACACACATACGAAACCACCGCAGATCACAACACCCCAAAACCAAAAACAGTGAACGCCAAGACAAGCAAAGGGATAAGACGAAGAAAAGCCAGAAAAGGTTGTGGTTTCTTCCTGATATGACGCTTGGGAAACCAAGACAGTCAATCCCTTAACAAAAAAATCGGGGAAGAAGAACCCCATCAGACAAGGAGGGAACCAAGACCCAACCGAAGCTCATCCGTGTGACCAAAAATGACCCCTTCCACCAGACAGAACCAGAAGAAACCAAACTGAGAAGCGGGTAAGAAAGCCTCCTCTACGGCCGCACCAACAAAGAACCAAAACCTCCTACCAAAATGATCTACACATCCCAAATCTGATCAAAACCTAGGCACCCCTACGATGGCGAAGTGAAACGGAACATATCCAAGAAAGAAATGAGACCGGAGGTGAAACCAGCTCTAAAACAAGATCCAGCTCCACCAAAAGAACCTCATAAAATGATGAGGCACCTTTGGAAAAAGGCTCAACGTCCAGCCCCAATGATGATTAAGGGAGCAAGAATGAATCTTGGCGAAGGTAGACACCAGAAAGGCAACGGAAAAGGAGCAAAAGAAACGGGGCCTATATTACCTCTGATAACCGACAAAAAGGCCTTCACATCCTGGCTCAGGATGTACCCAGCAAAACGGTTGGCTTCCTCCAAAATCCCCATAGCTAGACTCTCCTCGAGTGGGCCGGAACACAAAACCAGCTCTTTCATGTAGCACTCCACAAGACGCAAAGAGAGAGCGTCAAGCTGAGCCACCTCACTAGCACCCTGAACCTTCACCCAACTCGATTCTCCAGCATCACCACAAGCCAACATTTCTTGCTTGATCCAAAACCCTAGCGCCTCATTTTCACCCAGCTTTTTTAATCACAAAAATATTGCTTGTATTAAAATTACCAGGGAAGAGTTTTTACTAACCATCTATTCGGCAGGTTATTTTCAAAGCAATTATTTGCAACTTCTGGCAATGTTTTTTATTTTTATTTATTTCTTTTGTGTTTGTTTTCGCTTTTTTCGTCAATCATCTGCTAATTCCCCTTGATCCGTTCATTCATCTCTCGTATAGCTTGTTTAATTGCCTATAATTTCTAGAAGTCATCCACGGCCTCAGACAAAGAAATAAATTAATAGTGGAGTGCTAATTTCTGGCAAAGAAGGAAGGATGCAAGTCGCACTTTTGTGAAATAAGCTTCTAGGATGCAAGTCACACTTTTTGGAAGGAGAGATTTTAAGTGCCAATGGGAATTTTGGTGTTAGAAGGAAGGTGGGAGTTTAGAGCCTTCATGGAAGGTTGTTTTTTCCCATTATTAAAGTTAAATCACTTAAGTGCCAATGGGGATTTCAGTGTTGGCAGGAAGCTGGGAATTTAGAGCCTTCCTGGAGGGTAGTTTTTTCGCATTATGAAAGATAAATCACTTAAAGTACAAATGGGAATTTTGGGGCTGCCAGGAAGGGTAATAATTCCCATCAAAGAAGTTTTATTCACCCATGCAAGTCGCACTTTTGGAAAAGAGCTCTCTTTTATGCTAGTCACACTTTTGGAAAAGAGCTCTCTTTTATGCAAGTCACACTTTTTGGAAGGAGGGATTTTAAGTGCCAATGGGAATTTTGGTGGTGGAAGGAAGATGGGAATTTGGAGCCTTCCTGGAAGGTTGTTTTTTCCCATCATTAAAGTTAAATCACTTAAGTGAAAGATGGGAATTTTGGAGTTGTCTGGAAGGGTAAAAATTCCCACTTCCTTGCCTTCTTATTTTTAACATGACTTCTAGCCAAAAAGTGCGACTCCTTGGCAAAAGTGCATGCTTTAAATAATATTTATTTTATTTATTCCAAGATAAAGTTGGTGCCACAAATAGGAGGAAAGTTAAAGCATGAAGGAAGGCTAAAAATAAGAAAAATAAGCTTGCTAAAAATAAAGAAAATAATTGAAAGGAAAAGTAAACTAAATCAGAAAACTTGGGTACCTAAATTGAGAGAAAAAGCATAACTTATTATTAATAATTGCAAAAATAAGAAGAGGAAATTATTAAATTTAGCATGTAGTTTCCTATATAAGCATGTGACGCCATAAGGAGAAGATGATTAATTCTTTTAGGTGGAGCATGCTGCCCTGGAGAAGTTTGGCGCTAAAGGAAGGAGTGGTTAGCATTAAAAATATTTTTATTGTCGAAAACATCTAGTTTTGACGCTTATGGTTGGAGAAGATTTCTTTTATTATTCGATCATCTACATGTTGGTATAAGTGCACAAGTGAATTAAATAATGTTTTAACTTGCTTGACATGCAATCAAAGTCTTGAATTTTAGGGCAGCATGCTTTATAAGCATATTTTGGTGATAGAAATTAGGCATTCATACCATGGAATCCATGTTTGTTTGAATCATTTGCAAGTATTCATCATAGGTTCTTGTATTGGTGAAAATAAGGCAAAATCAATGTCAGATACATTGAATATATCTTCTGAATCAAGAAGAATTACAGGATCTACAAAAATTGATCGAATTGCAAGGTCTTCTGCAAAAATAAAAGAATAAGAGTTCGATAAAAGATTGTTCCAGGCATGATGAAGCATGATGAAAGAGAAGGGTCAACATAATCATGCATTGTTTCCAGGCTTACTGAAATCAATGATATAGACATAGGCCCTAAACCTGTCACTAATTTAATTGATAGATCCAAAGCCACCGGAAGATCATCTCTTATGTGGGC
Source organism: Taxus wallichiana var. yunnanensis (assembly GCA_018340775.1). Classification (NCBI taxonomy): domain Eukaryota; kingdom Viridiplantae; phylum Streptophyta; class Pinopsida; order Cupressales; family Taxaceae; genus Taxus; species Taxus wallichiana. The sequence goes on along the minus strand of CM031241.1, from coordinate 493,245,457 downwards.
AATAAAAAGTAGTGGGATTATTCAAGCTGCAACGTTTCCAGTCACAACCCAATTTCCTAAGTTTTTTATGGAGTGTGCAAGGTATTATCATCCTCTTTCTAAGATAGTGCGAGATTTTGCAGGAAAGACAATAATCAGGTTGGATGCACAATTCATTAATTATTGCCTGAATCTTTCAAAGACGGCCTGCCGATGATTGCAATTAGCATGCAGGATGTTGGTAATAGATGGGAAAAGCATAAAGCATATTGTGTGGGTATAATGAATAGCAGATACATGAAGAAGTCCAGACCACCATCGAAATTCCCGAGGACTCTTCCAAAATCCAATCTTTTGCAGGAAGTTGATGATATCACCAAATTGCTTTACATGATAAATGGGGAAGCTAATACCAATAACTTCCACTCATGGATGCATGCCTTTGTGAGGACCATTGAGATTAATAGAGTTGATTCGATAATTAATTGGAGATCATCAGTGACAACATCAGCAAGCAATTTCGAAGTGTGAGGTGGACATTCAACTTCAAAATGACTTCATAACTTGTATATACATCACCCTCTCAGAGGATATTTTCCAAACTGTATAGATGGGGCATATTGTCAAAAGATCTTATTTATGAGTGTTTCCCGTAGTTGACTATTCCTGAATGCTATAAGGATTACATGACAGTCAACGATGGATTCTTCTACATATTCATTTGAAAATTAAATGGTGATATGAAGACCAACAGAGTGAGCAAATAAGTTGTCTCCTAGCATGGTTGTCTCTTCTTCGTGTTTGTGGACTTCACATATCTTAGGGTTAGTGGTTTCTCGGAGAACCATTTAAGTTGCCAATGTACCCAAGTGACAAGTCGGTCATCATAGATTTATGTAGGAAACTCATGGAGATACATGACTTGCGGTTAAAACAACACAAATCTACGAGTATCTTTCCAATCACAAGTGGGTCATTATAGCTATCAAAGCATCCACAGAGCGAGGAGTTAAGCAGAAATGTTTTTGGGTATGAGGATGAGTTCTTCCCGCACGGATGAAATTTCAACCATATGGGATAGAAAATAGGAAAGTCTCCCAGAATACTCACATGTACCTTCACTAGAAGACTTTTGGATGAAGTGCGGAGAAAATATGAAGTCAAGAAGGGAGATTTCGTGAGGTTATCGGTCAAAAATTTCGACTATGGTTTAGCATGGATGCCTGCAAATCTCACAGATGATGGGAATTTTTACTTGAAATGTACCATAAAATGGGAGGAGATAGAGCTGCTCTTCAAGAAAGTGTAGGCGGTTGTCAGACAATTGAGGAGAGGTCTTCCGCAGTTCTGGTTAACACCTCAAATTGGTTGTTAACAAAGGGGTATTGCATGGACGAGGCTTTGATGAACTAGATCACAAGGAATTTCATTGCAGGGGATCCCAACAAAAGAAAGCATGAAGGTGAAAGTAGCAGAAGACCAGAGAAGCTCAAGGTGTACAAGAAGTCTCAGGTATTGGAAAAGGACAAGTCTACATCCATTATACCAGTGCCACTTTCAAACGAAGCTTCTCTAATGTCAACTCACAACACTTCGGCAACCCCAGGACCTCAGGCAGATATTATCATTCCACCGTTGAATCCAACATCATTCGTATTTATTTCCCAGCCACCTAGATCTTCACCTCTCCCTATGGAGAAGTTGAAAGCACAAATGGTAGAGTTTGAAAGAGCATTGTCTTTGGACAATTCAAAAGAGGATAACCATAACACTATGGTGAATTCGGATGCATTAGAGTCTAAGCATAAGATGGTGGTACATTCATTGAATTCTCATTCCCCGAAGAGAAATTTCTCATCCTGGTTGGATTTGTGAAAAGTAATAGATGATAGAGAAGAGATCAACTTGGAAGAACATGACTTGCAGTTGCTCATGAGTTGAGGCAGAAAAGATAAAAAACCTAAAGTTGCCAAGGAAACTTCAAGGTTGTTATTGAAGAATCAGGGTAGAAGTTTGTTGAGTTATGAGTTCTATCCGAAGGGAAGAAAATGGGAGAGCTAACAATGGTAGACATATCGCAACCAAAGTCTCATTGGGTCAAATCACCACAGAATGATTAAAGCAAGACACACAAACATTAATAGATGCTTTATTCCTCAAGCTTGACAAGGAGAAGGCAAAGAAAGTGAGACTTCAAGATCATATTCCCTAGTTGTGTGAGATCATCACTAAGGTTTCTAAACCTTCCTCTCAGTTAGTTTTAGCACATGAGCAAGTGAGTAGCCATCTGATTGAAGAAATTGAAGATGTAGGTAATCAGGTTAAAGCTATTAATGAGTGGAAAAGTCAAATCATCCACTAAGCCTCAAAAAAATTCAAGGAAGTACTAGCTATCCTAGAAGATATGAAAATGGCATTATCTCAGCTAAAGCAATTGATGACAAGCATAGTGGATGAGAATATAGTGGTCGAGAGTAACCTTGATTTCTTGGTTAAAATAAATTCACTTTCGGAGGATGTTTTGATTACGTAACAACTTGTGCCCGATGGATTGTTGGAAAATGGTAAGCGATTGGAGATTGTGGTTTCTTTCCTCATTGAGATTTTTCAAGCTTATGTTGGAAAAAATGCGATTCTTGCCAAGATAATATATTTTCATTGCCAGATAATGTAGTTGCTTTCACTCAAGAAGAGGTAGTTGATGGTATTCCTCACTATACGAGAATCATCCTAAACAATTTTCTTTCTTCCCTTGAGGAATTACTTTTAATTAATCAGAAGAAGATTGATGAAGTCATCATGCCTTTCACACTGGATTCAATTAGCAAACTAGTGAGACTTCACACAAACATCAAATAATTTAGGCCTAGTTTGGAAGAAGTGAAGGCAAACATTGATACTTTGTCTAGAGGATTGTTGCAGTTCAAGATTGAGAAAGAAGCTATTGTTAAAACAGATGGGAAAACACTGAATTACATGTTCGACAAGTATATTCAATATCATATTTTCTTTCTTCTCTTATTTTTTCTCTCATTTCCTATGTTCTTGGACAAAATTGTAAAATTAAAGTAATTGGTTTAAAAGCTATTACTTTAAGCTATTTGAAAAGGTTCTTTATATAAGTGGCAGATGTGCACAACTTTGATCTAGTCTTCAGATGCATGTCACTTAGAGAGGAATTCCAAGGGAATTTTTTTGTGTTGTTTCCTTTATAGCTTCCACATGTGTGAGTTTAGTTATAGTTTCCTATTTGTAATTTCCCCCTCCATACACTATAAATGGAGGAAGAACCTCTGGGTTGAAAGGATCACAATTTGTTAATCAACATTCTTGAGTTCCAGACTTTGTGTTGCAGCCCTTGATGTCATTTTTGTGAAAGTTGAGGAATTGATTAAAGGTAGATTTCCGAGAAAATTTATGTCCACAAAGTGCATTTTCTTCTTACTACGTGTGGATCTTTAGATAAAGTTTTTGCTATCCGAGATGTATATTAGAAGCTTTTCTTTTCCTTTACTTACGGATATTGTGGGATCTACTTGTTTATTTAATCTATATGTATGAGACCAAATCTATAAACTATTGGTTGAATTAGATATCATCCTTTCTTCTTTCCTAAATTCCATTATTTCCCCCTCGCAAATACTTCATAAATAGTTTCTTACTTGCCGCATGAATGCTTAGCTATGGTTCATTAGCTTTGTGATTAAAGTAAAACCCCAGTAAATAGTTATTAAAGTTTCATACTTACCGATTGATAAACATCTTACATGGAAGCCTTCTTTGTAAATGAGGGAGATTTATCTCATGATCGCTAGGTTTTTAGTCATGTGCAAAAAATTGACTAAGTATGAAGTTGAATGCGGAAGGTGTCCACGTGTCCCTTGGCACACCGAGGGCATGGAGCGTAGAAGGGGTGTTCTCAAAATTGTGCCGCATCACCCACATGTCCTAGGCTTGATAAAGTTACCTGACAGGTTGAAACTTCAAGAACATAGTAGAGACACACATGGTCTCCACGTGTCGCCCGAGCACAATTTCAAATAAAGAGAAAGAAGGAAGGCCCTCAAACAAGCACATGACCTCTATGTAGACACCTAAAAAATGCTTACACTTAGCATTTCATGCAATCCAGGTAATTAACGACACTTTGTTGATCAATCCTTCTTTGCTCCATTCTCGAATGCCCATTCACGACACTCTTTCGGTCGTATTCCTCATATAATCGACTTATTTGGCTAAAATATCTCTCATTATCTAAACATTCCTCCTTTCGACCATTCGAACCTCCCTAGTTCTCTCTATCCTACTTCTATTGGCCTTGTAAGCTATCACTCACAATTGGTTATCTAGACCCCTCCCAACTCTCAATGAGTCTCTAATCACTTGCTAATCAATTTTAACTAGCCTAAACCCTAGTTAACTAGCCTAAACATAGCTTAACTAATCCTAAAGAATGTTTATCCTAATCTAATCTAAAAGTGATTTTTGAGATTTAGTCCCACATGCACCCAAAGTTCAACATCCTCTCATTTGGAAATCTATAAATAGAAGGGTCATCCCTCCCTTTCAAACTTACAACTTCACATTTGGAAATATTGGCATTAGACCTCATTTGCATTAGCCAATCTAATAGGCATTTGATCTTGGCTATCCTCCATTGTTGAAGCTCCTCCATCTTTCATCCTTAACTTCATAGTAGGTTAGTAGGAGGGTATCTAACTTGGCCTTAAAGCCATTTTAGAGAGACCTCTTCACCTCCATTGAAGCAAGCAACAAATCTAATTTGATTGCTCATAGGTTTAACTAGGTTTAATTTATGTTTTAAGTAATCATAGAGTAGTTAGAGATAAAATGATAGTGTTTTAGTTTAATTCATTATTGTAGAAGTTATCTTGTTTAGCACTCATCTTGATGTTTATGATAGGTTTAGTTAGATCATGGAACTACTTAGCTAGTTTCTTGTTTATTAACATAACTAATCTTCTCATGCATACATTTGGCACACTCGGTGGGACACTTATGTCCATCCTCCATTAATGGAGGTCTTTTGAGTTCTTCAAAGTTCATTTGCAAGTTTTTTTAAGTTAAAACAACTTGTTATTTGCTCATTTCTATTTCTAACACTAGCTAAATCACGCTTATTTGCATATGTTTTGTGGGTTTGAACTAGAAATAGGATACTTTGACTAACAACTAACTTGTTTGCTCTTAAAATTTTTCGAATCCATGAGTTTTGCAGGTTTTTCACAAGGTACGCGTAGGTGTTGTAAGGGAGAGTGTCCATGTTGAAACCCTAGCGTTCCGTCAGAACAGAGCGCACTGTCTAGTTGTACTTATCATTAACAGGGTTTCTCTTTGCAGGGACACGTACGCGTCTACATCGGTGGGTCGACATCTCCGTCTCTCTGGCTGCGTTTGTGTAAATAACCCCACTATGTAAAAATTGAAAAAAAAATTTATGCTTGGCCGCGTCTCTGTCAAAACGTGAGCGTCTACATTGGTTAGGGAGCTTACATGTCTCTCAAAAATGGAGGTGAAGAGGTCTCTCTAAAATGGCTACAAGGCCAAGTTAGATACCCTCCTACTAACCTACTATGAAGTTAAGGATGCAAGATGGAGGAACTTCAATGATGGAGGATAGCCAAGATCAAGTGCCTATTAGCTTGGCTAATGCAAATGAGGTCTAATGCCAATATCTCCAAATGTGAGAGAGAAGGACTTGTGAGTGAAGTTGTAAGTTTGAAAGGGATGGGCAACCCTTCTATTTATAGATTTCCAAATGAGAGGATGTTAAACTTTGGGTGCATGTGGGACTAAATCTCAAAAAGCACTTTTAGATTAGATTAGGATAAACATGCTTTAGGATTAGTTAAGATAGGTTTAGGCTAGTTAACTAGGGTTTAGGCTAGTTAAACTTGATTAGCAAGTGATTAGAGACTCATTGAGAGTTGGGAGGGGTCCGGTAACCAATTGTGGTGATAGATAGCCTACGAAGCCAATAGAAGTGGTCTAGAGAGAACTAGGGAGGTTTTGAATGGTCGAAAGGAGGAATGTTTAGCTAATAAGAGAGATTTTAGCCAAATAAGTTGATTATATGAGGAATACAACCAAAAGAGTGTCGTGAATGGGCAATCGAGAATGGAACGAAGAAGGGTTGATCAATGAAGTGTCGTTAATTTCCTGGATTGGATGAAATGCTAAGTGTAAGCATTTTGTAGGTATCTACACCCTCCACGTGTCTCTCAAGCGCAGTTGGAAGAAAAATCTTCGAAAGGCCCCAAACAAGCACATGACCTCCACGTGGTAGAAAATAATCATCATCGACCAAGGGAGTGCAAGTTGGATGAATTAAAGGCAATCGGAAATATCACCAATAGGTAGTTAAGACATTGACCCAAAAATGAAAAATATTATAAGAATTTATTGAATGTTGTCGATGGAAGTTATTATTCTAAACATTGAAGCGAGAGACAAGAAGATATATTAAGGAATGTTCTAGTCCAGGATCAAAAAAAGGAGGAAAAATATAGAAAAGAAACATACTGGAGACGCGGAAGGGATTCTAGGCTTAGTTATTGTATTGGCTAGCCTTAGCAAGACTTTGTTATAGAAGGAAGTTGTAATCTATGCCATATTGGCCTTATGTATTATTTTCTCTATGAATAAAGAGTTCTTGTTCTGCATCTTAGATTTCAATATTCTCGTGTCTTTCTTCTTTCATTGCTACTAGTTTTAGATAAATTTGAAGATCTATCATGTTATACGCCCTTGGGTTTTCTTTATGTATCTATTATCTGCATATTGTTATGTTTTACACCTTCTCGGCCTCTGATAATCTAAGATACTTCTAAAATAGTAGATCATACTAAAACGCTCTTCAAACTATTTTAAGTAGTTTCCCAGGATCCATCTCTGTGTCTTCTAAGATCTGTTTGCCGTATCACCTTAGTTAATTTTACATTTTATTTCAGTTTTCCTCTAACCTTATCTCACACCATAGAGAAGAGCCAACTTCTTTAAAATCTAGAGGTTATCTTAGGGCACATATCCCACTTCCCTAAGGTATCCCACGACTCGACGGTTCTTCCACAAAGAAAATTGTCAATAGTTAGTATTAGGCTTAGGGTAATTCATAAAGAATTAAATATAAGGTAGGAAATAATATATGCATTATTGAGGGTTAGGTTTAAAGTTTTATACGATATAATATTAGGAAAAGCCTCGTAGAAAAAATAGTGTAGGTTTAGAATGGTATGGTATATAATATAGGTAGAGTAATATATATATATATATATATATATATATATATATATATATATATATATATATATATATATATATATATATATATAATATGTTATATTTGTTAATACATATTATATTGAATACATATAATGTATAAGGCCATAATAATTGATTATATATATTATTATTATATGTAATATACTATTAATATAATTTGTTTAATGGTTATAATAAAGTTGTAATATTTATAACATAATATTATTTTTAATGTTATTAACAATTTTTTTTTAAATATTTAGATAGAGACATACAAGTATAATATACTTCACATTATATTATAGTGTTTAATGTATTACGTAATGTGCAAGATATAACATATTATACCAAATAATATTGATATGGTTATTACATTCATTACCATACTAATTTTACGTTATAATAATATAGTATATATAATAGTATTTAACGTTACTAATGCCCATAAAGTTGTTATTATACGTTCATAGTATACATCATTTTTATAATGTGGAAATGATGTTATTGATTATAATGATTATATCGTTATCAAAGAAAATAAATATAACATTTCTAACCAAATAGTATTGTAGTGTTTTAACATAGCATAGTGCACTATAACATGTAGAATTATAAAATATACAATGAAGCGTAATGAACTAGTGTGGGGTTTAGTCTCTTCGAAACATCGATAAAATATGAAGGATGCAGAGAATATTAGCATGGCCCCTATGCAAGGATGACTCACACAATCAAGGAATGACTTGTTCTGGTTTTGTATTGCCGTGGATTAAAGGAAAAAAATTATTCCATAATTTTTCCACCTCTAACTTAGTTGTTTTGTGAGTAAAATTTTTGGGGTGTCACAATAGGTAACCTTATGTATTCAAAAACATTTAGACCTGATATCATGTTGGTAGTCCATTTGGTTGGAAGGTTTTAAGAAGACCCAAGGGAAATTCATCTACAAACAAATCAAAATAATTTTCAGGTATGTCACAGGGACATTGGACTATGGTTTTTGGTATCCAAAGTGCGATGAATTTCAGATTAAATATTTTACAAATGCTGATTGGGAAAGCAACATAGATGATAGAAAAATCACAATTGGTGGAGCCTTCTTTGTAGGTAAGTGCCTTGTTTCATGGTTCAGTAAAAAGTAATCTCGTGTAGCTCTTTCTACTTGTGAGGATAAGTATGTTGCAATAACCATCTATTGTACACAAGTGATGTGGATGAAACAAACTCTTGAAGACTATGAAATTGAGAGTGAAGGTCTTATTCCTTTATACTGTGATAGCACAAATGTTTTAAAGAATCCAGTGTTGCATTCTAAGACAAACACATACCCATCAAGTATCACTTTTTGAGGGAACAAGTTAATGAGCAAAGAATAAGGCTTGAACATGTGTCTACAAAGGAAGAAGTAGCTGATATAATGACTAAACCTCTACCAAGAGCATCTTTTGAATAGTTAAGGCATAAATTGGGGTAAGATCAGCCCCTAACAGTCACTAAATATCTCAGAATGATAGGGGAGCAGATCAAGTGCCAAAGTTGCTCCAAGAAGGCTCAGGTTGAGTCTAGATAGGGGGAGTTAGTTCTCTAACCCAAGGCACAAGTCAAAAAGCTCATAAAAGGATTTTATAGAAAGTGAAAGGGTTAAATATCTTAGGGGGCGTATTATAGGTGTTTGATGAAGAAAGTCTTGCAGCTTGATTGTGTTTCATTAAGCAAAAGAGAAACTATTTTCCAAGAATAAAATATAGAGGTAAGAACATGATTTATCATGTTTTTATTTCATGCTACTCATGTTGTTGTATGTGTGTACCTTTGTCATAGATGTCAAAGGGGAGAGAGTGTATCAGAAACAAGAATTCATTGGCTTGTATATATCTGAAGATGTTGGTGCATTGGTTTTCCATCAAAGTTTCTGAGCTTGTTGCCATCAATGACAAAGGGGGAGATTGTTGAACCCTGTTGCATTGGTTGGTGTTGTCATTGATGTCACATGGAATTGATGGCAAAGGAGGAGTGAAGGAGTGAAATTTTGTGCATATAAGTGTGTGACAAGAGCCTCGTGGATTGTTTCAATCTTGTAAAGAATAGAGAATAAGTGTAAAGGATTGTTTCAGTTAAAACTTGCAAGTGGTCAATGGCCAAAAGAGTTTCAAGTGCTTATTCCAACATGTGCAAGATCCTTTAGAGGTCATGGGTATTTTTGTCTTTAAGAACTCAAAAAGATATTTCTAACAAGTCCAAGTTTACGCAATTTGGAGCTCTTTGGAGGAAGTTATGGCCGTTCAAGTTTTTCAGTGTCGATGAGTAGGATTTAATTATATTTCGGATCTGTGTGACGAGGAAAATCAAACAAAGGTCAACATAATTCAATATGCTTCACACATCCACACTCCTAAAACCTGACAAATAGGTGTAATAATTAGATTAGATAAAATTTTGGGTCCGCCCAGCAGTTGTGAAGAAAAGAAGACAAATTGAACAAAATAAAGGTGTTCTAACACCGTGAAATGCGAAGATACATGGAGCCTTTTGATTGGCTCTGCTTTTCGCTCTGTCATATACGTAATCAAAAGTCCGACATTTCAAAGGTATGTGGAGCTTTCCTATTAGATTATGTGTCGCAGTGGCTAGTGGAGGTTAAGAAAATCCTAACAAGTGTAAAGGGCATGGAGCTTCCTTATTGGTTTGCTACTCATAGTGGCCAGTGGAGGATAAGAAAATCTTGACAAGTACGAAGGGCATGGAGATTCCTTATTGGCTAGCTTTTCACAAGTAGTCAATGGAGGTTAAGGAAAGTTTGACAAGTGCAAAGTGTATGGAGATTTATCATTGGATAGAATTTCACAAATGGTACACACTTGTGACAAAAGATATGTCAATGAAGGTAGAGACATGCGATCTAAGCGAGAGGGTGTCACTTGGTAATTCAATGTGACGATCGAAGATGGACACATGGTAGTATTCCGCCATATTTCTGAAAGATGGTTGTGGGCGGAAATGAAATCCTCGGAATGAGCCAAAGTTGTAATATTTTTTGGGTATGCGGAAGTCTAAAGGAGGTGACATGTGGATGAGGTAACATGGCTAATCGCACAAACGTTGGAAATCTCTGCAGAAAATCGATAATGACACGTGTCTGAAGTATGAGACCAAAGAAAAGGAAAAGAGCAGAGGTACTATTGAATATTTTCATGCTCATATTTAGAATTAAAAATTCATCAAATATCAAGATTGCGCCAATGAAATTAATTGAAAATTTGAAATTAAGTCCGTAAGGAGATCAAAAGGTGTTGCAAAATAAATTTCCTTGATTCATCTTGAAACTTAGGAGAAATTCATAACAAAAATTTTCTTAGTCGAAGATTCTCGTGAAGAAGCTCAAAAGTCATGGATCATGAAACATCATTATTCAAAGTGAAGGAGCTTATGGAGAAGGTCAAAAGTTACTTTCATGGAGTAGTTTGAAGAAGTACCATTTGTCAATCTACAAACACAAAGTTCTATGAGGAAGGATGGTCATGTTAAGGGTCATAAAACATGAAAAGTCAAGAGTCATGCATGAGAGTATTGCTTGTTTATTTAAGCTCATTTTTAAGCATGTAAATGTTGTTGTTGAATGGAGAGTTGTGTTGAAAGAGTGCAGAGTTGAGAGCATGTGTTGAGAAAATTGTTCGTGCATTAAAACCATGAAGACCAACAGAGAGAAGAAGAAGAATGAGTAAATTTAGAGGTCACCATTAGATGTAGAAGACATAAAACCAAGTGTGATATAAATTCGATAAAGTCTAAGTTACGGCTTGGCATGTGTGGAGTTTTTCTTCCCCGCAAGTTGAATCTTACTAAAGGACAACTGTTGTTGGATTGAATTTAGGAGTTGTAGCTTCAAGACAAGTAGCATATTTTCGAAGACCGACTGGTAGCTTGGTTGAATTATGGATTTGTAGCTCTAGATTGAGTTGAAGCTCAATCATGAAATCATGTAACATTTGCAGGACATTTCTTTCCTAAGCCTAGTTCTTGGTTTCAATGCGTTTTTGTCCTGTATAGGTTTCCCACATTAAATTTGGTTTCGACATGTGTCCGTGAATGCTTGTTTATTTTCTCTCTCCTAGTTGAATATGCATGTTTAACTTGATTAAGGTGATTTGAATTAGATGATTAATCAATTTTGAATTAGAAAAAATTTAAATAAACACTAATTCACCCCGTCTTAGTGTCTAGATTTCTAACAAGGAGTTTGGTCCAATAAAAGTTTGGAAAGATGGAGAATTACGAGGAGGAAGCTAAAAAAATATAGGAGAGAAATTGGCAATTGCTATAATTGAATTTAGTTTCCATTTATCCCCATTACGTAGCTTGTTGTAAGACTCCTTCCTTCTTACTTCAATAAGCGACATGGATTCCATTATTTCAAGTATTTTTTGTAGACGTCAACAAGGAGAGAAGGTTCATGATTTCCAAATTCTCTGATTTGGTGACTCGCTTGAACACTTTCTTACCAACAATCAAGGAAACAAAAAAATTCCGCAAAGAACAAGAGGCAATTTCGTAACATGTGGTAAGTCTTGTGTGCACTAATATCATGTTCAACTATACTTTTAATAAGATTTTTTTGAAGACAATATGAGCCGATTAATCTGGTGCAATACTATATGAAATCCTCAAGAGCATTTACTTGGTAGGATTTAGAGTGTTGTTCATTTTAAGAAGCATATTTTTGTACATAGCTTAGTACGACATACTTGGAGAGTACAAGTTGGTAACCGACATTGGCTCTCTATATAGATATCATGGTCTGATCTCGGTGTTTAGCTTGTCATCATTTCTAGAAGGAAGGTACTTAAATTTCACATCTTTTTCGATGAATAGTGAAGAATCCAAATACGTCTCCTAAGGGGCATCAGAATTCATATCGATGCTTGTAGACTCTCATTTTCAAGAATTTTTATTCCAAACATTTAGTGTGGTGTTGAAATCGATTAAGGAGCTCTTCAAGATCATAGAGAGGATCAATAGTGAGTTTTGGTGTTGTGTCTAGCAAACAAGGATCATATTGTAATGGGCGGTGGACATGTTTTGTTCATTGGTGCATGATTCAAGGGTTCTATTTGAAATGTACCTATCAAAGTAATCTCTTGTTACTTTTACATAATTATTCTCATTCCAATCTAATATTTCTTAATTTGGCACCTTTAGAAGCCCTAAAATACCATGCACATGTGCAGAGCCTTTTTGTTTCCATTCGTATATGTGAAAGTAAATGAGGGAGATTATATGACTTAAAGTAAGGACAAAATAACATGAAAGGAAAGGAAAAAAATTACTTGTACGAATAGTCATGTGCCCCAAGATGTTTTTGGAGGACCTCTTCACAAAATATTGTGAATCTCTAGTGCAAGTATGTGGAGACACGATGAGGGTTGGAAACAATGTTTTGGTTTCTCCATCGTTGAGAACTTTGTACATCTAGCAAGGGATCTCCATTCATAGCTCTGTGGAGGTCTTGTCATTTTATGTCTTGTGCGTTCGAAGTATAGAAAAAGTCGGGGTTTTCAGTTGCTCGATCATGTATGAGATTTCACCTCAGTTGTGCAAGAAAAAGGATTAAATAACACGTAGATTGGTTCCAAAGCACATTAAACTTTCTAGAAGACCGTCATTTGGGAAGTCTTGAAGCCTTTGGAGGAGATTTGTTATAGTTATCTGGAGGCCACCTTCTAAACCGTGCTTGATGAATATTGATGATGTAGCTTGGCTCCTATGTCACATTATGAGTTCAACAAAAATTATCTGAATCATGAATGCAAGCCAAAACGTCCATCACGGAAGCGTATAAAATGGAGAGCATATTCATGAAGTTGTACTTCTTTCATGTGAGGTTCTTTGAACATGGTATTTCTTTATGGGAATAAAGTCAAGAATGCCATTGAGAATAGTCCTTCTATGTTATACTCATGTATAGGAGAAAGGCCAAATTCTGGCCAGGGCAACCTGATTGCAGAGTCCTGACTAAATGCCAGTAAAAAGTGTTGAATTTCCTCTTGTTCAATGCCTATATTCATAATGGAAGGTACAAAAAGATGTGATATTAGGAAAATCAGACGAGGCAGCTGCTTCTAGGTCCGGGGGTTCTAAATCATCTCCATCCAATTCTTGAATTTCTAGTGTAACATTGTTAAGCAAGGACAAAAACATTTGTCGACTCAAAAGGCAAACAATCAAGACCGTCATTATCAAGCAACACATCTTGGTAATATTGATCATGTACTATTTTGAATTTCAATGCATTCCATACATATGATCTGCTAACATAAAAGTCATACTTTGTGTGTTGTGGACCTTTCCTTTGTATAAGCAAGATGTCTAATTCTCTAAGGTGGCATGGAAGGTATTTGGAAATGGAAGAGACATTTTACAGGAAGATGATAGTGTGTAATGTCTACTTATACTGACCTCCACAAGATTCCTTGACTTGCAAAATAACATTTACTTTTGCAATTGACATTTCTTCCACTTGTGTCAAGGATTGTAAACAATTTGGCTAGCATCCCAGATCCATGTTGTTTCATGAAGAGAAACGATGCCCATCCTTTTCAAGATTGCATCTACAAAAAGCATAGATTTCTCATGAATTTCTTGTTATCATGCCAAGGTAGTTTTCTAAAAAAATAGAGCAAGTGTTGATGTTGTACATAAGATCTATTTTTTCTGAAACGTTTGTTGATTCTCAAAAAGAATGGAGAGGTTGGGAAGAATTTTTTCTACAGAAAAGGAAATAAAAAGAGAGGGACATTGAGCCTCTTATGATGGAGGAAAGTGAATGAGATTAATTGTTTGGTTGATGTAGTGGACAGAATCATTGTTGCGATAGACATATTGGAGTCGATGCGAGTCACGTTCTCTTGTAGATTGTGTTGCATAAGGAATGGTGCAATCAACATTTGTATTATGTTGGGTGCCTTTTACAAGTTCAAGATTGTTTGGTGAATATTCAGGACTTAAGTATGCTGCATTGTGGAATCCATCAAAAAAGTATTCTCTCAATGCAGGCTAGCTGTTAGGGAAAGAATCACAGGGGCTTGAGGCTGCAAAGAGTCCACATTGTCATGCAAGGCAGTTTGGCTCCAAACAGAGGCCGATGGTTTTTTGGCTCCAAATAGTACTGACAACGTTGTTGTTGATTTTCGCTCTCTTTATTGAGATCATAATGCTCATGCCTTCACTTTCTTCTTTCAATAGTTGACACTACGTGTTTACAAAATCACCAATCTCAAGCCTCTAAAAATTAGGAAACAGAGGCCAAAAATAATGACAACCTGTTAAAATAAATCAGAAACGTTAAAAATATGCATTCAAAGGAACAAATATGACTCTCTTAAAGTCCAAGCGAGAATGAAAATTGTTAATATTGGTATCTAGGTATGCAATGGCATAGAATGAAACGTAAATTAAGATGTTGGATACATTAAAGTAATGAAAAAAGGAGAGAACAATGTTTTTTCTCTCCATATATTTGATACAAAGTATGTTTTAGCAGCACACATCACAAAAAATATGTAAGAGAGAAAGACATTTTTTATGTTGTTATACACAACATAGTTGTTTCCATAGTCGAGGAAAAAACTGAAGGAGGCCATTTGTTTCCATAGGCAGAAAAAAGACTGAGAAAGCTGGATATAGATCAATGCCGCACAAGCGAACAACACAAAAACAAATTACAACAACATGGGAAACCCAAGGCGGGAGGAGAAGCTAAATACATGGAAACATAAGAAACGTTATCACATCCAACGTTACAGAGAGGTCTTGGAAGGTGAAAATTTCACATATGTTAAAATGACACATTTCAAATGTTACTTACTACAGTATGTTTCTTTCTTATTGGAAAGAGTGAATGTGAACTTCTGCCCAATGACTTGCTTTGTAATTTTTCGCATCGCCTCATCATCTATGGATAAGAACTACAAGTCCTTAGTTGTTATTCTCATAAATGACTCAGCTATTTAATCGAATATAGTAACAACTTGTAGCTGGCCTGTGTGATATTTAATATCAATCCTGGGGATATACCTATATTCACAGTGAACAACCTCGACATTACATTTTGAACAAAATGATACACCATTTTCTTTATCAAGTACTTTTTCTTGCATTGTCTATCACAATTTAAAAGATTACAAGCCATGTAGAAGAAATTATACATGTTGATATGTGTAACTTCAACTGTAATTATGGCCTATTAATTTTTTTCAAGTTTCCCATTCAAGAATTTCTGCAATAGTTGCAATGGAAGTCGACTTTTTAGAGGGCCCATATTTTTTTGTGATAGATGGGGTTGGAATGGATAAAATTTGAGATTTTACCCATTCAGAAAGTATGATTATTTTTTGTAGACACAAAATCACGCACTTTGGGGTAATTATGTAGTCCCGATTGCATACTACTATTCATAAGTAAGAAAATACCTAATTAACCCATGTCTTTCGACATCTTTGTCTTCTTTCTGTTTTTGTTTTTGGTCTTAGACCATTTATAGCTCATTTTGTAATTTCATACCTCGACATTTCTCATTTTAGACACCAACGCCCAGCCAGGATGCCATTGCTGTGCTCTCCCATCCCCTCTCTCGCACTGCACTGACCTCTTTATACTTTGTTCACATCTTTTGGGTCATTTATAGCCATTTGGGCATCTTATATTTTTGGTAGTCATCCTTTTCAAGGTTGATTACAAAATTCAAGCAAGGGAATCATATAAATATAAAGTTATGTGATCATAATAAGGGACCAAACACTAAGCATTAGCTATCACCACCTAAGGTTGCATCCAAATGTTATTCAAGAGCATTCAAGCATCCATTCAAGGGAAAGGGACTGCATTATTATGCATACACTTCATAGGAGGGGAGTCTATTCTATTCCATACACACATCTATTACATTTCTTTACATCTAGCTACTTTCTCGCTATCAAGTGCGACACGCACAAGAGCCACCTAGGGCACGATTCCATACACACACACATAGAACTACATTGGGTCTGAAATGTAGTGCATCGCTCGTCGTAAGTTCACTTGTTTGATAGCTGAGGAAAATCTGACCCCTCATTTTGCATCTTTCTTTTTAGGATTTGATGTCTCTTTAAGGGTTTTGTAGGTCATTACTTCATTGCAGGTTTCCAACGACCTCAACGATCATTGTGTGATATCCTAGCGACCAAAGGCGAAGGACAATGAACACCTCATGACCTGTGAAATATGGTTTTATGAGCATTTTTCGCAGATCACAGTGCCCACTACTAGTGTGTAGTGCCCGTAGGTTCCCCCGCCCCTTTCTGGGCACCCTTGTCTAGCTTATTCTTCCATATCTACATTTTTCTGAGGCTTTGTGTGATGCTCTTCCCTTCCCGTCCATTTGGTCAAGACTTCGGCACAATTAAAATTTGGTTATGAATCAACTAAGTCTCTCTTTCTCCTCTTTGCAATTAGGGTTTAATAATTTTTTGCTTAATTTTCTTAGGTCATTTGTTGTACTTAATTATTTATTTATTTACTGCTACAATAGCAATCAAATTAGGTGCTTATGTTATTTCTATTTTAGCTTAATCATTTTGGTGAACCCGACCTCTATTTGAATGCTCTTAGGATCCTCATGCATCTATTTCTCTTATCTTTGTAGGATCTCTTCATCACGAATATATCTATTAATGATTTCTTGCTCATCAATCCTAAATTCAGAGATAAAATAAAAATTGTCCTAGCTACCACTCGCATTCCTGCTAATATTCATTCAGATACAATATATAATTCATTTGTAGATGTATTTTCTTAGCACATTGCTTTTCCATCTAATCCTAATGTTGATCTTGCTATTTTCGATAATGATCCACCCCTGCATATCATGATTCACATTTATAATATGGGCATCAAACACACTCTAATCAATAATGGATTTGATCTTAATCTTTGTCCTATGTCACTCCTTGAAACATTGGTATTTCTGATGCTAATGGTAGTACACCATGTCTTTTTCTTCGTGCATATGATGGCTCTATTCATCCATGTGTAGGTCACATTACTTTGCCTATCACTATTGGGCCAAAAAATCTTATCACGGTTTTCTTTGTCATTGAATTCCCTGTTTCGTATAACTACTTACTTGGTAGGCCATGACTTCATGTTATGCAAGCAGTTCCTTCTATAGTACATCACTATGTCATATTCATACATGAAAGCATAAAGTATAAAATTCCTCACGATAGTCACTCATTCAAATATTGCGACTTTGACCCCAATACTACACTTCCCACTCCAATATCTGATACTATTGATGGACCACAACATATGGACACTTTGCCTCATTTACCACCACTTGAATGTGCTATTTGCATGATGTATATTGTCTCATCACCTCCACCTTCTTCTACTACTGCTATGATTATTTATCGGGGTTTATCTAGCCAATGGACGTCATTCCATCTCCTATACCTACTCATAAGAAACTTCTACTAAAGCATGTCCTCCATTTGCATGCACCCTTTTCATGAATCATGAATGACTCTTATTGGGAACATATTCCATTTAATCCTACTTCATTTGAATCTATATGCACACATGATGGGTTGACTCAACTAGGGTTTATAGTTGATGACATTTCTCCTTCATCTCATGATTCTCATATTTACCATGGATCTATCTCCATTATTGTTGCTTATGGTCTTCACATATTTTATCTCACCATATTTCTTGCACATGCTCCTCGCATTTCTCCACTTACACTCGTAGTCTTGGATTGATTACATTGGGGGTACATTAGACCCTGATCATATTGATATATCATTCCCCATGCCATTTGGACGTGTTTTCATTTACAATGACTCATTTCTTTACTATTTGCCAAATCTTACTTGCTAGTATGCCCATGGTTGTCCACTACCTCCATTCACTGACAAGGAATATGCTATGGGCATGTACAACTTATGCCTAAATGGTGCTTTACTTGACCAACCTGACACTATCACTTATCAAGTTTCAGATGCTTCACCATTTGGTTTTGACCATGAAAATGACGACCTTTTAGATGACATTACTTGATCATTCTTATCATCACACACTTAGGGGCATCATGCTTATTTTCCCCCTTTACCATTATTAAGCGCCTTATTTTTTCATCACCCCACATCTAGTCACATACACCATATGCATCTTGATACACACTCTTATCGCCATTTCCGATAACGGAATCTCCCGCTTTGGTCCACACCTAATCGTTGAGGGCATCTTATATACATGAACCTCACAGATAACACATAATATAATACACACTACACATCACCCTTTACACTTTATGCATTCATCTCTTATGCATCATCTACTCGACACATTCATAACATATATTTTTGACATCTACGACATGTTGTGGTCATTACCCTATGACGCACTCTAGTTACACGGTCCATACTTAACTACTGAGGGTATACATCTTAAATGGACCTCACCACAATCATGTATTCAATCAAATCACTCATTCACTCATGTGTTCACACTCTATGCTTTGCACTTTGATGATCACATCTTTCTTGTACACACATTTCAGAACATTTCCCGATGATGTACACTCGTTTATGGTTCATTCTTGACTGTTGAGGAGGCATGCATAAATTAACCTCATCTCATGCGTATACATTCATTCACACTCACTCGGCGGGCACGCAGACCCTCTCACACCCACTCGCATTCCATTCCATCTCCCCATCCACAACATGTTGCATATCTTGGTCGCATTTAGTCTTGCTTACATTTACTTGTTACATGTACACTTTATTACATATGCTAGATAGATATCTTGTATGTCATTATATTTTTCCATACACACATGCATGTTCACTTGCTTTCTAGTTGTGATCGCAGATTCTACATATCCATACATGTAACATGGATGTTTGGTGTAATACCTATTACTAATCCCATAGAGGCTTCGGAGGAATCCACTTTTGTACACTACAAAGTGCTATTGTTTCATTTTCATAACAAATTATTATCATATTATACATGCTTCGACATAATTTTTTTATCTTTCTAACATGGTAATGGTTGTTTAATGTGCAAAATTTTTTTTGGAGGTCTATTTGCTTCCATGGTTGTTTATTACATTGTTTGTTATTGTTTGCCATTATTTTCCACTGTTTGTGGGATTTTGCCTTTGTCTTGTGTGCACACTTGTCTATTTTTGCCTAGTCAAACTTGATTTTTTTTTGACATCATAAGTGATGTCTCATGTTTGAAACCCAATTTTCATAGTCTACATTGTCTTCTTGCCTCTTACATTACAGATTGTCTTCTTGTCTGCTAGCTTACATTTTACATGCATGTTTCCTTCTACTAACACTTTTCTCCTAGAC
Source organism: Taxus wallichiana var. yunnanensis (assembly GCA_018340775.1). Classification (NCBI taxonomy): domain Eukaryota; kingdom Viridiplantae; phylum Streptophyta; class Pinopsida; order Cupressales; family Taxaceae; genus Taxus; species Taxus wallichiana. The sequence continues at coordinate 493,225,799 of CM031241.1, read as the reverse complement.
ACTTGTTTTTGTGTGCCTTGGTTTCTACCAAGCACTGTAGGGCACAATTTTAGCACAATGTTCGGTCCTCCCTTAGGCCGCATAATCCTTCAATGATGTTGCATGCACCCTAAACAAGGAGGGCATCATTTGGGTGAATTAGTTAACCCATACAAATACAGCTTCTACGATTCATTCAAAGACATCATAGTACCATTACAACATAGTCATTAAGATCGATAGAGCTTAGATGATCAGGGTATCATTTTCGATATCAAAATTTCCCTAAACATCCCTAAATTATGTCAAGTGAAAAATATATTTTAAAGATCTTTCCATCGACTATGAGGACACGACAAACAGGCATTGGGAGCTATAGTTATTTCTCGTCAAAGTTCATTCAACGAGAAAGTCAACTCTAGTCAACATGTCAATATTGGACCAATAAAGCACCGCAACACGTGGCAAAAGGGCGCTGGCAAAATCGAAGAGGTTTTCACCACCGGTCTTCAACAATCAGAAATGGTATAGCTCGTGGGAGAAAGAGGCTCAACTTTTGTTATGGAGGGAGTCCTCAAGCCACCACGAATCGATGTGATGGGTCCTCAAGCCACCACGTGGCTTGCCACCACGAATCGATTGCAATCAATTGGCCTATCAAGGATCAACATTGAGCTACATTTTATGAGTCGAGCTATTAACCGAGTCATGCAAGGATCGAGTTATATTTTAGCTCGGTGAGCTATCCACAATGATCGAGCTCAAATTATTGCATTTATATTTTATGCCAACCTTTCCACATTACCTTGGCCGAAGCCACGAAGATCGGTTTATACATCCAACATTAACTGACCAGCTAAGTGCAACGTGGCCATGCCACATGTCAAGGTCAAAGTGGGCGGGCTTATTTAAGCCACATCTTATACGAAGTAAGTGACCCATGTAAATCTGCCAAACCCCATTTATATGCTAAATCCACGTGGTGGATAAATGGTGGGGAAAACAAAGCCCATGCGTGGAAGTTTCCATGTGAAAGGAGGGGAGGCTAAGGTATTAAATACCTTAGCAAAACTAAAATACCACTCCATGTGGGATTTTATCCCATTTAACATGCAAGCCAAGTAATGTGGGATTATACTCCCATCCATATGCCACGGTTAGGCTTATAATAGCCTATAGATAAAATATGGAGCATTATTTTGAGGGCCCTATTTTAATATAAATAGGGAACCCCTCTTCATTGTAAAACGGAAGCTTATTATTTCTTAAGCTTAATTGTGGGATTTGGGAGAAATAGTATTAGGGTAATTTTAATATAGTTTTGTGAACTATATTAAAATCCTAAAATTACTATAGGCAAATATTATTTATTGGCCTATTATTTTTAGGCAATAGTAGATGAAATATTTGTGATTGGGTTTAACGTTACCCAATAGGCCCACTGAGCCACACTACATTTCACTTACGACATCTAGAGTATCGACCGGAGTGCCAAAGGACACAGGGAAGCATTGGGAAGGTCGATCGAGTTCCGAAGGAGGTTGTGCATCAGGAAGGTGGAGAACGATTTGACTGATCATCAGAATTTCTTCGAAGGACTGGAATACTACTAGGCAAGTGGAAATTCCATTAGGTTTTATTTGTAAGAAATAACATTATACTTACAAATTTTTACTATTAGAGCGGTTCAAAAGAACCCAGAGACGTAGGAAATTGCCGAACTCTGTAATCAATCGTGTGTAATTTTCATTCATATTCTTGCATTAATTTTTAAATTGATTACTTAAAAGGAGAAAATTGTCGAAAAAATATAAAAATTCTATAAGGGTCCAAGATCAGGTAGATAAAAACTTGATCATTTTCGATCAAGTTGGTATTAGAGCTAGTTTTGTAGAAATGAATCTATACCTCTTCTTCCAGCTCGGTTATGCTTTCTCTATTGGGCACCATGGTATGAGTGATGATCACTCGACATCGAGAACATGATCGCCAAATCGTGGAGTTACAAACCCACCTAGCTATTGTTTGAGAGCACTAACGCCAACAACAATAACAATGCATTACAGAGTTGCAGAGAAGCCTAGATGCTCCACTTGGGAAGGTGGCTGAATCAAGTCAGCTTTGGAAGTTCTACTTGGAGAGTCAACCTTCACCAGACTCGGTCATGTTTCGTCATTGTGGTAAAGGGCACGACATCGAGCAATGCTGGAAATTATATCCAGATAGAGGCCTAAGTGGATGTAGAAGAAGGACAAGGCTATTGCAGGACCCAACACCGCCACTCAATGGCACTATTGGCATGGAGAGCATCAAAGGGAATGTCCAGACATTATACTACGACATACGAGTGCCTCGAGACTATGGATTCCACTAGTTGCACGAGGAGAGTTAGTCACTCTTATTTTTTATTGGACTATTAAAGTAGGATACGTTACTGTCGATTTGGTGCGTAGACTAGGACTTCCCACTACACCACTTCCTCGTACCAAGACAGTTGGTAAAGAAGATGGTACTTATGGTGGAGTGTCTACCACTATCGCATTCCTCGAGCTTCATACTGGGAAACGATTTTCAACAATATCACTCGACATCATCCCTTCGAGATGGATGAAATGGTATTAGGAAACTTCTACCTAACCGCTCGTCAAGGTTATATGACTGATGACAGGAGCGGAGTGGAGCTTTGCATTGGGCATAATGGAGGATCTAGTTTGTGATAGGATATATTGTTCGCCTCGCACAAGGCGAAGATAAGTGAGCCTTCAAACTCATATGTACCTGGGGATCATGCAGATCCTAGTACAGAGTCGAGCTCTAATGTCCTCGCGATAGTCGATCCCGACACTGAGGTCGCATACATTCCAAATGGACCATCGTGGATTTATATGTAGAGGAGTGAGAGCTCAGGGATCCACATGACACCTATTGAGGTATCCTAGACAGACACCGAGGATTCTACAACTGGTAAGAAATCTAAGGTGCAAATAAAGTTGACTTTGTTCAACTATTGTATTGGTTTTTCCTAACATTATTTATTTCTCTTATTGTAATAAAACCATAAACTTTTGTGTTAGGTAGAATGTATGAATAAGACCCCTGTGTGGTCAATTTTTGTATACATCTAATCAATCAGACACATTAGTCAAAGACCCAATTTTGGGCAATGTTTGTACTCTTTTATACTTGCATTAGTAAGACCCCTTAGAGGGAAATTATTTTGGTAAATTTCTAATACCAGAGATGCAATATGTTTTGGTCCTTGTTGAGTTATTTGTCTAGTAGGGAAGAGACAAATGAGGTCAAACCACAATTACGATGCAAACAGAAGACCAAGTACATAAGCCACCGAGTAGGAGAAATTTTTGTGACAGTTTATCATGTGAAATTATTTTCCTATAAAATTGGTAACTAAGCTTATTGTACCAAGACTCCAAAAATGGAGCATTTTTACAACTAATTTGCATGATGTATTAGGATATAATTTCCTTACACTTGTATTTGAAAGTTGTAAAAAGACCCTTTTAAGGGCACATATCTCCTAATAAAATGTTTGAGTGACCATTATAGTTAGATACTCATATCTATGAGTTTGGATATTTTTCAGCCATTTGTGCAGACAATGGAGCTCGTAGGTGTCATCTCGAAACTTCATTCTATGTAGAGGCATTGTGACTGCAGCAGAATGGTAGTTGAACACCGTTGACATATGACAACAAAGTCGAACTTCATTCTTTGTAGATGCATTGCATCATGGCAAGTAGAGAGTGGTACCTAATAGTCATCGTTAATGGAGGGCTTTATACCGTGTAGGGCATCGATACAACAGGTTGAGTCACCATTTTTGAGCTCGTGAGAAATCATCTCGGATCGTTGTTTTGTGTAGAGGCATTATGACCGTGCAACATAATGGTAGTTGATCATCAGACTAGCATTGTATCAAGGCTTGAGGTCTCGAAAGAGGCTTAACATCGTGCATTGGAGGCATTAAATTCTAGAAAGGGACATGACATCAGGTCGCAACTTCATTTTGTGTAGAGTCTCTTATGACCCTGTAGTAGGATGGTACCTGACAAGTCATTACCCATCACCGACATCGATCACTCATAGCTCTACGTAGCATGGAGTTCCTTCAAATCAGTTTGGATTATGTGAAATTAACTCGAACCAGGAGCTATGTTATAAAGTCAAAGAAGATCCTTGTTGTCAGATATCTGGAAGCCAAACACCGCACCACAGAGGCGTGGAGGTCTTCTTTGGATATTAGAGTGGCGCAACAAAAGCATAGGGGGCCCATAACCCACAGAAAGTTCGTGGATCAAAAAAATTTGTCAAAGTGAGAAGGGTACAGAGGAAAAGACCAAAGGGTCTACTACAATAGTACTTCCGAGGTGGCAATAGAAAGTTTCTAGATTCAGGACAGGATGGAAAAATGTTCCAATATAAGCTTTTTGGGACAAAAAGCTTTTCCTATTGTGGAGGTGTGATCAGGGGATCATTTTTGATATCAAAATTTCCCTAAACATCCCTAAAAATTTCAGTGCAGAAGACCTTTTTTAGAGCTTTCCATCGACTATGAGAATGTGACAAAAGGATATTGGGAGCTCTAGTTATGTCCGGTCAAAGTTTGGTCAACAAGAAAGTCAACATTGGTCAACAGGTCAATAGTGGACCAATAGCACTACGACACGTGGCAAAAGGGCATTGGAAAAATCGAAGAGGTTTTCACCACCAGTCTTCGACAATCGTAAAATTGTATAGCTCATGGGAGCAAGAGGCTCAACTTTTGTTACGGAGGGGAGCCCGACCACCATGAGGACTATAATATTATCACCGACGTGGTGGGTCCTCAAGCCACCATGACTCGAATGTGATTGATTGTCCTACCAAGGATCAACATCGAGCTACATTTTATGAGTCAAGCTTCAAGGATCGAGTTATATTTTAGTTCAGCAAGCTATCCACAATGATCGAGCTCGAAATTATTACATTTATATTTTATGCCAACCTTTCCACATTACCTTAACCGAAGCCATGAAGATCAATTTATACCTACAACATTAACCGACCAACTAAGTGAAACATGTCCATGCCACATGTCAAGGTCAAAGTGGGTGGGCTTATTTAATCCACATCTTATGCGAAGCAGCCCATGTAAATCAGCCAAACCCCATTTATATGCTAAATCGACGTGGTGGATAAATGTTGGGGCAAACAAATCCCATGCGTGGAAGTTTCCACGTGAAAGGAGGGAAGGATAAGGTATTAAATACCTTAGCATAACTTAAATACCGCTCTATGTGGGATTTTATCCCAAGCCACGTAATGTGGGATTATACTCCCACCCATATGCCACGGTTAGGCTTATAATAGCCTATAGATAAAATAGGGAGCATTGTTTTGAGGGCCCTATTTTAATATATATATATATATATATATATATATATATATATATATAGGGGATATATATATATAGGGACCTCTTCATTGTAAAAAGGGAAGTTTATTAGTTCTTAAGCTTAATTGTGGGATTTAGGAGAAATAGTATTAGGTAATTTTAATATAGTTTTGTGAACTATATTAAAATCCTAAAATTACTATAGGAAAATATTATTTATTGGCCTATTATTTTTATGAAATAGTAGATGAAATATTTTTTATTGGGATTTTTAATGCTGCCCAAAAGGCCCACTGAGCCACAATACATTTCACTTCACTGCGATGTCTAGAGTATCGACCGGAGTGTCGAAGGACGTAGGGAAGCGTTGGGAAGGTCGATCGAGTTCCGAATGAGGTTGTGCATCAGGATGGTGGAGAAAGATTCACCTGATCATCGGAATTTCTTCAAAGGACTGGCATACTACTAGGCAAGTGGAAATTCCATTAGGTTTTATTTATAAGAAATAACATTGTACTTACAAATTTTTACTAGTGGAACGGTTTGAAAGAACCCAGAGACGTAGGCAATTTCCAAACTCCGTAATCAATCGTGTGCAATTGTCATTCATATTCTTGCATTAATTTTTAAATTGATTACTTAAAAGGAGCAACTTGTCAAAGAAATATAAAAATCCTATAAGGGTCCGAGATCATGTAGATAAAAACTTGATCATTTTCGGATCATCAGATCCCGATTTTGGTCCTCGACACAACACAGACGCCAAAGACCAAGATCCGCACAATAGCGCTTGGGTGCCCCTGACCCTTCCCGGATGCCTAGGATTAGGGAAAATACATAGAATTATTTAGTGCAAAGACAAACTATAACACTTCACACAACAGATTTTACAGGTAGATAATCCTTAACACCAAACATACACACATCATACAACATTTTCTTCTTCATCATTAGATCGAATTGGCTGAATTGAATCATATTTTTACACACCATCTACAAAGTGGTTTTCCACACTTCAGAAGAAACTAAAGGTTGGAGGATGACACCAAAAAATTTTCCCTACACTTCTTTTAGTTCTCGGTGTGATATCGCCCAAAACCTTGCAACCAACACAACTAGCATGATATCGCCCAAAAAATTGGTCTTATACAACATCTACAGGATCCTTTCTACACTCTTTCCTCATCACGTATCAGGTGCACATGTTCCTTTTTCACATTTTTACATTTTACATACTTCTTTACATGTTTTTTCACATATACATGTGTATTTGACTACTTGTTTGTTCTTCTCTTTTACAGTTCGTCCTTGTGGGAAGTGGTATTCAACATCATTAACAACATAAAAAAACACACAAGTATTGACATCAACAATAGGAAGATCGGTGACATCTACAACATGTGTTTCTGCCCAAGGGTCATCATCATCATCACTTTTTACAATTTAAAATCTTTACTCTCCACGCTCCACATTTTTGTCACTCCACGCTTTCTCTTGTCTCTCGGCACACTTCTCGTCATCGATCTACATGGTTATCACAAACACATCTCTATCTACTTTATGTTATTGAGCTTTTTCTCAACAACATAAAGTGGGGGGAAATGTAGACACAAAATCATGCACTTGAGGGTAATTATCTAGTTTTGATTGCTTACTACAATTCATATGATTCCCAAGTAAGAAAAGTACTAATTAACCCATGTCTTTGGCCATCTTTGTCTTCTTTATGTTGCTTCTTTTGGTCTTACACCCATTTTAGATCAATGTGTATTTTCATACCTCGACATTTCTCATTATGGACACTATCCCTTAACTAGGACACCAACACCAACCGTTCTCATCCCTTTTGAGCGCCCCACATATTTATACTTTGTTCACATTTTTGGGTCATTTCTAGCCATTTTGATAGTTTGCATTTTCAGTATTAATTACAAAATTCAAGCAAGGGAATCATATAAGTATAAATTTATGTGATCATAATAAGGGACCAAGCATTGAGCATTAGCTATCACCACCTAAAGTCAGATCATCTAAAGGATATTCAAGAGCATTCAAACATCCATTCAAGGGAAAGGGACTGCATTATTTTGCATACACTTCATAGGTGGGGAGTCTATTATTTTCTATGCACACATCTATTACATTTATTTACATATAGCTACTTGCTCACTATCAAGTGCAACACACACAAGAGCCACCTAGGGCACGATTCTGCACACACACATAGAACTAAATTGGGTTTGAAATGTAGTGCAACGCTCACTTGTAAGTTCACTTGTTTGATAACTGAGGATAGTCTGACCCCTTATTTTGAATCTTGTTTTTAGGATTTGATGTCTCTTTGAGGGTTTTGCACATCATTACTTCATCAGAGGTTTCAACAACCTTGATGATCATTGTGCGACCTCTAAATGACCAAAAATCGAAGGAAAATGAATGCCTCATGACCTTTGAAAGATAGTTTTATGAGAATTTTCACATTCATAGCACCCACTACCAAGATGTAGCGACCGCAGAACACCTACCCCTTTCTCGGGTGCCCATGTCCATCTTATTCTTCCAAAATTGCATTTTTCTTAGGCTCTATGTGACACTCTTCTCTTCCTGTTCATTTGGTTAGCACTTCGGCACTATTTGGATTTGGTTACGAATCAACTAAGTATTTCTTTCTCATCTTTACAATTAGGGTTTTATAATTTTTATCTTAATTTGCTTGGGTCATTTATTGTACTTAATTTCTTATTTATGTACCGCTACAATAACAATCAAATTAGGCACTTATATTATTTCTATATTTAGCTTAATCATTTCCAAAATGGATGGATCGACAAAGGACTTATTATTGGAGATAGTATCAATTGTAGTCCCATTCAACTTTGATACATGACTAACCTTTATCTCTAGAATAGGAAATTTAGGAACATAAATAATATCTTCTAGGTCTTTCCCCAAGTCCTCAATTTTTTTCCCCACAAAGTAACATAAATGTTGAACCCTGACATATATTTCAACTTAAGGGTTGTATTTTTGGTTTCAAATTCATTACGATGTCGTATGGTGGAGCACATGGAAATAGTGAAAACAACACCTATCATATCAATTACGCCCGACCGAGAGTCCTCCATTTGTGAAGGCAAAACTTTGCTTTATGAGGGCTTGGAAGGAATGGAAACTGATGAAGGGGAAGGACCCAGATTTTAATTATCCTTGGAGGAAGGAGGGAAGGAGAAGGAGTAGAGGTCTCCATGAAATTAGATTTGGCACTTGAATCCTTCTTATTTCCGATCGTGGTCCAACCATTAATAGGAGGGTCCCCTTTGAGCTTAGACACCGAGGGATGAGTCGCCATGGGTTTAAAATGAGATAGAAGGGGACAATCGTGAATGATGTGGTCTAGGGCTTGACAAAAAAGAAAGTGTTAGGGAGGTTAAAATATACCACCATTTGAGAGATATGTAAGGACCTGCTTGAATATCCAAGTGGTCCCACAAATATTTTACACGATCAACTTAGACACAAACATGCTTGTTGGTTCGGGTGTAAAAAAATAATCCCGCTCATGGCATGTCACCTTGCCAATGGGTTTAACTATCCCCGAAAGGAAAGACCGAGAGATCAACGGGAGTCCTAGGAGCTCAATCCAAACCAGGATTTTCAAAGAAACTTGGCTGGTGGGGATGAAGTTTAGAGTCCACTGGGAAATAATCATAAGGGTGTTACCTAAATACCAACAAGCTTCCTCAAGAAGGAGCACTTGGACGTGAGAAGGATCACAAAATAAAAAGAGATAAAATCCCTTGGTGAGATTACAAATGCCTAAAACCAGGATACCATTGGAATCCCAATGGTTTTTTATCTAGTTTTACATATATGATTCAAAGGGAATGCAACCACAAAAATAAGCAATAAGGTAGTTGTTATGATACCATTTGACTATAAGGTCTAAGAATTCATTAGAAATCACAACATCCGGGGATGATTCAGATTCCATACCTCATCGTAGACCTTCGACACAAACATCCGAACATGTTTAGGAGTCATTTCCACCTCAAGTTATAACAATCATTGTGATAAATGGAGAGTCAACATTCCTAGGCTACTCACCACATAAAAATGGGAAAACAACTTGCTAACACTATGATAGGAGTGTGGGGAAAACCATAGAATGACCGAGGAAACACAAAGCAAACAACTAGGAGAACAAAAACACAAGCATGAAACCCTAGGACAGTTTTCTTTCAATTCAAATATCATTCAATAATGCTCGTGCTTGCCTTTGTGACACTTTTTGTTTTTCCTTTGGGCATTTTGTGGTGCCTACGTGGCTTTTTTGTGGGATCGTGAGTATTTTAGTCACCCCTACTCTTGTAGAATCTCTTTTATTTTAATTAATATTAAGGGCAGCTCCAATAGTAAAATATCACGGAAAACCTCATAATACTTCACCTTACTCGAGAATAATAATTAGAATTAAAATATTTTCTTACAAAACTGATTATTTTTTCGACATATCATCTACACTTCCAATGATGCAAGAAAACATGTTATTTATTGTCTTTGGCTTGCCGACTCCTTGTTGGAAGATTTTTGGATCATTTGTGGTGACTTTAACATGACGGAAATCCCCAAGATAAGAGTGGGTGACTTTCTATGTGTTGGTGTGCAGGAGAGCAGAGGCTTTGTTTTATTTTAGGCACAAGCTTGGACTTTTTATCCAAATCTTCCCTTTCAAAGACAAATCCTCTTCTACTGGTTCACTTGCTATAATGTTAGAGAAAGAAAAGATCGAATTGTTTAACGGCTAGATATCTCCTCATGACTAGTCGAATTTTAATCTTTCCCCTATTTTGGGTCGTCCAGGTTGTTATTGGTGATATTTATTTTCTATAGACCATTCTCCCATATTTTTCAATATTACGTGGTCTGAACCTATAAAAAAGCATCGGGTTACTTATCAATTTAATCTTAACACCGCTCACATTAAGCATGTTTGAACTATTTCACACATACAATGAGTATGGAATCGGTTGATTGGACTTCTAGTGGTTCTAGCTGGTTCACTTTGTGGAATGATGATATCAAGTGCACCACCACCTTTCTCAGTATATATGGGAAACAAACCACTATCTTCAGGAAGCATACCCATGAGGCTTCATATCGCAAGTTCTCCATAATCTCACAAGAACTTAATTCCTTTCCTTTTAATAGTGCTTCAGCAACCCAAGCTACCTATTGGTGACACACTCTTAAATTCCACGAATCCTACCAAGCCCATGGGGCGCAACTTTGTGCTCGCCTGCATTGGCTTAAAATTGGGGACCAAGCTTCCAAGGAGTTCTTTTCTATGTTTCTCTCAAATAGTCTTTAGACAAGATCAAGGCAATCTCTCGGGAAATGCTAGGCTTACCACCTTGCTCTCGAGATTATCTGAGATTTTTTACATCATTATCATGGGGTTTTTGATGCTCAACTTGTCACTCTAGCTCGAGAGGTTAACCTTTTAAATGTCTTCAAGCGGTACCTGCAAAGTTTCCCAAAACCAACGGGTGGCCTGTGATAGACCTTTATCTCTTTCTGATCTTAAAGAGCATACCTTTCAAATGGATTCAGATAAAGCTCCAGGAGTTGATGGATTTCCTATTGAATTTTATCAAGCTTTGTGGGAACTATTGGTCTTGATCTCCACAATGTCTACTTGGAAGCTCTGGAGACTCAATCTTTGGGTGACCTAATCAATCAAGGCAATATCAAATTCATTCCCAAAGCAGGAGATCCCGAGAAAATTCTAATTGGAGACCCATTACTTTGCTTAACATGTCTTACAAGATCATTGTTAAGGCTCTGGCTAATAGGATTTCTAATCTTCTTCATTTGATAATTAGAAGTGAGAAAATTGGCTTCATTAAACACATGTATATTCTTGATAATATTATAGCCATCTGGGAAGGTATGGAATGGGCTCGTATTTCCTCTCAACAATCTTTATTTATCAATATTGATTTTGCTAAAGCATATGACAAAATTGAATGGTATTTCATCTTAGCTATGCTCCAAGCTTTAGGGTTTGGTCCTCGCTTTGTTAGGTCTAGTGAAAATGCTCTTTCAAAATGTTGGTGCTTGTATTACTATCAATGGTGCCTAGTCTTCCAGGTTTTTTTGTTCATATCTATTAGGAAATGTTTTCCCTAGCCCCTTCCCTTTATGTGTTGGATGTTGAAGGATTTAGTTATCTTCTTGCTCACAATGCTTCTCAAGGATTAGTGAAAGGTATTTCTTTACCTTATTCTACTCAACAACTTATTAATGGTCATTTTATTGATGATTCTTTTCTCACACTCTTGGAGGATGAGCAATCTATTCATCATGCTCTTGATTGTATGGACACTTTTTGTCTTGCTTTGGGTTTTGCTATTCAATGGGAGAAAACGCAGTGTTATCGACAATCTCGACTCTCATTCCTATTCCTAGGTAACTGTTATGAAATGTAGTTGGATTCAACTTGGGATGCAGTTTAAATTTCTTGGTATCCCTTTCACTTTTCAGGCTACTTCAGCTCATCTTTGGTCTTATGTGGTCCAGCATGTTGAATGAAAATTTTCTTTTGGATCACCAAACCACTTTCTCTAGCAGGGAAATTTCAAATATGCTCTAATTTTATGGCTTCCACATGTTTGTATTACTCCTCATATTGGGATCCTTCTAATGTTGTTTACGCCAAACTATAAAAGCTTCTTCATGATTTCATTTGAACCAACACTAAGGGGTATAAGGGGTTCCACATGGTTTCTTGGGAAGTGTGTTGTATGTAAAATGAAGTCGGTGGTCCAGGGTAATTGGTGTTAAATGCTAGAGGCATGATCTTTGTGCTAAATGGATCTTGTGTAGCCTAGAAGGGAATGAAGCATGGAAAAATATCCTTTGGCATGGTATTTTCCAAGGTGTCCCTCTAGGAAGGTTCTTCTTAACTTTCAATTTCTCCTTCCCTGCCCTATCCTAGTTAAGATTAAGGGCACTTTTATTCTGCAGAGTATTTGGAAGGCTTGGGAATTTCTCAAACCACACCTTCTTTGGGTTGGCAATGGCTTCGATTCCGCATGTCTCTAAATTCTCTCTCTCTAGTGGTCCTCTCTCTTTTCTATTCAAGAGTCACCCTTGGCTTTGGATCATGGGCTAAAGCTCTCGATTTTTCGAGAAAGGGATTAAATTTTTTGGGGATTTTTTTTGCAAGAAATCTTGTTCCTGGCTTTCTCGGGAGACTCTGGATTTAAAATTCCACCTTCTTCCTACAAATGTTTCTCTTATCCAACAATAAATTAGTTACATTCCTAAATATTATTTGCACAAGATAAGACTTACCTCTAGAGTTCCTTGGCGGCATAACTAGAATTGGCTTATTGTTACTTCCTTTCGTAGATATAAACCTTCCCTTGGCTACTCTCTGCTATCTCCTCATTCTCGCTGACAAAGTGATACACTTAACAAGCATTGGTATCTTTTCTCCTCAACTTCTGTTTGGTATTTTCACTTTTAGAGGGTTTGGTCGGCCATTGTTGAGCACGAAAATATCATTTCCTCTGGTTTCTTCTCAACCAAGGTCTTCCCACTAGTTCCTGACTCATGCAATTTGGGCTTAACCCTATTTTCTTGTGTTATAATCAATTGGAATCTATCAAACATATTTTTTTCTTTTGCCCTCCTTCTCAGATGGCTTGAGATGGATTCACTCCCTTTTCCAACCATTTTCTCCCAATTTTTTTCACTTGAACGTGGTTCTCTTGGGGGATTCATCCATGTTACTTGTCATTTACAAAACAATTTGGCACATCTTTAGAACTGACATTTTGTTCCATTTATGGAAAGATAGAAATAATGTCATATTTAATAATGTTCCTCTTGATTATGATTTCTCTATTACTAATAAAGTGGTTGTGATTTCTACTATTATGCTCCAAATTCAAAACCAAGCTAAAAAAGTGTGCTTAGATGTGGAGCTTCTCCAGCGCCTCCCCTTGGGGTTTGGCTCCCTATGTCATCGGTCGGGTACCCTAAGATGTGCCTCTCGCACCGCTCGCTCACCACCTAGGGTTCATTGTTCACCACCTCCCGCCGAGAATGAGGGGCCCTCATCGCCATCTGCCGATTCCTCCTCCCGGTTGGATGTCCCTCGATCGAGGTCATCTTCGCCTATGTCTATTCTCGCTTGGTGATTCTCGTTGGCTTGTCTTTTCTCGGGAAATTCCCTCGTATTACTTTATCCATTTCTCCTGCATGTAAGATGACAATCCCAGTGAATAGCCAAAGCCAAAACTCGGCCGGGATGGGTGGGATCCTATCTCAAGAGGCTCATCCCTCTGGTTTTGGGATGGGGCTATAAGCCCGATAGTCCGCCTTCTCCTCTCGCCACCTACCTCTATGTTTACATGTTACTTTATTTTAATGCTCTTTTTTTTTTTTTTTTTTCACACTATGTTGTTATTAATGTAAGTTCTTTAAGGTGACTTGGTCTCTCTCAAGGCCTTTTGGCTTGATTTGATTGGACTCTTGGCATTCTTGGGTGTGAATTTGTTACCAATTTTTTTGTATGATTAGCATTGTGTTGGCTAGATTTTATGCACAAACATAAATCCTTAAGCGATCATGATATAAATCTCCTTCATTTAACGGTGAAGTTCCCATGTAAGATGTTTATCAATTTGATAACGGTGAATCCTAATAACTATTTTATGGGGTTTTACTTTAATTACTATAGTTCATGAATCACAACCGAGTAATTTGGTAGTAAGTAAGCAATTACGATTGGAAGATTCGAGAGGGGAAATAATATAATTTAGCAAAGAAGAAAGGAAGATGCATTGATTTAACCAATAGCTATCGAGTTGGTCTCTTCTACACAAATTAAATAAACAGTTGAAAACTCAATACATTCAGAGATAGTAAGGGAAAGAAATAGCCTCTAACCTAGATCTCGAGATAATACAAAGTTGATCTAAAACCTCAAATAGAAGTGATTAGCAAAACACCGTAGATAAAAATTTCTCCTAATTATACCTTTTATTCAATCCCTCGACTTTTCATATCAAAGGATCTAACACAAAGTCCGAAAACTCAAGAATGCTCTTCTAAATAAATATTGATGAACCAAATGTGATTATTGATCTTTTTGACCGATATTTTTATGATTTAACTCAGTAGGCTCTTCCTCTATTTATAGTGCATAGAGGGAAATTACAAATAGGAAACTCTCAATGAATTGCCACATGTGGAATCCATAAAGGAAACAATTGGCAGTATTTCCCCTAGAATTCCTCTTTGCATGACATATATGCCTTACAACTGAAAATAGAACCTTCTATTTTGCATGTCTGCCACCTATTTCCAAGTAATTGACTTCTTCCAGTAACTTGAAGTAATGGATTTTAAACCAATCACTTAAGTTTTACAATTCAATTAATTACTCAATTACTTTGTAGGAGAAAATAAGAGAAAGAAGAAGAAAGAGGAGAAGAAATTAGAAGAAATATGCAACACTCTCAATTTTATTTTTCTTCCATATGCCTCATGAATTATATGAATGATACCTCTTCCTTGAATTTGACAAGCTCTTTCTCCCACATGCGCTAAATTTGTGCCTTTGATTCTCACCAAACTGGATCTGAAATCTTTGTAGATTTTACCAACTTCTTCGAATGGATTACCCGTGAGAGGAGTGATAATTCCATCTATTTCTCCTTAGGAACTAACTATGATTTTCTTGTGCGTGTTGCCTCTTACTGCCTTCCCCTCTTATCCTTCCAATTTTTGTAGTTCTTCTCCAGTATGTGCAAATGATGAAATGTTAGTCGTAAAAAATTCAAACAAAACTCATCACCCTTTTATTTTTAATTGCATAGGGAAATTTTCAATTCTGAGAATTGCTCTGGGTGAACTTAGATATAAGTAGGCTTAAATATGGGATCAACTGGGAGATTTTAGACATCATGCATGAGTTTGGACAAGGATATATTGGAGACTTTACATGCATCTTCAAGGGCTGCGTGGAAAATGAAGGAGGAAAATTGTGTGAATTTTAAGGTGGACATGCAATTGAATATTCATGCCAAACTTTGAATGCTTTTGATTTGAATTGAACAAGGCCACATTGATTTTAAAAAACTTGGGTGATAATCAAAGGTGGAGAGCAATTAACATTTCCACGATTTACATTAAAACATTTAACCTTGACTCTTTAAAAATGCGTGAAACTTCAGGTAGGAAGGCAACATGGAAAATATGAAGGAAAAGTAGCTAATATTCATGCTTCAAATTTTGTAACATATTATTTATTTTTATTTCATATGGTCTATGCATAAATAACTTTAACTTATTACTAACAATGTATTTATTAATCACCGGGGCCCTCACCGTGCCTCTCTATGATAGACTTAGAGCCATGGGAATGAGGCCTTTTCTTGATTTAAAATAACTTGAAACTTGGGACTTCTTGCCCAGAGAAATAAAAAAAGAAAGGGACAATGTTTAGCTTGATATTGCAATTTTTTCGAAAAACTATTTAGAATCCCCACGGGGTTTGGCAGAGCTGTCATTTATGCTCAAAACTGGCACCCCAATTGTTCCTGTTTTCTACCATGTTGACCCATCTGATCTCCGATGGGTTGATAAAGGAAAAGGATTCTATGCTCTAACATTTTTCTAACATGAAAAAAGGGTCGATACACCCCATAATTGCTACAAGACTAGAAAGAGGCACTCTCTGTGGCTTCATGTGTTTCTTGGTCACATCATTTTTATGTTGTTCTATATGTTTAGTGAGGACTGGAGGGTGCTGAAGAATATTGTGAATGATGTATTGAGTGTAGTTAAAGATGTCCCATTACCGGTTGCAAAACATCCAATAAGTCTCGGAGGATGCCATAAAATACTTTGACTGACTACCCTTCAATCTGCGCAATTAGGCCAACACAGTGTTAAAATTGTATGAATATGGGAAATGGGTGGTTCCGGAAAAACCACCCTTGCTAAGCAAATTTACAACAATAAACATGCATATATGGAAAGGTCTAGTTTTCTATTTGATGTTAGAGATGCTGCTAGCAAAAATTTGTTACATAAAAAACAGGAAAAACTATTGAGGACCTTGGTGTCAAAGGTGTATCATTTGACAATATGGAAGAAGGCAAGGGGGTTCTTGCAAGGCGTTTGAGATCTGTTCGCGTGCTTGTCATTTTGGATGATGTGGATCATATGGATCAACTAGATGCTCTATTGCCTGTGAAAGACAACCTTGGATCAGGGAGTTTGATAATTGTTACAACACGGGAATTGCAAGTCCTTCAATGTTGGGGCATCTCCTCCATTTATAAAATGAAAACATTGGATTGGTCTCATGTGAAGAAAATTTTTGTTGGCATACATTCGTATGGCCCTCTCCCTTTGATGGATTTGAGGAGCTTGTTATTTTTTTATTTTTTAAAGTGCTTGCAATGGATTACTATTTCGAGGACAATTATATGGCGTATCCCATAAGGATTATTGGGAGTCTCAATTAGACAATCTCTCCGAGAATATTGTGTGATGATGTCAAGAAGAGGCTCAAAATAAGCTATGATGCCCTAGATGATGAAGAGAAAGAGATATTCTTAGATGCAAATTGGTTTTTCATTGGAGAGGAAAATAGTTTGACAATTGAAGTATGGAACGGATCAAGGTGGGAGTGGTTTGCGAGTTGGGAAACACTTGTTAATAAGTGTCTTGTTGAGTTGGATGAGAAGAACGACATAAGAATGAATGATCGCTAAAGGATTTAAGAAGGGAAATTGTAAGTCAAGATTTCACTTGTTGTATTTAGCTTGTTGAGCATGTCACTAATGTTCAAAATGAAGCAAAGGTGAAGTTAATTCTCTTTTGTTAATAAAACTTTATCTTCTTTAAGTGTATTTTCATGAGAGCCTTTTTATTTGTGTCGATAAGTTATTAATGTCATTTTTATATGTTCATATTCGAGGAATAATTACAGTATTGGCATTTATTGATTCCTTTGATATCCATGAAATCAATTCCCACTTGGAATTGGTGCGAAGCATCCCTCCCATGTCGATCCCATTATGGAATATTTTTAAAAAAATTGTGAATCTCACAATCTAAAAATATGTTTATTGAACACTATTGGTGAGATATCTACAATGTTTAAGGGAGAGGGTAAATGGGTATGGAGAGTTGTCTTCACACATGTTCTCATTGGCACATTGAGGAGGTGTTATACCCAATTATGGATGATATAGAGGGATAATTTGAGCAAGGATTTTTGTGACTGTCTCATAAGCTATTCTTAGTCTCGTGGATGTTAAAAGTTTTCATTTAATTTCAAGAAAATAGTCTTATAGAAGCTTTGTGCCACTTATTGTCACTTCTAGGAAGATGATATTCTTATCAAACAAAAGAACAAATGGTACATTTCAAAGGTCTTTGTTGGCTAGATTTTCTGCATGTGAAAAACCTAGGCGAGACATGAGATAAATCTCCCTCATTTACCAAAGTGAGGCTCCCATGTAATATTTTTTCAATTATGCATCACTTCTAAATTTGCAGATATTGGAGACATGGATCTAGGCTCGAACCTCTTGCTGAATTGATAGATAGATCCAGAGCAGGAAAGACTTCACTCATGCGTGCAAGAAAACTTCACTCATGCGTGCAGATTAAAAGCAGTGGAATTATTCGAGCTACAACTTTTCCATCCACAACCCAGTTGCCAGAGTTTGTTATGCAGGTGCAGATCCATATGCAGATCCAGATCCAGATCTCATAGTTGCAAAAGCTTCCGGCACAAAGGCTTCATCCTCTTGTTTCGAATGCAGCCCGTGAAGAAGTTAGTGCGTGGAAAATTCCTTCCAAGATCTTGTGCAAATGCTCCCATCTTCCAATTGAAGCCTTCATTGAATTTTCATTCATCCGAGTGCTTTCCAGAATTTTTAATTGCTCATATGCAATTAAAAATAAAAATGATGAGTTATTTACGACAAACATTGCACTGATGCATGTACTAGAGAAGAACTACAAAAGCTTCAAGGATAAGAATGAAGACATGTCAAAGGCAATACCCGCAAGCAAATCACAGTCACTTGCTTCCAGCTTGCTTCCGAGATCCGCCGCATCCAAATTGTTTCCAGATCCAACTTGCTCCCGAGTCCAGGTTTGGTGAGAATCAAAGGCAAAAGAATCAGCTGCATGCAGACATGAAAAAGGACAAGACTGCAGCTTTCCTCTTCCTTCTTTCCTTCGACAAAGTAATTGAGCGATCAATTAAATTATACAACTTAAGTGATTGGTTTAAAAGCCATTACTTGAAGAAGTCAACTACTTGGAGATAGGTGGCGGACGTGCAAAATAGAAGGTTCTATTTTCAGTTGCAAATCATACATGTCATGCAAAGAGGAATTCCAGGATGGAGATTGCCAATTGTTTCTTTCCTCCGACTTCCACATGTGTCAGTTCACTCAAAGCTTCCTACTTGTAATTACCCCTCTAAATTCTATAAGTAGAGGAAGAACCTTCGGGTTAATGATCAGAATTTGTAAGCAGCAATCTTGTGTTCTAGACTTTGTGCTGAACCCCTGAGAGCCACTTGGAGCAAAGGAATACAAAGGAGCAGTTTCGGAGAACTTTGTGTCACAGTGTACTATGTTTCTTGCTTTTAATCTTAGATCTCTTGATAAACTTTGTGTTATTTTAGATCTGAATCTAGAGCCACCTTTGTTTTAGAATTCTATGTTTATATCTATTGGATTCTTCTATGTGCATGCAATCAGCTCTGCCATCTACTGATTGGGATGCACATCTTCCCCATTTCTTCTATGTGTTTATGTAATTACCTTCTTCTATAACTTTTCCTTTCTTTAAACAACTGCTTACTTGTTGCAGAACTGTTCAGTTATGGTTCATAAACTGAGTAGTTAAAGTAAAACCCCATTTAGATATTAGCATACTTAAATTGACAAATCTGATACGAGAGTCTCACCGGTAAATGAGGGAGATTTATCTCATGACTGCCTAGGTTTTGTGCTATGTAGAAAATCTAGCCAACACATCCTTAACTTCTCTTTAGCTCATCCACTTGCACTAACTTTCCTCTTATTTATGGTGCCAAACTTAGCTAGGAATACCATTAATAAATATCATTAAATACATGTATTAATGCCAAGGTGGGTCACACTTTTGGCAAGGGAATTTGTTAAAAATAGAAAGTCAAAGTAATGGGAATTTCCACCCTGCATTACAGGTAAGAAACTCCCGCCTACCTACCACTTCCAAAATTCTCATTAGCAACTTAAATCATTCCTTCCAAAAAGTGAGACTTGCATGGAAAAGAGCCTTCTTCTAAAAATGCGACTTGCATGGGTGAATAAACCTCTTTGATGGGAAAAGTTAGCCTGTTAGGCAGGCGAGAAATTCTTGCCGGTGCTTTAAGTGATTTTTCCTTCATAATGATAATTTTCACCTTGATAGGCAGGTAAGAAATTCCCACTTGCCTGTCATCTCTAAAATTCCCATTGCAACTTAAGTGATTTTGACTTGATGGGAAAAAGTAACTGCAAGGAAGGCAAGAAATTCTAGCCTTCCTGCCACTACCAAAATTCCCATTGGCGACTTAAATCCTTCCTTCCAAAAAATACAACTTGCATGAAGAAATTGATCTTCCCAAAAAGATTTACTTGCATGAAGAAAGCTTCTAAAGTCGCGTAAAAACTCATCAAAGCAACATTTTTGCAAAGGGCCTGGAAATATGTAGTAGTAAAACTTGCATGTGCCATAACTTTCATTCCGTGACTCCGTTTTAGGTGTCATTTTCTCTGAAAGTGCATATTTTCTCGATCTCTACGCATTGATGGCAATATTTTTCTTATTTTCATAAAATCCATTTTTGTACCTTTTTGGACCAAGCGACTTCTTCTAATCTTATGAAGGAATCCTGAGCTCTGGTCACTTTTAGACAAATTAGTAATTAAAAATATTGGATAACTTTTCAAAACCCTAGGCCTAGGGAAATATCTGGTAGGAAGAATGAATAGGCTATAGGAATTTCCGGAGAAAACAAACCAAAACACAGACAAAAATAAATAAAACAAAACAAAATAAGTTGCAGGTAATTGCTTGAAAAATTTCTCCAATTAGCAAATCTGTAAAATTTCTTCCACCGGTGAATGTTCTGTGGTAATAATGATGGGGTAAAGTGCTTTATATAACCTAAATCCTCCAATTTTAGCTCAATCTATTTTTAAAAGAACTTTATTTATTTAATAAATAAATAAATAAAACACTTGCAGACAAGG
Organism: Taxus wallichiana var. yunnanensis; assembly: GCA_018340775.1. Classification (NCBI taxonomy): domain Eukaryota; kingdom Viridiplantae; phylum Streptophyta; class Pinopsida; order Cupressales; family Taxaceae; genus Taxus; species Taxus wallichiana. The sequence continues at coordinate 493,205,099 of CM031241.1, read as the reverse complement.
TCTGGTGAAGGGATTGAGTGAGCTTTGACATGTGGGTATTTTTCGAATTTGGATTTTATGACTCTCTGGGGATATCTTAGAGCAATGCAAACAATTGCAGGCAAAACAAACACAAAACAACCCGTTACTTGAAAAGAATGAAATTTTTAAAAGGGTAGTCCTAGATTTCAAGGTGAAATCTCAGGGACACCAGATCTCTCAATGAATGTGATTTGAATTGTGTAAATTTATTCTCTCCTTTCTTGTTTTTAAAGGATGTTGTAGATAGAGAATTTTGGCTTAATTAGTTATTATGGTAGTTTGACAATATTAGTTATTATGGTGTTAGTGTATTTTATTTATCATTGTTTCTATTATTGTTGTTGGTATGTATTTTTTGTTGTTTAATTTTAGAATTTTTATTTGTGCATTCTATAATTTTCAATATTTATAGCTTTATATTATTTATTGTGACATACCAATTGTTTTTAACTATTTTGAGTTGAAAATTTTAAATGAGCTAAAAGATTGAGAAAATTCATTCCTTAGTCTATATTTCAATGTATAGAAAATTCAGAATTATAATTAGGATACATTTTATTGAAATTGGGAAGAAAGAGCAAAAACACGAGTTAAAAAATCCCATTTTTTTCACCAACTAGATGAATGTGTGTGTGACTCGTAATCTCAAAATAGGTAACATTTCATGAATAAACCATATAAATCTATTTCCCAAAAACTACACATCTAAGACAATTTTAGATAGGCGTCAAGTTTGGCCATTAAATTTATTGTACACTATGTGTAGCTTCCAAATTTAAAATATACATTTTTTTGACTAATGTAGCCATAGTCGGCGTTCCCACTAAGCAAATGCCTTACACCACTCAACCCTTCTCATAATTAGATCTCCTCAAACCAAGATCTCAGGAACATCTCTAAAATAAAAAATAACAAAGTGCCTTATAATGTTATAAAAGGAAAACATTACAAACTTAATGGACCAATGATTATACACCCTAAAGAAAGTCTTTTGATAAATAATTTAAATGAATTTTACTTGAAAATTACAATCCTAATAACTATCATAAGCCTACGGACTTTCGCTAAAATTCAAAAAACCATAATTGGCTCAATTAAACAAGAATGACATTACAATAAGTTTCTTGATATACTTGATTGATTCTTTACAAGTTTTATCATTCAATAAATCTTTTACAAGCTCATACTCCTTTCCATTTATATAATATTTTATGTTCAAAGCAGGAGAACAAATATTCCATTGGGTGCATATGATCACCATTGATCTTCCTAGATATTTTGTAGGTATATTTTTAATGTTATTTCTTGCATTCAATCAATGTTTACCCAATCATTTGGTTTGTTCTTGGCCATGGAATAAGGATCAAGGCCGACATGTATCTCTATCTAACTATAGATTCATGTTCATAGGAGATCATGTCGATAAGAGGTGTCAACTAGCAAGTGGTCCCATGGAATACAAGAATTCGCAACATTAACAAAGTTGTGGGTATTTAGAATGTTGCATAGCATAAGTTTTCGAAGAAAAAATAAAAGACTTCATGGAATCCACATGTAAGAAATAAAGGTTGTGTAGTCACAAAATCATGCACTTTATATATTTATATATCCCTATCTCATACTAATATTTAGAAGGTTATTGAGTGAAGAAAGTACTAATTAACCTCTGTCTTTTTGGCCATCTTGTTTATTTTATTTTGTAATTTGTGACCTATTGCACCCATATGCCCAGCCATTTTCTAACATCCCACGTTATTTTAGCCTCGGCTAGGGCACCTAGATTTAGTACTGGGGTGCCCATGGGCGCCCTGGTCCCACCTAGGGGTGCCCCGGTCCTTCTAGCACTTTCCCACCACTTTTTGGGCCTCTTCTAGCCGTTTTTCATCTTTATCTTTCTTGTGGTTGGCCTTTTCGGGGTTAATTACAAAATTAGAGCAAGAGAACCCTATAAATATAAAGTTATGAGACCATAATGAGGGACCTAGCATCATCTACTACTATCACTCCATCTAGAGTTACATTAATCTATTGTATTGTGATCCACATAGCTCCATCATTAAGGCACAAGCTAGGACATCTACATCACACTTCATAGAGGGGGATTCTATTCTATTTCATGCACACATACTATTACATTTTCTACATTTAGTTATTGCTCACTATTTCACAAAGTTTGACTGCACAAGAGCACCTAAGGCACGACATACACACACTCACAAGAACTACATTTGGGTCCAAAATGTAGTGCAACACTCAGTTGGCAAGCCCACTGTTGTGGCAACTGAGGTCAGTCTGACCCATTCATTTGTATTCTTCTTTTTTAGGGTTTTGATGTTTGGATTTGTGTTTTCTTCATTATAGGGTTTTGGCGAATCCATTGATCTTGGTGTGACTTCGGAGTGACAAAAGGGTACTATTTTTGTCACTCTTTCGACCCATAAAATTTCAAATCCCGAAAACTACGACGACTATAGAGCCTAAATCGGATTTGGAGTGGTCATGGCACCCTAGTCCCTTTCCTGGCACTCCAGGTCTAGGCTTATCCGACAATCGCACAATTTTCTCGAGCACGGTTGTCAGACATTCTACACTTTCATTTTACTAAGTTTCCATCTCAACATACCCTCGAAAACATTGTAAATCAACTAAATATTTTATTTCCTTTATATTGTAATTAGGGTTTTATATTTTTGTGTTTAGTTTGTTTGGATACATGTTGTAATTAATTGTTCATTTACCTACTGCTATAATAACATTAGATTAGGCTAGAATATTTGTATTTTAGTTAATCATTTTGGTGAATCCAACCCCTTTCATGCTTAGGATCCTCATTTTTCTTCTATCATGGATCATCAAGTTTCTTTATCTGATTTTCTTAAGAGATATCCCAATTGTCGGTTGTTTTACAAAAATCCCTAGACACCAAGTATTTTGATGATAATATGCCACCACATGAATTAAGTTCTATGCTTCATTGTCTATTTGTCGACCCTAGTCTTAATGATCCTCCATCTAATCAACCACTATTAGACTCAATTCAAGCCTTACATACATTATTTCAAGATAAATTTGCAGCCATGGAATCAACCATTACATCCCTTAGATATGAAATTCAACAACTTAAGGATGCTTCTCAATCACATGTTTTTGCTCCTTCTCCATCTTATATGCAACTTATGTCTAATACATGTCATATGATTTAACCTCAAGAAACACCATTACTTGCACCTCTCATTTTTTAGCATAATACTATGCCACATGAAATTTTTCCTCACCTTATTCATCATCAGTTGATCACTCTACCAAATATGTAGCATTATTCTCATTATCGATTAGCTAAATATCAAGGTTGTTAATATTGCAATTATCATCGACTCAATGTACATAATGACGATGACTGCCAAAATTTTCATCGCATAATCAAAAGTTTTGAACGTCAAGGGATTATTTCATTTAAGGCACCACATCTTATTACAAAGGTCACATCCACATGGGCTCCTAATTTTGCTCCTTCTTTGGTTAGTCAAGATCTGCCTAAGCAATCACCTATGGTATCACCAAGTCAACAAAGTCACCCACTTATCAAAATTAGTTCACAAACTCCTCCTACTAAGTCTTCTACTGCATTACCAAGTTAGCCTAAGCATCCTCCTTTGAGAATCGGTGAACATTGTCCTCCTCTCGGGTATAAGGTCTAACCAATCACTTCATGCAATGCAACAAATTCTCCTACTAGTGGTCAAGACATGTTACATATTTCAGCACCACCATGAAAGATTATTCCATTATATCCTACCGTTAACCTTACAATGCCAACACCAGCTATTAATTCTACATATATTGATGCTTGGGACCTGGATATATCTTGCTATGGTGATGAACCATCAGATGATCACAATCCTCTATCACTTCAAGTTCCCATCACTTTTGTTAAAGCAATTACTCCTTACATCGATCCACTTGTTGTCTTTTGACTAGATTTTCATTATATATTATTTCTTGGATTTTTATCACCGAATATGCCCGGTGGAAGTGTGCAACAATAAAAAAAAGTTAGGAAATTCACCTTTGGACATGTGAAGTTTCCTTTGCTTTGTGAGAGGGGAAGTTCCCTTGTATGATGTGATTTTTTGTATTTTTGGTGCTTTTAACCAAAAAGCACAAAAGGGCGGAAAATTTGGGAAAGGAAAAATATGGAGAGAAAGGAGGAATGAGTGGGAAAAGAACACAACCCTATAGGTGTTAGGAAATACAGATAAATCTGAGACACAAAGTTCCACCAATCTATCTTATCAAGGACACACCAGTCCTTCTTGGTCATACAAGATTGCCTTACAAGGTTTTTTGGATAAGAAATGGGAGAACACTTCTATCTGGGAAAAAAATACAATGAGAGTGAAATCTAGGAAGAAAAAGTCTTCTTCTCCCTCAGAATATGTTGGTATAGCACAAAGTCCACGTACTTTGATAATCACCACAAAGTCTGATTTACTTGGGCATTATTGGGTTGTCGAATACAACCTAGGTATGGAAGGTGCGGAAGGATTGGGCGTACACACAAGGGGCGCATAGATGAGCGATAAAGTATGGTGAAATAAGGTGCGCGAGGGGAAAGAAAAGAATTGGGACTTAGCCATTTTTAGTGAATGGCTATTTTTGGACATGGAGTGTAGAGAACATTTTTAGAAGACTATTTTTAGTGACTAAAAGATCAAACACCATGCAATATTTGAGGCTATTAATAGGATTAGATTATTGTTGTATTATTAGATAATCTATTAATAGAGTGCTTGCATGCTTTTGTATTTATCATGTAAGGGTGCATGACTATTATTAACATGTAGCATATTGTGAAAGGTGCATGTGTGGTGCAGGGAAAGTCCCCACCCCTATAAATATGTATTGATTTGCACGGTTTGGAGTATCACTTTTGTAATAGAGTTATGTTGCAGGATCTTGAGCGCGCATAGCTTATGGTGACATTATTTTGTATGTAATAACTTCTGTGTTTTATAGTAATATAATGGATTATTGTGACTAGATATTGGTTGTAAGCATGTCTCTTACTGGTTATTGCATGGTGGATTTAATCTTGATACTTGTTTAAGTCATTCTTGCACATGTTATGATCTAGATCTAGTTATATTCTATAATATATTTGATTATCTATTATGAGATATTTGTATAATCATGCTAAATTTTGGAACAAGCTGACATAAAAGAGGAACATGGTACCCTTGCGCACTTCAGAAGAGATTTCAGATTCAGGTTGAGTGATGTGTCAAGCACGCCTTGGGCTATCGGAGCTAAAATCTAGGCTACATTTTGGTTATGTTGTCAGGACCTCTTTTTCAATTGATTTTCAAGATGATACGGATGAAGACGTACCGGTTGACCTTGGCCAATATTGAAGAGTGGTCGATAATATAGAGGAAGAGTATCCTCACATATTTAACACTAGACATGATTTTGATGCACTCGTGTGGGTTGAATAGAATCTATACTATGAGCTATATGAGACATTCTTCACCATCTTCTCTATAGATTTGTATGATTGGTTGGTTACTTACGCATCAAAGAGAAATTGGAGGCTTTGTAAACTTGTTTGGACTCGGGAATAATTCAAGGCTTTGCATGATGCAAATCTAACTTGGACGCGAGTTGTCAATCATTGGTGGCGTGGTGTTCTGAATAGCTATATTTTGGAGTGTGTAGTTTCTACTTTTTCCTGTCTAGAGGTTTTGAGTTACAGTTCATTCACAAACCCATAGGATCATATTTGTGTGGTATTCCTTTAGTGATTAAGATCTTGATTGTGACCCTAGATTTAGAACAATGTCCTATGGCTAGGTAAACCCCACCATGCACGGGGAAGGAGTAGGTGTTGTGAAATATGGAGGACCAAGCGGTAGAAAGATAGATAGAGAGAAAAAGTGGCTTAAGTTTAATGAGGCGCGTGAGAGGGATTTACGAAATAGTGTGAGATTACAGAAAGAATGGTGTTGTGGATAGACATGGCTCGTGAAGGATTTGGAGATCACGTAGAATACGTGGGGCCATAGCATTTGGAACTCCCCCATTTGGGAAAGCATGGCAGAGAACTCTCTTCGCTTTGGATGAAAGCAAGTCTAAAAAATATTGAGGACCGTAGGCACACATCTGATCCTACCTAGTGACCTAGCCCTTGCACTTGGTTTTCTAGTTTCTACGACAATATCGAAGAAACAAGCTAGTGTGGGCAGTAGAGTAGTGATAGATACAGTTAATTTGCATCAAGTTCAAGAGTTAATCATGTAGCTTATTCATCTATGGTGGGGTAAGTGTCTTCTATGTTTTTTGGAGGTATATTTTCACGCGTGTCATCAACACGTAACGTGAGCACACAAAATGTTGGTACCATGTCCAAAAGTAGTACAACTTCACAAACCGTGGGGTTCAGGCTTAGCACAACAACGATTGGAACACAAGGTAGTGCATCGTATAGTCCTATGTCCTACATGGGGAGGGGGATCAAGGGGATCGTGTGGCTCGGATCTAGTGGATATGGTGGTTCTAAAGGTGGAGGGAACACAGTTACGGATATGGTGGGTATGGTATACACTAGCTCCAACAAATTTATATGGAGATGTCTCTTTATATTCTAGAGTACAAGGGATATAATATGCAGGCGAGGACATGCATATGTGTGAGATACCATGGCACGTGAAGGGGATTACAGCTCTAGAGCATAAGGCAAGTCAATTTGCAACTACATTGCAAAGGCGTGTACATAGTTAGTATAGAAAATATGATTTGAACCAGACTTATATAGATTATACCATGTTGTGTATTTTTTCTTAATAGAGTTTCACATACCTGAGTTTGAGCAGAAAAACATTAGCGCACTGAAGGACATCAAATAGGGTATGACTGAGAGCATTTGAGAGTATGATGCACGGTTCAAGACCCTTTTATCAAAGTTATCTTATGGCATTCACCCAAGTCAACATGCTCAATGGTTCGTTGGAGGTTTTATCTTGCCTTTTAGAAGAGCACTCTAACACAAGACTTATACAGATCCGCAGGAGGCACTTGAAGCGGCTATGCATGCTAAGGTAGTAAGGAGTGTAGACACAAGATTCAACCCATTTTTGGAGGCTCATATTGTAACAATGGCTAAACAAGCTTAGCAAAATTATCATCTAATTCATCATATGAGACATGTAGTGGTATTTGGTGCACAAATTGTGAGGTAGAAAGACATACTAAGGATAGTTTTAAACATAAATCGGTCCACACCATATTAATGGACTGTGAGATCTGTCACTTGGATCATGACTCAAGTAGGTTTCCTTTTTGTACTGCACGATAAGGAAGAATGTGTCCTATTACTAAAAGATTTGCAAGTCTACAACTCATGATACTCGAGAATTTTAGGTTGATTGATCGATTCATGATGTCACCGATATTGGTACGCCGGACCGGTGTTGTAAATAATTCTAAGGAATAAGGTGAGCATCATGAGCATAATCACAATGAAGGGCGCTCTGATGGAGGCCGAGGTAGAGGTAGAGGTTACCATGGAGGATTCAAAGGTCGAGGTCGCGGTGGAAGTGAATTTCCAACAGGAACATGTTATGCATGAGGGTCCCTTGATCATTACAGGTGTGAATGCCCTCAAAATATTAGTTGTTCTTTTTTCTAAAAGAACCACAATTATGAATAATTCCTGATTTTTATGATCACCTAAGTAAAAACATAAAGCGGACAAGAGCCAGGGATGGTTAGAGTGCATCGCATTTGTGGAAGATCAAGTGGATGTTAATGTTAGCATCGGATCCTAAGTTGGTACTTAGTCACTACGCATGTTGAGGTTGTGCATGTCAAGGAAGTTCTAAATCAAAAGCCTCTTATTACAAAGGAGGAAGTATTGCATGCAAAGTATCCAGACCCTACGCATCAGAAGGAAGCATATTAAGAAACCATGGAAGTTATTATAATTTTTGGGTGAGATACAATGTTTGAAAGAACAGTCATGGAAGTTAGAACAGAAGAAGACAACTGAACTTCCTCATAAATATGTTGATGATCTAAGGGAGATCTACAAGTTACTGCAACAAGAGGACATCATTCCTTTATTGGGGGAATGGTTAAGGGGAGAGACACCCATGCGCTGGATTTGAGCACGAGAGACAAATTTTGCATGCTAACCTACCTCCTCATAGTCTGGATTATGACAAGGAGATCACTCTAAATTTTGTTGTTGATGGATGGATTTTGAGAAACATTTTGATTGACATGAATGTGCTCACTTTGGATGTGTGGATTCATATGGGGAGACCACCATTACAACCATCTTCAAATGTGTTGTTTATGGAAAATAGGACTAAGGCCATCCCATTGGAGTTTTAAGGATGCCACTATTACTATAAAAGGACCAAGTTTACCGGGACTTTGAGGTATTAACCACTGGAAGAGGTAAAATAAATTCCAAAATTACTTGGGCACCCTTGGTGTTATGAAAACAACATTTACTGCGCTTTTAATAAAGGATATATATGTTTTGAGAATAAGGAATAACACGTCATCATTCCTTTGGCGATGGAAAGGCTGCACCTTATGTAGAACCTATGAGTGAGGAGGACCTGAAAATAATTTATGTACGCACAATTAGGGATCCTCAAGTGCTTAAGCCATTAAAGGAAGGATTTCTCCAATGGGATGATGCACAGTCCATGACTGATACTACGAGTGTTGCATGTGACAACTAGACACATGGCATTTATGATGTGGTTAGACACAAGGTGAGAAATGTAATTACGTGCATAAGGCAGACCATGTTGTATTAGGCATTTGGGTAGCAATCAGGTACCAAGGTACACTAGTGAAGGAAATCCTCAAGTTTTTGTGCGCTATGCAAGTGTAATGTACATATCAAGTGGAAAGAAGGAATGTTCTCATTTATACTCTACGTGGAATGGAAGTGCGCTGGTGGATGGTTCACATGGATAATATTTTGGAGTGGCAAGAGGTGAGAATCACCTTCTCTGTAAGGTTTCTCCACAGCAATGCACCTACCAAGATATGTGAATTCCATGGGAAGGATGCTCAACACCATGTTCAAGCAGTGTGAGAGACTCTAGACAGAGGGTTTGGAGGCCTTACCACCTTCACTATGGGTGCACCAGTTCTACTACACCTTGCGAGGTTGCGTGTGTGCATGGTATGTCTATGCTGAGTTGAATAGAGAAACAAAGAACTATTTGGTACTTGACTCTATGTATGATTTAGACCTTTGACTATTTTTCACTAAACCCCAGGTGAATGAAGCGTTACAGTGCTATGAAGCACTTGACAATGGGAGATAGTGTAAAGCCTAAGGAGCATATTCTAGAGTTACTAGGGAATCGGAGACCTGAGGCACGCTTTGAAGAAGAAGAGACGAGATGTAGAATAACTTGGGTGTGCCTTCCTAGAAAGAGAAAAGGGTAAGATGGTCTACATAGTTGATGAAGAAGTGGAGAATCTGGATGTTGAGCATACAAAGGGTATGCATGAGGTCTTAGATAGTGTAGATGAGAAGGCACATGCCTACCATGAGCCTATGAAAACTAATAAGGTCAACATTGGGACAAATGTTGAACCTAAGGAGGCCATCATCGAAGATTATTAGTCCGATTCGAGAGGTTGTTAGGATAATTGAGTTGTTGGACGACTACCGTGACTTTTACCCTAGGGGCTATCATGAATTAAAAGGATTGCATGGATCTTTTGGCGAGATGAGAATCAAAGCTCGAAGGAAGGTGTGCGCCGGTTAGGAAGAGGCCTTACAGGATGAATCCTAACCTGTGAGTCAAGGTAAAAGAGGAGATTGACAAGATGCTAAAATCAGAGTCATTGAGCCCATAGAGGAATCATAGTGGGTTAGCCCAATGGTGATAAGTATCAAGAAAGATGGAAGAATAAGAATTTGTGTGGATTACAGGGAGTTGAATGTTACATGTGTAATAGATCCTTTTCCCACACCATTTATAAAGAGAGATCTTGGAGGGCATAGTAGGGCAAAATCTACTCTTTTATTGATGGGTTCTCTAGATATCATTAGGTCAGGATTGCTAAAGAGGATCAGGCTGAAGACAAATTTCACCTCTGAATGGGGAATTTTTTCATACACATTATGCCTTTTGGATTGAAGAATGTGCCTGTAGTATTTTCGTGCATTGTTGTGCAAGCATTCCAGGATTTCATTCATAAGTTTTTGTAGGTTTACTTGGATGATTGGACAGTTTATGGGCTAGTGAAAGATCATTGCGAGAATTTAAGGCTTATGTTTGAGAGGTTCCAGTAGTTGAGCATCTCCTTGAACATTAAGAAGTATGTTTTTTCTACACCTTTTGGGACTTTTCTAGGACACATTATCTATAAAGAAGGCTTTTTAGTGGATCCTACTAAGGTTGTTATCATTTTGGCTTAGAGGAATCTACTAACTAAAGCGAGGTGAGTGGATTTTGGGACACATAGGATATTATAGGAAGTTTATCAAAGGATATACTAAGATTGTCATGCCCTTGGAAGAATTATTGAAGGGTAAAGGCAAGTTCCATTGGGATGAGAACACAACAACTCACATTTGAGACATTGAAGGAAAGGCCTACTACAATGCCCATTTTGCGTTTTCCTTCATGGACCCGACACTTTCATGTACATGTGGACGCCTCGACATGGCCATTGTATCGGTTTTAGCCCACTGGGAAGGTATTGTTGATCACCCTATTTGCTTTGCAAGTAGGAATTTAACATTGGCAACGTAACTATACACTACAGAGTGAGGCTTTGTCCATGATCTACATGCTCCATAAATTTTGGCAAGATTTGCTGGCAACACCTTTTATTTTCTATACAGATCACATGACATTAAATTACTTAGTGAACAAGCCCATATTGTAGGGGCACATATGCCATTTGATCTTTGCTTATTTCAGAATTTTCTTCTTCACGGTGGTGATTAAGCCAGAAAGAGCAATTATGGACAAGACCATCTATCAAGAATTAATTCGGGAGAGGACGCGCAGAGCATGAAGATACAATGCTAAATGCACAATTTTTGAGATTGAACCGCACGCCCTTTGAATTAGAGGATGTTGTTGTCTTTTTGCGAACAAGTGTGGCGCTTAAAGGAATGAAAAGTCTATAAAAGAAACAACTTGTTATCTTTATCGCGCCTTATATGTTGATCATTGGAGACTTATACAAACTAGGTTGGGATGAGGTTTTGCACCGGTGTGTACTTGTGCATGAGTGTGAATCTATTATGGAGGAGGCTCATGGTTGTATTGCAGGTGGAAACTATGCAGAGATGCCACCATGTGCAATATTTTACTCATTGGTCTGTGGTGGGAAACAATGTATAAGGATTGTAAGTCATGTGATCATTGTCGCGCTTTGGATAGCCTAAGCATAGAGACGAGATGTCGTTGAGGCATATTGCTAGTGTAGAACCTTTTGAGAAGTGGACAATTCACTTTATGGGTCATATTTCCCACCCACGTGCGGGACATGATCACGCTACATCATAACTTGTACATACTACCTTACAAGATGGGCGAAGCGCGCGCTACAAAGGATTGCATGATATCTACAAAGTGGGTTTATGTGGGAAAATATTATCAGCAAGTATGGGTGCCCATTGAGTTTGAAAAGTGATAGGGGTACTCATTTCCTTAATGAGACCATCAAAATACTATTGGAAAAATTTATGGTGTGACACCATAAAACAACACCATATCACCCTCAGGCTAATGGAATTGTTGAGGCCTTCAACAAGACATTGAGCCACACATTGACTAAAAATTTTGATGTTGGAAGGAAATATTGGGATGATAAGGTCTATGTTGTACTTTGGGCATATAGGACAACATATAAGAGATTGAACAAAGCCACACCCTTTTAGTTGGTGTTTGGCGCGGAGGTTGTTTTTCCTATGGAATTCATGTTACCTTCTCTGCATATTGTGCGCGCAGGAGGTTTGGCAAATGAACAAGCACTTGAAGAGCGTATTGACAAACTAATGCAGTTGGATGAAAGGTGCGCCATAGCACGATGGAGTTAGAAGATATAAAAGGCCATGCAGAAGGCATGACATGATATGCATATTAAGGATAAGAAGCTTGGAGTTGGGAAAATGGTTCTTCAAGATATGATTCAAAGTTTTGTGCCACCTTGAAATCTTAAATTGCATTGGTTGGGACCGTATATTGTGACTTACATACTTGATTTGGGTGCTTTCTAATTAGAAGCGCTAGATGGGACACTTCTGATTGCTAGGTTACTTTAACGGGAGTAGGTTGAAGCCCTACTAAAAATAAGTCTTCTTGGTGCTTGTATAAGGCAACATTACCATTTAGATCAGGTTTCCCTTAATGTATTTCCTTTATCTGTGTTTACTTTCATCGTTCTTTATGCTTTGTCAATTTAGTTCATTGTTTTGTGTAATAAGCACGCTACGTGCAGTGTGATTACTATCTATTTAATTCATGCATGAGGACCACGCATACCCTTAGTGTGGGATGGAGTATATGTAGGATACTTGGACTATATTTGAACGTTCTCTGAAGAATGGGTATGCATAGAGAAATATTGTGCAAGTGCTTGGAGTAAAGGTGTGAATAGGGAAAGATTGCTCTAAAATGAGGACCACTTGTGAAGGAATGGGCGCACGTGTAATGTGAGGTAAATTGCTACAAAGTGGAAACTACTTAGTAAAATACGTAGTGGATAGGTATTTCGGCGCATGAAGGCGTGTGAAAGGATGTATGTGGTAGAGGAGTAATAGGCGGGCCGAAGGTTATGACTGTGGTGCGGAAAAAATCAGCGTGGAAAATAGAAAAAGAAACACCGATTTAATGTTGATTATGGTGGTAGGTGGAGAGAAATAAATGTGGAAACTTTTTGAAAATCTATATAAGGTGGTGTTGTGAAGTCATTTTCACCTTTACGATTAAGAGCATTCGAGCGAGTTGTTGATGAGCGAGCTAGCGAACAAGTTGTGAAGTGCGGAGAGCTACGAACCAATCAGATTTTCCATAATTATGCATGGGATTGTCTTGCACTCCATCGGAGAAGGTGTTTGAGTGACACAAAGGCATGCGGGAAGAAGAAATTAGATAATAGGGTTTAGATTTGAGCTAGGGAACGTGGGGTTGAGTTGTAGAGCTCGAATCAATTAAAATAACACACCTTTATAGTCTCCATGACACCTAAAAGAGCACCTCGAGCAAAGAAAAGTGGAAAGAAGAAAAAGGAAGTCGAGATTGAAGTTGAAGACACTCCCGAGAGAAGGTTTTCTGAAATGCAATACCCATAAGGGGTTTTCATGGGTCGCGATTGAGATTCTCACATTCATCATTGCAAGGTGAGTGATATAACCATAGGAACACAAATAACAAGGAAGAATTGGATAAATTACTAGTGGTGAAAACATAAAAAGAACAAATGGATGATATAGCGATCTATGATGATGCGGGAGAAAATTGTTGGCAAAGGTGGGAGTTTTACAATTATATGAGCTCCCCTATTTTGGAAAACCGTAAAATTATACTAGTGGTTAATGAGCAGAGTCCATGAGGACTTCTTCTATTTTTTTGGGCGACGAATGAGGATCATTGTGCCCTTGATTGGGAGTTTGACAAGACTAAGGAGTTCGGGTACTGAGTTGAGTAGCGACCTCACTGACAAAGAGGCCATAGAAGAAACTAAAAAGGCATTGGGATACACTAAAGGAGGGCACGAGAATGACATTCCTAAGTTACGAAGTATCATGTCATTTAGGAAATAACCCATCTCCTGACAAAGATAAACAATCAAGAGCGTTGGTTACAGGTAAACAAGGTCTAGCTACATGTAGCGAAGAAGATGAAAAAAAAATTGTATACAACTTGTCCAACTTCATTTCTAAAACCATTATTGAGGAAGCACATGAAGGTGAGAAAATCAGTTTTGGCACAATACTTTTGTTATTATTTTTTGTTCAAATTGGAGTGCCCAATGGGCTGAAGGATAATATGTGGTAGTACTGAAGAGAAGAAATCCCGACATAAAGGTTTTCCAAATATACATGTGATGGATCCATGAGTGGACCATTTAAGCAAAGGGCTGAGATGTGGTATGAGCGCTTGCACACTACATTTGAGGGGAATGGAGGATACCCAAGGAGTTACCTTCGGTATTAGATAAACAAGTATAGTTTGTAGTGTATCAACACTTTTGTATTGGGCGCTTCGGGGTGAAGGATGGAAAATGAAGCACTTGGTGCAAGATCCCATATGCCTTCACCGCGCACTACTTCTAGGCATCTGTACATAGGTTTTCATATGTGTGTCGGTTGCTCTTCAATGCAAATAAGGTAGATTGTGACTACCATACACTAAGGAAGATTTACGTTTATATAGGTAAGTTTGCGTACATTGAAAGATTAATTTCAGATGATATTAACATAAAGGTTGTGAACTTGGCAATTGGAAATTTGGGCGCGGCTATGGTATACACATACCTAAAGCCCAAGCTACAAAATGGGAAGTATCTAGAGAATGAGCTCAAACTCCTTGGACCGCCCAAGGGAAAGCACACTCTGGGCACACTAGAAGATGAAGGATAGTATTTTCCCTTTGAAGAAGAAGGAGAAGAAGAATAACTTCAGGAAGATAGTGGAGGTTTGGAGAATGGTCAAAGGAGGAAACCCACCGGTGGTGAAAATAAAGATCGCAAGGTGACCCCTCCATTACTAAAAGATGATGAAGTATCGAAGACAGTGTGATGGAGATAAATATGGATCGATTACTGAGGAAACTTAGTTCAAAAGAGTGCTAAGAAGAACAAGGACTTAGAGCACGGGAACTTCACAACCCCTTAGGAGGTCACCTAGGACTTCCCTTGTGAAAGTAGAGCCAGAAAATAAGAAAAGGCATAGGTATAAACCTAGGAAGGATGATGAGGAAGATGAATCAGGGGAAAGCGTGCCAAATACACTAATACAAACCGAGAATACAGAGGATCCTCGGGAAGAAGAAATGAAGAATGATGAAGAGGCGTTGAGGGAGAAAAAGAGGCAAACAGATAAGGGCAAGCCTTTATGCGCGCCTCATACCACAAAAATAAGGGTGGAGGGTCGGTATTGGATACAAGGCTTGCCGGATTTTGAAAGGTAAAAAATCAAGGAAGGGGAGGATGGAGAAGATTATGAGACTCTTGCAATTGGTTATGTGGATGACACAAGAAAAATCATACACTTGGAGCCTAAGGACTTGTATGGATGGGAGCTTATGGATGCATAAATGGTGAACACACGCACACGCAAGAAATTATCTTGGACTACACGACTTGTATGGATGAGTCTGATTTTGAGGTGTGTGAAGAATCACGTGTTTCACACGAATGAAGAAAGTGCCCACTCAAGGCATGTGAATTTCAAGCCCACTGTCATGTCCGATGAGCAGGTAAGCAATGTGTTAACGAAGATATATGTTGAGGTTGCACGCAGAATATTGATAAAGCGGAAAGTATTAAGAATTGTTGGATGCTAAAGAGGACAAATAAACAAAATAAAATCCCGATAGAAGAAAAAGAGATAGTTGAGGTGACGACGCGTGCAATACTCAACATGGCTGAAGAAATTGGCGATGAAATTGTTCAAAAGAGGTCGGATTTAGGGGATAAGATTACAAAAGAATTTCTATTTTCTTTGCACTAGTTACGTGCATTAGTTCAAATGTTATTGGATGAGGGCCCTGTGAGAATTCTAAAACCTAAGGATGTTGTAGAACAAGCACATAAGGCCAAGGCCATTATAGTGCGGAAAATCACTACCTTTGAAGCAATGTTGCAGACCTTGAGGGATGAGTAAAAGAAATAAGATTTATCATTGAATATGTGTGTGAACCTAGATGTGATAATAAAAACAAGGACTATGGTAGAAGAAGATGAAGTCTTGCAGGCACAGAAGAATGAAGAACTTGGGCGTGTGGAGAAATTCACACTGGTAGAAGAAAAGTGGGATGCACTTACAGCCTACCCAAGTCCCTCACAAAGATAGTTATGATCCTTATGTGCGGATTTCACTAACGCCTCAAGGTTTTGGTGTAACGGTTTGTTACATTTGGTATCAAAGCGACTACTCGTGTTCGAATCCCACCCGGTTGGTTATGTCGTGTAGGTAAGCCGGGCCCATGGGGTGCCTAAACGTTGGTGAAGTGGGGCTCATACGGATGTAATGATTCGGGCTCTCTACGCGTGGTGGTATGTTATGATCCTCATGTGCGGATTTCAATAACGCCTCGAGGTTTTGGTGTAACGGTTCGTTACTGAAGACAGGATAAAAGAGATTGGGAAACTGATTGCATGTGAGATGGATGTAATGGATGGAATGATCTCAGGTATGGCTAATGTTTTGAGGGTACTACAAAATAAAGGTGAGAACATGACACTTGATGAAATGGAAGCAGTTGTGGTAGACATTCCGAATAAGACAAATAAAGCATTAAGTGATTGGAATAACTTGGAGGCAAAGATCAAGAGTGAGTATCCAGAATTGATCCTCCGTGTGGAAGAATAAAGTGCCAAGTATTAATTCATTCTTTGTACGAGATGTTCTTTCATTCTTGATTCTATTTCATGAAGAGATGAGTTATGATTACCCACTGTTGGGGATAGAAATGAAATTAGTGTGGGGTAATGTTGGGTTGTTAGAATATAGCCTAAGTATGAAAGGTGCAGAAGGATTTGACTGCGCGTAAGAGGAACGTAGATGAGCGCAAAAATATGGTGAAACAGGCGCACACGGTGAAAACAAAGAGTTAGGACTTATATGTTTTTAGTGAAGGGTTATTTTTGGACATGGAGTGCGGAGCACATTTTGTAGAAGACTTGGAAAGCACATGAAGACTATTTTGAGTGACTAGAAGATCAAGTGCCATGTAATGTTTTGAGGCTATTAATAGGATTAGACTGTTGTTGTATTATTAGATAATCTATTAATAGAGCGCTTGCATGCTTTTGTATTTATCATGTAAGGGTGCATGGTTATTATTAGCATGTAGCCTATTTTTGAAAGGTGCATGGGCGGTGAAGGGCAAGTCCCCACCCCTATAAATATGTATTGATTTGCACAGTTTGAACTATCACTTTTGTAAGAATTATGATGTGGTATCTTGAGCGCGCATAACTTATGGTGAAATTATTGTGTATGTAACAACTTCTATGTTTTACAATAATTAATATAATGGATCTTTGTCATTTGGATATTGGTCGTAAGCATGTCTCTTACTAATTATTACATTGTGGATTTAATCTTGATACTTTTTAAAGTCATTCTTGCACATGTTATGATCTAGAACTACTTATATTCTCGCTATATATTTTATTATCTATTATGGATCTGAGATATTTGTATAATCATACTAACTTCTAGAACAAGCTGACATAAAAGAGGAACCTGGTACCCTTGCGTGCTTCGGTGAGCGCTTAGTTTAGGATGAGTGATGTGTCAGCGCACCTTGGATTGTTGGTGGTAAAATCTAGGCTACAAGCATCAATCATACTATGAAGGAAAAACAATATTAATAATCTAATCACAAGCAGATTAGAAGATTTTGCAATTGAAAAATCATTAACACAGTGGTATAGAAAGCATTGTATTCATCAAGGAAAATCTATGTACACAAAGTTACAACTGGAAAATGTACAGATAGAACAGTTTTCTCCAAGAGCATGGAATGAGAGAATAAGAGAACCCCTTTTTACCATTACAATGCAGCCTTATATAGGCATTCTTCTCCAAGAAGTAGTTATAAAACTAACCCAACTCTAATCTACCCCAAACCTCAAGTTGACTCAACTTGAGTTTTACATTACATCACAATTATGATATTTAATTAATTTGATGAGAAAATTAATTAAATATGTTTTACATTATAACTTATATAAGCTTGACATTTAATTAATTCAAAACTAAATTAATTACAATTTATGGCCTTTTCTGGGATATTATCATTCCCTTAAGTTCCACAATTATTTTTGATGATAGAGTTGTTAGGATTGATTTCTGTGATCTTATTACTTGACATGCAATTCAACAAACCACTATCCCTCAAGACTTGGGCCTCTATAATTGTCCCCACGTTTTCAGGTCATCCATATTTTCCTGCATATCCTTCCAATTATCCAACAAAATACTTAACCACTACATCCTGTATACAAAGATCCTCATAGTCATTCTTTAAGATACTTCATCTGGTCATCCTTAATGTGGATGTATTATTCATCATCATTATGTTTTGTGCACTATTATTCTCCATAAAGATCTCACTTTGAGCCTTCGGTAGATAGATAGGGCACAATGTCACCATAGACCAATCAATGTTACATTGCAACGAATGCTTGAAGTGATGAGGACTGTTAAGCAAGAGGGGAGGAAGATAGGACACTTCCAAAATGATGACTATAGTTAGTAGAGGAATTGTAAGAACCAGAACCCAACAAAGAAGGGCCCACATTATCAGAGGGATACATGTAAGACCTTGGTAGTGAAACAGGACTCCTGTTTCCAATGCCATAGGCTGAACTATAGATGCTCTGGCTTGACCTGTCATAAGGATTCTGACCTTGTATGTTGTAGGAGGCAACACCCGGAGCTGCACCAGAATACTGGACTCTATCCACAGGTCTATAGAAGCTCCTGTCTGCAGCATTAGATGGAGCATACACGGCCGAAGACCTTTCGGCTGCACCTAGAGGAGCCACATAAGCACTAACATTCCTTCCATAAGCACTAACTTTCTCCACCTGAACTATACGTTTTTGAAGACTCTCAGGTGAATATTGGGAATCAAGCTGGTGCCCCTCCATGTTCTTGATTACAGCTTTATAAACAGAAAGATCCTTTTGCAAGTTGCTTCTCAACGATAGGAAGATGAGAGAGGAAATAGTCATCACTCGAAATAGTGCCGGGAGTGGTGTTTTTGTATTCCTGCTTGTAAGTAAGACGAATGCTTTTAACTGCACCTAGATTTGAGCAAACATTATTTGACCAACTGATGATAGTCCCATGATTTATCCTCTAAAGTCATTCTTGTCTCTAAGGGAAAATATGCGACCAATGTTTCCATAGTCGCAATCAATGAGTTACTATTTGGTTTTCCATAGTATGATTCATGATCGTGGTGTCCATTATTATCCTTGACATAGTTTCCCTTGCGGAAGATATTGATATAAGGGTATTGATTCCTCTGTGTAATCAACCTTTCCAAATAAGGTTCCTCCATCCATCTCAGGATCGTGTCCTTCTATGATGATTTTGGTCATGGGCATATCAATAAAAAAATCATTTAAGTCACTTGACAGATCCATCTCCAAGATCCTCGTAACTTCCACTGTTCTGATTTCTAAGCCTTGAAAGACCTGGGATAGGTTCTGGATTATTAACTAGGACATTCTTATATTGCTCTTCCTGCAGCCAATATTTTGTTAAGGCATTTCGTCAAACAATTCACATGAAACCTCAAACCATTAAAATCTCCCTTAATACACCAAAAAACTTCGACTTCATCGGTTGATTCGTACATCAATAAAACATTTTTTTTTCCATATCTTTACATCAAAACCAATAAATAATCCAAATCCTTTACAAATCTCTGCAGTTTACATCCCTGCTTTTCATCTTTCACCATCAAAGCTGTGAATTTGTTAACATGCCAAGATGTTTTGAGTATTCACCATTTTCCCTTTTGGTTTCAACTTCTCCTTCCGAATCTTACAGAGCGTCCTTGGCACAGCATACATTAAGCAATTTCAAAGTTTCATCCAGATACTCGTTCTATAGCTATAAGATATTCATGATCTTTAAATTCCTCTTCCTCAACCGACGCAGAAACCATGGATAAAAATATTAAATTTGATCACACAAACTTGTTGCAGAAATTCCTCCACAAATAATCACATGATATACAGAATAAAAGGCACCATGCAATCCGGGATTTATGATCTTCTTCTCATTATTCTGTTGGAGTGTGTATTGCGAGGACTAATCTACCAATAACGCTCATCCTTCGCAACAAGCTTGGCCGTGTATACATCTCTAGAAGACTTCTCATGCGACATTACTCCTTCTGACTCATGTTTTGTTTTGAAATTGCACCAGGTGAGTCGGCTTTTCGATGAACTTTAAGAACTTTATTCAATGCGGGACAGATGCAGCTGCGGGGAACATGGGATTCAGAAGAACAAAGAGCCCGTGAGAACAAGTACCCAGTGTTCCAAAAATTTCTGAAGAACCCGCAATTAAAAGAAAGTTCAATGCAATGCGGCAATTTGCGTGATGCGGAGAACAACGAGCATGAAGGAACTCGTTCCCTTTGTTCCAAAATCTTCCGCAATAGCCGCAAAGGATGGGGAAGACAATGTATTGCGGAGCAAAGAAGCATGCAGAGAACAATGGTTTTGGAGGAACGTGCCATGAGTTCTTAAAAATGTCGATTTCACCGATTAAAACCAACTTCATACTCAAGTTAACTCAACATTACACCACAATTATGATATTTAATTAATTTGAGGGGAAAATTAATTAATTATATATATATATATATATATATATATATATATATAATTTTATATTTATTCTTAATTGAAAACATTTCATCACCATGATACGATGACTTTGGTATTGGAGCCTTCTATTCCATTATCTTCAAACTCAAACCTAGATAGATGACTATAGTGAATAGGAAATGTACTGAAAAATATCCTTTGTAATGCGGATATGGCGAGGCCGAGAGAACTTGAGGAACTCATTTTCCTTCGATTGAGGACATAGAGGAGTTGTGGGAACTAGGTATTGGACGGAACAAGGTTCACGAGTACCGGGTACACCCGAAATACCCGCAACACAAATATTTAACCCAAAATTTGTATTTTTTTTTTTTAATTGCACCATTTTAAAATGGGTGACAATATATACACACTTGGAGGGCATAGTAGCTCACACATCCCCCTTATCACATTAGCATCATCGACATATCCCTCATTCTTACATTATCATTCTTACATAATACTACATCACACTCTCCTCTTTCACGCATAGCATCATCTCATCTTACATAATTATATATATGTTTTAGCAACGTCATTACCCGATGACACACTCTTGTGCTTTAGTTCACACTTGACTGTTGAGGGATTACTATTACACTAAACCCCACACACTGCACTTTAGGCATTACACATTTGCATTTCATCACACATATCGTGCATCATATACCATACATTCTCTAATTTTGTCCACAACCTTTTGACATTTACCCATTCCTACATCACACATTTCTACTCTTTTTCCAATAATTCTATCATCTACACATTTATGATCATATGTTATTCATCTTACACATTACATACATTATTAGGCCATCTACATACATAGCCACATCATACACTACGCATTTCTACATTACATGAGATAGATAGAACTCAAGAAAAGAGAGAAATTCTATATTGATTGTCGATTCAGTGCTTCTACATTCAAGACATAAAAATCCAACCACTTCAAAGTAAGAAGCGGGGTCTCTTATAGCCACTGATGGATGATTCTGAAACCAAGTCTCTTCGGTTCCCTTCTTCTTTAATGACTCATTAATGTTCAAACAAAAAGTATCTCAAGTTGGCCCTAATTACAAAATACATCATTAACACATTGCCAACTTTTAATAACATAAAAGAGCTTTAAAAGGACTCAAGCACTAGCCAAGGGACATTCGAAGAGGAAGCAAACCACTGTCTTTTCTTAGTATCTAATTTCTGAATTTGACCAACACTCCAGCTATTTCCATGCCTCTTGGGATGGCGGTATTGCAATGGTATTTATCCGTAAGTTTAAGCAACCTTCCATTTCGTTTCCCAAAATCTCCGTTCTATGAAAAACCTTTGATTACCTCAATGATTATAGTCCGTAGTGCACAAATTGCTTTCACATTTTTTTGGTTACATCCTCGGGCTTGAACAATTTTTCTTTGATGACATTCCCGAACTCAACTTTGATATCTTGCATTGTGTTTCTACTTACAAAGTCTTCTTTGAAAAATTTGCAAAGAAAGTCTCTAAATTCATCTTGCACACAGGTCTTGAAAGTCTTGCCCCTTTGAAACATATTCTTCAACTCATCAATTGCCTCTTCAAGAATCATTATCTTCCAGTCTACACTATGCACCCACTTCTTGGACAGATTGTTCTTTGGATCATCAAAGACTTTATTTGCAATGAGAGTCTACTCATCAATTGCATTCGTTTGTCTCGAGATCTTATATGCAATCTACCCATAGTTTGAGCTCCTTTTCAAAACCATTGATGACTATGGTGAATCTTTGTTGAATTGAGCAAATATTATCATATACTTTATATGCTTCATCCATAAAATTCAAACCTGAAACTAGCATATCATCTACCATTGCTTCCATTGCCTTCCCATAGGCAACATGTTTATGAATATCCTTGATAACTTGGACCTCCTCATTGGTTAGACATCAGGAGGGGGCATTGCATTCAGAGGAGTAGGATCAATTACCTTATCACTGGCTAGGAGGGATCTGATGAAGTCTGAGAGGACTTGTATATGCTCTTCAAGTTGCTCTTGAGATTGCTTTCCTTTTTCTACTCTCTCAATCACCCTAGACATTGTTTCTTTCAAATTGTGAACTTTCAGGGGTAGACTCTCCCAAAGGGATCCTTGTCAATTCCAAATCACTCATCATCAAATATTTCTCATTCTTATCCACCTTAGGCTTAGCAATCTCTAAAAATTGCTGACCTTGAGAATCAAACACCAATCTGGAAGTGGTTTTGCTTTCTTGGCAGGAGGAATTGGAGTTGTCCCTAGAGAGCGACCACCACCGCATCAAATTTGGGAGCAACAATTTTGGATGGAGTCTTCCTTTTCTTATTGTCTACAAATGGTTGAACCCACGTAAACGAAGAAATAGAAGAAGAAACAACATGCCCCAATGTTAGAGTACTCATTGACCCTAAGGTATGTGCAGCTGATACCTCCAAAATGGATGTCCCAACATTAGAAACAGGCACCTCCACAACCAGAGACTCTTTGACAGATGCTTCTAGAATGACCATTGTCTTAGTTTCTGAAGTATGACTCTTTTGTTTATCATCTTCTTCTTCCTCTTTTTCGTGTTGCCTCCTTCAAGGTTGCTTTCTTCATGATCTCCAGTTCCTTCTTCTTCATCACCACAGAGATCAACAATTTTCTCAATATCTAGTATTGTTTCAGATTGCTTTGGAGGAGATAAGGGTTTACCTTCCTCTTCAGCTACCTCTTACACCATTTCCATCTTCTCAATCTTCCCCTTTTTGGTATATACCAAGGTTGGAACTTCGGAGGGGAAGAGGCAGTTTGAGTTGATATCCCGAGTGCAAGAGTAGGGCCTCTTTACGAGATAAGGAAGGTTCCCGAGATGGAGATCTCGCCTTGCTAGCTCCATAGGCTCTCATTTTCTTGTCAAACCAAACCTTAGTTTTGACCACTACTGGGTTAATGATCTCTAGTAAATTATTTTTTCCTTCTTGAACCAGTCAATGGTTTCAAGAGGAGTATGTTTGATGGTCTTCTCATATTCAAGAGATTGAAGGTCCTCCTTATCATCTTACATTCCTTCGGCACTTTGTAGAGGTTGAAATCCTTGAATTGTTGCAAAGAGAAATGGTCATAAGATCTCCTCCTTGCCTCAAAGCTATCAAAACATTCTACCCAATAGTCTTCTACATCAAGAGCATGATAAAAAGAGAACCTGAAATTGTTCTTGATAAAATTCTTGTGGTCAAAATAAGATATTTTCTGGAAGAAGTGGAAACCGAAGCAGCTTATTGTCCTCTTAATACCACCGAGCATCCAAGGCGGTTTTGCGGGTATAATTCCCGAGGGTGATAGGGAACTGTATGCCACCTATCTTATTATCTTTGTGAGTATTGTGCAACTTATCAAGCTGCCTCCATACTTCTACCAAAGCAATTTTATCATTGCAATACATGGGCAACTTATAGGGAGACTCTTCAAGTCCCGCCAATCTGATGTAAGAAAATCTTTTGAATTAGATGAAAAAATTGCCATAGATGGATATCAACCGCATGTCCTCATCGTGAGAATCTCCTTGTTGTATCACCTTCCAAGAGCCTAACTATATACATGGTAAAAGCATCATTTACCCTCCTAAAATGATGGTTACTATTCTTCAGGGTCAACTTTGAATAATACTCATAGACTGGAGCATTTTTCTTATCATCATCGGGAGACAGACCCAACCATTCTCTGTATGCTCCAATGGTGTACATAAGATAAGAGGTCATGTAGAAGGTATGAGTTCTTTGTGCATTAGCCAATTGCTCAGTCAAATTGAGGCAAATGATCTCACCCCAATCTAGATTATGTGTTCCTTCGCATATGATGTTGATAAATGGGCACATCCAGAAATGAAATTCATTGTTGATGGGTAGCCCCATTATTCTAGACAAAAGGGTGACAAGGTCAGAGAGCTCTTCTTTAAAATCACTTATGTATATGTTCTTGGGAAACCTAGAAGCTCCCTTTTTGGAACCTTGAACCATGATTTAGCCACTCTATTCTTGTATGTTTCAGGCTCTTGATCAAACAATTGTTGAGCTTGCGCCATGGTGAGAACATTGGAGTCTTCAAAAATCGAAACTCGAGGGTAGTATTTATACATGCAACATCCAACCTAGCAATTACTTCCCCCAACGGATCGGTGATTTCTTTTGAATCAAGGTTGAATTGAGAGTGCGCAAGCCAAAACCGTATATGCGCATTGAACGAGACGGAAACCTCCAAATGTGCAATCCTACAATCCCGATGAGTTGGGCTATTGGTTGAGGATTAGCATCATTTACTTGAGCCCAAAAATCATTGAAGTCCAAGTTTTGCGTTCCGTGTCTCCTATATTGGGTATTGAAATTTCCATTGTAGAGAGGTACTCATGGCCTTCATAGTGAACCTTCATTTTAGCAGGCAGAGGAACAATGGCTCGAGCGAAAGCGAGATGGGGCACAAGATTAGGCAACCTTGAAAGTCGCAGAAAAGGCTATGGAGGTCTTCTTGCAAGCATTGAATGAATGATGGCTTTTTCGTCTTTAGAAAGCACTCCCTGGTTTTGAAAATGGCAAAGGGTGCTCGTGCAATGGCTAACCAACTCGGGATGGAAAACACAACACTTGGAATGTGAAACAAATGGTAACTCCCTTCCTGTTTTACAAAACTCCGTTTGGAAAATGTCGGTGAGGTGCATTCAATGAGGGGCATTAATGTAGGCAAGGAAAATATCCGAGTGCGGGTATGTCAGAAAAGGTTGCATGAGAGGCTCGGGACGTTTGGGACATGAGGGGCCAAAACGCCGCACGCAAAGGAAACTGCTCAGGGTGCGGAAAATGCGGGTTTGCGGTAAAGAGGAGACTCGGAAGCATTTGGGACACTTGGAACACGAAGGGCCGAAATTTCCGCAAAAGACTAGCATCCAATGCAAATCGGGTAAATCGGGTGAGTGACACACTTTGGAGTTCTGTTAGCATATGGATTTGCACGCATGCAAATGACATGCAACAGTGTGGGAACGAAGTCCCTCCTCAATGAAGGTGAGGTTGCCTTTATTGAAAACCAAAACTGTATTTACACCTGTACATTCAAAATTGTATGTGGGGGTGTTTTGGAACATTAATGGAAAGAAAAGTGAATGATGGAGATGGAATGGAATGAAAGAAAGGAATGGAAAGGAATGAATGGAAGGAACATGCAAGAGTTAGGTAAAAGCAGAGCCTAATATTGCATGGAGAAGAACAAATAATAACTAACACAAATAAAATAGAGTTTGCATCAGCTAAACGAGAATGAGTAAAAGGGAACACACATGAGCAAGTAAATAATAGAGCTTGATCACTGTGAACAAGAACAACAACTTAATAACGTTGACAATAAGATCAAAGACAATATTTGCATGCAAGATTCAAACATCTAACATCTAATGAACATAAGAACATCAAATGTTACAAGAGACAATGAATGAGACACAAAGTTCGTATTTCATTAACTCCAAAATGTTTTCACAAAAGAACACAGTTTCTTCCTGAAACAAAGCTTGCACACAAAAGTATTTTTTTCTCCTCTCTCAAAGTCGCCCTTACAAATGAGCCCCTGACTTTCTTTTATAACCCAAAAGTTGGTTACAAAGTAGTTAGGGTTTTAAATGCACATTAAATAGGGCACTTAAGTGACTTTGACTTTTTCAACCAACTTTATTAAAAGCAACTAAAAATAGAAACCACTTAAGTTTCTTCAAACGTGAATTCAACAATAACATTATTTAAAATACCACTTTCAAAACATTCGCCAAAAACCAATGCCTTATCCATTGGGCGTGGGGTCCGCCTATCTCAATCGTATGAGAAATGGACTCTCCCACCCACGAGAAAATATAAGAAATCATCCTACTATGTTGTTGGCAAAACAAGGATCCTGATTCTTTGCCATTTCATAAGACTTGAGCTTTTGCGATTATCTCGATGCATCTTCTCTTCTTCGAGAGAAGACCAACCTCACAGAGTACCTACATTTCAAGAATCTTACTTGGTATGGTATGCAGGTCTGCAACTTTAGATTGGATTTCTTCGCAAAGATGTTTAATTCTGAAACATTGATCCATAGAAGAAGTGGAAAAAACATCAACATGAGTATACATTTCATGTATCAATTTTGTAAATTGCTCCACTAGGTGTTGTACTAAATTCCTTTGGTTGTGTTCGTTGATGAAGGTGCACGGAATCTCTTCGATGAAGACCTGAATGGAAGAGAGCGCGGTATAGGCTTCGTTGCACAAACCATCAAACTAAATTACCAAATCTTCTAGGATCATTTTCTGGACTTAGCATGATTTAACCATAAAATTTGTGTCATGCGATGATCGAACTCAAGTATTCCCTCTGAAGCCAAGAAAGTAGATTCCATGCGGGCGAGATCCTGAAGAGTTGGAAAAATCTGATCCAGTGTGATTAATTCTGTAATGAGGCACTCCTTGAATGGAAACACTAGATCGAGGTAGGCATAAATATTCTCAGATATTTTTATCACTTCAACAATTGTTTTCAACCCACCACTTTCTATCTCAGAAACCCATGACCTTAGAGTGTGTCCTAGAGTGATCACATCTTTGATTGATTGAGAATTTCTTGATCCGGATAGCCATCAATTTCGGACAGAAAAAGAAGACTCAATTGGGCTGATCAAATGCTAAACATATGAAATCAATCGATTCTTTTCTTCCTTGGTTGGGAAATTTGAGATTTGTATCTCTCCAACCTTTTAAGCACACTATTCATTGAATCTTTTGTCATAAGAACATCACTTTCAAAAGTGGTCTTACCAAGGGCTATCTTGGATACTTCATAATCGGTGATTATTCATGTCCCCACGATCCTTCTCGGTAGTAGGAACTGCGTAATTTCGCAAACTTATCTCTGCTATCATCAATCACTACTCGAGAAAACCTTAGGCTTTTTGGGCACAACTTTATTGAGAGCGGCAAAACATATTCCAAATCAATGTTGGCCACTTTGACCAATCTCTTTCTCTTTTTATTTTAGAGTCAACCCAGGTGGTGTTTCATTCATTAATTCGACACAAAAAAGTCGAGAACTGGAAGAAAAAAATCCTCTTTGCCTTTTCATGACTAAAACCAAGAGTGGCGGTGGTTATGTGGCCTCAATCCTTGGTGAAGTAGCATCTGCAACACATTCTTGATTATCTTCATGTTCTTGTGGAATATCCTTAACACCTGGATGTTCGGAAGAATTAGATATCTGCACTACTGGGATTTGCTTGGATTCTGGTGTATGACATTGATGATTTAGATCTTTGGTAGGTCTATTGGAACTCTCAGTGATGTGAATAGATGAGTTTGGGGTAGAAATACCAGAAACATGTTCTTTTCCTTCCCAAGATGCACACTCTTTACCGATCCTTGAGACACTACTTCTTTATTAGGGATAGGTTTGGGTAACCACCGGCTTTGCCTCTGAGATGCATGTGATGATGTTGGTGGGGACTGGTGTGAAGAAGTTTGCACCACCTTTTTCTGTGTCACTCCTTTTCTAGCAACCTCTCGTATTTCTTACATTTGTGCCTCGAAATGGGAGAAGATTGGCTATCTGATTCTCATACCACTTCATAGTCCTTTTTAACACAGGTTGGTTTATAACATCTAGAGAAGTTTCATCTCCTCTACTCCAATCAATACCAAGGAGCGGAGTGAAAACTATCTGATCATAGGCAGGATCCATGAGATCAATTCCACTATCGGCAAGGGTTAAGGGAGGATCCCTCAATCCATAATTCTCTATCTGAGCTAGTGTGAGATGAGAAAATTGTCATCATCTTACCTCCCTATCATCCGCACATTCCGCCCAATAGTCTTCTATGTTTGCCTTGTGCTTATATCTTGCCCCTAGAGCTTTTTCCATGGATCCTTTAATATCGAATTGAGCCCTGCTTGTGAAAGGATGTATAGTTATGAGAGAAAATTCTTTTTCCATAAGTTCTACACTATGGGAATTTGGACATTTGTATTCCCCAATCTGAATTGGGAAACGAATGCCTTCTTTGCGTTTGTCCACCAATAGACAATGGATTTTGAAAAGCTTGACGTGAGAGTTCCATCAATGCTATTTTGTCGCTGACATATTTAGGAAGTCTGTAAGGAGCTCCCACAAATCCATCAACTCGTATATAGGAATAAGAGGGAAATTGGATAAACCAAGTTCCCCATTGTTTTATCACCACCTTGGCATCTTTTGAAAATCTTTCCTCCGGGTTTCTTCTTAGTGACCGGATTATATAGAATAAGAAAGCATCGTTTACCCTCTGGAAATGGTGAGAACCGTTCTTGAACTCCAGTTGTGGGTAAAAATGAAAAACACTATTCTTGCCAGGACCCATTGTACCTCTAGTTGTTAACCCTGAAAATATCCTCCTTCTCGCTACAACATAAATCAAATATGAAGTCATGTAAAAATGACATGTCATCCTTACCTCAATCAATTGCTTATGGAGAGTATTGCTGACGATACTTGCCCAATCAATGAACATCTTTGCATCAAGAATGATACAAATGAACTTGTACATCCAAGGATGAAATTTTTTGGCAGAAGGAAGACCAAAAACCCTGTTAAGGAGAGTAATCATATCCCCTATTTCTTCATGAAACTCTACCCGAAACAACTCTTTGGGAATTCTTGAAGTGTGAGTCTTTGGTTTGACTAACCAATTTTTATCAACCATCTTCGACCATCTCAGAGGATTTTCATCCCAAAACTGTTGTGTCGATTCTTGTGTGATGTTAGCGTTTTCTTCATGGAGTGGCACTCTTAACAAATCTTCTATATGATCTGGAGAATTAAGCAGAAAAAGTTCATTTCTGTCATTAAAAATTCCCTGACGCTTAGGATCATAATGTTCAAATACAAGCTAGGACAAATTCAGGGCATTGTATGGCAGCGGGAAATGTTGTTGCTTGAGGTAAACCGCAACGATAAAGCCTTTTTGAGAAAATAGTCCCCCCTTCCTTCCGTCTTACCATATCACGTAATCGAACTATATTTACGTAACCCATATCACATATCCAAAATGTTGTCATATGCTGAATTTAAAGACGATGCTAGAACTAATCATTGGTATGCATATTTTAGTGCCGACTTATTAGAACGTTCACCCATTATGAATTCTTTTCTTTTTTTTTTTTTTAAAACACGAAGAGCAAAAAGAAAACCAAGACACTGGGAAGGTGTCGGGTCTAAGTTTCCAGACCACCGTTATTGTCGCAAGAATAATACGACTCTTTCTATATATATATAATTTTACTTTTTTAAAAATAAAAAGAGATTTAGCGGATGCTCGAATTCAAAACGACCATACAACAATATTGAGACAAAGCTCAAATCACCATCGAAAAATAATACAATTTTAGATCATTGTTACACTTTCAGCAACGTGTTGAATCTTCGAAGCTCCTGTTAGGTTGTGGAGCTGTTTTCATGTGTGAAAGTGTTGAAGATCGTACACTAAGAGTCTGTACACTTTTCATGTATCCTTGTCGGGAGTTTGGGGCCGGGCCCAAATCTATTGTCCCGAATGAGGGTCCGGGCGAGTCCCCATTATGAAAGTTCGGGCGCACCAAAAAAAAAATTAAAAATAGGCGTAAATTTTTGGCCTCGAAAAATTGCACCCAAATATCGGAAACGTGGAAATTCTCATATGGGCGAGTTTTTGACCCATAGGTTTATGGGACGGGTTTTGCCCATGGTTTTTCAACCTACGGTTTTGTAAAATTACTTGCGGTATCTGACCCATTTATATGGTCTTATGCATATGATAGATGTACAAGAAATGTATTGGTGATGTGTTTTGAATTTGGTGTGCAATTTCGTAGAGTTTGTTGAGCATAGCTCCAAACGGATCCGAGTATTGTATTGAGAGAATGAGCGTGGCTTGTAATAAAATCTCGAGCAAGTGATTCTTGGTGGGCGTAGCCCAAATTGGGTGAACCACGTTAATTGACTCTCTTTGTGTTGTGTTATTTTATTAAAATAAAAAATTTTATTTGAAATCAGTAATAATTTATGCATATTAGTTTCTTCAAATTACCATTAAAAATATTGAGGATTATCCCGCATATTTTATCCCTTATTTCCTAACAAATTTACAATTTTTATTTTTATTTTTAAATATTCATTGTGTGCGTGAATATCTCAATTCACCCTTGACGTGAGAAAGCTATCGTCTCCTCAGCATGCGTAGCACCATGAATATTTTAATTTAAAAAATAAATAATAAAAAGAAACCTGCGTTGAACTCCAGTCAATTGTGCATGCGTGAAATTTGAATTAAGCTTGTGGCTCTCTGTTCAGATCTGTGTTGGAAATGGATCAAAAGCATGTGTTAAAAACTTCAGATGCTTTTTCTTCCTTCCCACGTGGTGAGAATCCCTTGTTGTTTGCCTTTTTTTAACTACTCCTACGTGGGGATGACTCATCAAAAACAAACAAAATGTCCCTTTTTTGGGATTCTCCTTGGGTGCATGGGCTTTGGACCTGTTTTTACTTATTTCTTTCTCTTATGCATGCGTTGAACTTCAAACCGTTCCTTCTTTCCTCCTTAGGCGTTAAAAGCCTTCCTTGCTTTGGCTTTGAAAACTTGTATTCCCCCTACGTTGAAAAATGGAAAACTCCTTTTTGGCAAATGCATGTGAACAGCTTTTGTTTTTTGGATTTTTCCCAACCTGTGTGGAAACTCTTTTCTCCAACTTCAGCGCGTGAACTATTATTCTTCTCCCCTGCGTGGACAATCTTCTCCCTAGTGGAAGGTGTGTTGGGATTTGTTTTAACTTTTGCTTTGCGTGGACAATGTTGATGGGCCTTCACCCTTGCGTGAGCTTGGCTAAGTTAAATGCGTGGTGGATCTCCTTTGACCTGCGTAGCCTATTCTCCTCCTTCTAGGTGGCACTGCTGCAAAACAACAAACAAAAACAAATATGCATGGACTGTGTTTATTTATTTTCTCCTTGATTCCTTCTAACAGCTGGATTTTCCTTTGTTGGAATGTGGAACTCTAACAAACTGTTGACACGTGAATGCATGAAGGATGGAGACAACTACCTAGAACTCTCAAGGTTGTCAGGTCTAGCTAATGCCCGTCCAGTGGTTTCCGTGTGAAAGCCTAGTAGTGTCTGCAGTAGAATAAGTTTTTCCTTCTCCGGCTATGGATATCTATAGTATCTCCTCGTTGCTCCTTCTCAATCTCCTCTGCTCTTGCATTCTCTTGTAACCATCTCCTCATCAATTCCCGGATGATAGAAGCAAAATCAAAATTGTCAATGGCAATTAGAAGCGAAAGAAAGATAGCCCAGAGCACTTGCTCACGGCAATTACAAATTAATAAAAAGAAGAAAAGTTCTCCCAAGTTTGTCGAACAACTTCCATCCAATATTAAAATTAATATTTATTAATTAAAAACCCTAAAATTTAATAAATATTAATTTTATTAAATAACAGGGTAAATATTAATTAAATAATTAAAATACGGTTTGTGGTGTAGCAGGAGAAGGGCTTATTCAAAATGGATGAAACGAAAGCCAAAATGACCGTGAGAATAAGACGATTGCGATGGAGGAGAACAATCATGCAAGATAACACTTTTGAAAAAAAAAAAAATTCACGTTTACTAATTTTGCGAAGTCAAAATTAGCTAATAACAGCTCGTGGGACATTGAGAGAAAAGTTCACCACAAGGCCAAAATGCCCGCACAACAGAAGAAACTTAGTGAATTCAAGGGTTGCGGCGATTGCGGGGATGCGGGGAACTGACAACACTGAGGCAAATGGGACAAAAGTTCATCGCAAGGCCGAAACTACCGCAACACAAAGAAAAGCTAGATCAATGTGGGAAGACAAGAATTGGCAAACCAGGGGGCCGAGATGGAACATGGGACATGAGGGACACCAAAACCCGAAACACTCACAAAACAAAGAAAAAGTCTCCAAACTTAAAATTTCATAAAATAACTAACTGTTAGAAACCATTCCTTTTCTCTTAGACTTCATAAAGTAAAACAAAGACCTTGTAAAAGACAACTTTACCAAGAATTTTGAAAAGCAAGGCAAGAAAGCACACATTTTTGGTAGGATGTCAACAAATATCATAAATCAAGCCATTTTTAACCCACAAAAATTGGGCCATATAACTACTACATGTTGAATGCAACTCTCTCAATTTATAAAGAACATCACCACCCATCCAACCTCCCCTTTACATGACAGGGACATCTATTCAATAAGGTTTTGCTTTCTTTGTTATCTCACTTAAGTTGGACCTTCAACTTCTTTCCACTCAATTGGAATCCATTCATCATGTTGATGGTAGATTGTGCAGTTGTAGAGGGGTCATAACTCACAAAACTCGCAATTTTTTTTTATAAATGTGTTTTTGTGTTGGGGCGTAGGGGACTTCTAGCCATCCTTGGTTTGGCCAAGGGACTTCTAGACATGCCCTGGCCATACCAAAGAATGGCTAGTTGTCCCCTGTTGAAAAAATGGAGCCCCTGAAATATTTTTTTTTAAATGGGGACGTGATGTGGTTTCCTACCCGTCCCTGAATCCCCGAAACATCTCTTATAGGGAATGCCCCCAAAAACATAGGGGATGCATCCCCGGGGTACACTACAAGTCTGAACATGTTGTGGAAAATACTATACCTGCTATGTGAGTTTAAAAAGTCATGGTTCGACCTCTTAAAATGAATGTCATTGAATCGGGAAGAGTTCTCACATGCTCTAACAAAAATCGAAAAAAAAATCCCATCCTATGACAAGAAGTGCACCATTACATTTTGTACATTTTTCTAATTTTTCAGAAGCTCAATAAAGACGTAAGCTTCCACTTTTCAAATGGTTCGTGTTAATCCACAACATTACCAGCCATTGCTTTGCGGTGTTTCACTACACTAGTATAAATTTGAACCATGTATAGCTCAGCATAACATTGAAAAACTGATAAATCTCATCTTCATCTCATAATGCAACTTCTGTCTGAAAAATAGAGCAGCAAACTGACTTGAAAACTTCATCTTTTCACTGGTAGTTAAGGCAAACAATTGCCGTTCTTCTCCATTGCCCTTTGATTTTCCCGATTATGTTGCTTCCTCTTACCATCTGCAGGCAGTCTTAATCTCTGGTTGTCCACAAATTTAGGGTTGAGGAACATGGCCCTGTACTGAGAAACGTGCTTTTCATCTCTGCACCATCAAGACCAAAGGACAGAAACTAAATATTATGTTAAAATAAATCGAGAAATCAAAATCAGCATCCCATGAGTACCTATTAAATATGAGTATTCTTACTCGAACTGAATTTTAGTAGTAGTATAATGTACCCTGTACTTTAGAGTTGAGGAACATGGCCCTGTACTGAGAAACGTGCTTTTCATCTCTGCACCATCAAGACCAAAGGATAGAAACTACATATTATGTTAAAATAAATCAAGAAATCAAAATCAGCATCCCATGAGTACCTATTAAATATGAGTACTCTTACTCGAACTGAATTTTAGTAGTAGTATAATGTACCCTCTTTCCAATAAATTTGAGTATCATGTAACCCCACTTAATTTATTAACTATTAGCAGAAGCTTTTCTGGAAAGGCCTCTCAAACCAGGAAGTTAAAAGTCAAATTATGGTCCAAAGCTTCAGACACTAAGGGAAAGACACACACTCGAATCCATACATAAAAGATCACAAATTTATTATGCACTGAAGAAAAATCCAACGGATTTAATTTTGTTGGCAATATCCATATCATTATTTCAACAGTACAAATATCAATTCATTGCAGAGGAAATCCAAATATGCTCATGTTCTTGCAACATTTTGAGTTCTTGCATGTCTGACCAGGGACCAGCCAACATGGTACTTTGATAAACTTTCCTCGTGCCATCTACAAGCAGTTATCATTTTTATACAGACCACACTGGACATAAGTGAATTACCTATATACAGCAGCTTATAAAGTTATTGCCAGGAAGAAGTTTGCAGCAAGCTTTGACAAGAGGATTTTAATCTTTTGAACCCCTTAAAAACGAATTTCAATAGAACAATGCAAACAACAAACAATTATTAACAAGCCACATTTGTGCTGCCTAAAAAGATGATAACTATTTTGACATAAAGATGATTCCCATTATGCATTCATAATGACTCCAAACTTACTGTTTTCACTTCATGATGTCCACCTCCTCATAGTTAAAATATACTTTTTGTATTTCAAAAACATTTTTTCATAACGTTTCCCAATAATGAATTAGGGATTGAACTCCATGCCCAACTTGATAGAAGACATCACTCCATGATGAATTTGGAGATGATCAAATAGCAACACCACTGCCTGCAACCTATTCTTGTTTCTTACCACCCATCAAGATTGGAACTTTTATGTCACTAATGATAAAGACAGCATCAATTTTTTTTAACAATTTTTTCTTTTCCTTACTGGCAATTCACCTAGCAAACCCACCTTTGTAGTCTCGTTCAGTCCTGCTGGCACTGTAAATAAATCTTTACTGAGCATTCCCAGGTTTTCATGCACATGAAACAATGCACATTACCGGATAAGCATGTTTAGATTGTGTGTTATTTCCAGACAAAAGAAACAGTACTGGAGGCCTATGAAATGTTTATTGCAATCTAAAAGGCTTAATGTCACTGCAATGGTGTTCTTCTTGGTAACCGTCTACAAATATTCCATGGAAAACTCAATATACTCCAAGTTCCAGCAAAAACCAATCTTTAATATGGCAACAAAACATACCAGACTCCGTAACTTGACCACAGCATTAGGTCCAATTAAGTTTGGATGCATTCAGTACATTTATTTGCATTCCTCATCATGCAACTTCTCTAAACCCATAACAATTTAATAAAAGCAATTGTGCCTTAGAGAGGAAAACAGCAAAGCTGTTTATTATATCTTGTTTCTAGTGATAAGAAGCAGAATCTTTATACATTC
Organism: Taxus wallichiana var. yunnanensis; assembly: GCA_018340775.1. Lineage (NCBI taxonomy): Eukaryota > Viridiplantae > Streptophyta > Pinopsida > Cupressales > Taxaceae > Taxus > Taxus wallichiana. The sequence continues at coordinate 493,169,447 of CM031241.1, read as the reverse complement.
AGAGGTATTATGCGATAGCAGTGACAGTTTAGAAACACTCTCACAGTTTATGATCCACATTGATAGACATTTTTGGGCCCTATGCTTTGGAAAGGGCGCTAATTGTGTGTGTTTGATCATGTAGAAAGCAATCATTTTCTACTCTGATGATGTTCACAAAGAAATCTGCTATAGCCCAAAATGGTTGTTCCTTCTACGAACCATAACATGCCACCAAGTCACAAGCATCAAACTACTTTTTTCCCGAGAAAATCAAGTTTGATTGTGGTTAAGCATATGGTTAAAAAAATAAATGAGAGATATTTTGACCAATATGAATCTTGCAGAATCCCGTTAATGGGACTAGTAAATAATTCCATCAGGCAGGATTCTTTCTGGCAGCCTCCCAGACAGGGTGGTGCAAATTAAACTTTGATGGCGCATCTAAATGAAACCTAGGATGTGCTGGTCTGGGATGCATCCTACACATCAGCTCAGGTTCATTCCTTGTTGCATCGTCTTCCTACATCTCAAAGGCAACAAATAATGAAGTGGAATTGCTGGATCTAATAGCAGGACTTTAGTTAAAAACAAGACAGAATGGTTGTTACTTAGAAATTGAAGGCGATTCTCAAGTGGCGGTTAATGCATCATTCAAAGGAATCATGGCTAGCTGGAAACCAAATGCACTACTCAAAACAGCAATCTCTCTTCTACAACACTTTTCGTACTCATCCATTTCTCACTGCTTTAGGGAATCAAATAAAGCAACAGACCTTCTTGCCAACTTGAGAGCACAATTGGACCGTTTAACTTTAAGAAAGCACCCAAACTGAAGACTTTGATGATTTGGTAAGTATAATTGATCAAGCTATCCATGCACTTGGGTAGAGATCCATCTCGTCTATCAGCGAGGACTTAATTGCTAAACTAGCTACACTGTGTCCAGCATTCTGCACCTTTCAGTATATAATTCGCAACAGAATGCCATCCACTCATGTGCCCTCAGTGGCTGAACTACAAGAAATATGGATGGTCTTCAAGCCCTCCCTGGTGCTCACAGAGCTCAATGCAGACATGGAACTCCATCTCGTAGCACTGGCAAAAGAACTCCCTCTTGTAAAATCTTAGTCTTCTTTTTCTGGGTGTCAACAAGACACAATGGCTTCAACCTCCTTGGAACCCAGGATTGTATGTTTGGAGCATTCACTCAAGCACCTCTCCTTTCAGCCTTCACAGTTATCCACTACCTCTCCCATAAAGAGACGCTACACGAAAAGGGAGCCCAGAATTTCCCAGCAGCCTGTATCCACTGTGAAAGGCTCAGCCGCCTCTTCAACCCTTGGTTCTGCTCATAGGAGGTAAACTTGTAAAGGAAGAGAGTTTTGGGCAGCTTGGATGGATGAAAATTCGTGAGGGTAAGCCTCCCGGCTAACCCCATGTCATTGATATCCTTGAAGGTCCTCCCAGAACCCTGGATCAGTTGATAATAGAATTTCCAAATTGGACATGTCTGTTGTCACGCGGATCGCGCACCCGTTGAATCTTTGAGTGATCTCGTGCAATGTTGGAACATCCCCAAGGTGTGGGACCTTGTTGCCTTGGGATGAACCTCTGAGAAAGCCGGCTTTCTTTGAAACTTAGCGCACTTGATTTAAGATCAACGTGCAAGGCTAAAACACTTTGAAAATAATTTAATATACTTTGTTCTTGGGATTTAAGGTAAGAGGTAAACAAACAATAACACCAAATATAAGCTGAACAAATAGATCCACTTGACAACACGATTAACGTCTCATCACAACATATTGCATGCACATTTCCTATAACCCTCTTTGATCTATGATTGAAGAGATAACTTACTTTGATAATTGAAAGGCTAGGTTACCGGAAACGCCGGTTTAGGCGGCCGGAGCGGGAGCGGGAGCGGGAGCGTCCGGGAGCGGGAGCGGGAGCGGAGGAGGCGCGCGCCCAGGAGCGGCCGGGGAGTGGGCAGCGACAGGAAACGGCCGGTGCAGGCGCGCAGCCGTGCCGGCCGTTTCCACGCGCCACCCGCTCCTGGCGCTCCCGCGTGCAAAGCACGCGTTTTTAATTTCTTTGCCGTACCCGGCCCGTTTCCACAGTGCCGGGCCGCTCCCTGGCCGCTCCCGCGTGCAAAAACACGCGTTTTTAATTTTTTTAATTTTTTCCATGTTTTTAAAGGCGCACAACAATAAAAAATAATAAATTCTTCTAATCTAAAACCTAAAAGCTACCTCTAAACAATAAAACAAAAGAACAACACACAAACAAAACATAAAGCAAACAAACTCACATTGTGGCTCTCCAAAATTGCATTGTGCTTGTCTAGGGTTTTGAGGAGTGTGAGGAGCTATTGCTAAGCTTGGAGGAGTGTGAGGAGCTGCAAAGGAGGATTTGTGAAGGATTTGATTTGTGGTTTACTAAGTGAAGGTAAGTTTTTTTTAATTTCTAGCCTTGTTCCTCTATTTTTTTTTTATTATTTAATCTTTCACACATTACATTTTTTTGCTTATGTTCATTTTTATTTTGCTCTTTCCATTTAATTTTTTTAATTTTCATTGTTCAATCACAATGCAATTGCATGCCATTGTTTTCTTTGCTTAATTTGTTTTTTAAACCTTGTAGGTATTTCTACAATGGCAACAAGTTCTGCTTCTTCTGGGCAATCTTTGGCCAAAGACTTTGACCCAAATTCACCGTTATGGAGGCACGTAACAATAGTTCAACAACTTGCAGGTGGTGGTTGTTTTGAATGGAAATGCAATGAGTGTGATGGAATATGCAAGGCCCTTACTGATGGGTGAAAAGCCATTTGTGTGCCATAACGGGTAATGGTATAAGAGTATGTAGGGGGAGGAATAATGCTGGGGTGCCAAAAGAAAATGTTTTGGCATTTATCAAAGAGCAGGAGGATGCAGAGGCTAGAGTGGCTCTGAGAGTGGGTCATCCATTGGCCAAAAGAGGAGGTTCATCTCGTTCAGCAAGGCCTCCAGTTGCTCCATCACCTAGTGGATCCCCAATTGTGGCCATGCCACATCCATTTGTGGCTCCTATCTCCACAAATGAGGATGTTTCCCTTGCACGAAAGAAAAGTAAGACAAAAGGGCCATTGGAAAAGGCCTTTCAGAATGAGAACAGGGAGATTGCAGATGAATGCATTGCAAGGTGTGTATATGCTAATGGTCTTTCTTTTAATGTTGTGAGATCACCTTATTGGCATGAGATGGTGAAAGCCATCAATGAGGCACCAAAAGGGTATAAACCACCAGGATATGAGAAGATCCGCACCACCCTTTTGGATAGACAAAAAAAATATGTGGAAACCTCCTTGCAACCAATTAGGGACTCATGGACCAAAACTGGTGTGTCCATTGTTTCTGATGGATGGAAAGATGCAAGAAACCGCCCTTTAATCAATGTGATTGCAGTATGCCCTAAGGGGGCAATGTTTTTGAAAGCGGTTGATTGTGAGGGGCAAGTGAAGGATGCCCAATTCATAGCCAACATTCTCTTTGAGTCCATTGAGGCAGTGGGGCCTGAAAATGTTGTCCAAGTGATAACGGACAATGCCAAAAATTGCAAAGCTGCAGGGATGTTAGTTGAGGCACGGTATGGGCATATTTTTTGGACACCTTGTGCTGTGCATTCATTGAATTTAATGCTAAAGAAAATGGCAAACAAAATAGAGTGGATCCGGCAAGTGTATGCAGAAGCTGAAGAAATCCAAATGTTTGTCACCAACCACCACATGTCACAGGGCATTTTTAGATCATTCTCGCAGTTGGAGCTACTGAAGGTAAGGACAAGCTTTATTTCTTTCTTTCTTTTTAATTTAATATTTAATATAAGTTTTTTAGTATTCTTTTAGCTTTCAATTTTATAATTTAAATTTTATTTTTAATTTTTGTTCCTCGTTCTTATTAGGTTGCTGAGACTCGGTTTGCATCACACACAATCGTCTTGAGACGACTAGTGAAGGTGCGAGAGGCACTCATGAGGATGGTAACATCCAATCTTTGGACTGTATGGAGGCAATCAAACACTGAAGGGGCTCAAAAAGTGAAGAACTTGATCTTAGAGGACTCTTGGTGGGATAGAGTGGGTTATCTGTTGAGATTTACGGAGCCCATTATGAGCATGATCCGGTTTACTGACACGGATCAACCATGTCTAGGAGAGATATATGACGGCATCGACTCAATGATTGAGAAGATAAAAGCCGTCATAAATGCAAAAGAACAAGATCCCGAGGAAATATTTTTCAAACAAGTGAAGTCAATCCTCATTGAGCGGTGGAACAAAATGACCACCCCATTACATCTACTAGCTTTTGCATTGACTCCTAGATTTTATAGCACAGAGATCCTTTCCTTGCCAGGGAGGGTAGCACCATACAGGGATGCGGAAGTCAGTGAGGGATATATGGCGGCATTAGCTAGGCTCTTCCCTGATCCTGAGGCCCAAGACCAGGTTATGGTAGAGTTTGGCAATTTCATAGCAGAAACGGGTCATAGCCTTCTCGCTCTTCGGAGCAAATACAAGATGGATGCACATATGTGGTGGTACCTCCATGGTACTTCATCGGCTTACTTGCAACCTCTTGCAATCAAGGTCTTGGCACAGGTAAGTTTTTAATTTTTTTATTCTCTTTTCTTTTAGTTTTTTAAAATTTAAGTTTGAGTGTTTAAATCTGAAGTTGAACTTTGCATTGACTTTGAAGTTTGGGTTGCCTTAATAGGTTGCAAGTTCATCTTCCTCTGAGCGCAACTGGAGTACGTATAATTTCATCCACTCACAGAAGCGCAACAGATTGGGGGCTAAAAGGGCTGAAGATTTGGTATACATACATTCCAACTTGCGCCTTTTATCCCACAAGCAGCCAGAGTACAAGGAAGGGTCAACAAAACATTGGGACATTGATCCAGAGATAGTTGACTTGGATGCTTCCATTTCCCACCATGGAGCATATGATGATGAGACGAGTTCTGTGGCACCACGAGACCTACATGCACAAGGGGGTGCAACTGGCAGTGGCCCTAGTGCGAGTGGTTCGAGCCCATGTGGTTCTAATGAACCACATAATGATGATGATGTAGCTGGTTTTGATCCTCTTGATGAAGAGGAATATGATGAATATTGACAATGAAAGATAGTTTGAGCTTTGAATATTGATCTATGATTGAATTTAATATATCATGAGATTCATGACATTCACATTGTGTTTGATTTAAGTATTTTAAATTTTAATTTAACTTTTAAGCTTTTAAGTTTCTAAGTTTTATCGGTATCCTAGCTTGTTTGTTGTGGTTATTCACTTATTTAGCTTATAACTTGTCTTTTATCTTGTCTTTCATATGCATAATATGTGGTTAATAATTAAATTCCTATTTAGAAGGCTGAAATTTATATATTTTTTAATTTTTATATAGTTTTTGTACTGCCGTATCCTACGCCGTATCCGGGGTCAAAAAAAAATTTGCCGTTTCCGCGTATCGGATACCCCGCTCCCGCTCCCGTATCCAAAACGTTTCGGTAACTTAGCGAAAGGAAATAAGTTTTCCACAAGCTTGAAATACGAGAGATTCTATATCATCTTCCACAAAGATTAAAACGAGATAACTAATATAAAATGATGATAACCACTCAAGTACAAGGAATTAATCATTCACAAGTGAGAGATAGATTAATGAGTAACACAATATATCAGATATTCCACGGAAAAATATTGTTATGAATATTATTAAAAGGCTCAAAGCAAGTTAAAACATCTTCCAAGATTGAAGAGTGATTTCACCAAGGTCTAAAAGTCATAATAAAACTTAATGCACCTAACTATTTATAAGTTCAAGAGGTTGAGCCATTACAAGCTCCACCTTTAACTAACTAATTACTAAAAATAGAGTGCATTTAAGTTCGAGGGAACAAGCTCCCATTAAAATAGCAAAATTGTTACACGGGTTTGACTAAGTCAACCCTACAACTTTGACTGCCTCAAAGCCTTGGAGCTGTTTCAACAATGGCTGCCAGGTTTAGCTTGGGCCTGCAGCTTCTGTTTATTGTTCAGAGTTTCTCTTGATCCTTTTCCCACATAGCTAGACGATGCTTGTACTCAAAGAAGCGTTTGATAATTCCTTGTATTTCTTCTTCATCAGGTCCGCATGCATAATGATTCACCACATCTGTTGTGTCAACCTCTCTTGCAACTTTGGCTGGTAGTCTTTTCAATTTGTTCACAACTTTCTTAAGCTGACTTATAAAATTCTGGCATGAAACTAGCCTGTAAATTGAATTAATATTGAAAGTCTTTGTCACCTCATCATCCTCTTTGATTAAACCCTTGAAATTTTGCTTTAATCTAATCAACTGGGAGAGCATCTATATTGTCATTGAAGAATTTACAGTTAATATTATCAAACTCTTCTGAAACATCATTTAATCCATCCATTATTTCAACACGTTTATCATCCAATTTCTTGATTAGATCCTACAACACCTGCGATCTGAACTCCATAGCCTTTTGAAACTTGAACAACTTAGAGGCATCATTAATTACACCCTCTTGGAAAAGCAGATCCGAATCCATATCTCTAATTTCTTCCCAGGTAGTCAAATTAAGATTCAAGTTATTACTATCTTCGAGAGGGACTTCATCTAGCCTTCTAATAGAAGCTCTTTCAGTTTGTAAATCATTGTACAGTTCTACAGTTGTTTTAATCCATGGGTTAGCTTCCTGAAGCATGCATTCAATCCATCCGCCAACTGATCTTCCTTTCTGACCTATCTTTTCAACTACGTGATATAAAAATCATCCAAACTAGAAGAAATGGCTAGAGCAGTTGTAGTTTGAGAATTTGTGGCTTGAGCTAGTTGTGTAACTTTCTTCAAAAGGGCAGTGAGCTGCTCAACCTTGCCTTTCAACTCATCCTTTGTCACTTTATCTTTGTCATATTTGTCCAGTAAATTACTAAGGGCCACTTGAACATCTTGCTTTGCCCCCTCGTGCGTCACCGTTCCTAATGAAAACCTAGAGATCGATAATCTACATGGTGATGGTTTCTTTGACTTTCCCTGCAACAGGGTGGCTATCTCCATGAACCTTTCTCCTGATTGATTTACTAATAAATTAGAGACGACTCTTGGCCATTTGGCATGCCTCCTAGGAGTTGGTTCCAACACACTCAAATCAATTACATCCACAAGGGGCACTTTCTTCTTTTGTTTAGGGGGTTAGCGATATAACCATTCAAGTATAGCGAGAAGAAGAGGTTGAAAGTGCCATAGTTGTAGCAAAACTTGTGACATTGGACACTACAATGGCACCGGTGACACTAACGGAAGGTGGGAGGTAAGTGGCAACAATAGAGGCGTAGTGGTTAGAATAGCCTCAGGAGCGAGATGAAGCGGGATAGATATGGAAACAGAAGTAGGAGGAGGTTGTTGAGGAGTGGAAAATGTAGACCCAATCATCTCTCCAGCTGAAAGTGCAGGAAGGGGTGAGAAAACTTGGGCCATGGAAAGAGATGGAAAAGCGGAAATGGGGAGAGAAGCGGTGGATGATGATGGAGGAGGCTGATTGAGGATGGTGATAATGGTAGTTAAGTGGAGAGTGGCAAATCTTGAGATCTGACCCGAGAAGCACTAACATCAATAACCTTGAGACACTGTAGTTTTGGGGACACAATCTTGATGGGAACCTTTGTAAAAGATGAACCTCCTCTGGCAGATGAAATTTTCCTTGGGGTTATTGTAACTCCCTGAGTAGATCTTTTACTTCTTGAAGATGTGAGGAGACTTAGTGTTGGCTGAACTTGAACCTGTCTTTATAGACTGATCTGACACTTTGGGTGAGATTCCTAAAGTAGCCAACCAATCATATGTCCTTTTCAAGATGGGCCCTGCCCTTTCCTTTGTATTACAACATTCTTCTTGATACAAATCAATCCATGGCAAAGGTTGATTAGCGGTGTTATCACTCCACGTAAATTGGGTCAAACACCTCTTCCTCGTTGTCCTCGATTTCCTCTGGAACATCTGCATTACCATATTGTTTAACCTCATTTCTCTCGTTGTCTTACGATGATCTCATCCCAAGCATTGAATCCAAATGTCTTTCAACCGAGGAACATGTCTCGCTAAATTTTACCCAGTAGTCAAAGTGAGTACTAGGATAAAATGTCCATGCGAGGTGACTTCAGACATCTCTCCTTCTACATTCTTTGCTTTGTAGATACTAGCACAAGTGTATCTTCCAATTGAAATAGGAAACTGGATCCATGCCTTGTGCCATTTGTTTTGGATCTTATGATAATCTAATAACTGGAGAACCAATTCTAATAGGATCCACTTGTTAGTCAAGCATCTTGGTAACTTATTCGCAAACACTTGAAATAACCGGGACCACGATGTATGTGAACGTTGGAAATTGAAGATATATGCCTCCCCATTCCCTTAATTTCCTGAAAGTCTCATCAGACACTCTGCGATTGTACAATTCCTTATCGAAACGGTATAGAACAACAAAGAAAGCATCATTTACCCTTCATAAATGTTTACTTCCTTCTTCCATAGTGATATGAGGATAAAACTCATAAATTTGAGAAATGCTCCAAACCCCTTTCGTATTCAAGCCGTTATATTCTCCCATGGCGGTTGTTGTATAGACGAGGTAAGAAGTCATGAAAAAGTTTTTTGAAGTCAAAACTTCTTTCAACTGAAAACATATTGAGTTGTTGATATCCTCCCCCATCGTATAAATTCCTTATTCTTTTTTATAGTGACAATATAAAGGAACATCCAATTCCTTAAACTCTTTCGCTGAAGCGAGACCCGAAACTCTACTCAAAAGCACAATAACGTCATTAACTCCCTGGATAAAGTCTGAGCGGAACAACGTTTTAGGAAGCTTAGTAGCACCCTTAGCCAAGTAACTCTTGATCATGACCTTTGTGCACAATTCATATTCCTTATCCCGGTGCTCAACTGCAGACTCTGGAGAAATTGTCGCATACTCTTCTACATCTAGAAGTTTGAATAGGTCTTCGAAAAAGTCGATATCCAACCTGATTACGACATTGCCATCATCGCCTTTTATAAACTGGGCAATGTACAAGAAAAAGCGGTAGCGAGAGCAAGCCCACTGTCAAATATAGCTTGCATCCAAGGTTTTTATTACTAGCTTTTAGTCTTTTCCATAAATTTGCCATGTCCACTGTCCCAAATCGGGGTCTCGATGTTTCCACATCGAAGATAGATAGGTGTGAGGAGAGACACTGCTAAGAAAGTATACTTCATTTTCCCTTTTCCTTTCGATGAAGAAGTTGAAATGAATTTGGGATTCGAACCCGATCGAGCCACGAAAATTTTCTGCGATTGCAATTTAGTTGTACTAACAATGTAGTCGAATATGAGGCCCTAGTTCAAGGAATCCAATTGGCTCAAAAGAAGGGAATCAAAGCTTTAACTATCTTTGGAGATAGTGAATTGGTCGTATATCGTAAGGGCTTGAAGTGCATCAAAAACGATCTGCGAGGTCATACAAGAATCAAGTTTGGGATTTGATCAAAAATTTTGAGGCTTTTAGAATCCATACGGTTCTAGGAATCAAAATCAAGATGTTGATAGACTTGCGACGGTTGGCACACAATATGATGTACTACTGATATTATGAAAGATGAGCGACATACTGCCAAGATGGTTGTTTGCCCTCTGAATTCCAAATAATACGGTTAGTTGGCAAGTGTTTGATAGCGACAAACAAATCATCCTTTTTACGAGAAGAAGCGAGAATTTGCTGCGAAAAATCAAGCCAAGTTACAGGAGGCTTATAGTGATCAAATTATACAATTAAAAAGTAATAAGTTGCCAAAAGGTTTGGTTACTCTCAAATGTATCTTCAATTCAGATGATCAGTTTCGAAACCAAATTCTAATATGGTGGTCAAAGAGGATTATAGGAAATGTGCATGCAATATGTTGTGATGAGACGTTAATCGTGTTGTCAAGTGGATCTATCTATTCAGTTTATATTTGGTGCATCACCCTATTTCAAGTTATTGTTTGTTTACCTCTTACCTTAAATCCCAAGAACATAGTATATTAGATTATTTTCAGAGTGTTTTAGCCTTGAACGTTGATTTTAAATCAAGTGCGCCAAGTTTCAAAAGAAGTCGGCCTTCTCCGGAGGTTCATCCCAAGGCGACAAGGTCCCACACCTTGGGGATGTTCCAACGTTGCATGGGATCACTCAAAGATTCAACGGGTGCGCGATCCGCGTGACAACAATGTCAGCGACTTCTGCCCAGAGGTAAGCTACATTTTGGTTGCACGGAAAAGCCCAGGATGATTTCTTTGACGAAAGAAAAGTTCTTGAAAAAAATGATCCCCAAAAAATGCAGGGTATGAGGTGGCAGACTTTGGGGCTTAACAGTTTATGTTTTTATGTATTCTTCTCTATCTAGTCTTTTTGTACCACTTCTTCCTCTCTCCCTAAGCATAAACTTGCTCTTTATCCAATTTTCTTCTCTTCCTCTAAAGTCAACTGCATTTACTAAATAAAACTTTTGACAAACAAGGGTGTGGACCCCAAAAGAAACCCATGCTTACCAATCAAAAAAATACATATAAATCTTAGAGGCTTTATAATTACTGATTATCCTAGCACGCATACTAAATTACTTGATGTGCATGTAGATTCTGGTTAAACGGAGATATTTTATCTCTTATCTCATAAATGAAATAAAGGAATCTATAAAAGAGTCTTCAAGATTTTACATCAATAGTTGCCAACATTCCCCTACTGCAGGTTGTTATTGAGATTTCGTACCGGAGGCCCAAAAACTTTTTCAATCCTATCATATCAGGGGTTGAAGCAAAGGGGTTTCATCTTCAATAATTTACATTGGGCCTCTGTTAACATTCCCATATGGCAGGTTGTTATTGAGATATTGTGCCAAAGGCCCAGAAACTCTTTCAATCTTATCATATCAGGGTAGAAGAAAAGGGGTTTCATCTTCAAGAATTTACATCCTCTGTTAACATTCCCATACAGCAGGTTGTTATTAAAATTTTGTGCCAAAACTCATATAAATCAAATCAGGCATTGATGCATATCATTACAGGGAATCAAGAGAGATTGAGAAGGAAATCATCAGCATTAACTAGATCTGACCAAGAATACTCCCTCCTTTCCATCCTTCCCTTGTAGTCTTCATTAAATAAGTCGTCAATGACCTGTGAAAGCTCTTTCACTAATTCTAATGCTCTGATGTTTGAAATTTGATCTCATTATTTCATGCACAACTTTGTGTATGTTTGGCAGATTATTAACAGCAATTGTTTTAATGGTGCAAAGAAAGCAGTTGCACACTTCCAAGGGAGTGTTGATTGTCATCAAATGTAATAGACCATTACTAGATCTAGTGGATTTGGCCACCACCCTATCACTCCAATGGAAAATTTGAGATGGTTGTCTTGTCCTTCCTCAGTAGTGCAATTTATATGGCAATCCCCTGGTATTAACTACGACTGTATTCAAGTAAGGTCCTTTTATACATGGTAAGACATCAAGATTGTGTGTCTCATTTCTATTTGGTAACAACTTGCCATGGATGAACAATATAATATCGATAAGAGAAAATTAATAGGGAAAAACACAGGTCAACAGCTACAGAATAAAACTAATGCAATCAGTATGGATGGTAAGGCAAAAACATTTTGGAAAAAATGGCACGGCCCCAATTTAACAAGTTATTGGCTTCATCTTGGATTTGCGTAATGAAAAAAACAATGGAATGCGGGCTCATATTTTAGTTGATCTTAGATGTACTCATAACTTCTAAGAATTTACAGAGAAAATGCTTACATTCCAATAAAGGAAGCCTCTTACTTGTATATAGTGGAGTCAGTAATTAGACAGTATGTGAAGCATTAGGACAATCTATGCTTCAAATGTACTTTGGTAGAATGGATGCATGGCATGCTTAAACCAGTGTGATCTCTTCATTTATATTCAGGACCATATTCTTCAGAGACAACAAGTAATAATTGATCAGGCTGGTTTGAGCATCCATCTAAAACTTCCTTTCATATTGAGAAATTACAAAAAGGTGAAAATAATACTATGGGCCTTCATTGAATGGAGTTGAAGGCTCAGAAACATTACAGCCTTGTGGGTATGATGGTCGTTATATACTTTGTAAATGGTTTATTATTGTAATATTTTCACATTGAGTCATTACATAGAATTTTATGTCAATAGCCATAAGATTATAACACAGTCAAACCCAATGGCTTCAAGGCTATCAAAACAGTTGCCGAATATAGAAGACCCCTGTTATTTGAATATAGAAGACCCATGTTGTTTGTTTGGTTTAAGCATCCCTCTAAAACTTCCCTTGATATCGAAAAATTACAAAAGGTGAAAATAATACTATGGACCTTCATTGAATATTACAGCCTTGTGGGTATGATGGTTGTTATAGACTTTGTAAATGGTTTATTATTTTAATATCTTCACGTTGAGTCATTACATAAGAGTTTTATGTCAATAGCCATAAGATTATAACACAGTCAAACCCAATGGCTTCAAGACTACCAAAACCGTTACTGAATATATAAGACCCCGTTGTTTGAATTTCTAGAAGACCCCTTGTTGTTTGAATTTCTAAAAGACCCTGTCGTTTGAATTTCTTCTTGGAGTGAGACAGCCAGCTATGGTCTGTCCTAAATTTTGTTAAAATTGACATGAGAAAGAAGTGCAATGAAGCTTGTCATAAAGTGCGAAACATACTGAGTTATAAAACTACCCAAGAACAGTTGATTATGACCAATATTACATCAATCTATAAATGTTGCCAGAAAATATTACCTTTGCTTGTTTGCTTCCAGCAATACTTCCATGATAATCCTCAAAAACTGTGAAGAGATCATATGGAATATTACCCCCTCACATCTGTGCAACTCTGCTAATACCAACTCCAACTTCCTCTTCATCTGAAAGATTCATTTCTTCTTTTGGGCTTATTTTCTGGCCGGTTTGCTTCCAGCAATACTACCATGCTAATCATCAAAAACTGTGAAGAGATCATATGGAATATTATCCCTAGCATCTATGCAACTCTGCTAATACCAACTCCAACTTCCTCTTCATCTGAAAGATCTGTTTCTTCTTTTGGGCCATTGTCCCCGAGGGACCACTATCAACTTGTTGAGTTTGATCGGAAAGAATACCATGTTTTTGTAGTTCCATACCATTATTGACATGTAATCTTGTGGTGCAATCAACCCCTGATCATGCAATGAGACCTGTTGTTCCTGCAATGTTTTAGGATTTTCTAATTTTAAATATTCTTGCAAAATTTGTTCATGGTCTGGTCTCAATCCTTGAGAAAGGGTGTATAATCCGTTCGGGTATCAAAGACATCCTTGTGAACTGAAGGCCATCAATGGAATCGACAAGACCCATCCTAAGAAGCTCTTTAAAATGAGGGATGAACCTTTCTTCTCCTTCAAAGGCGGCCGAGATTATGTGAGGCAATCTTGTACACTTGGGCTCTTGAGCGCAACTTATACTTGGCAGCGTAAAGTTTTGCCAAAGAGCCGCGAATAATGTAGGAGCAAAAATTAACTACTTTCTTACGGTTGTCTGCATACCTGAACCATTCAGCCATTGTTGCCAAAAGCTTGTTCATCTGTGCATTGGTGTATGCTTGAGTTGCATGAAACATGCGAAAACAAGGCTGTGGGTCTGGATCTCTATCACCCTTAACCAGTTCCAGTTTCCTGAATTGCCTAATGCACTGATTCAAGCTAGCAGTTACTGAAAGTAATGTACCCACACCTTTTCACTCACAATTTTGCCACCAGTAGCAGTGTATCTCAATGTGGGATAAACAACTTCGCTGACAAATAACATGGTCAAGGAACATAATTCCCTTAGTTATGTGCTCTATTGGCACATTATCATTCTCAAGATGCAGTCCGTATTTTCTTTCACAGAAGTCAATCAATTGCCTTCGAATTGTTACTGCATCAGCCCGAGGACCCCCTCACTCCAATCAAAATATGCCCTCCATATCTAATATAATCCATCTTTCTGGTTTTGTCTGGACCACTGGTTGGAAGAAATTCAGGCCATGCATTGTTGCCCTCGGGATCAAACTCGTTCCCTATAATATCCGTGCTTGAGGGACGGAAAAACTCCTTCATCCTTTCTTCCATCCAATGATCAAATTCATTCAGACATATGTTGGCCAGGAGCGGACTCAAGACCCCACAATGGCCCCAAGCAGGAACCTTTGCAGCCTCTTCAGGCGCAAACCCAAAAAATGTCAGTAGCCAATAAGGATCAGGCTTAGGTTCCCCTCCTTCAAAACCTTCTTCTTCAGATATTTCTTTTTCTTCTTCTTTTTCTCTAGCTTCGGAGTGGCAACAATAACAGGTGTTGTTAGAGCAGACCTGACAAGATCAATTACTGTCTTATCCCTCACCTCTTTCACAAGAGCATTCATCACAATCCCAACTCTAACACCATCCAAAATAGTACTCAAGTCACCTTTTAAGTACCAAAGATAGCCTGCAAAGTTACTTCGGATATATCGAATTGCAGTATGTGCAGTCCTCCTGGTCTAAAAGCAAAAGATTTCTGCGAAAACCGTGACTCAAACACTGGCTCCAAGATCATAAGCAAAACTTCTTGAACAATCTTGTCTTGAAATGGAGTAGGTTGCGTAGACGACAATAAATATTTCAACTTTGTCTTAGACAACGGAGCTGTTGAAAGTTTGTCCTTAGGAGATCTGATATAAAACTCCAGCCGCTGGCCCCATTTGAACCTAGACTCCATAACGGCATTCCTTAGACTCAGAAGCTCTTCCATAACACTCTTCTCAATCTCGTTTCTGTGTGTAAGCGAGCCAGTTTCATCGGCATAGACCTTCTGATAGGCCATTATCCAAATTTCAAACCGCTTGAGGTAACCAGACAAACTGTTAACAACTTTCTGATTGTCCCTGAAGCTGTTAATCCACAGACTGGCGCAGACATTAACACCATCTTCTTTAACCAAGGAATAAGGATCTTCGGAATCAAAAGCAGCATTCTTATTCCTGTTCCTGGTATCAGAGGCATAAACACTAGAACGTTTATCTCTGCGTTCGGTCTCAGAGGCATAAATCCTAGAACGATTATCTCTGCCTTCCGTCCCAGAGGCATAAATCCTAGAACGATTATCTCTGCCTTCGGTTCCAGAAGCATAAACCCTAGAACGATTATCTGTGCCTTCGGTTCCAGAGGCATAAATCCTGGAACGATTATCTCTGCCTTCAGTCCCAGAGGCATAAACCCTTGAACGATTATCCCTACCTTCGGTCTCAGAGGCGTAAACCCTAGAACGATTATCTCTGCCTTCAAACAACGAAGTTGAATATTTCTGCAAGAGGTCTAACGAGATGCTCAAAATCTGTATGACAATTTCTCATGGTCTCTAAGATGTCTATGAATCCCACGCAAATGGGCAAAGCCAAGATGGCGCATCTGGCCACTGTAACTATAAACCCTAACACTCCATGAAAACGCTGTACTACAATAACAAGAAAACAAACTTATCTGAGTCGTATGGGAGGCTGAAAATGCAGAAACATGCCCCTGGAGGCAAAGTGTAATATGTTAAAATGTTGCTTCATCCCTGTTTCTTCAATCTTTAGCGCAGCACGTCCAGAAATTGATTCATTTTCAACAGTTAAAAGGGAAAAGGTTACACAAATTATATATTGGATGAAGAAGAAGAATAAGATATTTTAACCGTCATGAGGCTACTTAAGACACCCTATGGGACAACAAATCTTGTTAAAAAAATTCTTGGCATTCAGATCTCTTGTTAATGAGTTTAATGATCATCTCCCTGCTTATACAACCGTATTTTCATTGAAAATAACTTGAAAGCAAGGCAATAGCCACCGTGCTAGTAAATTGAGCCTTGATGTCATTATAAGCATTACAATCCAACATAAAATGTTTCTCTTATTCTACCACACTAGATGTGCAAAAGATTCGATTCTCTCTTCCCATGTCTCTTTAGGTCTTTTCCATCTTCATGTTTCACACCAAAGATAGTGTGAATTAGTTCTCAATTGAGTTATGAAGATCTTTGTTTTCCACGTGATATTAGCCCCTATAAAAGCATTTTGTTGATGATCATATGTAGAGTTAAATTCCTCCAAATAGTACCTCTTCTTTCTTCCCAACGACTTTCCCCACATAGCTTGACAGAATTTGTCTATAACAAAAGTTTTTATATCTTGACTATCAATAGGACATGCATTCAAATGAATGTTCCATTTTTTAAGTCAGTCGTCGTTTTGATTCATCCACGACTTCTTTCTTTTCTCCAAAAACTTATTGAGGACAACCTTAGGCCATCTACTACCTTCCATTTGCTCGATCTTTTTAGATATGTTATGAGACGAACCATAACAATAACTTCTAGAGGTACAACCCTCATTTCAGCTAGGAGAATATCATATGGGATCAAGATCTTTAATTTGAACTTGCTAGTAATCATGCTTTTTGAATCCTCTCAAATTGTTTCCATCTTGAGTTTGAAATGTTGCTAGCCCAAACCTCACATCCGTAAAGCACCACTGGAGTCACTAAAAGCCCAAACAAAGTCTACATAGTTTTCCAATCCCATAATTCCGCCTCTTTGCATTTGTTTTGGAAAGCATAAAAGCTCTCCACCCCCTAAAGTTCTCTTTTTGCTACAAATCTCTTAGTTGGACTTGTTATTAAAGTCTAACCCAAGATATGTATACTCTATTACTTCCTCTAAAATGTTTCCATCAAAATAGAAATCATATTGAGTTATGTTATTTCTATTGGAGAAGATCATAATCTTGGTCTTATTGGTGTTGACTTGCATCTCCACTTCTTTGCAAAAGTGTTGAAGTACACACAAATGCTTTTGAAGGCCTTGAGCGGACCTAACAATCAATATAAGGTCGTCGACATTTAGGAGAAGTCTTACAACATACTCTCCTAGGCGAGCACCATCTCCACTCTGCATATTTAACCATTCCCCTATAGACACAAAATTATACACTTTATATATAATTTAGCTCGGTCTTATACTACTATCTAGAAGGTTCTCAAGCGATTAAACTATTAATTAATCCTACCTTTGGTCATCTTTATTTTATATTTTATTTCGTACTTCCCGTGTATTTTTAGCACATACCCACCCATTTCTGCAACTACCTCGTCGTTCTAGCCCAAGTTCGGGGCACCCCTACTTTATCTTGGGCGCTATTAACATATGGATTTGCACGCATGCAAATGACATGCAACAGTGTGGGAAGCAGAAGTCCCTCCTCAATGAAGGTGAGGCTGCCTTTATTGAAAACCAAAAGCTGTATTTACATCTGCATTCAAAATTGTATGTGGGGGTGTTTGGAACATCAATGGAAGAAAAGTGAATGAAGGAAATGGAATAGAAAGAAGGAAAGGAGTGGAATGGAATGAACTGAAAGAACATGCAAGAGTTAGGTAAAAACAGAGCCTAATATTGCATGAAGAGGAAAGCTGAATAACCAACACAAATAAAACGGAGTTTGAGTTAGTTAAACAAGAACATGTAAAAGGGAACACATATGAGCAAGTAGACAATCAGAGCTTGATCACTGTGAACTAGAACAACTGATTACTAATGTTGACAATAAGATCAAAGATAATATTTGCATGCAAGATCTAAACACCTAACATCTAATGAACATAAGAACACCAAATGTTACCAGAGACAATGAATGAGACACAAAGTTCTTATTCCATTAACTCCAAAATGTTTTTCACAAAAGAACACAAAGTTTCTTCTTGAAACAAAGCTTGCACAAAAGTATTCTCTTCTCCTCTCTCAAAGTCACCCTTACAAATGAGCCCCTGACTTCCTTTTATAACCCAAAAGTTGGTTATGAAGTAGTTAGGGTTTTAAATGCACATTAAATAGGGCACTTAAGTGACTTTGACTTTTTCTAACCAACTTTAAAAGTGACTAAAAATAGAAACCACTTAAGTTCAAAAGTCATTTAAGGAAAATACATAAATAAAAAAATGGGTACATGTGGACCCACTTAAATGACTTATGCGCACACGTAGACATCCTGGTCAAGCCGATGTGCCACCTAGATCAAGACACCTAGGATCAGTGCCTTATCCATTGGGCCAAGAGTCTGCCTATCCCGATCGTACGGGAATGAACTCATTGACTGTGCTCTGCAATCCTCCAAATGACAAGAGTGTTGAGCCTGAAACTTGAGCAATTCATCCACCCCTCCATCTGAGCAATATTCTGGTGTAAGAAAGTTTGTCTTCATTCGTATTCACATTTGCAATTACGCACAATTCTCCACATACTCCGAATACCTTTCCATGGTGAATTATTCATTTGTCATGAGACCGTAGTCGTTACGCCACCTTGGTTTGTCAGAATCCAGCCTCTGGTCTTTCGCCATTGAGAAGATCTTCTAGGAGCCAAATTCACAATTCACTGCCTGGAGTTATGTCCTTTGTCTTTGTCACCATCCCAAAGTGTTGATCTCCCGAGCAGAATTCGTGAGACTTCAGAGTCTTGGAAATCCATCTCCTTTGCCCCATTGTGAATGAGTGGTGTTGAAATATCATCGAAGTGATTTATGAATTCGTTGACACACACCTTAGCGTAGTATTTGGTCTTTTTTGGAGTGATGGATTCTAACATTTACGCAATCGCTTCCAAGTTTATCACTATTGGCTTGATGACCCTCTTTCAATTCTTCGAGATATCATGTAGCTAGGTGGGAACCTCTCCAAGTACCTCATTGTACATGGTTCTCGTGTTCGTTGGGAATTGATCTTCATCACGCTGAAGGGGATCACCTTCGGGTGTTGCTGAAATTGGATCTTCTTGTTGTGAGAAAGATGTTGTCACCATTTTCTCCATTTGTGATGATTCTTCAAATGTAGGTAGGGAAAGAACCGGATCATCAACTTTTGGTTGAGAAGTTGTGACTACTTCCACAAGTTGGGCTGGTATATTTTGAGGTACTTCATCAACGAGTTCCACCTCTAGAAATTGTGTGATATAGATTACAGGTGCTTGCGCATGAACCAATGCTCTGAATTATAGTGTTGAGTTGTTGATTAGGTCTGAAGAATTAGGGCAATCATGCAAAGACGAATGATGACTGGAATGAGAAATTCTCGAGATGTGCTCTTTCTTCACTTAGGTGTTTAGACGACTCAACTCACGAATGAGCCCTCAATCATATCGCTCCTAGCTTGATTATGAGCTCATGCATTTTCAACTTGAATTCGAGACTCCCATGGCAATCCATGCCCTTCGTGTCGTCTTACCTTCTTTCCAGAACTGAAATCCCTGAGTTCTTCTCTGGCTCAACTCACTTGAATACTAAGCTTAACCCAACATTTTTGAAAAGAATGGTTTTACCCATTGAAGATGCTCATATAATTGCAAAGCAAATTGTGCTTCATGAATATTCTGATATGAAATAGATCCACCTCTATGAGATTCCCTTCCATGAGTTACATCGTAAAACAAGTAAGGTCTCAATAGAGAATCTTTGTAATAAACTTCATCAGTCTCCTGGTAACACTCTCACTGTCACTTAATTCATTTTGATAAAAATATCTTGAAGGAAAATCCGAATTTGAGGATGCATTCGATTCTGCGGATAACAACATAGTTGGACGACCTACTTGTTGGAAGCGCTAAAAAAGGCTTATACTATACTGCAACATGCCTCGCTGCTGGTTTGGCTAATTCTTATCACAGCAAACGATTCGTGGATACCCGATAAGAACACACCTTGCGGCTCCAATGAAAGTGGAGGTAACACGCCTACTTCACTAGCTTGTAGCTGCGTATAGCCAATTACTTCCTCACGGCACTTTCTAGAGAATTTCGCTTCTACGCTTCACCGATACTACCTGCAAACACGATTTTGAGAATCCACACCCATCCTCGCAACATTAGGTCGACAGGACCTTCATTTCACCATCAATGAATCCACGATCCGAACACGCTGTAGCAATTCATCCTGTTGTAGCATTTGCTGGAGCACAAAGAAGCGATCGTGGTTTAGGGCAAAGTTTAGGAAGCATACAAAATTAAGGTGCGATCCATACTCAAGAACATCATTGATTGATCCTGTGCAACATCTTTGTCAATCTGCCAGCATTATTGTAGGATTGCTATAGCTTTCAGAGCAAATTTCTTAAGCGGCACCATAATAGTGCTTGATATTGAACAAGATGAATAACATTCAACATTCCTCCACTGGCGTGGCTTTTCCTCCTTCACCCTCCAGCACGTGGACTGTTCTATTTTCTTTATTTTCTTTGCTTAAAAACTTCTTCTTTCAGACCAATGCGTGGTCTTTACCCTCTTGGCTGGGCGTGGGAGCTAGTTTTCACCTCCACGTGGTCTTTTAGACAAAAATAGAAGCTTTTATTTGTCTTTTCCTTGGTTGTGCAGGCTGGTGTGGGCCAGGACAAAAAGCGTGGAAGACTGTTCTCTTCCTCCCACGTGGTATCTTCAATGTTGTTTTGTTATCTTTAAAGACTGTTTTCTTATTTCCCTTGCTGCGTGTGGAGTGTGGACTTTTTTTTTTCTTAATGTGTGACAAGTAATTTTTCTCTGTTCTTTTGCTGTATCTCTCTGCCTTCACCCAATACGCAGCTTTGGACTGTATTTATTTTCTTTGTTTTAAAAATTGTTCCTTTCTCTTTGCCAGGCGTGGCCTTTTAATTGAAAAACAATTTTGTTTTGTTTTAAAACTGCTCTTTCCCCAAGGCGTGTGGGAAAGGATTCTTTGTCCCTCAGCGCATGGAAAACTCCTTCATGCGCTGTCCTCCTTTCACAGCTGCGTATTTTTTTGTATTGATAAAACCTCCTTTGGATGCACAACTGATATTTCTTCGCTCACAATGGCGTGAGTTTCTCTTGCATAATGCTAACAAAATATTATTTCTTGAAGAAAGAAGCAATTGAAAGCTTCACACGACTTTTTCAACGGGTTTGATGGAGGAAGTTACGGGAATTAATCTAACTTCCTCTCTTCCCGGGTAGTGGCTTAAGTGCCAGGGGGAAATGGGAAAAGTAACGGGCAATTGCCAACGGGAATGGCAAAATGGGTTGGCAATCCCCATCCAATTTCCCCATGTGGGAAATTGGGGAATTTTATGCCCGTTTGCCAATCCATGATTTGGCAATTGGCAGAGGAAAACCCACGTGCGGGAAATTTGAAGGAAATTGCCAGGAAAGTGGAAATCCGGGTTCGGGAAGCCAACCCGGCAGTTGGAAACAAAAGCTTACTTCCCCGGCACTAAAACTTGTCGAATGAACTTTAATTTATATTTATTTAATTAAATACTCCTTAAGTGATTTTTAAAAAATTAATTTAATCAAACAAGGAGCAATTAATTAATTAAATATTAATTAATTATTTTAATGTATTTTAACACGTTTTAAAGCCTGGCGGGAAGAGTTCTCACCCGAAAATCACGAAACGAAGACCGAAACGATCACAAAAATAAGACGATCGCAAAGAGTCCAATTAACCACGCAAAGTAACACTTTTCAAAATTTTCTAATTTTTAATTATTTTTTAACAATTTTGCGAAGTCAAAATTGGCTGATAACAATACTTCCAGGTCCCACTTCCAGGCTCCGCTTTCTTTTAGGGCTTTTCTAGTTGTTTGTTGTCTTTATATTTTCCCCATTTAGCCTTGTCAAGATTAATTGTGAAATTAAACTTGAGAGCCCTATAAATATAAAGCTTATAAGACCATAATGGGGCCTTAGCGTCACTACTACTATCACTCCATCTACAGTTGCATCCATTGCATCCACATAGCACCATGCATCAAGGCTAGGAAGATCTGCATCACACACACTTCATGGGGGATTCTATTCTATTCCATGCACACATTCTATTTACATTTTCTATAGTTATTATTGCTCGTTACTTCACAAAGTGCGATCGACACGAAAGCACCTAGGGCACAAATGCACACACGCACGAGAACTACATCGTGGTCTACAATGTAATATAGCACTCGGTGATAAGTCCACTAGTTTGGCGGTTGAGGTCATTCCAACCCATTCATATGCATCTTTTACTTTTCTAGGGTTTGATACTTCTCTTTGCAATGTGGTTCATTTTTCAGATTCATTCGACGAGTTCAACGTGACGAGATAGGCGAGTTTGATTAACTTGCGACCATATCGGGCCCAGGTTTCTTAGCACTTGCGAAACCAAGGCACCTATTTCTCATACTAGGGCGCCCCAGGCACCCAGTACCATTTCGAGTGCCTCATCTTGCTCGAGAATACCCAAATTTTCCCTTCACAAGGCCCGTGAGTGTTCGTCTCCACTTCCAAATTCCTTATTCAAACCTGCAACAACATGCGCGCAGTCTCTTTAATCGAGATGAGTCATTTCTCTTCCTCCTCTTACATATTTAGGGTTTTATTTTCACTATATTTAATCATTCATCTGCTTTACATTACTTTAGCATACTTATTCACTACATCTATACAGCGTTTTAGTCCTCCTAATTAGATTAACATTAATATTTCATCTTATGTCATTTAGGTCTCCTAGGTGTTATTTTAGTTAATCATTTTGGTGAACCCGACCACTTTCACTCTTAGGATCCTTCTTATTCTATCATGGGTCAAGTTTCTTTATCGATTTACTTAAAATTCATCCTATTTGTCAGTTATTTTTCAAAAATCCCTAGACTCGAAGTATTATGATGACAATATTCCTCTACATGAGTTAAGTGCCTTCGTCATTTCTTTATTGACCACGACCTTGACGACCATCTATCTAACCAACCCCTATTAGAATCAATTCAAGCCTTACATGTAAAATTTGTTATCATAGAATCCACAATCACATATTTTACATCTAAAGGTCAATAGTCTAAGGATGCTTCTCAATCTTATACTTCCTCTATGCAATCTCTAGAATCAACAATCACATCTCTTAGATCTGAAATCCAACAACTTAAGGATGATTCTCAATCATATACTTTCTCTATGGAATCAAAGATCACATCTCTTAGATATGAAATCCAACACTTAAGGATGCTTCACAATATCATGTTTGTTCTCCTTCACCATCTCTTATTCAATCTATGTCCACTACATGTCATTTAGTTGAACCTCAAGATGCCCTCTGTTGCCCGAACCTCTCATATTTGAGCATAGTACTAAGCCACATGACATTTTTCTAGAGCTTCTTCATCATCAATTGATCACTCTACCACCTACTCATTACTATTTGCCTTGTTGATCAACAAAATATCCAGTCGTCCATATTTCAATTATCATCAATGGACATAATGCAAATTATTGCCACACTTTGCATCGCCTAATCCAAAGTCTTATGCGTCAAGGTCTTATTTCATTCAATGCACAACATCCCCTTCCAAAGGTCACACCCACATGGACTCCTAAGTCTCTTTCTCCTTTGATTAGTCTAGATCCATCTAAACAAGCTCCCGGTTACTAGTGACCTTCCTCCTGATCTTTCTAAGGAAGATCTCAATGATTCTATTATTCGTTACATAAGTGATATTGACAACCCCTCCCATGTGCATAGTGATCCTTCTCCTTGTTCAAAAGCAATTTTCCTATTTCTGATTTTGCTTCTCCTCTACTTATTGAGCATCATTGTACCACTTCTCATACACCTTCGATTTGTCAAATGCCACCTAAGCAATCACCTATGATTTCCCCAAGTCAACAACCACCTATCAAAATTAGTTCACAAACCACTCCTGCTAGGTCATCTACTGCATTATCAAACAAACCTAAGCAATCTCCCTTGAGACTCAGTGCAACATGGCCTCTTCCCAAATCTACACTCCAACCAATTAAGTTTGTCAAAGCAACTAATCCTCCTCCTAGTGTTCACGATACATTTTCACTTTCACCACCACCACCCAATTCTACTACAAACTTTTTCCAACAAGGTCATACTGTGCATAAACTTGGCCTTTGGTAGATGACTCTTGTTACTCTACCCTCCTGATGACACACTCATATTCTTGGGGTTCTTATATGACTGTTGAGGGGTCTTTTACCATAAAGACCCTTGTTTCATCTTATATTTTTCCATTACATCACCACCTCTACATACACACATCTATAATACTCCTTACACATCATCAATTAAACAAAATCCATCATGTCTCATCACCCACATACATCATTTATTACATAGTACACATGTTATCATCCACTTAGGGGGAATATCCAATACACATCCCCCTTTTCTTTTGACATTATCATATAGTATTACCACACACATGTTGTCTTTATCAATGGGCATACCATCCCACGTGTCATCACACCGTCATTACCCGATGACGCACTCTTGTGCTTCGGTTCACACTAGATTGTTGAGGGATTACCATTACACTGAACCCCACACACCACATATCATACATTATCCTTTCTATGCATCGACTACATCTTAAATTATCCTATACATACCTCATCTACTAGTCAGTTATACATCATATATATCAGACACGCTACATTAGTCGTCATATCATTTGCATCTAGTTTTGCATCTCTTTCTTACAATCCATATTTACGCTAGATCACATTACACATGGGTCTAGCTTTACATATCATCATTGTGTATTCTATCTACACCTATCATCACACTTTCTACATTTTCCCATTGGTGTCCCTGAGATTTCACCCTGAAATCTGGGACTACCCCTTTTTTTTAAAAATCGTTCTTTTCAAAGTAACGGTCGTTTTGTGTTTTTATTGCGTATAGTTGTCTCCATTGCTTTAAAGTATTCCCAGAGAATCATAGAAGCCAATTTCGACAAATACCCACATGTTAAAAATCATTTTATTTCTTCGTTGAGTTTTGTATGAGAGAATTTTATTTATTTATTAAATAAATAAAGTTTTGTTTAAAATAAATTGTCTGCAGTTGAACCCTGTTGAAGATTTTCACGCCAGTATTTCCTCCTCTCAGTGGATTATTTACTAGGCAAGAGTTTTTACTAACCAACTATTTGAGTTATTTTCAAAGCAATTATCAACGCAACTTCTAGTAATGTTTTTTACGTTTTTATTTATTTCTTTTGTGTTTGTTTTGATTTTCTTGCGATCTGTCTTTTAATTCCCCTTGATCCGTTCGTTCATTTTGTATAGCCTGTTTAATCGCATGGAAGTTTTGGAAGTCATCCATGGCCTCAGACAAAGGAATAAATTAATTATGGAGTGCTAATTTCTGACAAAGAGGGAAGGATGCAAGTCACACTTTTGTGAAATAAGCTTCTTCTATGCTAGTCGCATTTTTTGGAAGGAGGCTTTTTAAGTGCCAATGGGAATTTTGGTGGTGGAAGGAAGATAAGAATTTAGAGCCGTCTGGAAGGTTGTTTTTTCCCATCATTAAAGTTAAATCACTTAAGTGCCAATGGGAATTTTGGTGTTGGCAGGAAGGTGGGAATTTGGAGCCTTCCTGGAAGGTTATTTTTTCCCATTATGAAAGATAAATCACTTAAAGTACAAATGAGAATTTTGGGGCTGCCAGGAAGGGTAAGAATTCCCATCAAAGAAGTTTTATTCACCCATGCAAGTCGCACTTTTAGAAAAGATCTCTATTTTATGCAAGTCACATTTTTTGGAAGGAAAGTTTTAAAGTGCCAATGGGAATTTCGGATCTTGGAAGGAAGATGAAAATTTTGAGCCTTCGTGGAATGTCACTTTTTCCCATCATTAAAGTCAAATCACTTAAGTGAAAGATTATATTTTGGAGCTGCACTCGAAGGGTAAAAATTCCCATTGCTTTGCCTTCTTATTTTTAACATGACTTCTAGCCAAAAAGTCGACCCACCTTGGCATAAGTGCATGTATTTAATGATATTTATTTTTATTATTCCTAGCTAAAGTTGGCACCAAAAATAGATGGAAAGTCAAAGCAAATTGGTGGGCCAAAGAGAAGACAAAGAAGCATGCTAAAAATAAAGAAAAGAATTGCATGGAAAAGGAAGCTAAATCATGAAAACCCAGGCACCCAAATTAAGAGAAAAACATAACTTATTATTAATAATTGCCAAAAATATGAAGAGGAAATTATTAAATTTAGCATGTAGTTGCCTATATAAGCATGGGACGCCATAAGGAGAAGACAATTAATTATTTTAGGTGGAGCATGCTGCCCTGGAGAAGTTTGGCGCCAAAGGAAGGAGTGGTTAGCATTAAAAAATATTTTTTATTGTCAGGAAGCTTCTAGTTTTGGCGCCTAGGGTTGGAGAAGCTTTCTTTTTATTATTGAGCATTTCCATGTATTCATCACAAGTGCTCATATTGATGAAAAGAAGTCAAAATCAATATCGACACATTGAATATATCTTATAAATCAGAAGGAATTGCAGGTTTTGCACAAATTGATCCAATTACAAGGTCTTTTGGCAAAAATAAAAGAAAAAGAGCTTAGACAAAGTTTGTTCTAGGCATGATGAAGTGTGATGAAAGAGAAGGGTCAGCAAAATCATGCATTGTTTCTAGGCTTACTGAAATCAATGATATAGACATAGGCCCTAAACCTATCACGAATTTAATTGACAGATCCAAAGCCACTGGAAGATCATCTCTTATGCGGCAATAAAAAGTAGTGGGATTATTCAAGTCATGAATGTTTCCTGGTCACACCCGATTACGAGTTTGTTATGAAGTGTACAAGGTCTTATCATCCTCTTTCTAGGACAATCTAAGATGCTGCAGGAAAGACAATAATCAGGTTGGATGTACAATTAATTAATTATTTACTCAAGCTTCCTGCATGGCTAGTGGTGGTTGTAATTAGCATGTAGGATGTTGGTAATAGATGGGAAAAGCATAAAACATATTGTGTGGGTATAATGAATAGTAGATACATGAAGAAGCCCAGATCACCATCAAAATTCCGAGAGGACTCTTCCACGATTCAATCTTGTGCGAGAAAATTGATGATATCACCAAATTACTTTGCAAGATAAATGGGAAGCTAATACCAATAACTTCCACTCATGGATGTATGCCTATGTGAGGACCATTGAGATCAACAGAGTTGATTCGATAATTAATTGGGTGAAGATCATCAGTGATAACATCAGCGAGCAACTCCAAAGTGTGAGGCAGACATTCAACTTCAAAATGAATTCATACCTTGTATATGTAGTAGCTTCTCAGGGGATATTTTCTAAACTAGATAGACGAGGCATATTGTTAAAAGATCATATTTATGAGTGCTTCTCGCAGTTGACAATTCATGAATGCTACAAGGATTTCAAAGTAGTCAACAATGGATTCTTATATGGATTCATTTGCAAATTAAATGGTGATATGAAGACCAACAGAGTGAGCAAAGAAGCTTGGGAAGTTATCTCCCAGCATGGTTGTATCTTCATCCAGTTTGTAGACTTCACCTCTCTCAGGGTTAGCGGTTACTCAGGAGAACCAATTAAGTTGCCAAAGTACACAAGTGATAAGTGGTCATCATGGAGTTATGTAGGCAGCTCGTGGAGTTGCATGACTTATAGTCAAAACGACACAAATCTACAGGTAGCTTTCCAGTCACATTGGGTCATTATAGTTGGCAGAGCATCCACAGAGCAAGAGGAGTTGAAGCGGAAATGTTTTACTGGTATGAAAATGAGTTCTTCCCAACATGAATGAACTTTGAACCATATGGGATAGGAAAGAGGACATTCTCCTAAGAATACTCACATGTACCTTCACTAGAAGACTTTTGGATGAAGTGCAGGAGCAAATACGAAGTCAGAAAGAGAGATTTGAACAAGTTATCAACGCAGGTTTCTGACTATGGTTTAGCATGAATACCTACAAATCTCACAGATGATGGGCATGTGGTACTTGACACATACCATCAAATGGAGGAGATAGAGCTGCCCTTTAGGAAAGTATAGGCGGTTGTCAGATGATTGAGGAGAGGTCTTCTCATAGGTCTAGTTAACACCTCAAATTGGTTGTTAACAAAGGGGTATTACATGGATGAGGATTTGATGAACCAGATCACAAGGAATTTCATTGTAGGGGATCCCAAAAAAAGAAAGCATGAAGGTGAAATTAGCGAGAAGACCGAGAGAAGCTCAAGGTGTATAAAAACTCTTGAGTCTTGGAAAAGAGCGAGTCTACATCCATTATACCAGTGCCACTTTCAAATGAAGCTTCTCCAGTGTCAACTCACAGTACTTTGGTAGCCCAGACCTCAGGTAGATATTATCATTCCACTATTGAGTCCAACATTGTTCGTATTTGTTTCTCAAGCACCTGCATTTTCACCTCTCCCTGTGGAGAAGTAGAAAGCACAAATGACATAATTTGAAATAGCATTGTCTTTGGATAGTTCCGAAGAGGGAAATCATAACACTGTGGTGAATTTGTATGCAACAAAGTCCGAGCATGAGATGGTGGTACATTCGGTGACTTCTCATTTCCGAAGTGTAATTTCTCATCCTGGTTGGCTTTACAAATAGTCCCATAAACTAGGAAGGGATCAACTTGGAAGAACATGACTTGCGGTTGTTAATGAGTTTAGGCGAGAAAATATAAAAGACCTAAAGTTGCCAAGGTAACTTCAAGATTGATTATTGAAGAAAGAGGGCGAAGTTTGTTGAGTTGTCGGTTCTAGCCAAAGGAAGCAAAAGGGATAGCTAACGAATGCAATGAGATATACTCAAGATGTTAAGTGTCATTGGGTCAAATCACCACGAGAATGGATTAAAGCAAGATACATAGATATTAATAGACTCTTTATTTCTCAAGCTTGTGACAAGGAGAAGGCAAAAAAGCTAGACTTCAAGCGGAGTTTCCCGAGTTGTGTGAGATCATCACTAATATAGCCAAATCATCCACCAATCTTCAAAACAACTCAAGGAAGTACCAACTAGCACGGAAGTTATGGAAAGGGCATTATCTCGGATAAAGAAATTGATGACAAGCGTTATGGATGAGAATATAGTGGTTGAGAGTAACTGGATATATTTTATAAGATAAATTCATTACCGAGAGGATGTTTTGATTGCGAGAATAACTTGTGCACGATGGATTGGTGGAAAAGGGTAAGCAATTGGAGATTGTGGTTTCTTTTTGCATGGAGATTCTCAAGCTTATGCTGAAAAGAATGCAGTTGCTCGAAGATAAGATATTTTCATTTCCAGATAATGTAGTTGCTTTCACTGAGGAAGAGGTAGTTGATGGTATTCCCCACTATACGAGAATCATTCCAAACAAGTTGCCTGCTTCTCTTGAGGAATTGCTTTTAATTGTTCAGAAGAAGATTGATGAAGCCATCATGCCTTTCACGTTGGATTCAATTAGCAAACTGGTGAGACTTCAAGCAGACATCAAAGAATCGAGCCTAGTTTGGAGGAAGTGAAGGCAAGCATTGATACTTTGTCCAGAGGATTGTTGCAGTTCAAGACCGAGAAAGAGGCTATTGTTAAAATAGATGGGAAAACATTGAATTACATGTTTGATAAGTATATTCAATGTCGAACAAAAGGAGAGCGTGAGGTGTTACAAATGGCATTTTCTTTCTTCTCTAATTTCTTATGTTCTCGGATGAAATTGTAAAATTAAAGTAGTTGGTTTAAAAGACATTATTTTAAGTTATTTGAAAATTTTCTTTAAGATAAGTGGCGGATGTGCACAAATTTGATCTAGTCTTTAAATGCATGTCGCTTAGAGAGGAATTCCGGGAAATATTGCAGATTGCTTCCTTTATAACTTCCACATATGTGAGTTCAGTTATAGTTTCCTATTTGTAATTTTCCCCTCCTTACACTATAAATGGAGGAAGAGCCTATGGGTTAAAATAATCACAATTGGTTAATCAACATTCTTGAGTTCCGGACTTTGTGTTGTAACCCTTGATGTCAATTTTGTGAAAACTAAGGAATTGAATAAAGACAAATAGAGAACTTTGTGTCCGCATTGCATTTACTTCTTACTTATGTGTGGATCTTTGGATAAAATTTGTATTATCCGAGATTTAGATTAGAGTCTTTTCTTTTCCTTTGCTTCTGAATATTGTGAGATCTACTTGTTTATTTAATCTATATCAATGAGACCAACTCTATAAACTATTGGTTGA
Source organism: Taxus wallichiana var. yunnanensis (assembly GCA_018340775.1). NCBI lineage: Eukaryota > Viridiplantae > Streptophyta > Pinopsida > Cupressales > Taxaceae > Taxus > Taxus wallichiana. The sequence goes on along the minus strand of CM031241.1, from coordinate 493,139,266 downwards.
ATTACATATCTTCCTTTCTTCTTTCCTAAACTCCATTATTTCCCCCATCTACAAATACTTCATAAACAACTGCTTACTTGCTGTAGAATTGCTTAGCTATGGTTAATGAGCTTTGTGATTAAAGTAAAACCCCCACAAATAGTTATTAAAGTTTCATACTTACTAGATTGATAAACATCTTACACAAGAGCCTCACCAGTAAATGAGGGAGATTTATCTCATGACTACTTAGGTTTTTAGGCAGTGCGAAAATTTAGCCAACAGGTTTTGGAAACTCGTCGGTGGAATGACGAAGATCTGGAGGGAACCCGTGAGCATCAAAATGTTGCACTCAACCACAAAATGATGTAGCTTCAATATTGAAGCAAGAAATCACCCATAAGAGCAATGTGAATGTATTAAGGGAAAATGTATCAAATCCCATTCCATTCCATTCCCTTCCATGTATTGCTCAAGATGAAAAGGTGTACATATAGTAGTGGGGTGTGTAACTCCCCAAAAATGTAGCCATCAAGAGGTGGGAGTTACATTCCTAGAATAGCGGTCAAATGTAACTCCTATGACGCTCTATGACATGTGTAAGGCCATAATGACACCCTAGGACACCTAAGCATGGTGAATCACCTATGTGGAGGAATCCCATGTACTTAAAATATGTGCATGGTAAATATCCTACACCAACACCCCCCTGAAGCATAGCTTAGGTGGACACATAGATGAAAACAAGGAGAAGTGGGTCCCACAACAAGCCTGATGAGGTACCCACGTACAAGAAACTCTTGAAAAGTGGAGTAAAAGGAGAAAACCTAGTGGGAAAAACTCCCCCCAAAAGAGAGACAAGTCCACTCTCTAATCTAAGAAAGATGCCAAAGATGGGTCCCCCACATACGAGCCTGTAAAGGTACCCATGTACAAAGAGGCAATCTCTCGGAAAGAAGAAGAAGAGAGAAGAAGAGGGAGATGAGAGGAATGTAGAAGATGCCATGGACGGATCTAAACTCTGCAGCTCTAGGAGGTCTCCCAAAATAATGTTGATGACAAGATCCTCTACCTTTGGACTGAAGAAGAGCCACCTGCACCAAACTATGTGCTCCCTTAGGAAGGACATAAATGACATGCTGGAAGTCTGCCCACTCCACGAAGGAAACCGAAAAGGCAGTAGCACGAAGAACTCTGAGTCAGTCCACGAAAGTGTGACATAGGTCTAGCAAGTGAGTGTGAAGGAACCAAAGGTAATGTCACGAGTGCAGAACTATTAGAGTATGAAGGGTGAACACCTATAGAAAGGATTTCCAACTGATGTGAAGGCAACAAAACATCCCCCACAATAGAAAATGGATCCACAAGCAAGGGTGGATCAATGAAGGTCTCCGGAAAAGTGGAAGTGGTAAGAGTCCCAGAAGGGGCACTCCCAACAATGGAGATGATGAAATCCTCCTCGAAATACTGTAGATGGATGAGGAACTTGTAGTACATCACAAGTGTACTCTGTGAAAAGATGACTAAGGTCAGGCAGATACTCGTCCCAATGAGGGGGCTCAATAAATAGAAGAGTGATGTCAGATAGGTATGAGTCATCCAATGAAGGTAGAGGAGTGAAAGGGGCCTCACACACTAAAGGTGGAAAAGAGGCGGGTGTGATGATTGTATGAGAGACTCAGATAGATCACTTGCTCACTATCTCGATGAGATGTGGGATGTGTCAACACTCTCTGGAATAGTGAGAGGAAGAGGAGAGTCCTCTATAGTACTCTCGACATCGAACCCAGGTGCACAATCCTCGTCATCGAGGTAGAACCAAGTGAGTCCATGTCATGGGAACTGTCATCACACAAAGAACAAGAGGAGACAAGTGGATCAAAGACAATGCAATAATGGCAACAATATGTGAAGGGTATCCACAGAGGGACTAAAGAGTGCTCCAGACACCGTGGGGTGATCCGAGTCTGCCACGTGAAACCAAAGAGATATGGAGACATGCATCATCAAGTGACCAAAAACATGGTCGCAAGTGTCGAGAAAGTACTCCGATAACGATGATCGGTGGGTGCAAGAACAGCCCAAGTAAGAAGGGTGAAAGACCCTCGTGAGCAAAGTAACATTTTATGGAAGCAAGCCAAATGAATAGTTCCCTCCTAGGTGAGAAGTGGCGGAGGTCAAAGTGATCCTATGATGCTCAAGTATAGAAAGAGCACCCTTCATGATGTGGAATCAAAAGTGCATGGTGCACAAGTGTAAGACGTTAGACTCGACCGATAATGCGTCCGCGTGTAATACAAGGCCCAAGAGTACTAGCGACCCCCCCTAATGCGGTACTTTATAAAGTTGTGCGTTTATAAAAATGATAATGTCATCACGTAATGTGTGAAAAATCATGCAAATTTGACTAAAGAAGCACTCAAAACGAGCAGTGAGTCAAAAGTTATAGCAAAAATATAATTCCCATGAACCGATGGAAAATGCCAATGAACTTTGCAAATTGATTTAAAAAGTGCCCAAATGGGTGCAAAGGGTGTTGTGTGGGTACTCATTGGAAATGGCATCAAATTTTAGGTAGGGTTTGTTTTTATTGCGAGGGGGATTAGCCTCCTGCCAACCTCGGACCTCACCCTTCATCTTCGACACACGAATGAAGGACATAATTACAAGCAAATAAAGCCCAAAAATATTACAATGCCATAAAAATGTTTTTCCTCAAAACATTAAAAAGGAGGGATTGTTTTGACCGCCAAACAATGTCTAAAGGGATGGTTTAGAGACCGAGTTATACACGAGTTGGTTGGGTGTAGCTCCTCGAGGTGAGTTGAGTTGGGGCTGAGTCTCTCGAGTTGTGACTTTGCAAATACACAGAGTCAAGTTATGTTGTACGTAGACCGAGTTGGGCTAAAGTAAATGCGACAGGTCCCAGTGAAAAGTTGTGTTGGTGTTAGCATGAGCCGTGTGGTTCGGTGGGAACAAAGCGGACCTCGTGTCGCAGGGTAGACATGTCGATGTTGGATGAAAAGCGGTCGACGAGATATAAATTGTAACATCTATGGAGACAATAAGTAATGGCCAACTTGTGCCACGTGGAGATTGCACACAGTAAACCAACGAGGAGAAACCAGAGATGCATGCAAATAGTCCACGTCAAGCCAACGATAAGATGCTCGAGCGGGATTGAGTTCTTCAGGATGCCAAAAATGTTGGTTCAGAGGTGTGAGGCCATGTGTAGGAGGGTCCCAAGTGAGCCATAGTAAATGCGCGGTGAGCACAAATCCACGGTTAGGAGATTCCAATCCAACGGAACCACCTAAAACCAGAGTGCTAGGAAGAGCACGAGGGTACCAAGCACAAGCATGAAATGTGATGCGAGCAACCTCAGGAAGGCTTCAGTGTAGGGTCATTTCAAACTAGAACAAAGGCTACACCCAAGACACTACAGAGCTAGGGGATCGTTCAACCGAAGGCAGAAGTCAACACAACAATGGAGCATGACAGTGATGAGTTGGTCAGTCTAAATGTGAGTCGAGCATGGCAAGGTAGGGTGTAGTGAGCTCCGAACCACTTGTTTATATGCCGAGTTGAACAGAGAACAAGGTAAGGCTGAGCCATCAAAGCACGAGTTGAGCTTGTATGCAAATAGTCCTAGGTCAACTGAGCCCACAAATGTTTAAACCACGAGTAGAGCAGACCAAAGCACAAGCCAACATTGTAGAAAACATCCATGCAAAGGTAACTTCGAGACAACAATGAACCCAAGGTCCACGCCAAAGCAAAACCGAGCGGTGGTCCAAAGAACCCCTACAAACGAATCAACCACTATCTTCTCGGAAGGCTGAAAACACCAAGCACAAGTCCCTTAAAAAGGCAAGTAGAGAAAAAAGCAAGGAGTGAGAACTTGCACATGAAACTACGAGGTGGTGAGTAGTAAGCAATGAAGTGAACAACACGGTTCCGATCCCCGAGCTCTAATACCATGTCAGAGGAATGACAAAGATCTGGAGGGAATCCATGAGCATCAAAATGTTTCACTCAACCGCAAAATGATGTAGCTTCAAGATCGAAGCAAGAAATCACTCATAAGAGCAATGTGTATGCATTAAGGGAAAGTGTCTTAGATCCCATTCCATTCCATTCCCTTCCATGTATTTCTCAAGATGAAAAGGTGTACATATAGTAGTGGGGTGTGTAACTCCCCCACAAATGTAGCCATCAAGAGGTGGGAGTTACATTCCCGGAATAGTTGGTCAAATGTAACTCCTATGACGTATGTAAGGCCATAATGACACCCTAGGACACCTAAGCATGGTGAATTACCTATGTGGAGGAATCCCATGTACTTAAAATATGTGCATGGTAAATACCCTACACCAATAGACTCCAAGGGGGAACAACAATCTTTCAATGGACTGAGCTTATCTTGCTAGTTCCCATTCATATTGAAATATTAACTGGTTGAACACCCATCCACCTCGATCCATCAAAGCTCAAGGAAGGATCAACCATTTTTATAGATTGCAGGAGGAGTTTAATTTCAGTCATCCTCCTTAAGTCAAGAGCCGCATATCCAGATATTACACCAGAAGAAGAATGCTGAAACTCCTCTAGATCTACATCGTCTTGAACATAATCCTAAGGCTGGAATTATTTATCAAATCTACTCTCGAAGAAGACCTGCCCCATTTATCATGCGAGAATCGAATCAACCACTTGCTCCTATAGCTTTGTTCCATGGGAGAAACTTTTGGGTCTTAGAATTTGACTCCATCCATGCACGCAATTGCCTAAAGGATCGAGAAAGAATTTCCCAAAATTCTTTGGAGACGACAAGTAAAATTTGGATGATCACTTGGCGGCATTCTTCATATCTTGTGGAGTACTTGTAGTGGAGCATGAGGATGTTTTAGTTAGAATTTTCATTGAGACTCTACACGACTTGGCTGGAGAGTGGTTCTATCGATTAGCTCCTGGGACTATAACAAATTGGGCGTCCATGCAAGAGCAATTTCTAAAGAGGTTCAAACCTGCAGAAGATGCTAGTACACTGATTACCCAACTGACGCAGTTGAAGAAAGAACCACACAAGAACATGAGGGACTTTATTGCTAAGTTCCAAAGGATTTTATATAAAATCCCCACTTTTGTTGCGCTTAGTGACGAAAATCAAAATACGTTTTTTATAAATGCTTTGCTTTACCGAAGTTGGATATTAGATGTGGAGGGAAAGACTTGTGAATCTTATGGAGGCGAAAACACTGCGATTGAGGTTGAAGATGACTTGATTATGGCTGGTAAAATCAAGCAATTAGCTCATAAGGCTGATGAAACTTCTTTAACAAATGATTTTGATCCTTTATTACAGAAGTTAGCCAATGATATGCCACAAATCAAGAAGAAAATGGCTCAAGGAGGAAATGAAAACCCTTCAAGAATGGCTCTTGCTCAGAATTTTAATGGTCAAAATAAAAATTGAAACAAACTTACTATGCTGCACCACAAAGGTTGGCAATTGAATTTGCTCCAAGGAACAACTTGGAAACAAATGAAGAAGATCATGGTGTTGGTAATAATGAATCACTTGACGAAGAAGACTTTGTTGATCCTATTGGCGACACCAACATTGGACACTGGACTATGAATCTGATGAGGGCTATTATGAATCTTTTGAAGATAGTGATGGTCATACATTTGCGGTGTTCACAAGGTCTCAAACACGTCAAAATGTTGAAGCTTCCTCAAGTGGAAAAAGGAGAGAAAGAGAAGATCCTAGACTAGACATTACTATTCTAAAAAGAGGCAGCCCACTCCCTTCTTCGGTGGCTCCAAGAGATAAGCATGTAGGTTCCTCTAATCAGCAACAAAGGATAGATGGAAAAACAATCTGAAGTAAGTCAATATTTTGATATTATTGATCATATAAATAAGACCAAGATTCAGATGTCAAAATATGAGTACTTAAGGGTGTTTCCTGATCAATTAAATAGGTTGGTGAAATATGTACAAAGTAATGGTCCCAATACTTCACCGAATAATGCTTCACAGGGAATCTTACCTAATCTAAAAATTACTCCCCCTTTGAATAATGTTGCGACTTCTTCTCCTGCTACATCTGAAATGATTGAACCATTCTATGTTTCATTACTTATTAATGGTTATAAATTGAGTAATTGCATTTTAGATTATGGAGCTTTTGACAATGTGATGCCGGCCAAAGTCGCTGATGCTCTGGGTCTCACATTGACAAAAACCATTGGAAGGTGTTACTCAATGGAAAGACAAGTACCTCTCGTTGGACAGATTAAAGATGCACAAACAATACTTACTTCCTTTCTAGATAAATATTGAAGATGATAATTCTTGTAGTAGATATTCCAGTATCTTATGGCATGTTATTAAGCAAGAACTTCTGTAAGGAATTGGGAGGAGAGGTTAAGATGGATTGGTCTTGCGCACATATCCCAATTAAGGGAGTTAATCAAAAGCTAGAACCTGAGAAGAAATCCAAGTATATAGTCTCAAAATATGAAGATCCTAGATCTCATATCCTTTTCTAGGAATCAGATCATGGAGTCTACTACCTAGAGTTAAATGAAGCAGAAGCCCAACCCGTAATTCATGAGCCGCATCAATTAGACAACAAAATTTGGACTCTAGAGTTTGATGGTAGTTTTGTTCACTTGGATCTGGTGCAGGTGTTGTGCTTATTTCTCCTGAAGGAAAGGTACATGCACATTCCTTTAAATTAATGTTTGAAAATACTAACAACACAATAGAATATGAAGCACTATTGTTAGGAATGGAACAAGCAAGAACAATGGGAATTAAATTACTACATGCAAGAGGGGATGCTGAGCTAATTGTCAGCAGATACATGGTCTCTATCAGGTTAAAAATATAAACTACGACATTATAGAGACCGGGTCTATTCAGCTACTTTGGATTTTGTAGTTTTCTCAATCTCTTATATCCCTAGGGATAAAAATTCTAGAACCGATTTATTGGTAGTTACTGCAGCCCTATTGAATTCAGATCAACCACCTGCACTCTTCAGACAAGGTGATTACAAAGTGGATTTTTTTCCGTCCAAAGGTGCCTGATAATGTTCAACAGTGGTAGGTCTTTAATGATGATAAGCAGATTTTTGCTTTTCTCCAGCAATATGACAACTTTGAAGAGATATACTATGAAGTAAGTACTTCACTTGAGAGAGCACTACCACGTAGGTGAATCGATTCAAATATTGAAGGTAGTCAAGAGATCATTCAGCTTAAAGGAAATAAAATTTCTAAAGGCTTAGTGCCTCTTTAAGAGATGTTCGATAAGCATGATAAAATGCTAAAAAGAATAAAGAATGTGGAGGAAGTTCTTCTTCTAACGTGTAGTTATTGAATTTGGGAGCTGATGATGACCCCAAATTGGTAAACTTGGGTAAGTATTGTTCTAAGGTAGAACAAGAAGCTTTCACAAAGCTTCTTAGAAACTGTATAGATGTCTTTGTTTGGTCTTATCAGGATCTAAAGACCTATCAACCTCGTTCTTTGAAGTGTAGCATTATATTCCATTGAAGCAAGAACAAAAACTCTTCAAATAGAAATTGCGGCGGCACAATCCAACTATTTCAGGTACTATCTTTGTAGAGATTTAGAAACTATTGGATGCAAAGATAATTTATCCTATACATCATTCTGAGTGGTTGGCTAATATAGTTCCCGTAAGGAAGAAAAGTGGTGAGATTAGATTGTGTGTTGATTTTCACAATCTCAATCAAGCCTCATTGAAAGATAATTACCCCATTCCTATTATGGATCATACTCTACAGGTTGTCACCGGATCTGAGATGTTGTCAATGCTTGATGGTTTCTTAGGTTATAATCAGGTTAAGGTGGCTGAAGAAGATCAATATAAAACAACATTCATCACACCTTGGGGAACGTTTTCTTATCAGAAAATGCCTTTTGGGTTAATTAATGTTGGAGCCACATTTCAGAGGGCTATGGATTTGGCATTTTCTCATCTCAAAGAAAAATCATGGTGGTTTACGTCGATGATCGACAAGTATTTTATAAATTAAGGGAAATCACATTTCAGATCTTGAAGAAGTCTTCATCCAATGCCATGAAGCATGTGATTTCTTTGAATCCTAAGAAATCTATCTTTGTTATAATATAAGGAAAGTTGATAGGGCACATCATTTCAAAAGAAGGAACCAAAATAGATCCTGAGCAAGTAAAATCTATTTAAAATTTTCCATTTCCAACATCCAAAAAGGGGTTCACTCCTTTGGTAAGGTTAACTTTCTCAGGAGGTTCATCCTTGACTTTGCTGAATTAACTTGTCATATTTCAAATATGATGAAGAAAATACAGGATTTCAAGTGGAGTGATGAAGGAAAGGAATCATTTGAGAAGATCAATATGGCATTATCAAAAGCACCAGTCTTGGTATCACCAGATTTTAGTAAAAAATTTATTCTTTACTGTTATTCCTTTGAACACACAATGTCAACAATTTTGATGTAGAAAAATCAAGAGGATGTAGAAGCCTTGATTTCTTTCATGAGTATGCCTTTAAAGGCTTACGAATTAAAATATACTCTTGTTTCACCTGATTCTTAGATCGTTTCTTTGAAGTGTTGACGAAATAGATAGGGTAATGGGTGTAGGAGGAATACATGTTCAAATGTTGGTTGATGGGTTGTTGCGCGCGTATGACTTCCAAATCCACAGCTGATCGTGAGAGCTTCCTTTTGGCTAGGAGGAACTACCTGTAATGCAAAGCAAGACCACCAGAAGGAATTAAACAATATGGGTAGTGAACTACCTAGCGTATGCTAGATCCGAGAAGTGTGATACTTCCTAGATGGTTGTCAGTATCCACTATTTTAAACAATTTAATGCGGTAAAAAAAGTAAATCCTATTGTAATTCGAAATGATTTAGGTATCTCACTTAAAACACAATAAGAAATAGATCTAATCTAACAAGCTAAGCTAGAATAGAATCCAAAGGTCAAATGATTGGTTCTGGGTCTCTGCAGGTCTGATAGAGGTCTTAGGTAGATCACAGGTGGATGAGGGTGAGGTGAAATTAGGTGGGTAGGTCTTTGTTCTAGGTTATATGGGCAAATACAGAGACCGATGTCAGTTAAGGGTAACCGATGGTGGTCGAGTGTGGCCGGTGCGCCATTCTTGTGAAATATGGAAATGTCACAGAACAAGCTTTGGGTCTCCTTTATGATTACACAAAGGACTTTGGTTGGTCGGGACGAGGTATTGGGTGACTGGGGTAGTCTTTGGCAAGGTTTTAATGGGTGTATGGAGGTGGAAATGTCAGAGAAGGTCAATAGGTGGCTAGGTAAACAATAGATGATAAAATGGTGATGAAATGAAATACACCAGAGAAGTATGATGTTATACTTACTTGGATTTTGGTCTTGGATGCATGTGTGTGAGGGATGGAGGTGCTGATGAGAGATTGAAGGTGCAAGTGATCACCAATCTTAGGAAAGCTTCTGCATGGGCTGCATGTGCACTCCTCTTTGCTTGGTCAGATCAGGTCTTTGCTGGGATGGCTGTGTAGGAGAAAATGCTTGATCTCCTCCCTTACATGTGGGTTTTTGCTAGAATTCACTCTCTGAAGATGTGTTATCTCTCTGAGATGTGTTTTGCTCACCAACCTTCTCCAATGTTTTCCAACCTTGAGAATAAGGTTGTTTTGGGGTTAAAAGGGTAATCGATTTGCGCAGTTTCGGCTTAACCAGCGACGGTTAGGGGTAACCGGCGTCGGTCAAGGTGGGATTTCCTAGGTTTACTAAATTAGGGAGATCCTCTTGATTTCCTTAGATCTCGTGTCGTTAACCCACATATTAGATTGGGAGCTTCTTGTAAGCATGTGGGAATATGGTTAGAGGGAATGTAGGCATTGATTTTTAGGGTTTGGGTAAGTCTCAGTTAGTTATGGCAACTTACTAAAACGAGGTCTTTGGTTGAGTTGGCTTGGTGAGGTGTCTAAGTGAACTATATGTGTGGATATTATTTAAAATAAGATATTTAAATAATAGATATAGTGAGGATAATGAATTAATTTAATTAAATTAATTAAATTAATATTAGTGAGGTGAAAGGGGCCATGGCTAGGTGAATGTGATGAAGGGTGCTTATTCGTCGAGGGACCAAAGGGGAGTGTGACCTAATTTTAGTGTCTACAACTCCTATGGAAAAACATGCATATGCTGTTGTAAAAGCATGTAAGGCATTTAAATATTATATCCTTTCTTCACATACTATGGTCCTTGTTCCAGATATTGCAGTAAAGTCTATTATCACACAACAAGAACTAGAATTGTTAAGAGGCACGTGGGTAACAAAGGTGCAAGAATATGACTTAGATATTAAGCCTGCAAAGCTGGTTCGAGGAAGAGGCTTATGTGAGTTAATGACTGAGACAAGGACAATTGAGTCAAAGGAAGGCGAAAGTCTGCATATGGTTCTCTTTATAGATCTGGCGGATGAATGATTTAGTCATATTGCCTATTTCATAACCTATGGGAATTCCAAGATCATCTTTCTCATAAGGAAAAGCGTACCATTAAATTGAAGACCGAGACTTTGTTTTTGGGATAATGGGTGGTATAAGAAAGGGATTGATGGTGTATTTCTCGATGTGTGGATAAAGCTCGGTAAGATCAGTTATTAAAGCAATTTCATAATATGGATTGTGGTGGTCATTTCTCGGCCAGAGTCACTTGCTCTCACAAGATCCTCGAGCGAGGTATTCTTAGCACACACTTTTTCAAGATACTAAAGAATGGGTATCCAAATGCCAAGCATGCCAACATTTTTTTGGTCGTATAAAATTGAATGCATTACCTTTAAAGCCCGATTGTAATTGAAGAACCTTTTCGTGATGGAGCATGTATTTTATTGGTATGCTCAACCCAAATTCTAGTGCCGGCCATAATTACATTCGGTAGCTACTATTTATTTCAATAAGTTGGTAGAATCCATTCCCGTTAAAAATTCCACTTATGCGGAGGTGTGTAATTTTATAAAGGAAAATATTGTCATAAGGTTTGGCATTCCCAATAAAATAGTAGCGAGAAATGCTCCTAATTTTCTTCGAGGATTTGGTTGAATTTTTATACACACATGTAATCGAGAACCGTACGTTCCTCGCAATTACTACCCACAAGGGAATGGCCAAGTTGAATCAAGTAATAAAAATCTGGTAACAATCATGCAAAAGTTGGTAACAAAAAATCAAAGAACTTGGCATAAGAAATTGTTTGATGCACTATGGGTAGACAAGATCACACCAAGAAAGTTATAGACATGTCGATTTTCAGGTTGTTGTATGTAAGAGATGCAAAGTTTCCTCTTACATTGGAATTTCTTGCTTTACAACTTTCCAAAGCTCTGGAAGATGTTACGTTCACGGATGTTGTTGACAAGAGAATAATGTATTTGACTGAATTGCGTGAAGTACAGGTTCAAGTGGCAAATAGGCTATCAGAACACCAGAGGAAAGTAAAGGTGATTTTTGATAAAAAGGCCAGAGAAAGAAAGTTTGAGATTGGTGATTGGGTCCTCTTATGGGATAAAAGACACGAACCAAAGGGCATGCATGACAAATTTGATTCACTATGGAAAGGGCCTTTCATAATCAAAAGGACTGTTAGAATCGGATATCTTCATACTTGCTCATCGAGATGGAATTGAACTGTCATTTCCCTTCAACTGGACAACATTTGAAGCTTTTCTAGATTTGACAAAACAAGGTAAAACTTGTATGTATATAAATAAAACTTTGTTTGTTTTTCTTTTTTTTTCGGTGTTGTGTTGTCTTTTGTTACTTGACCCTGAACCCAATGGACAATATATGAAACCAAAGATGTTGGGATCTCATCTTCACTCCTTTGATTTTGACAGAGGTAAAGATGTCCATAGATGGAGCCGATTTAATGTCCCCGTTATTTCACTTGAAATCTAGGACCACCCCTTTTTTTTAAAAATCATTCTTTTCAAAGTAACAGGTCATTTTGTGTTTTTATTGCATGCAGTTGTCTCCATTGCTTTAAAGTATTCCCAGAGAATCATATAAGCCAATTTCGACAAATACCCACATGCTAAAACTCATTTTATTTCTCCATCGAGTTTTGTCTGAGAGAATTTTATTTATTTATTTATTAAATAAATAAAGTTCTATTTAAAATAAATTGTCTTTGCATTGAACCACATTTGAAGATTTTCACGCGAGTATTTTCTCCTCTCGGTGGATTATTTACTGTGAAGATTTTTACTAACCAGCTATTTGAAAGTTATTTTCAAAGCAATTGTCTGCAACTTCTGACAATGTTTTTCATTTTTATTTATTTCTTTTGTGTTTGTTTTCGAGTTTTCTTGCGATCATGCATTTAATTCCCCTTGATCTATTCATTCATTCTGTATAGCCTGTTTAATTTCCTGGAAGTTTTGGAAGTCATCCATGGCCTCAGACAAAGGAATAAATTAATCATGGAGTGCTAATTTACGACAAAGAAGGAAGGATGCAAGTCACACTTTTGTGAAATAAGCTTCTTCTATGCTAGTCGCATTTTTGGAAGGAGGCTTTTTAAGTGCCAATGGGAATTTTGGTGGTGGAAGGAAGATGAGAATTTAGAGCCTTCTTGGAAGGTTGTTTTTTCCTATCATTAAAGTTAAATCACTTAAGTGCAAATGGGAATTTTGGTGTTGGCAGGAAGGTGGGAATTTGGAGCCTTCTTGAAAGGTTGTTTTTTCTCATTATGAGAGATAAATCACTTGAAGTACAAATGGGAATTTTGGGGCTGCGGAAGGGTAAGAATTCCCATCAAATAAGTTTTATTCACCCACGCAGTCATACTTTTATAAAATATCTCTATTTTATGCAAGTCACATTTTTGGAAGGAAAATTTTAAAAAGAGCCAATGGGAATTTTGGTGCTTTGGAAGGAAGATGAGAATTTTGAGCCTTCCGGAAGGTTTTTTTCCCCATCATTAAAGTCAAATCACTTAAGTGAAAGATGGTATTTTGGAGCTTCTGAAGGGGTAAAAATTCCCATAGCTTTGCATTATTATTTTTAACATGACTTCTAGCCAAAAAGTGCGATCCACCTTGGCATAAGTGCATGCATTTAATGATATTTATTTTTATTATTCCTCGCTAAAGTTGGCACCAAAAATAGATAGAAAGTCAAAGAAAATTGGTGGGCAAAGAGAAGACAAAGAAGCATGCTAAAAATAAAGAAAATAATCGCATGGAAAAGCAAGCTAAATCATGCAAACTTGGGCACCCAAATTGAGAGAAAAAACATAACTTATTATTAATAATTGCAAAAATAAGAAGAGGCCCAATTATTAAATTTAGCATGTAGTTGCATATATAAGCATGGGACGCCACAAGGAGAAGAAAATTAATTCATTTAGGTGGAGCATGCTGCCTGAGAAGTTTGGTGCCAAAGGAAGGAGTGGTTAACATTAAAAATATATTTTTATTGCCAAGAAGCTTCTAGTTTTGGCACCTAGGGTTAGAGAAGCTTTCTTTTTATTATTTAGAGCATCTACATGTATTCATTACAAGTGCTCATATTGGTGAAAAGAAGTCAAAGTCAATGTTAGATACATTGAATATATCTTTTGAATCAGGAGGAATTGCAGGTTCTGCACAAATTGATCCTATTACAAGGTATTCGGAAAAAATAACGAGAAAAGAGCTCGACAAAGATTGTTCCATGCATGATAAAGCATGATGAAAGAGAAGGGTCAAAAGCAGAATCATGATCATTGCATTTTTCGGGATTAATAAAATCAATGATATAGACACAAGCCTTTAACCTATCACTTGATTTAATTGACATATCCAAAGCCACCGAAAGATCATATTTTATACGGCAATAAAGAGTAGTGGGATTATTCAAGATGCGGTGATCCCAGTCCACACCCAATTGTATGATTTTATTATGGAGTGTGCAAGGTCTTATCATCCTCTTTCTAGGACAGTCTGAGATGTTGTAGGAAAGAAAATAATCAAGTTGGATGCACAATTCATTAATTATTGCCTCAAGCTTTTGGCACGGCCAGTGGTGATTGAAATTAGCATGCAAGATGCTGGTAATAGATGGGAAAAGCATAAAGCAGATTGTGTGTACATAATGAATAACATATACATGAAGAATCCCAAAGCACCATCAAAATTCCAGAGGACTCTTCCACGATCCAATCTTGTGTAGGAAGTTGATGATATCACCAAATTAATTTGCAGGATAAATGGGGAAGCTAATACCAACAACTTCTGCTCATGGATGTATGCCTATGTGAGGACCATTGATATCAATAGAGCTGATTCAATAATTAATTGTGCATAGATCATCAGTGATAACATTAGCGAGCAACTCTGAAGTGTGAGGTGGAAATTCAACTTAAAAATGACTTCATACCTTGTATATGCATCACCCTCTCGGTCATATTTTCCAAACTAGATAGACATGTCATATTGTCAAAAGATCCTATTTATGAGTGCTTCCCGCGGTTGACAATTCTTAAATGCTACAAGGATTACAAGGCATTCAACGATGGATTCTTCTACAAATTCATTTGCAAATTAAATGGTGATCTAAAGACCAACAAAGTGAGCAAAGAAGCTTGGGAAGTTATCTCCCAGCATGGTTGTATCTTCATCCAGGTTTGCGAGACTTCACCTATCTCGGGGTTAGCGGTTACTCAAGAGAACCAGTTAAGTTTCCAAAGTACCCAAGTGACAAGTGGGTCATCATGGAGTTGTGTAGGAAGCTCATGGAGTTGCATGACTTACAGTCAAAATGACACAAATCTACGGGTAGCTTTCCTAGTCACAGTGGGTCATTATAGTTGCCAGAGCATCCACAGAGCAAGAGGAGTTGAAGCAGAAATGTTTTCTGGTATGAGCATGAGTTCTTCCTAGCACGAATGAACTTTGATCCATATGGGATAGAAAAGAGAACAGTCTCCCAAGAATACTCACATGTACCTTCACTGGAAGACTTTTGGATGAAGTGCAGGAGTGAATACGAATTCGAAAAAGAGAGATTTGAACAAGTTATCAACGTAGTAGGTTTCGACTATGGTTAAGCACGATACTTGCAAATCTTGCAGATGATGGGCATGTGGTACTTGACACATACCATCAAATGGGAGGAGATAGAGCTGCCCTTTAGGAAAGTGTAGGTGGTTGTCAGATGATTGAGGAGAGGTCTTCCACAGTCCTGGTTAACACCTCAAATTGGTTGTTAACAAAGGGGTATTACATGGATAAGGCTTTGATGAACTAGATCATAGGTAATTTCGTTTCCATGTGATCCCAAAAAAAAAAGCATGAAGGTGAATGTAGCGAGAAGACCAAATAAACTCAAGGTGTACAAGAAGTCTTAGGTACTAGAAAAGAGCAAGTCTACATCCATTATACCAGTGCCACTTCCAAACGAAGCTTCTCCAGCATAAACTCACAACACTATGACATCCCCAAGACCTCAGGTAGATATTATCATTCCACCATTGAGTCCAACATCATTCACATTTATTTCTCAACCACCCAGATCTTCACCTCTCCATGTAGATAATTTGAAAGCACAAATGGCAGAATTTGAAAGAGCATTGTCTTTGGACAGTTCAGAAGAGGGAAGTCATAACACTATGGTGAATTCGGATACAGTAGAGTCTGAGCATTAGATGGTGGTACATTTAGTGACTTCTTATTCCCTGAAGATCAATTTCTCATCCAGATTGGCTTTGTAAATAGTCTTAGAAGCTAGAGAAGGGATCAACTTGGAAGAACATGACTTGCAGCTACTCATGAGTTTAGGCGGAAAAGATAGAAGACCTAAAGTTGCCAAGGTAACTTCAAGATTGATTATTGAAGAATTAGGGCGAAGTTCGTTGTGTTGTCGGTTCCCAGTTGAAGGAAGCAAAAGGAGAGCTAACGGTGGTAGACATATCATAACTGAGTTTCATTGGGTCAAATCACCACAGAAGGATTAAAGCAAGATACAAAGACATTAATAGACTCTTTATTTCTCAAGCTTGACAAGGAGAAGGCAGAGAAAGCCAGACTTCAAGAGCAGATTTCCCAATTGTGTGAGATCATCACTAAGGTTGCCAAACCTTCCTCTCAGCCAGTTTTAGTACATGAGCAGGTGAGTAGTCATCTGATTGAAGAGGTTGAAGATGCAGGTAATCAGTCAAAGCTATCAATGAGTGGAAAAGCCAAATCATCCACCAAGCTTCAAAACAACTCAAGGAAGTACCAACTAGCCTGGAAGTTATGGAAAGGGCATTATCTCGGATAAAGTAATTGATGAAAAACGTTATGGATGAGAATATAATGGTGAGAGTAACCTCGAATATCTTATATAAGATAAATTCATTACCGGAGGATGTTTTGATTGCAGAACAACTTGTGCCTGATGGATTGGTGGAAAAGGGTAAGCAGTTGGAGATTGTGGTTTCTTTCCGCATGGAGATTCTCAAGCTTATGCTAAAAAGAATGTAATTGCTCGAAGATAATATATTTTCATTGCCAGATAATGTAGTTGCTTTCATTGAGGAAGAGGTAGTTGATGGTATTCCCCACTATACGAGAATCATTCCAAACAAGTTGCCTGCTTCTCTTGAGGAATTGCTTTTAATTATTTAGAAGAAGATTGGTGAATCCATTACACCTTTCATGTTGGATTCCATTAGCAAAATGGTGAGACTTCAAGTAGACATCAAATAATCCGGGCCTAGTTTGGAGGAAGTGGAGGCAAGCATTGATACTTTGTCTAGAGGATTTTCTGAGCTTCAAGGCGAGAAAGAGGCCATTGTTAAAACAGATGGGAAAACACTGAATTACATGTTTGATAAGTATATTCAATTTCGAAAAGAAAAGGAGAGCGTGAGGTGTTACAAATGGAATATTTTCTTTCTTCTCTAATTATTCTCTCATTTCTTATGTTCTTGGATGAAATTGTAAAATTAAAGTAGTTGGTTTAAAAGCCATTACTTTAAGTTATTTGAAAAGGTTCTTAAATATAAGTGGCGATGTGCACAAATTTGATCTAGTCTTCGGATGCATGTCAATTAGAAAGGAATTCCAGGTGGAAAGATTTCCAGTTGTTTCCTTTATAAGCTTCAACATGTGTGAGTTTAGTTATAGTTTCTCATTTGTAATTTTCCCCTCCATACACTATAAATGGAGGAAGAGCCTACGAGTTAAAAGGATCACAATTGGTTAATCAACGTTCTTGAATTCCCAACTTTGTGTTGTAGCCCTTGATGTCATTTTTGTGAAAGCTAAGGAATGGAATAAAGACATATTTCTAGAGAACTTTGTGTCCATGGTGCATTTGCTTCTTACTTTTGTGTGGATCTTTGATAAACTTTGTGTTATCTAAGATTTAGATTAGAAGCTTTTCTTTTCCTTTACTTCTGAATATTGTGAGATATACTTGTTTATTTAATCTATATGTATGAGACCAACTTTGTAAACTATTGGTTGAATTACATATCTTCCTTTCTTCTTTCCTAAACTCCATTATTTCCCCCTTCTACAAATACTTCATAAACAAGTGCTTACTTGTTACTGAAATTGCTTAGCTATGGTTCATGAGCTTTATGATTAAAGTAAAACCACCATAAATAGTTATTAAAGTTTCATACTTATGAGTTTGATGCACTATGGGAAGAAATGATCACACCAAGAAAGAAGTAGGCATGTCCCCTTTTCAGTTGTTGTATGGAAGAGACACAAAGTTTCCTCTTACATTGGAATTGCTTGCTTTACAACTTTCCAAAGCTCTGGAAGATGCTACATTCACGGATGCTGTTGACAAGAGAATAATGTATCTGACTGAATTGCATGAAGTACAAGTTCAAGTGGTAGATAGGCTATCAGAACACCAAAGGAAAGTAAAGGTGATATTTGCTAAAAGGGCCAGAGAAAGAAAGTTTGAGATTGGTGTCTGGGTCCTCTTATGGGATAAAAGACACAAACCAAAAGGCATGCACGACAAATTTTATTCACTATGGAAAGGGCCTTTCATAATCAAAAGGACTACTAGAATGGATAGCTTCATACTTGTTCATCAAGATGGAAATGAATTGTCATTACCCTTGAAAGAGCAACATTTGAAGCTTTTTGGAATTGAAAAAATAGGGTAAAACACTGTATATATATAAATAAAACTTTGTTTTTTTTTTTTTTTTTCCGTGTTGTGTTGTCTTTTGTTACTTGACCCTGAATCCAATGGACAAGATTCAAAACTTGAGATGTTGGGATCTCATCTTCACTCATTTCATTTTGACAAAGGTGAATATGTCCACAGACAGAGGTGATTAGTGTCCCAGAGATTTCACCACGAAATGCAGGACTATCCCTTTTTAAATTTGTTTGTTCTTTTCAAAGTGATGAGTAGTTTTGTGTTTTTATTGCTGCATTTGTCTTTATTGCTTTAAAATAAGTCTGAGTTGGTTCTTTGGTCTTTGTAATAACTTGTCTTTTCACGTGGATGTCGCACTAGCTTCGTTGATAACACCGTAAACCTGCAATGAAGAATCACCTGCAAAACCCCACACAAAACATCAAACTCCTAAAAAAGAAAGATGCATATAAAGGGTTTGAACTACCCTAGTAGCCACAATGGTGGTCTTTTAACTAAGCATTGCACTACATCTCTCGGACCCAATGTATTTTTGTGTGATTGTATGTGTAGTGATGTTCCTAGGGTTCTCTAGTACCCGATGATGTAGAGATACCGAGCAATAGCTAGATAGAATGCAAAATGGTGGATGAAATAGAATAAACTTCCCTTTCCTATGCAATGTGTGATTCATAATAGTGCCCAAATGCAGTCCCTTGCCTTGTGTAGATAGCTAGCCCTTAGTAAAAATAGTTCACCCATAAGGTAGTATGTATGTTATGTTTATATAGGGATCTCTTGCTCAAATTTCGACACTAATGACCTGACATGCCGACTAGTACCTAAGGGAATGGGAGGGGAAAACAAAAAGATTGAAATCAAACATCTAAATGAGAACCAAGTGTGATGGGGACCACGGTGCCTAAAAATGAGGACCGAGGCACAGGGTGCCCTAATCCCTTCCTAGGTGCCCTAGTCAAAGACTAGAGATGACAACTAAGTGAATAATGATAACTAAGACTCCATGAGAGATAACTAGAACTATGCAAGTAAGTGACGAATGTGCAAGACACACAACGATAATGCCCAACTAAAGTGACTATGGGACTAGGGGATGGATCATTAGTGAATAATTTTCTTACGTAAGATCCATATATAAAACAACATACTTAGTGGTATAATTATAGTAGTAAGTGTGTGATTTTGTGACTACACAATCCACATTTAGTTTTATGTAACATATGATGAGAGAACAAGTGCTAAACAATATAAAGAAGATGGAACCCTTTATTTGGACCTCACACTTAAAAATATACATTTGTGACTTAGATGTAGCCCATGAATTGTGATCTAGTACAACATTAAATATGTATTCATAATTTGATTACCTTTTTAGTTCTATGAGGAATTGGCATTTTCAACACTTTTCTCAATGTCCTTCTTAGAATGTTCCTTTGATAAGAGATCCTTAAATGGCTATAAAGAGTTATGGTGGATGTATTTATATAGGTTAATATTCAAATGATTTCCACTCAATCGACCCAAATGTACCAACTAGGATGGCTAAGCTAAGATGTGCATTTAAAAATTTGACCATTACAAGTACAAGGGACAAGTTCTTAACAAGTGGGATATGTTTGTGGTCAAACATGTTTTGGACCCATGAGTCCATCCAAAATAAATCTAAGATTAGTTCTAAGCTGGTTGATAGTTTGCGAGATGTGTTCTATAAGGTATGTAGTGATTCCCAAAGGGATGGTGAATACTAGTGAACTAGTGGACTTGAGACCCAAGATAGATAAAGAGAATATTTTCATTGGTAAAGTAATGGATAAATTGGAATAATACCATAATAAATTTTTGATATGCATATAACACACCCCAACTTTTTGTATGAAAGTGGGGACCCACTTGAAACTTTGATAAGTTAATCTTACGGAGATTAGATGTTAAATCAAATAAAATCTAAGATAAGACTTTAAGAATCCTTTGAAGACTCTTAGGAGAAATCCTCAACAAAACAACTCATTTTTAAAATATTAAATCATAAGGGTGAATCACCGAATTTAAAATACATAAATTCCACTTTTCGTTTAATGAATATTAAGGCACACAAACAAATTACAACTAGAAAAGACTAAAGATGGCCATGTTGAACTCACATAAGATTAAAATTTTTTGTTTACAATCACATATCTATTTGCTAAGATTTCAAAATTCTATTTGCAAAGTTCCATTTTTCGAACTTCTATTCATAGAGTGTCCTTTGTTGAGAGATAAACTTGTCTTCCTAGAGATTTGACAAGAGAATTAAGAATATTTAGAGTATGAGGAAGTTTGTATGAACCAAATAAACTAGAGCATAAATAGAGTAAAATGGAACCTAAAGTATAAATTTCATCAACTTCATCCTCATCCCATATGCTTTGGAAATTGAGGATACTATATTCACAAAGGTGATCCCTCCTCATATGACTAATTGGAGTCAAGTTTTCTAGGAAGTTCATGACTATGAATTGAATTTTAAAGGGAAATGTCTCTCATAAGAAGAGGAAGATTATTACGATGACTTAAGAGCCATCTAAGATCGTGGGACTACATCCCATTATAACTAAATTTGGTGTCTTCTCATGTGATTACATGGTTGATGATGTCTTCACAACTTATACCCTCCGAGAATGGCCAAATAATTTTTAATGGTATGTACAAGATGCCTACTACAAATATGTCTTACAATTAAGCCATTGTACAAGAATACATGAATGAATAAGATGTAATGGATGATCTAAAGATATGGGCTAATGATTTATCAAGAATAAAACAAAAACTAAATTTTAGCATACCTATTTCCCTATTTAGGAAGGGGACAAGGGTTTTTATGCTTTTATTAAACATACTCTATGGGGAAGAAAAATATGGTTATGTAAATCAATCTTGGGTTATTCTTCTTAGTATGATATTAAAAGTAAAGAAGTCAAACTTTGGGGAATGATTGAAGTTCAATTTCAAGCAATGTTAAGACATGGAAGCAACAAGGAAGAAATTCAATATGTTATCATACTTGGTGGACCTTTTTTGTGTTTCCTTGACATTTGATGCCCTTTTTCAAATTGACTACCCACAAATGTTTGTTACGTGTCTAAACACAACTTATACATTTATGTGTGGGTGTGTGCATTTAGCTAATATTATTTTTATTATATTATATTTTCAAGTAACTTAGAGTTAGTGTTGGGTTAGGTCATGAGTTACTCATTTGTAAATTAGGGTTTTGAGGGTGCGAATAAAAATGTGGATAAAACCCTAAATATTTTTATCCTTTTTCATATCATTGTAAAGCTGATGCACTAGATTTATGCGAAATAAAACACATAATAGTAGACTTAAATATTTTTGAATTCATTCGATATCTCTAATACGATATGAGTGTACAAATATATGTAAAAATGGTCTCTATGAAATCGAAAACCTCCAAAAACAATTCACACTAAAGTAGGTGAGTTGTCTAACTACTCACTATTTTATATGTAAGTTTTTATAACTCTCTCAACCTTATTTAGTTGGGTTGGTAACAAATCACCCACGTAATTACATTTACCCACAATATTATATTCTTACAACCATGTGATTACTAAACACAATTTTCCTAACATTCCCCCTTAGTGAAAACATGGGGAAAACAAAAATCTAGAATCTATAGTTGTGCTCGTGATCGATGGTTTTCTCGGAAAATTATAAACCTTAATGCTGGTTTTACATATGGCTTGCTAACAACTAAAAGAGGATGGTTTTCAAGTGATTTACCAACAACCCTACTAATGGGTTTTGCAAGTGGTTTACTAATAACCAAAACTTATGGTGTTGCATGTTGGTTTTTGTAAGTGGTTTACAAACAACCAAAAAGGATGGTTTTGCAAGTTGTGATGAGAAGATCATATTCTTGTAGAAATCTTTGTAAAGAATTATTTTCAAGATTTTACTAGATGGGTCCCATTCAACCGGACCTAGGGATGTAGGCCACAAGTCCGAACTCCGTTATCATTTTTGTGTCAAATTGTTGGTGATTCATCTCTTTATTTTTGTTTTTACACAATACTTTTAGTTTTAATTCTTTTATTAAAAATAAAAAAGATATAATAGTCAATTTTTATATCAAAAATCAATACAAAGCAAAGTTAAGTGTGTGCACAATTGCTAGTTAAAATTGATTTTTAGATCACTTTGGTATTAGAGCTGGTTTTTACTGATTTTTGGTTCAGATTAACAGTTTTTGGATTGCAAGTTGTGTGTTGGATGTTAACAAGGTCTCGATCTAAGAAGGGTGAAGGAGAACTAATAGAAGGAGATCCCAAAATTGGTACCAGATGATCTCGAAGTCCTATAATGGCTGATTGAAAGGAAGAAAACTTTCGTCAATCATTCCTATAGATGAAGTAAATGATGGAAGAAATGTACCAAGATAGACAAAGGGAAAATGGAAGTAGAGAAGGTAAGAAAGAAGAAAGCTTTAGTTCTGATAATCCTAAAAGAGACCCTTTGAAATCTGATTTTCCTTCATTAAAGTTAGATATCAAGTTTGAATTGCCTATGTATACTGGAGAGCTAAATGTAGAGAAGTTGGATAACTGGGTCAAGTAGATAGAAGTATATTGCAGGGTTCAAAGAATTGTTGATGATGAAGCAAAGATTCATTTGGAAAATCTTCGGATGGGTGGTACAACACTCATTTGGTGGGAGAGTAAGCTTCAGAAGTGGAAGAAACCAAAGGTATAGAAATCACTTCTTGGTCTGAATTTGTTTCAAATCTTAGGCAACAATTTTATCCTCTTGGTTATAAGCAACAAGCTATGATGGATTGGAAAACATTAAGACAAAGTAAGGGACAAAGTGTTCAAGAATACACACAGGAATTTAGGAAAAGGGCTCTAATTCTAGGAATTTCCCTAAACACAAAAGAAACACTGCTTAAATATATTGGTGGATTGCATAGTTATCTAAGGCATATGATACTTGTTTTAGGTCCTACTAATCTTGATGCAGTATGTGTTCAAGAAACCCATTTGGAAGCATGAGGGAAAATGACAAAGGATTCCTCTTTCTCTTCTTTTAAACAAAAGAACAAGCAATCTGAAGAAAAAGGTTCGAAAGAACAAGGAAAAGGAAAGGGTAAGAATAAGACAAACTCTACTTGTTAAGAAGGAAGATGAAAAACCATTTTGTAATCATTGTAAAAAGAACCATGATGAGTCTAAATGTTGGAAATTACATCCTGAATTGAAACCTAAATGGATGGTTAAGAAAGGAAAGGAAAAGAAAACAAACACTGCAGTTCATGATCTTGGGTCGATTCGGGTGATGAAACAAAGATCACAAGTACGAGTTTTCAAGGTAAATCAAACCTTTCAATTTCCAACAATAGTACTACAAATGTTACATATTCTTCTAGTAAACAAACTATACATGATGATAAGAAAAGGAATGAGATTTTCCACATTTGAGTGATTTCAAAACATACGAAAATTGATACTCTTGTTGATGGTGGATCTCAAGCTAATCTGATTTTTGAGGAGGTTGTAAAGAAATTAGGACTCAAAACTAATCCACATCCTAAGCCTTATCCTTTGGGCCGGGTTTGTGATGATGCAAAACTACAGGTAACTAAAACTTGTACTTTCAGTTTGCCATTACAGACAAGTTTATAGATGAGGTTGAATTGGATGTAGTTCCTTTGATATTTGTGGGGTGGTTTTGGAAGTCCTTATTTGTATGATCGTAAAGCAATCTTATATAGGGAAGAAAATAAAATTTGCTTGTGAAGGATGGAATTGAGTTTATTGTTAGAGCTCACCGTGAAAAGAATAATCTATCCTTGGTAATTGCAGTCAAATGAAAAGCTTGCTAAATTCAAGCAAAGTTTTGTACTCATGGTGGTCAAAGCCAATGAGAAAGAACATGATATGGTTTTTGAAACTTGTGATATGAAACATAAGGATGAATTGGTAAAAATTATTTCTAATTTTGATGATGTTTTTCAGGATCCATAAGGTCTACCTCCCAAAAGAGGGGTTCAACATGAGATATAGTTGCTTCAGGATGCACCTCTTCCCAATATCGGAATGTACAGGTTGTCAGTAGTAGAGAATGAAGAAATCAAGAGACGCAGTAATGGAACTTTTGGCTCAAGGTATAATTCGTCCAAGTACATCCCCATGTGGTTTGCCAATTATTTTGGTTCCTAAGAAGGATGACACTTGGAGAATGTGTGTTGATTTTTGTGCTTTAAACAAGATTACTATAAAGAATTGTTACCCTCTTCCTAGAGTAGATGATTTACTAGATCAATTAAAGAGTGCAATGTATTTCACTAAGTTAGACTTAATAAGTGGTTATCACCAAGTAAGAATTAGAAAGTGATGTTTGGAAAATTGCTTTTAAAACGAAACATGGATTGTTTTAATGGTTAGTGATGCCTTTTGGTTTGTGCAATGCACCGGTAACATTCATGAGAGTTATGAATGATATCTTTAGACCATTCATTGATAATTTCGTTATTGTCTACTTAGATGATATTCTTATTTTCGAGTAAGTCATGGGATGAACATGTTAAAGACATCCGAGAAGTCTTAGATACACTAAGGAAAGAGAAATTGTATTTGAAGATGTCAAAATGTGAATTTGGAAAAACATCTTTAATTTACTTGGGTTATATTGTAGGAAATGGTGAATTGAGAATTGATCCTATAAAAATAGAGGTTATTATGAAATGGCCTAGACCCACTAATGTGACGGAAGTTAGGAGTTTTCTAGGTGTAGTTCAGTAACTGGAGAAAATTTATTGCTAACTTCTCATATATTGCATCTCCTTTGCATGCTTTGACAAGTATTAAACATGTCTTTTAGTGGGGAGGAAAGCAACAGACAACCTTTGATACACTAAAAGAGAAGATAAGTACCGCTCCGATCTTGGCACTTCTAGATTTGCAACATTCATTTGAGATTGAGACGGATGCTAGTGACTATGCAATGGGGGCAGTTTTGATGCAGAACAAACGACCAGTGTGTTACCATTCAAAAACCTTTACAAGTGCGGTAAGAAACTATCCAACTTATGATAAAGAGTTGTATGCTTTGGTTCAAAGTGTTAAAAAGTGGAAGCATTATTTAATGGGAAAAGAAACAATTATACATACTAACTATCAACCACTTCAAGACTTACAAACACAAACCAAATTGCAGTAGTCAGACATTTCGGTGGATGGGATTTTGCAACAATTTCATCTTGTAATAAGGTCTAAAAAGGTATTCAAAACAAGGTTGCCGACATGTTATCTAGACCACCAGGTGGTAGTAGCATCTATTCTTTTGCAACATAGTTCTTTGATTCATGTTAGTTACTGAGGAATAATATGTTAATGATGTTGATTTTAGAGAAGTGTATGAGGATCTAGTAAGTGGGAAACAAGTAGGAGAAATAGATTATCATTTGCATGAAGGATTGTTATATCATTCTGGTAAACTTTGTATTCCAGAAAATGAATATGTGCATATGATTAGGGAAGCACATACTTCTCTTATTTCGAGCATTTTGGTGATAGTAAGATAGTTGCACATTTACATAAATATTTTATTGGCCTAGAATACATGAACATGTAAACATGTATATTAAGGGATGTGTTCTTTGTGCCACAAGCAAGCCAAGTAACAAGAAATTAGGACTTTACACTCCTCTTCCTATTCCGAAAAGGCCTTGGGAAAGTGTTTCCATGGACTTTGTAGGAGGCTTGCCCATGACACGGAAGAAACATGATTACTTATATGTGGTAGTGGACATATTTAGCAAAATGTGTGTGTTGGTTCCATGTACTAAACAAATAACTGGTGAAGGAACTGCACATTTATTTTTTCAGTTTGTTTGGGTTCATTTTGGATTACCTACTTCAATTATATCTGATCGGGATTCTAGATTTCTTAGGGAATTTTGGTCAACATTGTGGGGGTTAATGGACACAAAATTGAAAAGAGCACTTACTTTTCATCCACATACCGATGGTCAAACAGAGGTTGTAAACCGCATAGTAGTACATTTGCTTAGGGGCTATTGTGGCAAACATCCTAAGTTATGGGATGAACATCTATATTATGTGCAACATGCTTATAATCGTGCCTTACATTCTTCTACTTTGAAGTCTCCATTTGAGACTTGTTATGGATATCTACCTAATTCTCCTTTAGATGTATATTATGGACATGAAACTGTTGTTAATGGTTCAAGTGATTCTGACAGGGCTAAAAGATTTGTTTAGAGAATTCAATAGGTTCATCAGTATGTCTATGAACAATTGGAGAAAAGTTAGGCTAAGTACAAAGCTAGGCATGATAAACATAGAACTGATCATAAGTTCAAAGTTGGTGATTCAGTTTGGCTTCACATCAGCAGGAAAGACTGACAGGTGAAGGTAAAAAATTGAAACCTATAAGGTATGGTCATTCCAAATATTGGAAAAAATTGGTAACAACACTTTCCAGTTGGATTTACCTCCTTATATGCAAATCTACTCAGTTGTAAATGTTGAGAATTTAAGATTGTATGAACTACCTATGATTGTTGATCATGATGATGCTAACATAATGCCTTCCATTGATGATTTTTCTCCTGAGTATCTTGATGAGTTGCAGGAAGACATCATTTTGGACAGGAAGGTCAGAACTTTGCGAAGGGGTGACATTGAGTAACTTCATGTTGGGTTTAAAGGCATTCATCCGAACAAGGCTAAATGGATGGAAACCGGAAAGGTGAGGGATAAAACCCCACCTATTCACCAATTAAGTTGACTTTTAGGGTCCAAAAGTTTCTCAGTGGGGAGGAATGATCCAGAGGATCCTCATGGAGAAACATTGATCTAAGATCTTCTCAAAATCAGTTGCATTCAGTTCCATGGCATGGAGAAAAATTAGATGATTCTATCGATATCTCGTTTGCAGGAAACAGCTCGTATGCAAAAGTTATGGCTCGCTGAAATTTTTGGGTAACTAACAAATTTTGGGGATTGTGCACAGGTTGAACACGTGCACGCTCATCAAGTGGACCAATGAAAATGTGACACGTGGCAATATGGAAAATAAATAAATAATAATATTAAAAATTTAGCCACACCCATTTATTACTACACATTGGCCACATTATTTAATTTCCAATTAAATTTGCCAACTATTATCCTTATATTTCAACGCACATTTTCCAAACAGCCATTTATTAAAATATTCATGCACAAATACCTACCATGTCACACCCCTTATCTCTCCAATCACCCACATTGAGCACCCCATCCTTGGGGATAAGATAGCTCTTAAGCTAATAACAACATACACTAGCCACCTATATAAATGCCTTCCTATTTTCACGCCCAACAAATGTGGGATCTTATCCCTATGAAAATGCACCCCACATGGAGTGGGATTTGAACCTGGGCCACTTGGGTAAAAAGATAGGCACCCAGCCATTGCACCCGGAGCTATGAAATGTTATAAAAGGAGCTATGTTTTACTAGTATAGACACGAGAAAGTGACTGTGTTATTGTTTTGCTCATAACTTGAGCTAGAGATGGAATTTTGAGATGAAGTAAAAAGTGACTCCTATTATTTTTGGCAGAGGAACATGATGAGAAGATCATATTCTTGTAGAAATATTTGTAAAGATTTATTTTCAAGATTTTAATAGATCGGTCCCATTCAATCGGACTCGGAGACGTAGGCCACAAGTGCGAACTCCGTTATCAATTCTTGTGTCAAATTGTTGGTGATTCATCTCTTTATTTTCTATTTTTACATAGTAATTTCAGTTTTAATTCTTTTATTAAAAATACAAAAGGATATAATAGTCAATTTTTATATCAAAAATCAATACAAAGCAAAAGTTAAGTGTGTGCACAATTGCTAGTTAAAATTGATCTTTAGATCATTTACCAACAACAAAAACAACCACATCATGATGTCTGATGATTTTATCATCTCTCATCATATATTACACCAGGAGGTTACATAAGAAAAACTCACACAAGAACAAGGATACTTCATATGTTCTTATTTTTACAAAACAACATAGCGGAAAGTAAAAATACACACCGAAAATTAAAAGCCACCAATGTTGAATTCGGACCCATCATTGGTAAATAACTAGAGGTTTTTAATCAACCTGCAACCTCCTATACCTCCATCCTTTAGTTGATAGCGAGACTTATTATCTATCGCTTGGATGAGATGAGTCTTTTGATGAGGGTCACCAATCCTCTTCATTAAATAATGTCAATCCGGGGTTAGTGTCCACGACAATATGCAATAGGAGAGAGATCTTG
Source organism: Taxus wallichiana var. yunnanensis (assembly GCA_018340775.1). Classification (NCBI taxonomy): domain Eukaryota; kingdom Viridiplantae; phylum Streptophyta; class Pinopsida; order Cupressales; family Taxaceae; genus Taxus; species Taxus wallichiana. The sequence goes on along the minus strand of CM031241.1, from coordinate 493,110,768 downwards.
GTAAATGGTCCCTTATGCCAAATCCACATTTACATGAATTAAAAAGAACACTTTATGAAAGGAAAACACACTTGTAGGAATCAAAACACACATTACAGAATTAAAAGACACATGTAGGAATCAAAACACACATTACGAGAATTAAAAGACACATTACGAAATTAAAACACACATTGTAGGAAAGGAAATAAAACTTGCAAGAAAGGGAAATTACTAAATCGGAAATAAAAATAAACATAGAGTACACTTGCAGCTCACAACAAACCATACAACAAAAGAATAATTACATGACACAAGAACATACAAAATCAAAAAACAAACATGAATATACATATCCATCTTCCTTGGAATGAGTGGCATATCTCATTCCTCGGTAGAGGATTTTAATCTACATTATTTACAAATGGATGGAATGGAATCTCATAATAAATTGATTAGAAAATGGAGATTACATTCTTTGGTGTGGGAGGTTGCATTTATAATTCCATGCTTCCAACCACCTCCTTATTTTAAGGCATACATCTTTATCAACTAAGATTTCAATCTATCCAAAAAGCATCAATCTCCACAAAATATGGAGAGAGCTTATCTAATTCTAACTAACAATCTGAATCTCTTATTTTATTATTGAGAATCAAAATGAATATTGATTCTTCTTTATTTTACAAATAATAAAACACTTATAGAAATATCTATTTTAGAATGACTTCCAAAAATAGATAATAATGCCACCCTTGGAGTTATGCTCACCTATGTAACTCTAATATTCATCCCCAAAACTCTAATATACAACTCTAAGAAAGCGAGGAGACTCAAGTGATCTAGGAAGAATCCAAAGCAATGGGAAGACTTTGAAGCGATTCAGGAAGACCACGAAGAAAAGTGGGAAGACTCGGAGTGATTTGGGAATAATCCAAGTGATCTGGAGCACTCTGAAGTGTTCTCGGAAGACTCTAAAGTGATCTAGGAAGACTCCAAAGAGATCATGGTAGATTTTGAAGAAATTTTAAAACACCTATAAATTTTTCATATGAACTCGAATCAACATGATTTTTTTGAACTTGCATACTTTTTTGAGAGGAATCTGAATATTCAATCAAAATTTGGTTTAGATATATTATTGATAACCGTTTTTCACTTTTTCCCAAACATATGCTTAAGGATCCGCTCATAGAACCCAGAACATCTCTCGGAGCTAGTGAAGGAATTGTTATCCATATTTTCCCCCCGAAAAAATTGATCATCTATGACCCCGCATAGAAGGAACCAAAGAAATCATGTTCAAATCTTGCAAACAAGTTGCAAAGGGACTCTACAATGGAGTGGTGGGGCCTGTGAAAGATCAAATGACCCCGTATAAGAAAAAATTCAAGAAATGGCTCTGTCAAGCAAATCCATGCCTCAAATCCAACAAAAAAATTACAAACGGGCTCGGAAATGGAATAGCAGGGTCGAAGGAAGGAGAAAATAGTGTCAAAAGAAGCCAGAGGCTCAAAGAGAAGAAACGATGAAAGTTCAAGTCTTTGGGCTCAAAATATTCAGACAAGCCAAAAAAATGACTAAGTATGGAGGAGACAACGGATGATGCCAAGTGTCCAAATGGTGCATCTCCAAAGTTTAATCCAAAAGGAGGCTCGAACAAGCACCAAGCCCCCATGTGTCCCAGGCCCAAAGTGGGGGCAGAGTCAACAACTAAAAGTCAAAAGGCGGACAAGGTGGGCCTCAAAAAAGACTAAGTATAGAAATGCTAGTGGAAGCCGCCACGCGTCAGCTTGGCGCATCCCAAAGGTAAATCCAAAAGTGGAGACCCAAATGAGCGCGGGCTCGCCACGTAGTCCAAGTTGAAAAATAGGACAGAGTGGGCCCAAAAACAACTAAGTATGGAGAACGAGCGCCAACTCGCCACGTGTTTAGGGTCTGAAAAGGTAAGAGAAGCCATTGAAAAGTCCAAGAGCCTACGGAGGCCTCCACGTGTCAACCCGACGCTCCTTCAAAGGAAAAATCTTGAGTAGGTTTTTAAGTGAGCGCAGAGCCTCCACGCGTCCGGTTTCATAAAGGGACAGGGTCAAGGTTGAATAGTCAAAGCATTAAGACAGGCCAACGGAGGGTGCCAAGTGTCAGCATGGTGCTAATTCAAGAGCAAAATTAAGGGAAGGTTTCCAAACAAGTGCTAGGCCTCCACGTGTCCCCGGTCAGATATATGACCCCACCGAGCAAAAGACTTAGCCAAAACATAAAAATTGAGCAAGTCACGGAGGAAACCATGTGTCAACCCCACACAACTCCAAAAGTAGAATACAAAGGCTTCCCTCAGACATGCACCAACCCTCCACGTGTCCGGTTTCAAAAGGGGGTCCGTTTTGGTAGCTGGTTCTGCCATTTTGTATGAGACCCGATTCAAATTTCAAATGGGCATATCTTTTGACTCGGGCTCAAAATATGACAAATCTGCACCGTTGGAAAGATCTCAACCTCGTCTACACCATGGAGATTTGAAACTTTAATTTTGGAGAGGTTAGGTAGGGAAAAATGAAGAAACATCTTTGGGCCATTAATACAAGATCTATTTGCCCCAAAAACCAGATCGGATTTGATCTGATCCGTCGTTTCCTCCTCCTTCGAGGCACCGAACAAGTAATTGATGTAGTCAAGGTAGATTTGGGGTGATTTTGTAGGAGGCATTGATGGCAGTGGTTGAGCTTTGAACTGGTTTTCTGCTTCTCTCTCTTCTTCTCTCTTGTGTTGAATCTATAAAAGCAGGGTCGAGACTCATTGTAAAGGGTTGGACATTTCTGTTTTGTGCCCTCCCTTCTTATTTTGTTCACAGAAGGATTTGTGGAGCTTTTCTAACCTCTCCTTCGGGTTGTAATGCAATTTTTCCTCTTGGCTACTTAATATACTGTATCAACTCTCTAAGAGCAATAATATATATGTCTATGGATGTTTCTCGACCCTCTCATGTATTTGTTATTGTCTCTCTAATCTCTTATTACGATTTGGTCATTTGTGCATGTTGTTTGTATTACATTCATGTGGTCTATGTTAAACTAAAAAATGAGTGTCTAACATTCCTTTGGTGTATCACCTCGTTAGCTTAGGTTTATTTTCTTGCATCTCTCTAACCTTGTCTCCTTGGTAGATAGAATAGACTTAGAATAGATCCTCTAATTTGTTTGTATACACCTGAATAGAGGGATAGGAACCGGCCTCAATCCGGAGAGCTCTCTCAACTCGCAAGGTCCCACACCTTGAGAGATGCTCCATGTTGTGCAATCACACCGAATTCCCCACTTCACACTCTAGGCCATTCGGGGTGTTGTGATTCTACACTAACAATTTTGGCACACCCGGTGGGACAAGAGGTCTTCACTTTATTTCATCAAGTTGATGTGTTCTTGGTGAGATTCATCCTTTAGAGGCACGTTCAAAGCACATCTGGTGACTCCATCTAGTCAATAACCCATCCTCTAGTTGTAGACCTTTTCCATCCATTTTCACTCATCTTCATCCATTTTCTCCTTCCATCTCTTTCATTTTCTCCCATTCCATGAAGTTGTGCAATCATGACTTCATTCCCTTCATGGAACTCACACTTATAACAAAAATGCAGTTCACCTCCAATGCATTTCCCAACTCCTCCAAATCAGCATTATAATCAGATCCAGGACCATTATGCTTACCCATATGAGTAGAGTCAAAGTCAATTTGGCCATAGAGCTTATCAAGAACAAGGGGCACATACAATGGTGATAGATATGTGGAGAATGCTGGTTTTTGGAGAAGATCCAAAAAATGGAGGCTGACATGGTTCAGTCAAGGGCCATAGCACAAATGAAGGCATTCAAGATTGGTTGCAGGGCATCTTGTCCATGGGAAGGCCCTTTTCCAAGACATTACAACCCTTAGGAGAAGCTTGACTTCATGGTTGAAATGTTGCCTCAGCTTACACAGTGGATTGAAGATATTGAGGCTTATGAGTTGGACACAAGACAACCTTGTCAATGGGTAAGTCAATCACCAGCTCCCTATCCTTCATTTTCTCTTTCTCAATCTTTATCATTTCAGTATGATCAAGAGTCAAGCCCCTCACTTGCTGCCTCAAGTGTTGATTTCATTTCTCCATCTCCTAGTCTTCCATCCCATCTCAATTCTTCTCCCCTTTTCCTTCCCAAGTAGTCATTCCCTCCGAAGAAACAAGAAGTTCCACCTCCCTCTCCACCACAAACAATAGCAAAACTAGTTGAACCCCAACCTGCCACTCCTCTTGCTTCCCCAAATCCATGTTGGGGAGATGAAAATCAAACAACCAGCCAAGGGCAGCAAGAAGAGGAACCCAATAGAGAAGAAATGACAGACAATCCAAAGAGTTGGGCTGCTAAATTTGGGTTTACAAAGATCCCCTTGATGGTCAAGCCAATAGAGGAGGTCAAGGTTGAAGATCCAGTGGTGGCTAAGGCTGAGTTTGTAGAGAAAAGAAAAAAACAAAAAGAAGAAGATCAACATCCTATTTGCTTTGAATACAATGTCCCTAATGGCACTTTGTCTGAAGGGGATGCTGATTTGGTCCAAGTTGCACAACCAGTTGAGGAGGAAGAACAATCAGCTCCAAGTCCCATTGAAGAGGAGCAGCTGGGAGAGATCAAATTAGTGTTGAAGCCACTCAATGAAGAAAGCATCATTGAAGATTCTTTGCTTTCATTTCAAGGGCTTGATTTGATTGATGAACCCATGATGAAGGAGGACCATATAGTTTCAGAGGCTCCAAGCGTAGAGTAGGCTACAAAAGAACCTTTAGTTCTTCCTCCCACTTCATCCCCTTCAAGCTCTAATGTTGAAGAGGAGTTTGAAATTTCAAACTTCATGTTTGAGGAAGAGGGGAACCATGGTGAGCAAGTTTCAGATCAGGAGGACACCATGGAGGAGGTAGAGCACCTGCAGTAGGACAACAAGGAGGCAGACTATCTGTCAGACTCAAAAGATTACTTTGGTGAAGAGGAGCCTAAGGAGATCACATCATTTTCTCCTCTCCCATCCATCTTCCAAGCATATAAGCCTGCTTCCATGAAGGAGGACATTCAAGGACAACAACCTACACTTCATAACAACTCTCTGAGACCAAGGTTGGAAGATATGAGTCTTCCATGTTCTTCACAAGAGAAGGAAGAAGAACAACCAGCTCCAAGTCCAGTTAAAGAGGAGCATATGGAGGTGACCAAGATAGATTCAGAGGCACTGAATCATGAGCCGGTTGCACAAGAAAATATAGACCCCTCTCCCTTTCAACCTCTCCAAAGTCTATTTTTTTGGAAGAGCCTGAACTCACTAGCTTCATGTTTGAAGATGAGGCTTCATATGGTGAAAATAATGAAGATTTTAAGATCACCATGCAAAAGGGAGGGACCTTGTTATAACAGAAACAGTAAAGAGTTTGATTTCCTATCAGACTCAAAAGAATGTTTTGATAGGAAGAAGCCAATTGAAATTGTAATCTTTTCTTCCCCATCATTCATTCTTCAATCACAAGAACCTGCTGCCATGGAAGAGAACATGCAAGCACAACCTATAGTTTGCAACATGCCTCCTGAATCAAAGTTGGAAGATTTTGATCTTCCAAAATTCACACCTACTGTAGAGGAAGAGAAAGAATATGAGGCTATCATTCCTCCCACACCATCCATCCATGAGGGTCAGCAAGAAGGCTCCATTCTTGGAGTTAAAGTTCAGAACCATGGGCAAATTCAAAGGACCAGACCTTGCCCAATCAGATACTTGGCTTCATTGGAGCCAAGGGAGAAGCCAAAACTAGTCATGCCTACTTCAGGGCATGAGGATGAGTATCAAAGCACCAAGGGTCACCATCAACACCTCTAGAGTCCAATGCAAATCAGCTTGAGGAGGTATTTTCCATTAATGTTGATACCTTGCTGATATGGGTGGAGGATCGGCTTAAAGTCATTTTTTCACTCATACAGAAGCTATATTTAGTGTCAAATCATTTGCATGGCTGCCCCTCTTGAGAAAGGGAAGCTACTTCTCCTGCCTATAACAAGCTTTGTTTAAGCTTTTCTTTCTCTCTGGTTAGTGTAGGGGTAGGAGTAGATTTTTTTTTCAATAAAAGAAGTGCTTGTGCACACTCTGCATGTCTCATTTGAGGCATGTATGATTTTTTCTTTGTACATAAGTTTTGTTCAGTATTGCTCCAGAGCTACTGAGGCCATGCCCTTCACTATTCACAATGGGGAAACTCATAGTTACCTGTAATAGTTGCTATCTTCAAAATAAAACAAATGCAGAGCAACTAAAAATCCATTTTCAAATAGTCCATTCAGGGACAGATGAAAGCCCTGGGTCAAAACAATTTTCTACTCTCAGAAGCCTTGTTTCAAGATTTCTTATGAAAATTGAGAGTGCAAATGGTCGGGCTTGGGATCAGAGGTAGGATTAGTATCAGGCCATCATTCTTGACTCCATGCCCAATGGATGCTTTAAGGCTACTGGTCCCTTTATCTAGCAGGCAGATGCCCCTCATGAGTCACCAAATTGTTATCCATATTTTCCCCCTTGAAAAAATTGATCAGCCACGACCCTACACAGAAGGAACTAGAGAAATCACGTTCAAATCCTACAAACAGTTGTAGAGGGACTCTACAATGGAGTGGCGGGGCCTGTGAAAGATCAAATGACCCCGTGCAAGAAGAAATTCAAGAAACGGATCTGTCAGTGAATCCATGCCTCAAATCCAACAAACAGATTACAGGCGGGCTCGGAAATGGAATAACGAGGGTCGTGGAAGGAAGGAGAAAATAATGTCAAAAGAAGCCAGAGGCTCAAAGAGAAGAAATGATAAAAGTTTGAAGTCTTCAGGCTCTGAAACAGTTCAACGAGCCCAAAAAAATGACTAAGTATGGAGGAGACAACGGACATGCTGCCAAGTGTCCAAATGACACATCTCCAAAGTTGAATCCAAAAGGGAGGCTCAAACAAGCATGCGTAGGCCCCATGTGTCCCAGGCCCAAAGCGGGGGTAGAGTCAACACTAAAAGTCAAAAGGTGGACAGGCGAGCCTCAAAAAAGACTAAGTATAGAAATGCTAGCGGAAGCTACCACACGTCATCTTGGTGCATCCCAAAGGTAAAATCCAAAAGTGGAGACCCAAATGAGCGCGGGCTCACCACATAGTCCAAGTTGAAAAATAGGACAGAGCGGGCCCAAAAACAACTAAGTATGGAGAATGAGCGCTAGCTCGCCACGTGTTTAGGGTCCAAAAAGGTAAGAGAAGCCGTTGAAAATTCCAAGAGCTTGTGGAGGCCTCCACGTGTCAACCCGACGCTCCTTCAAAGGAAAATCCTGAGTGGGTTTTTTAGTGAGCGCGAGCCTCCACGCATCTGGTTTCGTAAAGGGATAGGGTCGGGTTGAATAGTCAAAGCATTGAGACAGGCCAGCGGAGGGTGCCAAGTGTCAGCATGATGCTAATTCAAGAGCAAAATTAAGGGAAGGTTTCCAAACAAGCACAGGCCTGCATGTCCCCGGTCAGATATATGACCCCATCGAGCAAGAGACTTAGCCGAAAAACATAAAAAATTGAGCAAGTCGTGGAGGAAACCACGTGTCAGCCCCACACAACTCCAAAATAGAATACAAAGGCTTCCCTCAGACATGCGCCAACCCTCCACATGTCCGGTTTCAAAAGGGGCCCATTTTGGTAGCTAGTTCCCGCCATTTTGTACGGACTGATTCAAATTTCAAATGGGCATATCTTTTGACTCAGGGCTCAAAATCTGGAAAATATGGCACCATTGGAAAGATCTCGGCCTCGTCTACACCATGGAGATTTGAAACTTTAATTTTGGAGAGGTTAGGTAGGGAAAAAATGAAGAAACATCTTCGGGCCATTAATATAGGATCTATTTGCCCCAACAACTAGATCGGATTTGATCTGATCCATCATTTCCTCCTCCTTCGAGGTGTCAATCGAACAAGTAATTGATGCAGTCAAGATAGATTTGGGGTGGATTTTGTAGGAGGCATTGATGGCAGTGGTTGAGCTTTGAACTTGGTTTTCCCTTCTCTCTCCTTCTTCCCTCTGTGTTGAATCTATAAAAAGGGTCGGGGCTCATTGTAAAGGGTTGGACATTTCTGTTTTGTGCCCTCCCTTCTTCTTTTGTTCACAAAAGGATTTGTGGAGCTTTTCTAACCTCTCCTTCGGGTTGTAATGCAAGTTTTTCCTCTTGGCTACTTGCAATATATTGTATCGACTCCTGAGAAATAATATATATGTCTGTGGATGTTTCTCGACCCTCTCATGTATTCATTATTGTCTCTCTGATCTCTTATTGCGATTTGGTCATCTATGCATGTTGTTTGTATTACATTCCTGTGGTCTGTGTTAAACTACAAAATGAGTGTCTAACATTCCTTTGGTGTATCACCTCGTTAGCTTAGGTTTATTTTCTTGCATCTCTCTAACCCTGTCTCCTTGGTAGATAGAATAGACTTAGAATAGATCCTCTACAATTTGTTTATATACACCTGAACAGAGGGATAGGAACTAGCCTCAATCCGAGAGCTCTCTCAACTCACAAGGTTGTTGTGATTATGCACTAACAGAACCTATGGAGCTAATGTAGTGATGAAATAACAATCTATGGAGATGATATGAGGGATTTTTAAGATCCTCTAAGGGTGGTTATAGCTGGTGCTTAGTGCTCAAAATGCCTTATTCAACGATTATAGAAATTTATGAATTGTATATATGCACTAATTGACATCTTTTTTCCAATAATCATTAGAAATAGCTAAGAGAAAGATAACAATGAATTCTAAAGAAATAATTATGATATATACTATCTATATTATCCTAAATAAACCATAAGTTCAAAAATTACACTTAGATCCACTTTATGCAAGGAAAAATAATGTCAAAGATTATATGAAACTCAGCTATTTCTTTGGGCTCATCATCTTCTTCATGCTTAAGTGAGCAAAATCACCTTGCTAAGAAAGTAGGACCTTTTGATTCAATTTTCCATCTATGAGATCCTTCACTCTTTGTATGAAATTTAACAACATATGTCCTAATTGCTTACAATAAAAACAAATGTGTTTATCTTTTAAAAGATTTATTTTTAACACTTGTTTGTTTTTACCTTGTATAAACACACTCTCTTCTTTTTCAAGATTTTTGATATGATTCTTCTCATCATGTAGGATATTAATTACTCCTTCAATACTTATATTCAAATTTTCTAGAGTATAGTTCAAAATGGATTTCTCTGTTTTAATCTCCCCACAATTTGGACAACCATAGTGAACGTTAGTTTCCACCGAGAATGTGTTCATGTACAAATATACAGAAAGACTCTTGACACCCAATTTTAAATGATTTTTGATAATGACAACAAAATACTTTGAGACTTGATTATATACTAATGAAAATTTATAATTTGACAACTAAGGAATAACCATGAAAATTTTTACTATTGATGTAACAACTAGGTCTACCAATGACTTAGACACAAGACCCAACAAATTATATATTAAAGACCATTTAATAAAATTGAACTGATTAAAATTTTTAAAGTATGACCTAAATTATAATCTAATGTGATGAAATCACAAAGACGTATTACTAAAAGTAGACATTGAATTGAACTATGACCACTTTTAAATTAACTTGACAATTTTACAATTAAATAAACAAGCTAAGACTTAATAATTGATACTAACACCGACTATCTAAACATGAATATCAACTATATGCATTGATGAGGAACCATTGTACCAAGTCTATTGAGGCAATCATTTGGTTCAAAATATCCATGTTGGTGTCATCGCTAGAAATAGATGTAAAATTGCAAAGTAAATTTGAGCAAAGTTTGAATCTAAAGTGGGTGATGGAAAATATACACACTTTAATATGACACTTTGTCCATTTATTGTACTCCACATAGTTGATGTGTTTAAATGAAGTTTTTTTAATATCGTTGAATAACTATGGATGTTGTGTAAAATCCATGTCAACCACCATTGATATAAGGTTATTCAATGCCTAGATATAATCAAATCCAGTGCGCCCAAGATATGGTCATGAGGCAAAAATAATTTGTACAACCATGCTCACATAGAAGTCATCAAAGAAATTTTCCAATATTTAAAACACCCAATGAGACATTTATGATGCTAGTCCTTTTATCTTATATGTAGGTACCAAGGACATGTCAGCTATGTAATTTGAAAGTATTGTATGTGAGTTAGATGAATAACAACTAATAATGGGCATAATACACTTTACATATATACACAATGAACATATTGAACATAGAGATGTTAGAATAAATGCATGATGTAAATAAATACTTGACCCAAAGCAAATACTTACACAACATGTAACTTGAAATGAGTATCTAGATCAGACCCATGATATCCAACAATAATTGCACAACATATATCACATTCTTATATCGATTTTGAAATCTTGTGACTATCTAGAAGGTGACATAGATTCCATAAATTATTTTGTTTCATCACAAGAATGGGATCAGTGAAGCTCGATACCAAATGAAACCAATGCACTAGGTTTATGCATAAATAAAACACAAAATAATAGACTTCAATATTTCTTAATTCATTCAAGATCCCTAATATAATATGAGTGTACAAAAAAATTAAAAAATGGTCTCCTATGAAATATGAAACCTCCACAAACAACTCACACTAAAATAAATGAGTTGTCCAACTACTTAATTTTTATACATATTGTTATAGATAATTGAACCTTATTTACTTGGGTTATTAACAACTCACCCACACAATTACATTTACCCATAATATTATATTCTCCCAACCATGTGAGTACTAAACAATATTTTTCTAACACACTTTAATGTAAGAGATAATTGCCATTGTGTAAGAGTTCTTTTTACAATCGATTTGCAAGTGTAATCCATCATTGGGAAGCATATGCTCCCATCATTTCTTTTATTATCAACATTTTCTATAAATATTTACAATTATGATTTCCATTGTTATTTTGGAGCATAAAAGTGGTATCAAAGCATATGCCATTTTTTCCCTCGTATAGCCTCTATCAAAATGCTTTGAGGGAGTCTACTCATAAAAAAACCTCAAATTATGTGACCAAAGAGGAGATGAAGGGGTTATTTGATGAATTTTTCAATAGGTTCAAAAGGAGATATGCTCATCAGAAAAAATATAGATCAAAGTATGGATGAAAAGGATGAAACCCTAGAGAAATTAGATCCAGATCCACTAGATGATGAAGAGGAAGAGAAAGGAGCTTAGGAGAAAGAGAAATGGAGATTTCAATACCCTTATTTTAACTTACAAATGAAAATATCATTGTATGATTCTGGAGGTAAGACAAAGGTGCACACATGGTTGAGAAAGCTCAAATGAGATTTTAGGGTATAAAGGATTAGTACTCATGAGGAAAATTTTATTGTGTCTCTTCAAATTTTGGATGGTATTGCCCACACTTGGGTAGAGTAATGGGTTTCCATGAACCCAAAGAAATAGTTTTAAGACTTTTCCAAAGCTCCAAATAAGAGGGATAATTGTATTTGGGATCAACCATATGATATCCCATTGATGCACCTACTTTAGAAATATATGTCTATGGAGGAGTATACAGAAAAATTTCAAGTTTTGGAATTCATGGCTAAGATTTCTTTGAATTTAGTTCGAAAGATCTATATTTCTTACCTACGGGCCGATATTCAAACAAAGTAATCATGTTTGAAACTCAATCCTTTGAAAGGGCCATTATCATAGCTAGAAGAGTTAAAAAACATATTGATTCCCTAAAAATTAAAATGGTAGGAACCACCAACCGTATATCCTTTACTTGGGATAAGAAATCTAAAGACCCTAGTCATGAATATGATCCTACACCATCAACTGTAAATCCATGTCATAGGTGCTTAGAACAATGAAGTCGAGGTCATGTCTATAACCCTAAAAATTATGACAGAAGTTGTGTGTCCTTTTGATATAGGGTCAGAGTTTGATAATGAGGAATCCCCTAAGAACCCCATTATATTATGTGAACCTGAAGATCTATCTCTAGCCATAATAGAACCAGAAAACCATATGTTTCACTTTATGTAATGATATGGTTGGATCGTCTGACACATTCAAGTTACTTTATCATGTCAAGAAATATTGAGTTTTGGTCATGGTCGATCCAGAAGTACTCTTAATATCCTAGATAAAAAGCAGACCCGGAGACTAGGTATGCATTTAAACACTTCTAGAGTTTTCCAATCCGGGTTCCAAGACACATAAGTATTGAATGTATAGGAGTAGTCCATAATGTTGAGATTTCAGTGGCAGATTATGTCCTCAAAGATAAATTTTATGTGGTTGATGTTGGGAGTGTAGATGTTTTTAGGGGTCTAATGGTTATACTCACTAGAACATACTCTACTAATAATCGTGGATATTTTTTTGACATTCAAGAAATGGAACCATGATTATACTATAAAATCCTTACCCCCAAAGAACATCACAACTATTGATTTTAAGCAGATGAATAAAATTTTGAATAAGGGGCATTTTGGATTTATGGCTCACCTTTATAGTATGGATGTAGAATCCTTTATCTCACATGAACCTACCCGAGGGATTCTAGAGATTTTATGAAAATATAAGGTAGTTTTCTTATATATGTAAAAGATCCTACCACCCGACTAAGATTTGAGCTTGTTATTGAACTAATAATGATACAATTTTACATGTGTAGACAGTAAAATTTGGTAATTCTACTCTTTAACATTATTGGTCTTGGCATTTATGGTCTTAGCATTGCTCTCTTGTTCAAATAAGTTCACTTTACCCATTCTCATACAATACATCTATAAGTTTATTTTCTAGCTTTCTTGATCATACAAACTCATATGTCAACATTTTTTTAGCATTAAATGCATGAAATCCTTTAAAAAATTTCTAGTCAACTTCCAAACTTCACGCTTCATATTGCCTCTCTAAGGTCAAAAACGTAAAATAGGGTAAAACATCCATATGTTTTTGACCCTATTGTATGGTTTTTCCTTGCTTACTTTGATGTCAAAATTTTAGTTACACATTATTTATCATATACAATTCTATTATGATTTTTCTAAGTTAAAGTTCAATTTTATATACTATGAGCATTGAATACACTCTTCTTTTGCAGTTCTGTCCTTATCTTGATAAAAGGCAACACAACTAGAACATGAAGCAATATCAATAAAAAAATGTTTAGGAAAAGGTAATATTCGATTACAAACGTGGGTATCCTTTTCAATATACACTTAAGTCTCCCCTAGGTTTCTTATCCCCTCTTAGACTCCATGATACACATCCTACAATTCTCATTAGACACATTATCAACTACAATCTTCTTTGATTCTCTACAAAGTGCACTCTTCCTATCTACTTTATGCTACCAAATATGCATTCACTAGCATAAAGTGGGAGAAAGTGTAGTAAAAAAAACTCACTTATTTATAGACACCAGTTTTGGTATCGCTACCCTCATCCCGCATTTGCTCTCCGTCGTCTTTTCTCCATATATACCTCTCTTCCCTTTCAAATTTATTTTCCCATCTAAATTCAATTTATCCAACTTATCATCATTTACCACCATTTATTTGAATTTCCCTAATCATCCCCAATCTTCATTTAATTTATTTATCCTTCATAAATCCTTAATTTTATCCTCTTTAGGCCCCCATTTAATGATTTTGTCTCTACATGGACTTCATTTAATAATTTCCACCTTCTACCAATCCATTTATCTTCCATAAACAACCATAACTCGTCTTTATCCTTCTAAACCCTAATCCCACCTCTTACGAGCTTGATGTATTGATATTCCACTAACCAAATCAAGGGTTTCCCAAATTTTTGGTGACCCTATAAATCTGTGCTTACCCATCCTTTTCTGAGGATGCAACTTTGGATTCTTCAAAATTTATTGTGATCTTGTTTTCATTTATCACTTTATTTACAGCCTCTACAACCATCTTGCAACTCTCTTTGAGATATTCTAACCATCTTTAAGAGATTTAAGCCTTCTTTTACAACTATTTTGATCAGATCTTGTGTAGGTTCAGCTTGTCTTCGATCTATCTCATTTATTTCCGTGCCTTCATTTCTTATATGTAGGTCTTCATTTCAGCCCATCCATTTTCATCTAAGTTTAGGTCAGCTTTTTTCACCTTCGACCTAACCTCGATTTTATATGTCTCTCTTCCATTCGATCCCTAGCCATCCATTCTATGTTTCCATTTTCATCCAACTCCCAGGTCCTATCATTTTTCCTTCTATTATCTTAGATCTCTTCCTCCAGCCACTAGTTACCGTTGAATCCCCGGTTGATGTCCAATGATCTGTCCTCATATCATTCATTATCAGTTTTCATAATTTTCTTACATATTTTTAATCAAATCCGAGACAGAACCTCGCTCTATGGTATTTTTTCTTTAGCTCAGATCCACTTTCAAATCTAGACCATCTTCGATCCAATGCCATAGGAGAACTTGCATGTCTGCTTTTCTACATTTTCTTCTCATCTAGCCCTAGTCACTATCAATCGCCCTCTGCAGCCTCTTGGGTTACCATCAACCCACCCATATTTGATTTAATTTGCATCCATTTAGATCAAATATGCTTTTTATCCTCGCATCTTACATTTTTAATTTCTGCTTTGATTCAAATTCTACTACATTTAATTTATTAATATCTCGATTTTATCTTATCTGATCTAAAATGAGGGTTGACATCCATCCTAGGAAGTTCTCATTTTTGGGATTGAATTTGTCAAGAAACCCTCCCATCTATCTACTAATCCATCCTTTGTTGATTTTCTCTCGATTTATAGGTCATTTAACTTGCTGCAGAGAAGGATCTTTCATTTTGCACCCATTCACATCTTCATCCTATCTTGAGGTACCTTAAACCCTCACATATTTGGAGTTCCTTATTTTATTTAGTACTAGTTCACTAATATGAACAAGAATGAGGGAATTTAGTCTACATTCGGCACACCTTATGGGACCCACCCTTCTTCAGCTGAGTCTTTTCATTTGTCTTTTATTTTCATTTTCTTCTATCTATCTTCTACTAACATTACAGAAGGAGCGTTGTTTGCTTTCTTGCATACATGGATCACGTTTCTTGGATTGGATTTTTCTTGCTTGCTTAAAAATTTAAAAATTCAAATAAAAAGGAAAAGAGTTATCCAAGTATTCCTTCTTTTAATTCCCGTCTCTTTTCTTTTATTGCATTACATTTCTTTCTTGCTTGTTCTCATCAAATCTCCACATTTAATTTTGGATCTAAAAAGAACCTTTCATATCTTCTTGGAAATCTAGTTTAACTAGGGGTTTAACTTGTTGCATACACTTCATCACACACATCTAAACACACAAACCAATTTACACATCTAAACATCTCCTACTATGTGGAACTATTGGGATTTCATCACCCAATAGGAAAGACACCGTTGTGTTCCGCCGCATTACAATTTTTTTTAATCTATTGATATATTGGCTAAGCAACCGACTCCCTTATCATTGTAGAACCATGAAGTGGGGGTAGGCCCCAATGTCAAGCCTTGTACTCCGTAGCCATCACAAATTTATGCCTCACATACCTTCTAGGTATATCGAGGACTCCATCCCAAACTACCTGAAACCATCCATAGATTGCCATTTCCTAGGCTCCTCAGATACATGAATTAGTTAACAATGTAAAGGAAATCAAAGCTAAAACCTAATAGCTTCAATACAAAGCTAACTAGATCAATATACCATCATGATAAGAGCTAAACAAGTAATAAACATCAACACTATGCATTAGAACCTTGAAAATAAACCTCAAGCCAACATGCTAACATTTATTGCTCTACTCTTTAGAAAGCTAAATCAATAAAATGGACCTAGGTAGATCATTTAGCTATTAAAGGGTTGATATTTGTTGCTCAATCCAAGAGGATTGAAGATGGAGGTTCATCAAGTCACTGGCAACAAGGCCTTTCTTTATTAACTCCATTGTTCTTCACAAAATAGCTTGGATGATTGAATGCAAATGGATGATGCTTAGCTCCACTCTAATGGAGAATGCTCTAAGATGATAAAATGGCTATAGTATAGGCTCTATGTTCATTTATGTGTAATTAGAATGGTAAGAGGAGGGATCCTTATATAACCCAATGGATAAAAGAATATCTACATCCCTTTACATGTGGGATAATAGAAAGGTTGAGTTAGTTGTGGATAAGGATGGTTTAGGGAGGGTTGAGTCAACCTTAGGAGAGTTTAATTTTTCCTTTAGTGACCCATGGGAATTAGGGGTGCATATAATTAATCAAAGGTGATCAATTAATAGGGGATGGGCCTATTAGGCTAGTTAGAAGAGAATTAGCATGATTTAGGGGATACAAAGAATTAAATTAGATAAATGACGATTTATTTCTCTAATTAATTAATTAATCCAGATATAAGGGGTTTAATTAACGAAAGGTTGTTGATTATCACTTTTGTTAGATAAAGGGGTTAGTTAACTAGCGTAATGTAGTTGATTGATGATGATAGAAGATAGAATGAATGTTATTGACGATTTGTCGTCAAATTACGGGAAGAGTATAATTAGTGTAATTTAAGCATTTAAATTTCTCAGACCAAATTATAGGTGTCTACATACCTAAAGCCCATTTTCATTTCTTTTTCAAACCTTACTAATCAAGATAATAATCAAAATTTTACTCACAGGTGACTTGATTGAGTTAATTAAAAATCAACATGCTTTTTGTTTTATTGTTTGTTTCATGCCAGTTATTACAAGATCCCAAACAAAACAAATGGAACAAAACATGACATCAAACAACATTCCTATTTCTCATACTTCCTTCAACAAAATTCTATACTTTCTCTCCCTTACCTCCACCCTTTGGTCATCCCTTCTTTAGTTGCCCAACCCATGGTTTCCATTCCTCCTCTTCAAGAGACTCAATTGGTCCAACCTAACACTCATGTCAAAACTAATCCCTTTCTTTATCATCATTTTATCCCATCTAGACCAGCAATACCCCCTTGTGTGACCTCCATCAAAGATTTATGGCCTCCTTTTGTCCCTCATGGATGTGTGGAGTTTCAAGAGCTTCTTGATGCTAATATAGTCACTCTCTATGATAATATCCTTTGTAAGACTAATAATCTCCCCATTTATGGACCCCCTTTACAACAAATTTACGCATACCATTCTAATCTCGAATCTACACAAGTCCTTACATCACAACTTGTTGTGTTATTCCCTCGAGCTATGAATGAACTTGTTATGGTCCAACGTGTAAAAGGAATGATAACCGAGATCGTACCAAGCCAATAACTCATATGCTAATCAAATACCATGATCAATAAGATGAAATCAATTCACCGAATAAATTGACATAAACCTTTACAAACAAATAAGTAGCAATATAATATATTATTATGGAACTCAATGAAATACAATGAGAATGGGCCTTACTTATATATGCAAGGAATAACAATCTAAGAACCAGTCAAGGTCATAGATCAAGGAAAGAACTGTCATAAAAGAACTAATCAAGACCATAGATTTAGGAAAGAACTAGTCATCAAGGATCTAGTCAATACCATATATCAAGGAAACAACTATACATAACAACTAGATAATATCCCCATAATATCTAAATAAAATTAAAGAAATATCCACACACATAAGTGGGTGAGGATAAATACAATAAAGGTAAATAAAGTACCGAGGTGAACATGAGATAAGGTAAATACCTACTCTAACACCCCCCAAGTGAAGCTAAGGGCCCAAAATAAAAGTGGCATATCCATAGTATGAGTCCCGACAACAAAGCCTGATGAGGTACTCATGTATAATAAATCCATGAAGAAATATCAAACCAAAATAACAAAAAAATCTTGCTACAAGGAAAGAGAAAGAAGAAGAAGAAGGAAGATGTTCTCATGAACACCCCCAAGAAAAAATTCTGAAACCCCAAACATTCCATGCAACTCAAGGTATCGAGGTGATGCAAAAGGCTTCACAAAATGTCTCCAACTTGTTGCTTGATTTGAATGTACTCTAAAGCAAAGAACTCCATCCTGAATGTGCTGACGAATGAAGTGTATGTGTATCTCAATATGCTTGGTCTGTTGGTGCTCAACAAGGTTACGAGAAATGTGAATTGCACTTTGGTTGTCACACCAAAGTATACAATGGTAAATCTTATGGGAATCCAAACTTTGTCAATAATTGTCAAGCCAAATAATCTGTTGACTCGCTATAATCGCTTTCCTTGTACTCTACCTCTAAAGATGAAAGTGTAATAGCCTATTGATTTTTACATGCCCAAACAATTGGAGAAGAACCAAGACAAAAAGATAGCTAGAAGTGGAACACCTGTCATCAATATAACCTACCCAATCTGAATCTATATATCCAACCAATTGAGTAGAACCCCTAGTGTAGTGTAGGCCAAAGTGGGAAGTGTCCTAAAATAACACAAAATCCTTTTAGCACTTTGCCAGTGACTACTATAAGGAGAATGTGCAAACCAAGATACAAGCCCTACTACAAATGAAATATCAGGGTGAGTATGGGTCAAGTACATGAGAATTCCAACCAACTGCCTATACAATGTAGGATCACAAAGTGGAGTGGTACATGTGGAAGTAAGAGTAACCCCAGACTAAAAGGAGATGGACTTGGCTTACAATCAGCCATATCAAAGCACCTAAGAAGATCATGGGTGTACTTTTGTTGACTCAAATGAATCCTCTGAATCTATCTAAGAAATCTACAATCCAAAGAAATAATGCAATAACCCAAGATTTGTCATGTCAAACTGTGTAGAAAGAGCCCTTTGAATACTCTGAATGTGGGAAGAAGAACTACCAGTAAGTAACATATCATCAACATATAAGACAAGTATCACAATATCCTCACCAACATGTTGGAGATGTACTGTATGATCGAGTTGCAATGAACAAAACTAGTAGATAGAAGAAAAGAATCCATCTTCTCATACCAATCCCGAGGGGCTTGTTTGAGACCATAAAGAGACCTTTGGAGCCTACAAACAAGAGAAAAATATTGAACAAATCCAACAAGTTGCTCCATGTATATTTCCTCTTGTAAATCTCCATGTAAGAAGGACTCTTCACATCCATCTGGTATACGGACCACCCCTGTGATGCAATAATAAAAATTAAAAGGCATACACAATCCATCTTGGAAACGAGTGCAAAAGTTTCAGAGTAATCAATACCTTCAACTTGTGAAAACCCTTTGCAACAAAACAAGCCTTATACTTGTCAATGGACCCATCAACTGCATATTTGGTTCGGTATACCCACTTACACCTAACCATCTTTCTTCCTTTAGAAGAGATACCAAATCCCAAGTATGATTCTTCATCAAAGAAGAATACTCGGATTTCATCGCATCATCCCACTCCTGTATCCCATGAGCCTCGTGAAAAGACTTGTGGATCCTCATAAATTACTTGACACAAAAGTTCCAGAACTAGTAGAATGTGCATGATGATGCCTAGTGGGTGGAAGATCATGTATGAAAGGTGTTACCTCAAAAATTGTAGTATGAGCCCACTTAGGCATAGTGACAACATCAATGGGAATAGGATCCTCATCAACATCTATAACCTCCTTAGAAGTCTCCTCAAAGAATCGATCCTCAATATTATATGAAGAAGAGGCATGGAAGAAGATGAAGAATCATGAGGAGTGAAGTGCTCATCAAACTGAACATGTGTTCGAAAAACAATATCATGAGTATCAAGATCTAAAATTCTGATAAGCTCTCATATCCTCACAATACCCTACAAAGATAAAGGGTTTTCTCTTCTTATCCAAAGATTTCCTTTTCTTCTTTGGTACATAGGCCCAAGCATGACTCTCAAAGACTCGAAAAATGAGACATTTGGCTTAGTATTGGACCAAGCTTCCTCTGAGTCAAATGTTATAGTGCTCTATGTGGTGTGTGATTTTGAATGTAGTTAGCATAATTAATTGCTTCTATCATGTAGATAGGATGTAAATATTTAGAATGCATCATACAATTAGCCATTTCCTTCAAAGTTCTATTCTTTTGTTCTACTAAGCCATTATTTGTGGATTATGATGAAAAAATGTTAGTGAATAATGCCTTGAGTTACCAAAAATTTAGAAAACTCATTGCTGAAGTACTCCCCCATTATCAATACAAAGGTTCTTTATGCAACTAGAAGATTGTTTCTCGACCAAAGCCTTGAAGAATTTGAAGTGTGAAAAACATCACTTTTTTACTTGAGAAAATAAACCCAAGTACACCTCAGAAATTATCAATAAAGGTAAGTACATACTTAACTCCATTGAAAGAGGGAGTAGGAAAAACCATCAAGTCACTATGCACAAGCTCAAGTGGTGAGGAAGCTCTCTTAGAAAAAATCTTAGGAAAAGGATCTTGGTGTTATTTCTCTAATGCACAACCATGGAAAACTCCCTCAAGACAAAGAAACTCTAGGAAGACCATATCCATACCATGAGTGCTCAACTCTTCAAATATATGTAATTGAGATGTCCAAATCTCTCATGCCAAAGCTTACTCTCTGAATCTACATGAGAAATCAATCTTGTCCCTATAGAGGAAGTGTCATCAAAACCCTCAAAGTGATATAGTCTAGAACTATGATCAACAATACCTTTAGTAAGTGAATGAAGCTCCAAAAAGTTTGTACTTCTACCCCATGTGGTGTAAAAGTCACTATTTTTCCTTTACCAGAATGAAAATTTGATATACAAAAAGAAAATTTGTGGTGATGTTAGGAACATATAGTGCATCTTGGATACTGCCACCATCAAGGTGTATATCACCTTTTCCATCAACATAAAGAAAGGAAGAATCTCCAACCTCAATTTTGGAAGTAGAACTCAAACCTAGAGAAACAAAAGACTCCTTGGAAGAAGTCATGTGATGAGAAGTACCAGAATCTATAACCCAACTATCTGTAAGTGGTGACTGAGATCTCCCAACAACATTAAGTGCTTTGTCATGCTGATTAGAAGAAGTGGAGTGGAGATATAAATTTTGTGTTTCTTGACTACATCCTCTAAGGCTTGCATTCACTTATAACACCTATGTTCTTCATGACCAATACCCCCACAAAAAGAGCATGAAAGGTTAGAATTATTCTTGGATTTAGAAGACTCCTTGGGTTTTGAGTTGTTTTCTTTGGGTTTAGGAGCATTTTGAGATGGAGAAGGTGTGGATTTGGTTTTACTTTTTGGTTTTCCCTTTCCCTTAGGATTAGATGCAACTAATGCCTTTTGAGAGGTGGAAGACTCAAGGTGAGACAATTTGGATTCTTCCTAATAAGTCTTTCACAAAATGTTTCTAAGTTGGGCATTTTGAATGTGTCACCTAAGGCATCCATGCTAGAGAAAAAGGTAGAAGAAAAAAATTTGGAATGGTCCTCTCAACTTGGATAAAATCAAGTAAACACACTCTTCATCTTTCTTATCTCTTCCACTTCCCTTCAATTGTGTCAAGAAATGCTTGAACTTGGTAAGATAGTCTATAATTTTTGAAAATCTTCAGGTTTAAGAGAGGTGATCTCAATTTCAAGTTGTATGGCTCTCATATGATCCACCTTACCAAATAAATCCTCTAATTTCTCCCATATTTTGAAAGGAGAGTCACATTTTTCCAAATGAAATAAAATATTGTCACTTACATAAGTTCCTATCAAACCCATACACTCATCAAATTTGCACTGGTACTGAAATTTCTCATATTATCTAGTGAACAATGGTTGTTTTGAAGAAGTTAAAGCCCATAATCCTTTCTCACTTAATTATTGTTTCCATTCTTGGTTTCCATGTGTGGTAATTATGTGTTTTAATGGCTCAACATGATCTAATACAAAAGTAGATAAAGACACCATTCTAAAAAAATCACCAAAAGAAATGCAAGACCCCAAGCAATGCAAACAAGACCCCAAGTAATGCAACAAGAGCCCCCCAGATTTTAGAACTTTATAATGAGTGTGTGTTACAATATGGAAATTTATAATTATAATGTGATTCTCAAAAAAATTTCCAATGGAAAGAGCATGGATAAACAAGCACTTTTGCAAATAATAACACTCAAATCTGAGTTACCGATCAAAAGATACAAACTTTTCAATATTATGCTCTACTATTTATTTTAGTTGCCACTAAAATAGAATAAAATGCTCTTTCCTTCACCACACAAATAAAATGATAGTTACGTGTCAACACATACTATTGGTTGCAAGTGCATTACCTTGATTGGATCTTTTTCTTATTTACCTCTAATCCGGTTCAAGTATCCTCTATTTGTGCACTACTTACTATGATCATGTGTCGTTTATCTCCTTTTTGGTCATCGTTTATAAATGTCGCATTATAATACTCTTCCTACTCTAACCATTTAGTCTTATATATGCATATTCTTAAGTACACCATCACTCATCCATATCACTTACATTTAAGAAATTTATAAATCCACTACCTTTTTATTCTATTATTTCATCATGTTTAAACCTTATGTCAAATCACATTCATTTTAACAACCTATATATTCTATATAATCCATATCATCATATTTTAGTCAAATGTCTATGTCCTATTTACATCATGATCAAATACCTCAAATCCAAACATGTAAATCAACTATCACATCTACATTTCATCCATAACATCATGATCAAACATCTAAATTACATCACATCATAATCCAAATCCATAAAGCAACAATATTTACATCTACATCCAAATCACATTTCTAACATCCATAATCATCATATCACATCTATGTCTAACATAAGCATCATCAAATCCATAAATCATACACATGACATATGATGAATCACAACAAAAGTCTTGTGTGTGTGTGTGTGTGTGTGTGTGTGTGTGTGTCATCATCAATCACAATACATATACACCAAGTCACATGCCACTAAGGGTCTTGTCTTAATCCAAACACATCATAAAAATCAAAGAATTTTACATCGGATAGTCTCAAATCCTTCCCCTGTGGAAGGTGCCTAAATCAATCTCTATGCCTCACCATCTCCATCATGGACCGCCTCTTGCTATTGCTACACCACACTCGCCATACTCCTAGATGACATTTTGTGCCCCCAATCCTCCCTGCTCATTAGATAAGCTAAATATATAGGTATCCATGGTAGCCTCGATGTCACAATCCTCTAGTAGTATCATATCGCACTCGACAATTAAGGATCTATATAAGTCAAGGGGTGAAATACCTAGAGGTGCACTATCTATCTAGCTCCCTATGATGCAGCTACTACACCAGGTCCTTGAATCTATCATCCAATATAGGAGAAAGGTCTCCATATCGTGCTCTTAAGCCTCCCTCTATCTTATATATTTTTCATGTTGATGCCTAGTCTAGTCCCTCTCCCGACATAGGACTAAGGCCTCTTACGGTACCACCTCTCGATCCTGTGAAGCAAGTGTCCCTCTCCAAGTGGGATAAATTATGTTATGCACATACTTGAGCTATATAGCCCCTCCATAATCAACCTCATCATCACCTCTAGGAGCTACGTCCTCCTCTACTACATCCTTAATATCTTTACCCTCGGCCCTCTCCACCACCGGATTGGGCTGCCCATGTCCTCATTATCTAATCCAAAACCTGGAAAGAATTCCCACATCATCATCCTCATCCCATGGTGCCCTTTCCTCCTCCAACGGGCCTTCTATGTTGTGACTTGGTAGATATATTTTGTCTCATCTCGCCTATATCTAATAAGATCTCTAGGTATTGTTTGGAATACTCAAAACCTCCACCGAGATCCTATCAAACTAGATGAACTCTATGATTTCATGCCTCCGCCCATATAACCCATCTCTTCCATCTCATCCCCACTAACTCTACATCCACTCTAGGACATGTAAGATAGTCACGGACAACCACCATCTAACCTATTCTACACCAAGCTCTTCAAGTCTATCAACATACCACTATGTGTCCCTCTCTCCTCTCTCATCACATGAGCCTTATCAGCTCGCCATCTCAAAAACCCTATTGCTAGCTCAATGTGGTGGTCACCTATCATCCATGGGATCCCATATTGTCATGATCACTACAATATTCTTGTATGCCAAACAATGTAGCAGTAATCCCTACATCCAATCCCATTCTCCTCCTCTCTATATATATGCATAACTCATAATATACCCATGCAAATAATGTCCACCAAAAAATACAACCCCGTGATCAACAATATCCGTGACCACCCCGTTAGTGTCTATAGGAATCTATCACCCCCTAAATTTGGTAGTGCATAACTGAAATTACCATCATCACTAAATATATGAATCTGCTCCTTGTCATATCATGTCTCTATATGGAATACCTCATATGCTCCTAATTTGACTGCTACCAAGTGGTCCCACTCAGTATCTGTAACATCCCATCTCATCTAATCAAAGAGGGAATGCACTTTATCTCATAGATATAAGGTCTCTTTGGCCTACAAAACCAATCAAACATTTAAATATTAGATCCTTTATCATATAAAAATCCAACACCAATAAAAATTCATCATTTTATCCCTAGTCAACGCTAACCCAAGTTAGGTTGAGGCCTCTAGCTTGGGTCAATGCCATTTTAGGCCTATCGACGGTGGTATTTGTTGCTTACACTTTAGACCACCCCTGCGCATCGACCCCAAATTTTGAAAAATATATGCAAAAATTAAATTAAAATAACAAAAATTCTTTAAAAAGATAGGGTTTAGGAACTTACTATCTTTTGAGTCTCTAAACGCTTCCTCGCTACTTCTAGCCTCTCCTGCTCTCTCAAAATATAACCCCTTTTTCATACTCAAAGCTCTCGATCATCACTTCATAGTGTGTAAATGAGCTTAATCAGCCAACCCATGGGCTTATATAGCTCATTGACCCAGGTCATTAACCCCTTGGTCACCACATTTTTACCTTAGTCACCATCAACCATGCTTTACCCTTCTCATTCATGTCACTTGGTTCTTCTTTGATCAATCCTTCCTTTCAAATTATATTTTCTTCCACTTTTTCCTTGAGTAGTGTTCTTATCGCATCCTTATTGTGTCCCATGTGGGATTCGTATTCATCATATCTTTCTTTTGCATCCTTTCCTTTATGGCCATCCTCATGTTCCCTCTTGGGGAACCATTATTTTTCATCTTTATTTTGTCCCCCTAAGCACCATTATCTTATCCTTCATCATCTTTCCTTTGTGGCCATTCTTGTGTTCCCTCTCAGGGCACCATTATTTTATGCCTTTCTCGTCCCACCTCGAACACATATTTTTGATTCCTCCTACCCACCCCTATCCTTTTGTTGTGACCCTTGTCTTGACCATTTTCACATTTGTTTGCACATATTTTATGTCTTCCTTTGACCCGTTGGTCCCATAGCTTGCACATCCATTTGAGTGGATTCCCATTGATTCCCTCCATTTTGTAGTGGTTTTTACCAACTCACAAGTCTGTAGGAAATTGTCGTCATCTCCATTGAGGCCATACTTTGTTCCCTACCAAGTGATTCCAAATCACCGCCATATTTTTATTTACTTTTTAAATTTTTGTTTATCCTCATCTAGGATATCTTATCCCATCCCTTTCTTTTCTCATCCTTTCCATCCTTTCTTCATCTATCTCTTTCAAACTCGTGACCAACTTCCTTTGTGTCATCGATCCCTAGTTTGAGGGGGAGCACCCATTCAATCATCTTTTCATCTCTTCTCATTTTTGTCTCATGGATTTCCCAATGCAAACCACTCAACAAAAGGGGAAAATGTAGACACCAATTTTTGGTATCTCTACCCCTCATCCCCATTTTTCTATTCTGTCGTCTTTTATACATACATACCTCTCTCCCTTTCAAATTTATTTTCCTCCTAAATTCAATTTATCCCACTTATCATCATTTCCCACCATTTAATTTATCTTCCCTAATCATCCCTAATCTTCATTTAATTTATTTATCCTTCTTAAATCCTTAATTTTATCCTTTCTAGGTCCCCATTTAATGATTTCATCTCTCAATGGCATTTATTTAATAATTTCCACCTTCCACCTACCCATTTATCTTCCCTAAGGAGCCCTAGCTCGTCTTATCCTTTTAAACCCTAATCCCACCTCTTATGGGCTTGATGTCTCGATATCATCATCATTCCACCAACCAAATCAAGGGTTCCCCATAGTTTCTAGTGATGCACCCGAGTCGATGTCGACCCAATAAAACCACCCTTATCCATCCTTTTCGAGGATGTAATTTTGGATTCTTCAATCTTTCTTGTGATCTTTCTTTCATTTGTCACTTTCTCTATAGCTGCTACAACCATCTTGAAGCTCTCTTGGAGATCTTGTGACCATCTTTGGGAGATTTGAAGCCTTCTTTTATCATTGCATGTTTGGGCCTTCTTTTGCAACTATCATCATCAGATCTTGTGCAGGTTCAACTATCATCAAGAGCTCTTTACCTCAGCCATTCCCATGCCTTCATTTCTTTTCTCGTGGATCTTCCTTTCGTAGACCATTCATTTTCATCCAAGTCTAGGTCAGTCCTAGCTACCTTTGACCCTATATGGTCACCGTTGATCTAAGCTCCATTTTGTATGGCTCTCTTTCATTCAAATCCCCATCCATCCATTATATGTTTCCATTTTCATCCAACTCCTAGATCCTATCATTTTTCCTCTGTTATCTTAGATCTATTCCTCTAGTCCCTAGTTCTCATTAAATCCCCCGGTCGGCGCCGACTAGATCTCATCCTCATTATCATTCATTATCATTTTTCATACTTTTCTTGCATCTTTTATTTAGATAAAGATACAACTTATTCTACGGTATTATGCCTTTAGCCCAAATCTAGATAAGCTTTAGATCTAGCTATAGAGTGCTTACAGTCTATTTTTATGCATTTTCTTCTCATCCAACCCCAATCACCATTGACTAGCTCTTTTCGGTCCTCGGTCACCATCAACCCACCTAGGTTTGATTTAATTTGTATCCATTTAGATCAGATATGCTTTTAATCCTACATTTAGCATTTTTAAATGAAAAGGGATCTTATATTATATTAATGCAAATAGATACAAGATAAATTTCAATAAAACATAGTAGGCGGTATGAGAGCACGCCCCAAAACCACGAACAAGCTAGACCAAGCCTTCAACAACAAAAGTCAAACTAGGCCGAGCCTAGGAGAGAAAAAACAAAACAAAAGACATTTCCCAAAAACATTAATAAACACAATCAAATGGCCTCGAGAGCGGATCTCATCCAACCACCCTAAACCAGAAGGTCTTCCTCTTCCGAATCTCCCACCAACAACAAGTTCTTCCTCGCGCTTTCCTATACATTAGAATGGCGAGGTTGAGGCAAGGGAATTTGTCAAATGATGGCGCGGGTGGTGGTGGTGGGTGCTAAGTAGCTTGGTGTGAAGTAGCGATAGAAGGAGAGCCCCAACTATGTTGTTGAGCCGATGAATGTGGTAGAGAGCCCCACCCATGCTGCACGAGGTGGCGAGCCCTAGCCTACTTTGGTGAGCCCCACCCTATCAAGTAGTCGATGAACATAGAGGGGAGCCCTAGCCATGGTGGTGAACATGTGAATGACTATGTCGATGTAACGGCCTTGGAGAGCGGTGGGTGTGATGAAAGTACGACATTGAGATCGACTGCATCGGCCACCATGGTCTGAAGGAAAGAAGTGCTTGATGGGAGATGAAGGCACTTGGGAAATGTTGCATGGGGCTTCCCCTCTAGTGATGCAATAGGGTCTGGAGGTGGTCCACCTCCAGTGTCACCTTGTTTTCTTGAACTTGAATTTTTAGAAGTACATTAGAGATCACCATAAATTTATTATAAATCGAGAAAGAGTGATCAACTGCAGAATTAGCAAAAAAAAAACATTTCTTTATTTCCATAGTCAAAATATAATATCCCCTTTGAAAACATGCCAAATCTGGGTGAATATAGGCATAATTTTGGGATTATCTCCCAAGAGGATATGTTTCCAAGTGAAATAGTGGGGTCGTGAGGGAAAAAAAATAATGGATCCAGCCTGGCAATTTGAGCTTTGGGATAGAACCGAAGACATGTAAAATCATTTCCGGATGCCCACAGAAGGGCGGTTGAGAGCCAAAATCCTAATTTAAACAAGATGAGCCCCGATGGGAAGGCCTTGGTGAAAAATACACCAAAAAAATGAGTGATTTTGGGCTCCACACATATAGTCTAGATAGTCTCAAATCATCTACCCCTAGGTAGACAAAGTGGCATGAATTCCCAACATGTATTAAGTTTTCCACCATGGGAAAATGGGGTGAGAGCCATCGATATCCTTTGTTGGCTTTGTAGTTACAGAAAGGGGTATCAACATACCACTTCTAGTCTATCCACCATGGGCGAGAGGAATGCACAACAATCTTATGTAACATGTTATAAGGAACCGAGTTGATCACAATAGTGAAAGTATCTTGATCTTGGTTGGAAAGCCAAAACGAAGCTTTAAAATATGGCCAAGATAACCAGGATTGAGTGTTCTTGTAGAAGAATTCCTCGATGGTGCAAATTCCACACTTGAATAATTTGAGCGTGGAGATTCTTGGGACCTCTGCTAAGCATTGATCTTGGGATTGAAAAATTGGTGACCACCATAGAGATTGTTGATTGAGAGAAGGCCCATTATGAAATCTAGGGTTTGAAACATTCCCACACTTTCCAAATACTTTTAAGCACAAAGGTGCCAACAATTTTGACAAGCACAAGAGTGATGAGAAAATTTACAAACCCTAAGCCTTTCCACACAGGACGGTCATAAGGAGAGCCTTCCACAATGCCATGTCATATGAGAACTTTCCAAGCTTCTTGGCCAATAATGCTTTTGATAATCCACTTAGCACAGAGAGCTTTCCCTTGGCATTGAATGTGAATAAGCCCGAGGCCTCCAGAATTACGAGGCAAACAACATATATCCCAGGCTACCCAATGAAAACCTTTTCTAGTAGAAGCATTAGCCCATAGGAAAGCTTTGAGTAGTTTTTCAAGCTTTTGAATGGAGGCTTTAGAAGGAACCCAACAAGACGAGTAGTAAACATGGGTTGCAGCAAGAACTTTAGAGCAAATTTGGAATTTGCTAGCCAGAGATAAAGGCCTAGTAATCCAATATTCCAATTTTTTTGCCACTGTTGAATGACATAATGCCATAGTTCAGCCGGGGAGGCTTGAAAAGAAAAGGAATACCTAAAATTTGAAAATATCACCATGTTGTAGAATTTTCCAATCAAAGGTGGTAAGCCAATCCGGTGCAGGAGGAAATATTGTCGGTAGCATTGAGTTTTTCTCCATTGAATGGATGAGCCATAAGCTAGGCAGAAATTATCCAAACATTGCATAACATTGCAAATGTTGGTCTCATCCTCGATAAGCATAAGGAAGGAATCATCCACAAATTTCCCATTGAGAAGCTGAGAATTGTGCTCATCGGGTAGCGAGATTCCACGAAAAAGACCCCATGCTTTGGCATGAGCTAAGAGATAACCAAGACTTTGGCCACCAACACATACAAAGACTTCGGACCAAGAGGATACAACCTTGTCTAATAGACCGGAAAATCCCAAAGGGCTTTGAGCTGAGCTCATTGATAGAAATTTGAGTAAGAATGAAAAAGCATATGGATGGATTGAATAAAAATGGGTCCAAAGCCAAGGGCCTGAAGCATGGCGAGAATGAATGGCCATTCAATCTAATCATAAGCCTTCTCAAAGTCAATCTTGATAAACATGGCATCGATGAGATCTATGAGCCCATTCCATTCCTTCCCACACCGCAATGATGTTATCCAGGATGAAACACCCCTGTATGAAGCCCATTTTCTATGGCTGAATAATAATAGGCAGAAGATTGCGTAATCACAGAGCTAACACTTTGGCAATGATTTTGTAGGAGACATTTAACAGCATAATCGGCCGCCAACAAGTGATTTTATCAGGATCTCCTTGCTTAGGGATAAATTTAATGTTTCCCTTATTAATGCATGACCCTAGGGATTGGTTTTGAAATCCTTCAAGATAGACCTAAAAAGGTCTTTCCCAATAGAATCGAAAGAGATTTATAGAATTCACAAGGGAATCCATCGCAGCCCAATGCTTTATCATTAGCCATTTGCAGAGTGGCTTCCTGGAAGCATTCTTTCCCAGATCACCTTATGAGCCTCTGAAAGCTTGTGTGGTACAACACCCAAAAAGTGGTCAAGAGTGGTTGGGCAAGCTGTGGAGGGTGGTTGACCTCGAAAGACGATATTGTAATGGTGCACAAAGACTTGTAATATAAGTTACAGATCAGTAATTCAAGCTCCATTGTCCATGATAGCTCGGATCTATTGAGAAGGTTTTTTTTCTCAGAGAGAAAGAATGAATTCTTTCGAAACCCGATCTCTAATCTTGATCCAATGCATCCGAGCTCGAATCTAAGCACCTCTGGCATTATAATTATCCGTAATTCAGATTTGATGCTAAAGTGTTGCAACTTGTAGTTGCAGAGTGTCAGAGAATGGATTGCCTTAAAGCGCTGCCATCGCCCGACTGAGAGCTAAGGTGTTAGCAGTGTATGAGCGGCACTAAATT
This sequence comes from Taxus wallichiana var. yunnanensis, assembly GCA_018340775.1. Lineage (NCBI taxonomy): Eukaryota > Viridiplantae > Streptophyta > Pinopsida > Cupressales > Taxaceae > Taxus > Taxus wallichiana. The sequence continues at coordinate 493,080,065 of CM031241.1, read as the reverse complement.
TTTCCATTGTTGGCCATAGATTCTAAGAAATTTGGTAGTTCGAGTCAACACATCTTCCCACCATTGTATCCAATTGGTTTGCATAGGTGGATGAAACCACTGATAGTGATTGGGTCATGGAGTTAAATTCCAAACCCACTTGATATGATTGACAGTGGGGCCATGTTACATCAAGGTAGTATTAAGAAATAATTGACCTTTATGACAAAATGGGCGCACATCATGCCAATAGATATGAAATTGTATAAGAGAGTGGTCTAAAATTAAAAATCAAGCATGACCTCCACTAGCATAGAATAAATGCTATCAAACTCAAAGAAGCTTTGAGCTGACAACATGGCCCTATCAAGCTGTTTAAGGACGTGATCTGTCCCTCCACGAAGATTGGCCCACGTGTACTAGACTGCAAAGGTGGGAAAGTGAGATGCATTAGGATAAAAAAATGAATTTATTTCACAAATACCATGCTTCCCTTTCATCAGTGTCCACCTCATAGGAAAGTGGCCACATTTATCGTTAGGGGATTCAACCATATTAAAATCTCCACTTACTACCGGTAGGCATCGGGAATGGAATTGGCTATCCACCACCACATATCGTCCCTTTTGGCTGCATCATTCAAGGTGTAAATATTTATGAGCCCAAAAGGGTGGCCATCAATATTAAAGACGACCCATATGACACGGTTGGTGGGGTCGATTCCATGGTCAATTAATAAGGGCCACCATTTAGGAGCAAAAAGTGAAATTAATCCCCATGCCATGCTTCATGATTGCTACTGAAAAAAGCCAAAGTATCGTCGGATGGATTTGTATACCATATGTATCTAAAACTGTAATTTTTACTTCCTGTAAAAACAAAATGTCTAGATTTGCACATCGCTTTTCAGTTTCACGCACCAAATATTTACTGACAGAGTTTGTAAGACCCCTAACATTCCAAGATAAACAATTCATAGAAATGTTGGTGAAGAGACATATTCCAATCCTTTAAGCCATCAAAGGCATCATATTGATTACAGAAGAAACAAGCAACATTGTGCAAAAAAATCCCACATATCAACTTTTTTGGGTTCAATGTATGTATTCCAATTCGGTGGAATCCACGCTGCGTGTTGGGCTATGGTCTCGAGAGATGCGAGAAGGACTTCGGGGTCATTTGGAAGGCCCTTGTGAGTTACTTAGCTGAGACTTAGCGGTGGGCCCAATGTGGGATGGGGATGTAAGAAACAAAATTTTTCTGGTCCATGAGAACCGACACTACGCGAGGGTCATGCTTTGGAATACTTTGGCAACATGGTAGCTGAGATAACAACAATAGTTGGTTCTTTAGCAGTAGTTGTAGGTTCCTTAGCTAGGATATTGAGAGATTGTTCCTTAACAACTGGTTCCCGATGGCCATGGGAGCTAGAGGCTTTGGATTGCTAGGCTTTGTTCTTTTTTTCTTTGGCCCCCAACAACTTTCAATCCTTCCTCTTGTTGGGGTTTGACTAGCTCATGAGTTGTTTTGGCCATAGGGCAGTTATGGGGTACATAAAATAGACAATCCTTGATCTTGTGATCAGATGCTTGACAATGGAAGTAAGTGTTGGGTAGATTGATATACATGACTCACTGGGAATAGCGTTTATCACCCATTTGAATATCCAAAAATTCTTTGAGATCCTGCGAGAGATCAATCTCAACACATACTCGCTTCTGAGGACGAGCATGGTAAAACTTATTGGCTTCTAGGCAGACTACCCGCCCAAGCGAAGCGGTAATTTGCGGTAGAAAATGCACGCATGGCAGAGGAAGACCAGGAAATTCAATCCATACAAGCACTTTAAGGGTGGTATATTTAGATATCATAAAGTCCTTGTGCTGGGTGTTAAGACAAGCAACAGTTACTGAGACATACAAAGTGGCTTACTTAGCTAGAATATTGGATGCATTAGCGAGGTCGAGAAATGAAAAGAAAGAAACCCTTGGTCATGTTTTGAATGCTATCCAGGTGGACCCCATGAAGGTCCAGACTTTGTTAGCCTAGGATTTGAGCATGCTTTCAGAGGGGATTCGACCCAAAAATACACAATGAGGAAAAACTATTCTAACCATTAACAAGCAACATTAAATTCAGGAATGGGCAGAACTACATCAGGAGGAGAAATATTACCTTGTGAAAAACCTTCGGGACGAACTTCCCGGTCGCTTTGCTTAGCGATGCCATTGCTTGCTCCACTATCTCCTGCCATGGTTGAAACAACCGGGTTTGAAGATGGCGAGGTCATTATATAGGGGATGCCCAGAGGGTAAGAAACCCTAGGAGAGACTATAGCAATAAATTCCCATAGAGCCGAAAAGGCCGCAGTATGATGGTTAGGAAGGGGAAACCCTAGAAGAGCCGACTCTAGTTTTGTTGCGAGTTGTAGAGACTTAAAATAATCCTCTCTCATCCACCACATTTAGCATTTTTCATTTTCTGTTTGATTCAAATTCTGCTACATCCAATTTATCAATTTCTAATTTTATCTTATCTTATCAAAAATGAGGGTCAAAATCCATCTTAGGAAGTTATCACTTCTCAGGATTGACTTTGTCGAGTAACCCTCCCATCTATCTACTAATCCATCCTCTGTTGAGTTTCTCTTAATTTGTAGGTCATTCACACTTATTGTGGAGAAGGATCTTTCATTTTACACCCGTTCACATCTTCATCCCATCTCAGGTACCTTAAACCCTCACATATTTGGAGTTACTTATTTTCTTTAGTATTAGTTCACTAATCGGACAAGAATGAGGAATTTGGTCAACATTATTATTATTACATTATGCCTCTAGTATGTCGTAATATGTATGATTCCCAAGCAAGAAAATTAGACATTGACAACACTTGTTTATTTTTCATTTGACATTGTTTTATATTTCCATGCTTTCATCCTCTACTTTTATGGAATTATCCCTTTACTTTTTGACATCATACAATGATGTTTACTCAACCAAATGTTTCTTGGATTATCTTTAGATCTTTCTGGACATTAGCACCTAGTAAGGGAAAATAACGACCAGATGATATTGTCCCCATGTGGGAATTTCTATCCCTTTGCTTGGTTCTTATATGTAAAAATGACTTATCACTTATTTATCTTTTCTAAGTTTGTATTTATCACTTTGGGTCGGCTTCTAGTGTTGTTAATGTCGAAATTCAAACAAAGGAATCATATATATACACAACCTACTAACTATTCTAAGGGGCAACTGGGTTACTATTTTCTATCTACTACTTGGGAAAAAGAGAAACTTAAGGACTGCATTTGGGTTGCATCATTCACTACATAGGAAGGGAAAATTCTGAATTCCATGACACACATTATCTTGGGAAAAGTAGTTGTAGCCCATTATCTTGGTGCAACTTACACAAGGGAAACCTAGTTTTAAGGGACACAATTTCTATCACACACACACACCAAAACTATATTGAGTTTGAAATGTAGTGTAGTGTTTGGTGAAAATCACATTAGGGTGACCATCGAGGTCATTCTGACTCAAGCATATGCATCATTTTTTCATCTAATACGTGCTTGAGTCTTATGTGGTAGCTAGGTTTTTTTGTAGGTACATGTGTGAAGGTGAATTCTATGATGAAGTGGATGCAACACATAGTGAAGTAAAGGTGACATCATCAAACACCGGAAGAACTAGATCTACAACCCTTTCTAGGACACTAACACCCAATTTGAACATTATCACCCATGCAATCACGTCCTCTCCAAGTCGATATTTTCCAAACATAACTTTTGGATCACTATTCTCTAGATGAAGCATAGATAATACATATTTATCTTATTCCACCATATTTACACCCAAATCTAATCCAGACAACCAGATATCAACTAAGTCACTTGTATTTTCTAGTTAGTTGTACTTGCTCATCATTATAATTTGGTAAATTTCATGTTTCTAATATATCTAATTTATTCTAGTCCTCTAATAAAGATATAATTTTTGTTAAATCACTCCATTTTCTCCTCTCTATATATCTATACATCTCTTCCCTCCCCATATCCCTCTCCCCTCTCCCTTCCTCTTTCTATCCATATATCTTTCCTTATATATTTATCTCCCTCCATACCCTATTTCCTCTCTCTCTCTCAATATCTCCCTCACTCTAACTCTCGGTCTTCTCCTCTCTCCCTCTCCCTCTCTATTCACCCGCCTCGATTTCCCCTCTCCCTCTCCCTTTCCCTCTCTTTAAATAAACATCTCCCTCTATATATATCTCCCTCTCTCTTTGATATTACTCCTCTCTCTCATTCTCTCTCTCCCTCTCCTTCCATCTCTATCTCTCTCAATTTCAAAATGTGTCTTGAGTGACCTAGAAAAAGAGAGGAGAAAAATTCCTTAGCCCCTATAGTGAGAAGTTGACACTTGCATTGTGATTGTTAAACATGAACCCTAAATTTTTTTTTGGTGTTATTAAAAACCTTCATGTATGTGTCAAAAGGACAATGTTTATCAATTACTTTCATCTAGGGCCAAAATAGGGCATTGAATTTGAAACAACACTAATTCATTATGGAGAAGGGACTATTATCAGATTTTGTACTTGTAATTTCCCTTATTGATATGTATGCAAAATGTGGAAGCATAAACAAGGTAGGAAAACTATTGGATAAAATACCTATAATAAATGTTATCTCATGGATCGAATGATTGCAACATATGCATAAAATGGGACAATAAATACAAATTGTAATTTTCATACATAGAGAAGAGAGGAATTTGATTTTTGACGTTCTAAAACCTATGTTTACCTAACATGTTTGTTTAATTTGAACACTTCCAAGTGTGAAAATCTTGCACACTTTTATAAATATTGATTCAAAACCATGGTTATAGTATAAATTTAGGAGGGTTTTACACAAATTGTTTTAGGTTTTATACAAATTGTTATAGAGTTGTACACAACCATGAATTTTGAATTCATGTCATCACCTATTAAAAATATATCATAGTGAATGGTGTATATGTGTTGAAAAATTAGGATTTTAAAGCAATTCACCCCAAAGATTCAAAATTAGCCTAGGTTGTTTAATCTAGAATTCAATTTCTATAATTACAACAAAAAAATGATTTAAATGCAACATAAAATTACCTTTGTCCTTGTGCTTCTATGTAGAGGTGTCACATATTATTCTTCTCCCTCTTTTGTTATTGGGTCCATAAAGTAGATTGGGGGGTTTTCTTTCCATCCTTTTTTATGTGATTGTGTCATATTTCTTTTTACTCTGAAATTCTTAAAAAATCCTCTCAATTTCTTCTCTTCTCACTGTTGTTTCACCTCCACTCATTATCGTTTGGCCTCTAATAACTCTCCAAGGTAATGTGCAATGAAATGAGTTTGTATTTTTAACCATTTGAGTTTTTTTAGGTTGTGATATGACATAAATGTGATGCAATATTATGCCACTTTTTTATTACCCATATGTATTATTTTTTCGAAAATGAAAAATCTAATAATAAACTTATATATGTATGTATGTGTGTAATTATATATATATGTATGTATGTATACTTACATAATTACATTATAATATATACCATTATGTTTGATTGTATGTAGTGATTGAGACCTCGATTATAAGGGCACAACTTTAACAAGTTTACCTTGCTTATAATTTTCTAAAAGAGGGTTGCACCGACACAAAGATAAACCTAGTGTCTTAAGGTTATAGGATTTAATCCAAGAAGGAAATTTACACAAATGAAGTTATTTTAAAAATTCAATGGTATGATTAAAAATATGCAAGTTATAGGTGGATGGCCTAAACAAGACAAGTAAGCCTAAGACAAGCCTTACGAGTGTTACAAAGCTTCCTCCTTACTTTTTTATTTTGAAACCATATATTATTTTGTAATGATTTTTTTGATATCAAAAATGTGTAAAGGAAGTTATTATGATGGTTGAACATGGGGAAATTGTTGTTGTAAACCTAGGTTTAAGATGTCATAAAAACAAACACAAATAAAATAAAAAATAATGTAAAACATAAGAAATATATATCAAATGTAAAATATAGTTATGAAATTGTTATCTAACCTCAATAAATCATTCAAATTGATGTTTGAACAACCAAACCTTACTTTCAAGTCCATCAATAAAATATAGCAATCAACAATAATGTTTTGGACTCTTTGGATGTAAACAGGGAGTTTGAGAAAATTTCAAAATCATCCTCTTTTGTTCTTAAACCCGAACCCATTATTCATCATCATCATCCTCATAATCATGAGGATCAAATAAATGGTGAACCATGTTTTGAATCCCAATGCCCTCTTCCATTGAAAGGTCTTCATCAAAATTCTTAGGAAAAGGTGTTTGTTTCACCCAGCACCCCATCATTTCCTTTGAGTAAATTCTTTTCAAATGATTTTTATGATCCCTTGTGATGTTGTTAGGATGAATTTCATCATTGGGATGACACAATGGGAATATGTACTTTATCTTTTTCTTTGGACAAACTCATTCAACATCGAGTCACTATTTGAATTTTTAGTCTCAAATGTTTGCATATTAAGTTAATATTAGTGAAATATCCATATAGACTACATCAATATTATGATGGTTTGATTTAAATGTAACATATTAAAAATTAAATTTAGTTTAAAGAAAGAATTGTTTGGTTCCATAATCACTATATCAATATACCTCCTCTCGTTTGCTTCTTCTATTTCGATTGTGCTATCTCGACCAAGAGATTGTGACGACTCTCATTATACATAAAATTAAAATAACTAGAAATGAAACTAAATTAAATTAACACAAAATAAAAAAATTGTATGCAACATTACGATTACTTACCAAATCATACACAACATCTATAATCTCGATGTATAAGCTAGGGAAGTAGATTTCAACACATATGAAGAATTTAATCGTATCGAAGTAGACCTTTATATTGAAGATGATGTATACCTACTTTGGATGATGACACAACACCTGTAAAATAGTAAACTGTTTATTTACACAATTGTAGGTTTATACAAAAATGCAAAGTTTGATAGTAATATTAATATGAGTTTTCTACAATAATTGTGTAGTTAAATATGTCTTAATTTTTGTATTGTGTGATTTTACAATAACAAAAAAAGGGATGTTCCATAATTTAATATTAAATGCAAATGTGAAAATAAGAGAAAATTGTAAAAATAGTTGCCAAGAATGGTGGGAGAACACCAAACCCTATCTTCATGATTTGCAAGTATTGTTTGGTTACAATGGGTTATGCATGCAAGTCTAACTGCCTAACATTTCCTATTATCTACATATTTTTCCAAAAGAACGCCAATTTCATACATCATGAACCCAAAGAAGTCATTTTGTAACACCCAAACTACGCTTCATCAAACTAAGGGGTTTTTTATAGCAAATCATTAATTACACTTAATGCCTTCATTGATTTTAACACGCAACAATTAAAATCCAACATACTACAATGTATAGAATCCCTTAAGTTCTTACAATGTTGAAATGAATATTTTCTTTCTTAACCACTACTAATTTATCCATAGCATTACTTAATATTCAGAGTTCATCGAGAAAACCTATGATAACCATGTACAATTGCAACAATCACTTATATCTCCCCGATCCCCCTCAAACACTTTGTACTGCCAAGATACTTTATATACCATTTGTTAAGCCTTATTACATGCTAAGAGAACCGGTGAGTCTTCTTAGTGTTAACCAAAACTCATTCTTTGTAACATCCATCCGGATATGGACATCCTTAACAAGAAGACTTGGTGAAAAGACAATGCAATTAGTCCTTTGCGATGTGCCCACAAATTTTGGTGTTGCACTAGTAAGCTTTCGGTTTCATGACTACACATAAGCCACTCAAAACATGTCCATTAATCACCACACAACCATCTCAACATAGTTATCTAGATTATTTTCCATTTACTTATTAAGTTTATAGTTAATCATTTTCAATATTCATGTTCAAAAAGTAATAAGATCAAATTTGAAACTGCAGATATCTGGGCTTAGCACTCGGTCATATGGTTCATGTCCACCCTTGGGACCCCTATAGGAAAAGGTACATTCACGTAATGATTTAAGTAATTGCGTGTCTTTTTCCTTCCTATAGCCACCTTGAGTTGAGTACGGGCATGACTCATGTGACACGAAGGTCATGTCATGATGTCGATTTCATTCACTATTTGTTATACCTTCATTTCATTAATAGGTTAACAAAGTTTCATTATATTATATTATAATAAAGTTATAAAATGATCTCATGATTCAATGAATAATGTATATATACCTTCTTTCGCATGATCATCAAACTATATCGATCTATGAACATTGCTTTAGGTTTTAGACAAGTGCTAGGCTTAATCCATTTCATAACATTAATTTAAACATTATTAATCTTAATTAATAATCACTTATATATTATAGTTTTACCTAGGACAAATATGTACATTTGTACTATTTCATGAGTTCACAATGTACCTTCACATTTCGTTCCATATCGTTGTAACTACTTTCACGTTGTGGTACAACGAAATAATGTATGATCTTATGATGATACATCTTAATCTTAGAAGTGTAAGAGTTATTATTAAAAGGAAACAATATGTTTTTCCTTATTATTTCATGCTTATAAACTAACCTTGATCATCTTGTACATCTTATATATACTTAATTTTTTTAAAGTACACTTTACATATTTTCTTACTTGCACTTTTGTTTTCTTCATTATTTACTAGTTCATAACGACATCTAAAAACAAAAGTATTATCCCATTAAATATCAATTCTTAATAAATGCTTTGTTGTTAAAACATCGATACGTAAATGACCGTAAACATAAAAATCTGAACCATAACCATTAATTTTCATGACTTATAACCTCCATACAAATTTACAAATTGTTATCAAAGGTAATCATTTAATACAACATGCATTTTGCCTTGAACAATTATAAGTAGAACTTCATTTATTACATTAATATGAAATATTACAATAACAATCAAGGTATGACGTAATCCAGTTTTTTATCCATTTTGTAATATTTTACAAACCTACAAGCTGAAAGTAAAATACAATAATTGTATAGCTAGTTCAACATGACTGCCATGGAATGCACTACTCTATGTCCCGTTGTTTCATTACGAAATAAAAAACATGTACTTGCTTTATTTAATGGTAATAGATCGAGTATCATAATTAATAAAATAGATAACTATACAAAATGATACAAGTATAATAAAACAAGTTCCTTTCCTCCATAACGTGTATACCTTTCTATCATATTATAATTCAACATACTACTATGCCTTAAGCACATAACACATCCAGCTGAAACTTATTTCTTATATTTAACATCTAGATAATGCTAATGTATCTAATCTACAATAGTCTTTTAGCAAGCATGTCCATTACAATCTACAATTTATGGTCAATTTAATTACATCACGGTTATGGAAATACGTTTGTTATATTTCTACTACATTATCACTCCTTTTATGATTTGGTTCTTGGTTTGATTTTTCTATCCCATAGGCCATTCTTGGCCTTCTGTGGATATTAATATCTAAAATACTACTTTATCAAGTACACAGAAAGGAACTAACACACAAGAATCATTACTCCACTTCCCGATTTGGAAAATTATTTAATTTGAATTATCTATATTATGCAACCACATAATTTTATCTCAAGGAAGGGTAATTAACCAACTATCCTATTACAAAAATAGTAGGCACCAAATGCAATAACAATGTATTCAACATATATACCAAACAAATAATCAACATGACCCCATCACTTGTATTACTTCCTACTAGAAAAAGGGGTAACACATGATTTCATTAAAAAATTATATATATCCTCGTAAGCCTCAAATCAATCTTTAGACTAAGTTCATGCTTTGAAACATGACCATATATCCTCATCAGTAAGACTCAATTCTCAAATCAATCTTTATTACGACTCCTCCATCAAGTTCATCTCTTTGAAACATGGACTGTGTAACAATCCCACACAAATCAAAGACTTACGATTTGACTAATCTTATGAAACAAAACGAGACAATTTAACATGACCTAAGGTCTTTCACTTTCGATTTAACAAACCATCTCTTTCTCTCATACAATCGTCATCTCCTTGAATGCTAAAAAAACTGAATTCACACATCTACAACCTCTCCCCTATCATATGCAAAAATGTTAGGAAAAACCATAAACCTATGGGTGAAATACATATGAGGGATCTCCCAATAGAGGTATCATGTACGTTTTTGAAAAAATTGTGAAGAGTGTATAAATTTAATGTACATTCTTCAACATGGAACAATCCTAGCTCACATTACACACAAAAGATTATAATAATTAATTTTATATGACTAAACCCAGACTCGTTTATCAACTTTTTTGAATAAACTTTACAGTTACAGGCTCGACGAGCTTCACTCTCTCTTTTTGAATTAAAAAACAAGGTATTTATCTCTGCTAGTAACAAATCTTGTAATTAGTGTAGAAAATAAAAGAAACACAAAATCGATTTTAATCAAACAAACCATCAAACACAGTCCTCGGTCCTGACTTAAAACTCCAAAAATGGTTAAAATCACATATATTCAAGTACCCAGTTTTGGGACTAAACCCCAGATCTAAAGATCTACCATCCTCTTATTAAACTTTAAAGAAACCTCAACAGTCATATAACAATTACCCTGAAAATATTCTATTATTTCAAGAAAAATCTAAATAATAGTATATCTTATTAGAACCTTCTGAAATCTTTTCACCAATTCCCTAGCAAAATCCTTAATCGGTGAAGAAAACAGGTACCTCTTTCTCTCAAAGCAAGTCGATTCAGTAACTAAAACCCCAAACTACCCTTTATTTGTATATCATCACAAATCCTATTTTTAAAAAAACTCGACCCATTCACCAGATGAACCTGTTAATCTTTTGCATGTGTTGTGTTTTCAAAACAAAATTTCTACTCACACATAGCTTAGAATCCCTCATGCAAGCTTCGATGAGCTTGCACACACAAAACCAAAACATCATAATGAACCCAAATTGCATGCCCTTAGCTTCCTCAAGAAGCTTCATTATTCTCGAGAGTATTAGTTGTGCATTAAGTTCCCGCAGTACCATGTTGTGGCTAAACTTAATTTTTCCATTCCCTCCCAAAATGGCGGTGATTTCTTGAGTAGCCATAAATTTTAAACAAACCAAATTTAAACCTTAATTTTTGCATGGGTTGTTAACCGACCAACTATATAATTAAACAATCAAATCTTCCTTTATATGCATGGTATGGTCAATTTGACTACTCAAGTTAACATTCAAAAATATGCCTTAATACCATCTAATTATTAAACATTAATATGCCCAATCCACATAGATATTTTCCTTTCCTAAAAAATCCAAGCCAATTTTTTTTCCTACGACCCCTTAGTTACCAATGATGGAGTAGGACATATTTGTATAAATAATTTAAATGATCACAAAAATGGTCTTAGGCTAACTGGATCGTTAAAATCAATAATAACTCAACAGAGCACGATCGGTCGAAGGCAAGATTCATACCAAACAAATTTCAATCCATCACATATTGCGATCAATAAGTCAATCATCAATAGAACATTGTATGAGCTAAGATCAAGCTTATAAAGCAAACACGTAAGTAATCAAGATCAATAAACCAAGTTAATATTTTCTTACAATACATGAAATTGCATTATACTTACTGATAACAATATCATTAAACCAACTTTAAATTTTTACCTTAACGGTCCCGAGTCTTACTTTTTTACTTTGAGGACCATTATTATGATTTACGGTCTTTGATCATCATGATAACAAAAGAAGGTTAGCATTATATAGTCATATCTTTATCTCAATACTGATATAATACTATCAAAGCCATGTACAAATTACTAATCATCAACAACCCATTAACTTCAGTAATAAGATATGCAAATCTCATAAACAAGTACAACAACTAAGGAATATACCAATGCATCAAATCATCACATTCAATAAAGTAAGTAACTCATAACACACAACATAACAAGATGACTGCAATATCATTTACAGGTACAACCTTCCCCACTATATCTCCCTTTATCATACTAAGCATGGTAAGTAAATTCAAACATCAAAGCAAAACAAGAATAAGTTATAAATGTTAAGTACTTTATGAACATTTGATGAAATTTTTTATTACGCGGTTGGGCATGTAACTACGCGTAAGTGTGTATATCATTTTTCAGGATATACATATGCACATATAGTTGCATACTTAGCTATGCAACAATGCTTATCACCCTACCCTTCTAAACCACTCTTCATTTTACACTTATCCTTTCGATGAAATAGAATGAAATTGTAATATGTGACACATTTTGTATAAAAAGAATCAAATAACCTCAAAATTTTAGGCATACTTTGTAGAAAAAGATCTTAAAAGAACAATTTTACTCAAAGTAACAAAGACACGAGGCCTTCACAATGTCTAAGCTATTTTGTTGGATATTTATCAAGACTATGCCATTAAAATTGCATGCAAGACATATGTAAAATATTGGTAAAAGTAAAATATTGTCTTACATAAAAATAATATTTCTATTCATTCAAAATTTTAATCTTTGGAAAAAATATCTTCTTTAAGAAATCATGTCAAAACAATAAATTCCTCACCTTATTGTCCAAAAATTAACCCTCCACTTTTCAATATGAATTTCAACAATATATTTTCTCCAAAAAATGTAAAGTGTGATAGCAAGAGCAAAAAATGGTTTTCCACAAACCTTATTTCTTATTATGTGCTTAAAGATGCTTTAATTTTGTATTAGGGAATTTCATGATAGTGAAAAAAGGGGTGTGACATAATTTAATTTTATATGTACTTCATCAGCCTTGTGAATCTCTGCATGAGATGGTAATGAATCGATAAATACTTTCAATATAGCATTAGGTTGACAATGGCGGGCGTCTTTAGGTCTTGCATAGAAAATGGTGTTATTGTCAATTCATCTCTTGGGTCATACCATGTAATGTGAAGCATTTATTTGTAAAATGTCTAAAGCGTCGATGAATCACAAGACACATTAATGTCAAAACTCATACCTTGTAGTTTAGTAATATCCACGATAATGGATAGAGGCAAGTGAATCAAATTACACTCAAGGAATTTTTTAGTATCATGTGAGGAGGTTATGCAGTAAATAGGCCCATTACTTTTTTTATAAGTGTTTGTAAGGACTATTATGGGTGTTTTTGTGCGATAATGACCATATCAAATTTAGTGAGGGATTTGATTGGAATTTTTTTCTCGCTAGATATAGGTGGTCTTTCATATGTTAACATGTTAGCACAATGAGCATAGTCTCATAGATCTTGATCATTTGTCATAGGTCTTCAAAGGATGTGAAGTTAGTGAACATGGTTTTTTCCTTTAGTTTTGGGTTAATGCTAGCAATGATTACTTTAGTTAACTCACCCTTATCAATGTGTTTAGGCTCTAGGGAAAGCATAGTCTTGTAGCGTACAGACATAATTTGCAACCATTTCATTAGATTTTTCTTGGCTTGTGTAATTTTGTCAAATGAGTGAAGTTCACAGATGTTGATTGAGAAATGAGAAAGGAATTTGTTGGCTAATGTGTGGAATGTCTACATTGAACCTAAAAGAAGTGTATAAAATCAATCTAGTATACTACTTAAGACTATGTCAAAAAGTTTGGGTAGCGGGATATTATAATCTACTTATTCCATACAAGAGGCCATGAGGTAAAAAAGGTGTTGTTGTGGATCAAACTTGTCATCATAGAATGAAAACTTAGGTGGGGAAAATCCAAGTGGTAATAGATAACAAAGGACCTTAGGGGCTAATGGATTATTAAGTATCCCAATAGATCTTGTAGTGACTCGTGATTTTTCTTGTATAAGAAGAGCTATTTGTGCTTGCATGTCTTGGAGTTGTTGGATATATGCATTAGGAATAGGATTTTGGACCATATGTGTAGTGCTCGGTCTAACATTTCCTAGTGATTGAAGCCACATATTGTTTAGGAACAAACATAGTAATGTGTGGGATAATGTGTGATGCCCCCATAGTTAGAACACTAAGTATAGGTAAATCATGTGTAAATGTGTAGGTAGTAGCCCTTAAAGTGGGAGGTGAGCCTATAGAATGTGGATTTTTATCACTTGAGGGTTCAACTTGAGTTTCCCCTATTTTAGTCTTTTATGTGAATTGTCATTTGTGGGCGAGATATAATAATACCATTAGAATGCTATCAATGTTATTTGGTTTATCCTTGAGGACACAAGTTAATTTAGCAATTGGGATTCGTAGATTATTTCTATCGATAATAGGTCCTAGTTCATCACTAGTGTCATATTCATTACCCTCATGATCATATATGGTCACAATACATCTCCTCAGTATCATTTAGCATATGTGTAGGGTTTTCATGAACATAAATGGTGTCACCTTCATTTGTATTGGGATTAACCTTTATACTAGAAAACTTGTGGGTATTGGTGATATGGGCCATTTTATTAAAATGGTGAGGTACTAAGGGTATTTTGATATAGTCTATGTGAGCACTACTTAACTAAACACTTCAAGAGTTGGGCTAATAAATATAGCTTGCTTAGATGACATAAGAAGATAACATCATGCACAAAAGTATGTATCGATTAGTGTAGATTTTTTTAGAAAAACTCTAAAAGAAGAAATATCAAGCCTAAAACCAACAAGAATGGGTTAAGATCTAAAACCCAAGGCAAATAAGTGAAAGCATAGGTTGCATGTATGAATAATTAAGTGGGTTCACCAAATGTAATATCAAAACTAGGTTAATTTAATAAAAATATTAAACTAAATGTGTCTAATAATATAGAACAATAAATACAAGTGCACTTGTCTTAAATCATGTTATGAGATTATATACGATTAACGTAAATTTTGAAATTAGAATATAGAAATCATAGGGTAAGGGATTAGAAATATGTTTTCATTATGTAAGTTGTAGAGATGTAACAATAATCGAAACTATATGAATCATCCATGTAAGGGTCAGTAAATATGTCTATAAATTTTGGGGCTTTGAAAATGAGATTTGGTTAGGTTTTTTCATTGCGAGATAAGTTTTCCAGTGATTGTTTCCTAGGGCAACTAATTCTATCCTTTGTTATTGTGATCTATAACTAAATTTTGGCATATGGGGAACCCTTATCACTAGATCTAAGATATGTGTTTGTTGCAATTTTGTACCTACAAATTGTTTCTCCTTGTGTTGAAAGCATCACTTATCACTTTGTGATAAAAAGGGGTTAGTCCATAACTTATCCAAATTGACCTCAACACATCCCTATGACAATGAGACCATTGTTTTTGCATAACACCGCCTCGAAATAGTGTAAAACTCATGTAGTCCTCCCTCCTAGTGGATGTATGAGAATGTGAAAAAACAATGTAAGTTGACAATAATGAATTTGTCTTTTTTATCCGTGTGTGTATACACAACAAAATATAGAAAAATACTTTGTTATTTGATTCAAGAACTATCAAGATACAATTATATAGGAAAGACATTCCTATAATTACGGAGATTATATCTCCTCATATAACTCAACCAAACAATATTCCCAACCACTAACTATTCGTAATATATATTGTTATAACAATATATATACGAATTAACCATCTAACAAACAATATTACTAACTTATTGTATTAATCATACAGTAATTACAAATAATGTAAATAATAATTTACCATATGGTAAATCATAACTAACATGTGAACACTAGATTTCTAACATTCCCCCTTAGTGTGAATATGGGAGAAAAACATTCACACTTCTTTTACATCTTGGCGTCGCTATGCTGTGCGTTCCCAATCTTATGATCCAGCAGGATGGTTTTTCTTTACAAAAGACACCAACAACCTCAACAAGGATGGTTTTCCAGGATCTGTTGAAGGACAACCAACAACCTACGAGGTTGGTTTTACAAGACAAACAATAACCCCAAAACATAAAGATGGTTTTATAGGAAAACCAACAACCCAAACCTACAAATGGTTTCTGGGACAGACAAAAACCAACAAGATAAAATATCATGATGTTGCTTTTTTGAATTTTAATGTGCTTTCATCTTTTCCACTATGTTGAGACTAGGAAATCAAACCCACAATTTACAATGACGTGCTCGAGTAAAAGATTCATCAACAAACGCCTAAGGGAGAATTTCCAAATAAAATGGTTTCCCCTTGCAGTTGCATTATATTTTCAGCATAGGCACAAAGATAATATCGCTGTGATACTAAATAATGAATTTGGTTCAGAATGCACGGCAGAATATAGAAAAATATTTCGTTATTTGATTTAGTAACCAATACAATTATATAGGAAAGACATTTCTATAATTAC
Organism: Taxus wallichiana var. yunnanensis; assembly: GCA_018340775.1. Lineage (NCBI taxonomy): Eukaryota > Viridiplantae > Streptophyta > Pinopsida > Cupressales > Taxaceae > Taxus > Taxus wallichiana. Next base: position 493,063,620 of record CM031241.1, on the reverse strand, counting down.
AGAGGTTATATCTCCTCATATAAAATCAAACAAACAATATTCCCAACCATTAACTATTCGTAAAATATATTGTTATAACATTATATATACGACTTAACCATCTAACAAACAATATTACTAACTTACTGTATTAATAATACAATAATTACAAATAATGTAAATAATAATTTACCATACGGTAAATCATAACTAACACGTGAACACTAGATTCATAACAACATGACCATAATAAGGCCTTCAAAACTTAGAATGAACTTTGGCTTCAACCTTGGCACATGAGAGTGATCTACGGCAGCACATGATAATATATTAAGACTTATAGCTTGTTGTAGTGTGGTCTAAGGAATTGATACTTCAATGATGTGGTCCAAAATTCCTTCCCACAGTGTAGCTGCTTTATATGAGATCCATAGATGCCCCTAATATATTAGGGTGTGATGTAAGTAAAACACAAAACCAGATCAGATTAGATCTCTTAGGGGTTTTACCCTTCTTTAGTAAGATTGTCTTCTCTAATCTTTGTAGCCTTTTATGAATACAAAGCTTGTAGACTAGGTCAATTGAGAAAGATTTTTAAAATTGTGAAAGTATATTAGGATACCCATTATGCCAATCATGCTCTGTTGCAATTTCTAGGTTTTAACACTCGAGCGAACCCCTCTAAATTGCTACTCTGTTTTTGGTAATTAATCCTCTCCTTCACACCTATAGGCTTGTCCTCTAAATTGTCATGAACTCGGGAAAGTTATAAGAAACTTAGAACTCCAAAACCTTGAAAATATGTTTCTATGGCATGTCTAGATGACTTCTACAAAGTTTGAGGATTTGAAAACAAGTATAAAGTCTTCAAACATCATTTTACTCCAAACCCTAAGTAGGGTTTTTGTACTTTCCGAGAGGATACAAAAATATATAAAATGAAAAATTACTATCTTTGAGACCTAAAACTTACCCAAAATGTTTGTCTTAACCTCCTCCACATTCCTAGGCAATCGTTCAAAGAAAACTTCAAAAATTCAAACACCTTGCTATTTCCTACCAAGATGGGCGAAAGAAATGTATTTTTGATATCCTCAAGAACAACACTTTGAAGAAACAAAGCATACACACATTTAACCATGTTGTTGGAAAAATAATTTGTCATATGGGAAAATTAGGAAATCTCACCAACGCTCTGGGACTAAGGCCCTTTGCTTTAATTGGGCAGCTCCATTTATTGAAAACATGGAAATTATGTACAATATTCTAACAACTAGGGTGGTCTTTCGATTGGGGATCACATAGGGGTACTTCCCTACACTGTGGAAAAATTCTTGTAGATACTACAAGGGAGGAAATAACTTGAGAGAGAGGCATGAAGAGAATAGTGAGGGGTTTTGCACAATAAATAATACAATAGAGTTTATTTCTTAAAACCATAATATATCCATGAATTCAATGAGAATACATCATTAACATAAAACAATAAACATGATGCAAATAACACAAATTCTAAGTGCATACATTCAACAAGTACATGCTCATGGAGTGTAGTTGAGATGGAGAGGAAACATAGACAAAGGAGTTAGAGGAATTTGATAACTTGTTCCTAGAAATAATATGGGAGCTAGTGAACAAGAATAACCATAATTTGAAATGAGGAGGCTCTCCCAATTTATAGCTTTACAATGCAACTCTTCATCTACCCCCACATAAATCTTCATGTCCCATCACTTGTGAATTTTCAATTACCCTTAGAAGATACAAATTAAGTACCTCTCTTATAATTTGATTGAGTACTTTTACACATTACAAATATTTTATTTTCACTTAAGTAAATAGGAAAAATGTCATGATTACATACAATGAAGAATTAGAAAGGGGAGAGAAGAGGAGAAAGAATGAAGAGAGGAGAGAAAAGATGCTCAAGCATGGATGAAGGTGCCTCCGCCCTTGATGAATAAGATGGAAACTTGATGTATGATGAACCTCCACTATGATGCATTGGTGAAGAGCTATGATGTGTATCCTTTGAAAAAATTTCCCTTTTGAGACCTCCTAGAATGAAGCTCCTTTGTAGCCCATTTGTACTCATTGAAAAGAGAGTTGATGAACATTTTACCACTTAAGATAATGAATAATGCCTTCCCTCTCTTGAACAAGCCTTCCAACCTTTGAAACACTTTCATGCCTCGAAACTATAAAGTTCTTGATGCAACTTGAGACCATTGCATGCACAATTTAACATGGTGATCCCGACCCTTGGGAAATAGAGCAACCAATGAGATGAGGTGAAGAACAATCCAATCATGAGCTGAATGAAGGTGGGAGATTGGATGGAAGATGCTTCTATCCTTTGATCAACCCATCCGATGAAGTGAGAAGCACACCAAGACCAAAATGCACCATCATGACCAAAATTGGGGACTAAGAAGGCTCCTCTTTTTGCTTGAGACACAATGCCATTGTCATCCCTTTGCAAGCATGAGTTTGTCCTTCATGAAGGTTGGAATTAGTGAGGAATGTAGAGGATGAAAACCATGACCATTTTGAGCCTTTTCCAGACACTTACTATTTTTAGTAAGTTCTTCTTGGGTGACTAGTTTTGGCAATTTTGTCGAATTGTCACTTTTGAGCACTTTTCCTCTTGGGAATGAACTGAGTGACTTGAATCCATTCATACTTTGGACTTACTATTCTTAGTAATTTTCTTGAATAGGGACTTACTAAAAATATACATTGGCCATAGAGTGTTGGATTGGAGTGAAAATGGTTTCCAAAAATTCTACTTCACATCGGGATGCTTTGCTCTAATTTTCAAGGGTTTCTCTTTCTGAATCTTCGTAAAAATGAAAATTAAACTTACTCATTGGAAAGCTAATTTTTGTAGATCACCATCTCCGATTTTGAGGCAATTTGGATCGTTGCAACTTCGTAGATCTAAGGAGACATTTTCCATGGCTGAAAACTTCAGAAGACTGTAAAAATGTATGAGGGAATTAATGAGGGCATGTAAACACTCATTCCAAATGCATTCTCATAGGGAAGCTACAATCCAATTTTCAGGGCCATCAAAGGTGGGGTTTGTAAGCAATGAGCAAAAATGTGTTTTGGCCATGGTGGATGTATGGAAAAAATTGGGCAACATAACAACAACAATGGATGGAGGGAAAACATGAAAAATTAATTAAAAATGACGAAGTATTTGCTTTAGACTCACCTTCCCTCACTAACCTAGCTAACTCACAACTTGACTCATTTTTGACCCATCTTGCTTAACCTAGGGTTAAATGATATGAGATCATGGAATTAAAACTTACTAAATGGGTCTCAGATGTCCCATGTCCCTTACCATATTTAGTAAGGGACAAAGGGACATCAAGGGTGTAAAAATGCGCCAAGGGTCTGATCATCATGAAAGGGGGCATGGGAATTTGAGTTGTGAGGTTGAGAAAACTTTCCTAGTGCACAAGTGATGAAACTTGAACTCCTCATGTGGTGGCACACTTTTGTGTCCAACGTGTCCCCTTAGAAAAGGGACAAAGGGAAATCAGGGCCTCCTAAGTGTGCATAGGGTCAGGTTTTCATGAGGAAGGGGCCAAGTCATGTTGTGAGTGGAAGACACTTTTCTAACACCTTAAGTTGCAACTTAAGTGATGCAACTTCAAAATATGAATCTCTCGCCATGGTGGCACATTCTTATGTCTCCCATGTCCCCTTTGACTTTTGTTAAAGAGACAAAGGGACATCGAGGGTCTCAAAGTGTGCATTTTCCACTTTTAGAAGTTGGCTGTCACCATTATACTGCTAAAAATAGCATGTTGTCAAGTGCCAACTTCTTTCCCCAAAAGCTTCCCCTGGTGTTTCCTAGGCCAATCTTATATCATTTTGACTCCAAAAGGGCTTATGAGAACATTCCCACCATTTTTCAGAGCCAAGTCAAATTTTTCTTGCAACATTCTATAGAAAAAAACCTCAAATTTGAGTTTATAAGGTGTAAGAAGCATAGGATAGACTAAAAACATGAAATACTTCTTATACAATCAAATCTATTGTTTTTAGGATTTTGCACATTTTCTAGATTTTCTACAAATATACATTATAAATAAGAAGAACAAAATGAAAAAAACATTACCTTTGGAGGACAACCACAGTCTTTGCTAGGTACAACTCCTCCTTTGAAGGTTTTAGATATGGTTTTTAAGGGGTTTTCTACAAATGTGTATTGATGTTAGATCAAATATATTGAGTGTTTCATCTAAAAGTTTCAAAATAAAAAATAAAAATTGTCCTTTGGATCTTGTTTAGTTACCATTACATTGGATTTTGTCGCATTATATTGGTTTTATTACTAGAAATGCTCATAATGGTGACCTTTTTAGTCTTTCCATCCTCCTCACAATGTCTTTCCATGAATGAATTCATTGCTTTGTTTTAGAAGAATTACATCAAATCAAAATTTCAACACTTTATTGGATATTCATTCCTTTGAATCGATGATCTCAATAGAATTTTTAGATAAGCAATTTGAAAAACTACAATAAATCTAAATTCTTACAGAAAAACTTTAAAAATTGTAGATTTGATCTAGTTACCCACACAAAAAGAAGGAAAAATATCATATCTAGTTTGTAAACTTAAAAGTAGTACAAAGTGGATCTTTTATTGTTTTGATACCAAAATAAAGTTTTATCATTTTACATAGTCACTATAGACAACCATGAGAAAAACATAGTAAAAATTAGTCCTCACATGGGTTCTTAAGACTAAGGTGCTTCATTTTAAAATTAATATTTGTGAAAAAAAAAAAAATAGTGGAAATAATGTAATTGATTATTACATGAGTAATAATCTTTTAGAAGTTGGTCAAGAGAATAATTTTTAATGTAATTGATTACTAAACGTAATAATTATATTAGAATAAGAGTTATGTGAGAGATTCTAAGAGATAGTTGGGGAGACTTGAGATTTTTTTTTCTAATTAAGAAGATCATCTCTCTATATATTGTACTATCTCTTATTGAATAAACATATTGATTGAATCCCACTAAGTGAATGCTTTTTCCCAAGTGAATGGGCAACCTCAACATTTTTGTTAGAGAAAGTTTTGGAAGAGGAATGTTTGACCTTCACTCAACCCATGTTTGATTCATTAAGTAGATTCAAAGAAAATGGGGAAACTACGCAGGGACATGTAATCTTGTCCATTTCCATTCATTTTTTTTTCTAATCAAAACTTACAAACGAGGGATATGCGTGTGTAGGCCATGTGCAACAAAATAGTGTTTATATTCATCCTTTTTATTTAATTTTTAAATGACAATAGTAATGTAGGCCATCTTTGAATTCATTGCCATATGTCATTTACTTTCTTCATCTAATTATTTACACTTTAGTCACACTATCCGCAATTTTCCATTACATTATATTCATTGTGTTCATGCTTAGGTTGGGCTTGTTTATCCTAGTTTAGTGCTCTCTCTCTCTCTCTCTCTCCCTCTCTCTATGTGTGCGTGTGCGTGTGCGTGTGCGTGAGAGAGAGAGAGGGAGAGAGAAAAACCTTCGATTCATGCAAACCATTGCGTACATAAGGCTGCTCAATGTACTTTCATACAAGATGTTTGTCAAGATTTATTCTTCAATAGTTTGTGGATACATATCAATCATTATTTTAACACTAGTTTTCTCATTGGTTTGCTCATCTTCATAGCAAACTTTTTAAGAATGTTCTCAATACAACTATGCTGATTGGAATGATTCAAATGGGCACATTGGTTTCATGACACTTAAATGCCCAAGCAATAGTGTATCTATCAATGATCTATCATTTCTAACTCATAAGCTAGCATTGCCTCTGTATCGTGTGTGTGTGTGTGTGTGTGTGTGTGTGTGTGTGTGAGAGAGAGAGAGAGAGAGAGAGAGAGAGACCTTTTGGATTCATGCAAACCATTGCGTACACAAGGCTGCTCAATGTACTTTCATACGATATGTTTGTCAAGATTTATTCTTCAGTAGTTTGTGGATACATATCAATCATTATTTTAACACTAGTTTTCTCACTGGTTTGCTCATCTTCATAGAAAACGTTTTTAGAATGTTCTCAATACAACTAAGCTAATTAAAATTATTCAAGTGGGCACATTGGTTTCATGGCACTTAAATGCCCAAGCAATAGTGTATCTATCCATGATCTATCATTTCTAACTCATAAGCTAACATTGCCTCTGCATCATTTAATAGCTTAATATCATTACGTGAAATGATGCATCATTCACCTATTATGTAATTGTGATCTTTAACTAATCTATTCTAAGCATAAGCATTCAAATCGGATTTATTTTTTACAAAACCAGCACAACAAAGATACATGTCTATTCATCGGCACCAATCTTTTGGCGATTGCTTAAGTTTGTATAGGTCTTTCACAACTTGCACGCCAACCGTTCATTCCCTGCTGCTATGTATCCTTATGGCTGGTCAATATAGATAGCTTCTTAGTGTTCAACATTAAGGAACACACTTTTGACACCCATTTGATGGATTTCTAAGTTCTCAGTTGTACTAACAAGAAGCAAAACGCAAATAGATGTTATTTTAACCACAAGTGTGTTAGGATATAGTGCTCCATCATAAATTATAATATGAGAATGTTTGAGCGAGTTGTTAAGAACAACTCATGCATAGATAGAATGAGAGAATAAGTGTGTTTGAGAGTTGTTTTAACAACTCTTTTTATGGAAAATTTGTGGGATTTGTAACAAGGCCTCGACTCCTTAACTTAGGAGAACATAAGCCTATAAATTTGTGGGATTTGTAATGTGTGCACTCAAGTTGGACAGCTTGGGCTAGTCAAGAAATCGATGCATATTCTGTCGTATAGGAAATTCAGGTAATGTTTTGTGTCTCGGTGGAAATCGACGCTCACTATTTTTTTAGATTTGGGGTGCCCGGTTCAAAATGGAAAATTTAAGTCTAATTGAAAAGTATGAAGGAAAGCATTTTCATACTCGGTAGATACTACAACTAATCGAAAAAGACTTATGAGATGTTGTCAAACCAAGTGCACTCATACTTGACAAGTGCAAATGATCGCACCAAATGGACCATCAAAGATCAAAAAGTATTGGGGATTATTGGTCTCAGTCTATCAAAATTCCACCTACACCATGTGGATTTCACAAAGTTTGCCAAAGAAATTTTAGAGTCTTTGAACCAATTATTTGGATATGAAGCAGAAAATGCAAAGACGACATTGAAGTAGAGATTATATGGTTTGAAAATGGAAGGTGCAAAAATGGTAGATCATATAAGTAAGTTTCGTTCCCTACTAGGCGATGTTAATGAGAAAATTAAAAATGATGATGTAAAAGCAATACTTATAAATAGCATGCCCAAGAGTTTTTCTAGTATGGTTTTTACTTTAAACAAGGTAAAAATTGGTTTGGAAGGAGTAATTTCTACTCTACTTGATCAAAATGAATATTCAAAACCAAAAGAGGTATTGTATCTACAAAACAAGGCAAGTACATCTTTAAAGAAAAATAATTTCAATTCAAAGCTCGATCCTTCAAAAGAAAAATTCAAACGTTGTTATTGTAAAGACCCGGACGTGTAATTTTGAGTTGTAAGAAGAGGGCGCATTATCTCCTAGATGACAAATCGGATCAAAAGGCTTACCTAACTAAGAAAACTGACTAGGAAAAATAATCAAATAATGAAGATCTTTCTTATACTAATGATGAAGAATTTCTAGTCTAAATAAAAACTTACTAGAGAATGGAGGCACCAAAGGTCTAAAGACAATAAGCATCATTTTGTCGGTGACTAAGGATGAAGCCACATATTTGATATAGGGGCATTTTTTTATTTTCTATGCGGGGTGTTGCATGGTGTGTACAATTCACAAATATTGCAAACAGAGATGAATAGGAGAGTAGGTGACTATAGAGATCTTCGACTACCGTACTTGTACTCCGATTCATCGGTGGGAAGCTCACTAGAAGTGAAAGCGATAATTGTTGAGTTCTCGTATGTAGGTGAATTGGTAGAAATATGGTTGGCTAATGAAAATGTTCATTGGAGTGAAAGCAAGACTATTGAGTTCCCGTATGTAGGTGATCATGTGTAGTACATATCTAGAATATCATAATTGTAGACCTAAAGTTTGCATCCTGTAAGGACACGTTTTTGTTTCCAATACCAGTGGTGTGCTTACTCCCTATGTTAGCACTAAGGGGGAATACTAAGAAATAATGCTTCATCATGAATAATAATATGAGAATGTTCGAGTGAGTTGTTAAGAAAAGCTCACTTTGTTCAAGAATTGTTTTAACTCGTTATGAAGATTTTTGTGGGATTTTGTAACAAGGCTTGACTCCTTAACTTAGGAGAACATAAGCCTATAAATTTGTAACTATTTTTGTGTGAGTGAATAATGGAGAGAAGCATATTATGGTGTTAAACTAAATACCAAATTACACATTGAAAATATATCTTGATATTTAATACTTGCTAGTTATTAATAGCCCTTGGCTACCAATTGAGCCTTGTACAATCAATGGTTCCATCTACTTTGAGTTTTTGCTTGATCAACCATTTTCACCCCACAATTTTTCTCCCTCGAGGAAGTGTGATTAAACCAAGTCTTGTTTGTCAACATACTTATATTCGAAATTCGATGCCTCTTTCCACTTAGCTACTTTAGGGTTGTTTAGTGCTTTAGATAAGGTATCGTGCTCAACTACAAAGGATGCTAAAGTAAAATGGCTTGATTAGATTCCCTTACTTTAAGTGAAGGTTTTTTTAGATCCTTGGCGACCTTTAATACTTTAAGTGAAGGTTTTTTTAGATCCTTGGTGACCTTTAATACTTAGCCACTTTAGGGTTGTTTAGTGCTTTAGATAAGGTATCGGGTTCAACTACAAAGGATGCTAAAGTAAAGATGGCTTGATTAGATTCCCTTACTTTAAGTGAAGGTTTTTTTAGATCCTTGGCGACCTTTAAGTATAGTTTGTCAACATACTTATATTCGAAATTCGATGCCTCTTTCCACTTAGCCACTTTAGGGTTGTTTAGTGCTTTAGATAAGGTATCGGGTTCAACTACAAAGGATGCTAAAGTAAAGATGGCTTGATTAGATTCCCTTACTTTAAGTGAAGGTTTTTTTAGATCCTTGCGACCTTGAAAATATATCTTGATATTTAATACTTGCTAGTTATTAATAGCCCTTGGCTACCAATTGAGCCTTGTACAATCAGTGGTTCCATCTACTTTGAGTTTTTGCTTGATCAACCATTTTCACCCCACAATTTTTCTCCCTCGAGGAAGTGTGATTAAACCAAGTCTTGTTTGTCAACATACTTATATTCAAAATTCGATGCCTCTTTCCACTTAGCCACTTTAGGGTTGTTTAGTGCTTTAGATAAGGTATCAGGTTCAACTACAAAGGATGCTAAAGTAAAGATGGCTTGATTAGATTCCCTTACTTTAAGTGAAGGTTTTTTTAGATCCTTGGTTTTTTTAATACTTGCTAGTTATTAATAGCCCTTGGCTACCAATTGAGCCTTGTACAATCAAAGTTCCATCTACTTTGAGTTTTTGCTTGATCAACCATTTTCACCCCACAATTTTTCTCCCTCGAGGAAGTGTGATTAAACCAAGTCTTGTTTGTCAACATACTTATATTCAAAATTTGATGCCTCTTTCCACTTAGCCACTTTAGGGTTGTTTAGTGCTTTAGATAAGGTATCAAGTTCAACTACAAAGGATGCTAAAGTAAAGATGGCTTGATTAGATTCCCTTACTTTAAGTCAAGGTTTTTAGATCCTTGGTTTTTTAATACTTGCTAGTTATTAATAGCCCTTGGCTACCAATTGAGCCTTGTACAATCGGTGGTTCCATCTACTTTGAGTTTTGCTTGATCAACCATTTTCACCCCACAATTTTTCTCCCTCGAGGAAGTGTGATTAAACCAAGTCTTGTTTGTCAACATACTTATATTCAAAATTCGATGCCTCTTTCCACTTAGCCACTTTAGGGTTGTTTAGTGCTTTAGATAAGGTATCAAGTTCAACTACAAAGGATGCTAAAGTAAAGATGGCTTGATTAGATTCCCTTACTTTAAGTCAAGGTTTTTTTAGATCCTTGGTTTTTTTAATACTTGCTAGTTATTAATAGCCCTTGACTACCAATTGAGCCTTGTACAATCGGTGGTTCCATCTACTTTGAGTTTTTGCTTGATCAATCATTTTCACCCCACAAGTTTTCTCCCTCGAGGAAGTGTGATTAAACCAAGTCTTGTTTGTCAACATACTTATATTCAAAATTCGATGCCTCTTTCGACTTAGCCACTTTAGGGTTGTTTAGTGCTTTAGATAAGGTATTAGGTTCAACTACAAAGGATGCTAAAGTAAAGATGGCTTGATTAGATTCCCTTACTTTAAGTGAAGGTTTTTTTAGATCCTCGCGACCTTTGAAGTTGGAGTGAAGATTTTGTAATTTTTTCTTTGCATGCATCATCCCCTCCTTGTTCTTCTTTGCAAAGATGCATGTCTTCTTCTTCTTCACTACCTTTGATAAATCTATTTGTATAGAGGGTGCACTAAGTCAAAATTTGAATCCATTGTAAGATATTCATGGTCTCTCGTGTTATTTGGTACACCCATGCTTTCATAAAATATGTCATCTTTGCTTATCATCACCAAGTGTTTAGCAGATCATACCCCTTGTTGCCTTTAACACTTGACACATATCCAAGAAATATGCACTTCGACTTTTCGCATCCAACTTTTTACTTTTTGCGTCCATCTTCTTTTCTCATTAGGAATGTGCACCTATGTTGCACACCCAAATACACGAGGATGGGTTACCGTTGGGGTGATCCCCAACCAAATGTTTTTCTTTTGGAGCGTCCAATCACTCCCTTGGTTAGAATCGTATACCAAGGTATGTTGTAGCGGCAATTGCATCAACCCAAAAACCATTTGAGATTCCAAAGCATGGTTCAACATGCTCCTTGCTTATTTGACCAACATTCAATTTTTGTGCTCAACTCGAGTGTTGTTAAATCGGGTCTTGGTTGCCAACAAACTTGTATTCAAAATTTGATGCATCTTTCCACTTAGCCACTTCAAGATTACTCAATGCTTCAAATGAGTTATCGAGTTAAACTACAAAGGATGCTAGATAAAGATGATTTGATTAGATTCTCTTATTTTAAGTGAAGCTTTTCACATCCCTAGTGACCTTTTTAGTTGCAATGAAGATTTTGCAATTTTTTCTTGTATACATCATCCACACCTTGTCCATTTTCAATAAGTTGTATGTCTTCTTCTTCATCACTACCTTCGATGAATCTCTTTGTATAGAGGGTGAACCAAGTTGAAATTCAAATCCATTGTAAGATGTTCATGCTCTCCTATGTTATCTAATGCATCCACACTTTCATAAAATATGACCGTGAATCATCCACTGTTGAGTATGATGCCAATATGAGCACTAATTAGTTATTGAAAAGTGCAATTTTGTTTTGTTTTTAGTGTTTCAATCTTTTTTGAAAAATATGTTAAAATCAATTTTTTAAATTATATTTTTATAAAATATATCTTTATAATTCTATTTTTAGACTAGAAGTGTTACTTGAAGTACAATTCACTGGATTTGTACTTAACTAAATTTTAATCATTATCCATTTATCCCCAAGAGATGGGCCGTCATTTATATGTTTAAATAACTAAAATTAATTTTATCTTGATCCATTTATACTATTAGAAGAGATTGGGGCACCTAGGTTCACTAGGATGCATGATAGATTTGCATGTGTAACTTAAACTAATTTTGGCTTCTTGCATGTTGACCATATATTAGTAGTGGATGATATTTGTCATCTTGAATCTATTTTTAGTCTTCTTTAGGTGTTTTTAGTTCACTTAGAAAGTGTAAGAGAGGTTATGATTAGTCTTCTACTTTTCATACAAGTTGATATTATAATGGCTATATTAGCCTTGTTTGTTGTTTAATTGCAAAGTGGGGTGAATTTTTCTAAGAAGTGTTACTTTTTGCAATGTGTTTTGCTCTAATTTTAGTTACAAGCAAACTAGTTTAATTGCTAATTAATATAGAAAGATTGGATAATCTTGAACTTCATTTAGAAAGTATTTCAGATCTGATTTTCACTCCTCCATCAAAAACCTTCATCACCAAGCATTTCTGAAAATGCATGCCTCACATGGCTTCAAGTCTGATCCCTCATCCAAATCCAACCCCAACACAAGTTTCTGGTTATCAATGAGTTTTATATTCTGCATGTTAGTATGCCCAAATCTTTGATGCCCAAATTTGTGTTGCAAATAGCCTGCAATGTGCTCGCAACAGCAACATGCTCTCTCAACTGATGAGCACAGTTTGTATAGGCTCCCACATCGTACTCCTTTTGCTACGAATCACGATCTTCCCATTGCTATTTTTAGAATGCACATGCTTGAATCAAACTCCACTTTCAGTCCCACACAGAACATTATGGATCTGTTTGCATACACCATCCAAGAGCTCAACCAAAATCACTCCTACACCACAGATATTGTGATTTGAGTCATCACCCAAATAAACCTTCTTATCATTAAAGAGTTCCACATACGACACAAATAAATCTCTGCACGGTGTCATATGTCGTGAGATTCCCAAATTGATATAACTTACAACTCTTCAGCTCCTTCACTTGTGTTTGCTTGTGGGTTTGTGATGTTTGCTCCTGCACAATCTGATGCTTTCTTCCCACAGTCCCTTGCATAGTGACATGCCTTCTTGCAATAGTGAAATATGAATCTCTTCTTCTTCGAAAACCTTTCACCATCCGTGGTGGCTGGTTTCCCTTTCTTTTGATATTTCTCTCCCTTGTATGAGGCCATGTATTTTCTTCTCAACTCCTATTGTAGTAATAACCCACTTACTGTAAGGAGTTTGAGATCAGATTTTGTGCCCAAAGAGACCACCAAGCTTTCAAATGACTGTGGAAGACTCCCCATAAGACTCATAATGCCATCCCCTTTTGATATTGGAGAAGCAAACAGATTCAGTGGAGATTTGAAGTCATTAATGTGTGATGACATCGAATCTTCATCATCCATAGATAAATGAAAGAAATTCCTTGCATATATAATTTTATTGTCATGTTCTTTATCTCAAACATTTAAAAACAATGTGTATCCCAAGTTTCCTTTGAGGTTTTCACACTGCTTACATGCTGCAGTTGTGTATCCTTCAGGTTGATCGAGTTCATGGCTAATGCTTTGCCATCTCACTTGGTTGGTGCTTCTCCATTAACGGGTCTCAGTTAATGGAGAAGTTTTCATAGGAAGTTTTCTCCATTAAACTTCTCCACCATCATGATTTGTTCACCCATTTGACCATCCATTGCTGAAAAATCTCAATCTGCACGCTTGAGGGTACACCCTCTATTTTAGAGTTTCAGGTTTCTCCTATCCGTGACCTGGTCCTCACACTCTCTTCACTGCAAACTCAGCTCTGATACTGTACAGGAAAAAATGTGATAGAAAAATGCCAAAAAGAGGAAAGGATGAGAAAATGGGGGATAGATAAAAACTCAGATCTTGCACCAATGCTTCTATATACTTGCTTGCCTTTCAAACACAAATGTTTCAATGCTTTGTATTTTAAGAATTCTAAAATTGAACTGGGCTCCTAATCATACGGAACTAAACTAAACTGAAATTAACTGGACTCCTAATCATCATACGAAACTAGACTAAAGTCAAATTAACTGGACTCCTAATCTAGACCACCAGTGTTGGCAGCTAATTATTCCAACACAAAATCCATATAAATCTGCAACATTAAAAAATGGAGATGCCTCAACTCCCTCTGGTAGATCAATCTGGTGGGGGCATTGTCCCCAAACTTCAAATTTGCAGGGACCAATCCCTAAATGTATGTCACATCTTCTTGAAGAATTCCAGCACAAAATCATCAATTTCATTAGTATCAACATTTGCTTTGTAATTTTCATTGCAAATTTTGTTTCAACAAACTACTCTGCGTCAACATTTTTTCATTCATCTGTACTATATTTGATATACCTTTGGAGATCAATCCCAAGAGAACTTCCAACGGTGTAAATCTTGTACTTAACCCCTTTTGGCATCTCTCGTTCGAAACATCTCAACAAATTTGCAGCAGGACCGGTTGACTACAGTCTACCTTTGCTTATTCATCAATCTGCAGATGATATGTACAATTGAACTGTACTATTGTGTCCATCTTCCTCCACAGAATCTACCAAAAATAGCAGATGGTACTTGGTTCTTATCTGATGTTATACTCTCGGGTACTGGGTTATCCATAGAGTCTTACGAATTCTCTGGAAAACAAATCAAGTATATTACTTGCACGATAAGCTCTTCTGCAAGGCAGAAGTTGAGCCACTTTTGGAGATCCTATCAATAGCAATATATGGAGTCAAATCCATTAAGCCTCCTCCATAATCAGGAAACAAAATTCGCACAGATGTCTTCTCAGTGGTCTACTGGTACAGGGAACGGCGCATACAATCTGGTAATTTGACTTCTCCTTTTTTGCTACTTGATAAATCCTACATCTCTTGACAAACATGTATCCCCGGCATATGCTATTTGCTGGTATTTATATATTGTTAGCATGTAGTTGGTTACATTAATAACTAGATTATTTAGGAATCAATCTGTCTGTCTATAAACACAAAATTGTTTGCGATGTAATATTGTTAGTCTCAAATTCAAATAAGGATTGCCATTTTTACGCTAAGCTTTTGTTTTGACAAAATATGTAGTATAACACTTGGTCAAAAAGTTTACTGTTCTGCCGGGCAAAACATTTTTAAAAAGGAGGCTTTGCCGAATACTCAACAAACATTGTAATAATGAAGGTAAATTTTTTACTTATATCAAATGTTGCATAAAATCTTTGGTTTTTGCCAACCACATTTTCTGTTAAGTCACACAAATTTTGACATGCCAGGGTTTTAATTAGTGAGTTAATTCGCTAGTACTTTCTTTGCTTGCAAGTTGACTGTCAAAATTCCTCGCATTTTATGTTTTATGCTCTTGTTTCTGTACATACTGTTGAAAAGTTCTACAATAATTGATATAATTCTGGCTTGTATAGAAAATTTGGCACAATCTTATAAGTTATACTGGTGAGGACTTGCTTGTATTTGTGCATTTTTGTACTTTGAATACAGATGTTGTATAGTCTACATCAACAACAGAGCCTGATTTGGAAGAGGACAACTAAATTCCAAATTTCCATCGCGGCATTTGTTTTTGGATTGGAAACAGCTGAGTTACATACATATGGGCATCTCTGCCTTTAAGTGTCTGATAATTATAAGTAGTTGATGAGTAAATACAAAGTAAGCATACATTTCAAGTTGTAACGAGCAATGGGATCCATTTCATCAGAATGACAGGTGTGATGCTATTTTTTAACTTAAGGCAAATCAGTGAAATTGAAAACATAGAGAGTAATTCAAGGCTTTATATTATTGGTGTTGTTATCTCCATTAATCCTTCTAGCACAAGAATGAGAAAAATTGGAACAGACTCGTTAAAAAAGTCCAGCTGAAGAACAATTTGCGGTGCAGTTTTGAGGTAGCAATGTGGGGTGCATACTGCAACAAAGAGGGCTAATAACTTCAAGAAATGAGTGATTTGGTAGAAGCTTCCCCATCTTGGCTGTTAAGGTTGGCTAGATAACTGATTTTAGTGGGAAATCTGTGAGAACAATCTCTGCTAGCCAACATTCCATGAATGCAGAGTTTTAAGAAGTATGTAGATTAAGACAATGGTTTGAGAAATAGGAAATGACCGGATAAGTGATTTTAGTGGGAAGGTGTGAGAACAATCTCTGCTAGCCAACATTCTATGAATGCAAAGTTTTAATAAGCATGCAGATTAAGGGAATGGTTTGAGAAATAGGAAAGGAAGATCACCTGGATGCAGATTAAGAGAATGGTTTGAGAAATAGGAAAGGAACATTGCCTCTCAGTCCTTAAGAGGGCGCTGGTGGTGGCCAGGTTGACCTGTGGATGTTAGTGTCTCAAATTACAGGCGAGGGACTGGTAGATCTGAGAACCCTGATTGGATTTCGGCAAGACAACTGTATCTTTTATTAAGATTGACATTTTTTCTTACACCACTCGCCCTTTGATGGTTAAAGAGGCTCGCATAAACAGCCGATGCATTTCACTGAAAGCATCAGCGATTGACATGAAACACATGTAAAATATGCTGCTAAGCAGCTGGTGCTTTCTGTTAGACAATTATGAACACAGCAGCTGTTTAAGCTCTTCAGTTGGAGACATAAGAAGGCAAGTAATTTCAGAGATAGATATTGCAATCGTGAAAGAGGTGACAGTAATTCCCCTCAATGTGATCACAGATTGCTTCAAACCTCGTCACAAATCTAGGGAGGAAATCATCGTACAAAGAGTATTAAGTGATCGTCTTCAAATATGGAAAAAGACGGTCGATGAAAAAAATACGATAAATACGGAAAAAAAAAAAAAAATACGGTCTCACTAATCTTTGAGGGACTGCTAAAAACCTTCTAAACAATACTGAAAAATGAAAATCCTTTTAGCTGCTGACTATAAAATCATGTATGTGTTCATAATTTTAATATTTATGGTATAAAATAATAATAAATAACATAATTTTTTAAGATCCTGCATTTTAATATCTTACCACTGAAAAATACGGAGTTCAATACAGTTGAATGAAAAATACGGAAAAAAAAACAGAAAATCTTTAAGATTTCACCATATTTGGTAACTATGGAGGAAATCATGGGTATCCCAGCTAAGTGATTGTACATGTTAATGAAGGAAGAACAGGATGAAATCAAGTCCGAGGAAATTAAAGGTAATGTCCTTTTCAAACAGTATTTGTTTAAACTGTAAGTAAAAGAAATGAGAGACATTCCATGATGGACAAAGAGTGATGTCCACTGTTATCAAAGCAGAAAAGTAGACGAGTCATCTGAGAGAAAAAATTTACTAGGTTTACTTGGTAAGCCTTCTAGAGCGGAATCCATTAGTGTGACGCCAGTTACCATGACAAATGTTTTTAGATTGATTAACACAATCGGCCTCAAATCCAATACAAGCCAATACAAACGGCCACAACAGGCCTCTAATGCAACACAAACGGCTACCTGAAAATGCCACAAATTTAAAAGAGATAGACATTTTGCAGAGGATTACCCTAATTCTGGGGTATATACAGGTTCTACTTCATCTCATATAAATGCAGTCAATCTGGCCACTGAGCAAGAGAATGTCCAGTCCAGCTGGGGTTGAAGGAGCATATGACGGTGAAGTTGCAACAGCTGGCTATGGCATCATTGAGAAGTGGTAGTTATGGTGATTATTGAACAGTACGGACGCATCAATTGGCAATATTTCAGTTTTTTTTTTTTTTTTTCAATTGACTTAGTTAAAATGAGTAGGACATGCAGGATCTGCCTGGAAAGATTAAAGATGAAAGTTAAAAGAGTTTATTTTGTAATACAAGGAAAAGCTGGATGAGGTCTTCGGATCAAATCCCTCATTGCAGAGAGGTTACAATAAATCAATGACGGTGTCTTTTATATAGAGATGTTAAAGAAAAATCGCAACAGAGAGAATTCTTTGCCCTCGGAACCCATTATTTGGCCGGATAACTTAACCGCGCTGAAATAATTTTGACACAAAGTATAAAAACAGAATATCGGTTTAAAAATATCCCTACACCTCCAAAATTAAGCATATCCTATGCCTGTAATTAAGTCCCTTGTATTATAAAGCATGTTCAAAATATCCAGTACAAGATAGCAAATCCCACAAGCCATATTCAAACACAGATCATGAATCGTCCAAAGTGATAGATTCACCGAAATTTTAGAGAAAACAAAATGTTTCAAAATTCGTACTGAACAAACAGAGATTTTAAAAAAATGTAAAGATGCCACGACAATGAAACAGATAGAGGGCTTATTCTTCCTCATACTTGGTTTCAAGCAAAATATGTACAGAGGTTATTGCAGCGAATCAGATCACAAGGTCTCGTCCTCAAAGTTGGGATCCTTTTCATCGAGAACAGTAACCTCGGGCTCATTGAGATCGCGGGTTCGATCCCCAGCCCATGTGAACTTCCCGCCGTGGCCTCCCTTCTTGGGCGAGCGCTTCATGCCACTTCCGGATCTCCTGTCCAGACGCTCCACTCCAGTTTTCACATTGTGGGCTCTCGTATGTTCCTCCTCTTTCTCGCTATTTGCTGCCTTCTGAACACGCTTCTCCTGTTTCTGGCCATTTCCTGCACTCACAACACTTGCCATTGCTACTACTACAGTTAAACGCTATATGGATTCTGCAGGTTATCTATTTATAGGACGATGCCAATATGGATAAGGATGCAATCCGAAACTGCTTTCCAAAACCGGTGAGAATAGAGAACATCGGTAAACAGGCGCTTTCTTTTAAAATGCAACCGAATCCCTTCGCGATAAGAGAAGGGATAAAGGCAGGGTCCCATGGAGGGCGCTACAGTGCTTACTTTTAATGAGCACGTGACTTGATGCAGGTAGATCTTTTTGGCAAATGTCCATTTATAAATGAATGGATTTTATTCCAACTTTTCTTATATGATAATATCCCTGTTTTATCCTGCTGAAGGCATGGATATTGTTTTCACATTGACAATTAGTCATTTGTATTTTGTCCAATGAAATTGTGTTGTTTGTATTTAAGTGAGTTCAACTATAGTTTCATGTTTCAATTTTTTGTTGTTGGCAGGATTCTATTGGTTATTGCCTTTATTTGTCACTGTAGAAGGAAAAAGTGGATGTCCTCTTCATCAGTTAATGCAGTTACTGTGTGTGATGCAGGTTCGTGGCCCAAGGGAAGGTATGAATATTGGTTTTTGAGTGTGTTCCAGTTGGCTTCTTTATCAAACTGGAGGGAGATACATTAGTCTGGTGCTTCTAAATTTCTGATATCTAATTTCTCTAGCTTCCAGATGACCAGAGTTCAATTCCCTTGATCCTCGGTCAGTTAAACCTTGAACATTTACCTCTGTTGATGGATATAATAGAACTGTAAAATCAGCAGATTCCTATGTAATTATCGTTCTTTTTTCTGCATAGAATACATTTGCGGATTATTTGCATCCTGTCAGTATTTTTTTTTGGGTATTTAGTTTTTTGTATTCTGGCTTGAGTTGATTGTATTTAGATCTTGTTCAACACCAGTATACACACCAAATGATAGATCCAACATACTATTTAGGCCTAAAAAGACTTGTAAGGCCTCTTATCTGATATGACTACTGTTAATTCTTTGTTCTTGTTTTTATTGAGTGCAGGTCCGGTGAAGCATTTTGTAATGAAAATCTGAGTTTGGCATATAAGGCAAGCTGTGCTGCTTACAAGATTAGAGATGGGTATGAGATAAAAGAGGTGGGAAAGAACATAATTTGCATATCCTTCTGTGTCTCTAGATGGCAGTGCCTTCAGGCAAACAACCACTTCATTGCCTGATGTTTTCGGTTTTAAACTTGGAATTAATTATATTCTTATTTCGTTCTTGCAGGTTGAAGAGGCACTCGCAAGAGGAAAAACTGTTTTATTTACAGGCCACTCCGTTGGAGGGGCAGTTGCCACTCTGGCCATGCTCTCAGTTTTGGAGAAACTGGGTAAGGGTACCTCTGTTTACTGCATCACTTTTGGTTTTCCTCTGATTGGAGACGAAGTTCTTGCAAGAGCAGTTCGTAGGCAGGGGTGGGACAATCATTTCTGCCATGTAGTTTTGAGGGGTGACATTTTTTCCAGAATCCTTTTGGCTCCTTGTATTATAGTGTCCACGCCCTTGGAGGCCCTGCTGCCTAAGTGGCAGAAGGCTATGGAGCAGATGAATGATGATCAGTGGTGGTCAACTACACCAGTGCAACCAACATGGATCCCTCAAACAAATTGATAGCTAGTCTGAAGCCTGCTGTCAAGTTAAGCCCTTACAGGCCATTTGGGTACTATGTGTTTTTCTCGGAGCAGGGTGCTCTTTGGGTAGATAACTACAAGGTTGTGCTGCCGATCCTATATTATTCTCTGGCTATTCTCCGGCTCCTGTCTCAGAGCACATTGAGTATGGTAGAATCTTACATGCCATCACAAACAAGGCCAACTTGGAACGGCTTTCAAATCTTGCCTTATCACAGGCACCACCTACTTCTGCCATGGAAGACCAACTGTATGCTCTTGGACTTGGAGTTCAAGTAAGGCTTTTCACATCCTTAAGCTGACTTTTTGATTACTTGCAATAAAATCGGAGGTAAAGGTGGAATATAACTAACTCAAGGCTATCTCCTTCCTATCTCTAATCATACAATCCGAAGTACATGTTACCATTTAAATTTTTCTCATAACTTTTGAAGAATCTCAAAATACAATGATAATAGTGAGTTTATTAATGGATATTATAACTTCCTCTATCCTCTTTTAATTACCTTCCTATCATCTGGACGGGTTAATCTCCATTCTAAAAGCTTCCATACCATTTTGGATAGATTGATTTCTATTCTAAAGAGATTATTGTTTCCTTAGTTCCGTATTGCCCAAAGAATCCATACGATGATTACCCAAATTTTCCATGGTTATTTGAAAATACATTTGTTTGGAATGCCAAACTTGTCTCCATTAGTAAACCAACATCAATTATGAGTTAACAATTATTTGTATGAGACACATAAATTTAGATAGTTCACATAGCATATGACTCTGTGTCCATTTTTGTAGCTGTGAGTGAAATTCTTCATAATATTAGAAACTTAGTAAAATTTAAGGAACTTATTTTAATTTTAATTAGATATTGTAATTATTCTAAATGAAAGGGTAAATTTGATTTTTAAGTCTCGCCCTAGCTAACACGGTAGGCTTGGCACACGAGATTCCTCTCCAGGTTTGAGATGGAATGTGGAGGACTAGGAGGCATGGGTGATGGATTATTCATAATGTGAGGATTGTTGAGTTGATGCCCCTGTCTCAGCTCAAACATCATGATGGCATATAGGATGAACAGATTCACCATGCTTCCAAGATATCTAGTATCGTTGGCTTTGACAATTACAATTTGAGTCTTGTGACTTAAATCTATGCATACCAGTAATTTCTATAGTCCATCAAGTTTCACACTTACTTGAGGTGCCTTGATAGCAAAATTATAGTTTTTCTGTTCTCTTATACATGGCATGCGCAAGGAGGGAGCTGTCAATTTCTATAGAGCCTTCTTAAAGTTGCACATGGAATTTACTTAAGGTTTACAACGCCTTTAACCATTTTGTGCATATCCAAACTTCCTTCCAATGATGAAACCTCATTTCTTTCAGGCACCTGCAATGACTCCATGCCTTTTTTTAAAGCTCTCTAAATTGCACAGACAATGGACTTTGTTGGCAAGATAGGGGTGTTTGGCTTTACACCTGACAGGTATTCTAAAGGCTTTTCAATAATTTCCATTTGCGGAGGCCTGCTGCCAAATCATTTTATGTATCCACACTTAAATTTTCTTCAATGCAACTTCAATCATTGTAAACCCATGATTTCAAGAGTCCTCACATCAAAAGGTGTGGTAATTTATAAAAATAATTAAATTTAACGGTGGCCTTGTTATCCGAATAGTCATACAAATCAAAAGAGCAAAAATGCAATCGATGTATTTAACTAGAAATTTCTAACGTCCCAACAACCCAAAAGACAAGAAATCATTGAAAAGCAACCAAAGGTTGTGGAATTTGGCTTTGGGTGTCGGTTAAAACTTTTCAATATTTTTGGATATTGCAAATATATTTATGATTCCAATTGAAGCTTTTTAGCATTTTTCTTGGATATATGTGATTTACGAAACTATTCAAATACATAGATACTTATGGAATATTACAAATCTAAGCATGTTTTTGATAGTGGTTATTAATGTTTTAAATATAAGTTTCAACAAACCAATAGGCTCATCAGCAAATGCCACTTAAAAATCTACCTTCCAAGATTTTGTCTTTTCATAAATGTGTTATTTTTATTAATTGATCTACGATAAATTTATTTTTCCATATTTAATAGTGCAGTTGAGATTTTAAGTTCTTTTCACAACAAATATCATCAGTTTCAAATTAATCACATTAATATTGCCATATAGTTTCATTATAATGTTTTTTAGATTGTTAGAATTAATTTTTATTTTCCCACATTAATCTAAAAAAAATTGGTACTCTGAGTATTGATATTGAAACCAAACTTGTTTCTGATGAGTTTGAATCATGCATTTTTACCTTATTGTTACTTAAATTATAATTTTCGAAGGTGGATGATTGTAATAAAATTTTGTAGAATGAATCCCATAACGCAAGTCCAAGGCAAAGGGAAAGCCCTCATAGAACACCACAAACAATATCTCTTTTCACCTGCAACTTATGTGACTAATTTTTAACATTACTGAATATAATTATTTGTTTTGATTTTGTGCTTTTTAAACTGTAACATGAAGGGGAAACTAGGGCACAACTCTATAAGCGAATTTCAAAGGACAAGTAAGCAAGATCGATTATAAGAAAGATCAATTATGAAGCAAGTTTTTCTCCCATGGAAGCATGGTCATTAACAAAACAACAATAACACAAGCAAAACAGTTTGAATAGAGGGTATACTTAAATTAAAGAGATAAATAACTTTGTAAATGAAGATCTTGAAGAAGAATTGTTACTGCAATAACTACAAAATTGTAAGGTCAAAGGTAAAGAACACCATATTTGTAAATTGATAAAATCACTTTATGGATGAAACTAGGCCCCCAAGCAAGGCAAGTGTCAGAGGTGGAGGCAATTAGAGCAACAATATATAAATATGCACTCGTTAGCAATTTTAACAATACTCAATTAATTCCCGCCCACTTTTCGCATTCTTGTTTTCAATTGAACTGTAGCTATAGAATTTACCGATGTGGATCGCAATGTTTCTAAACCTCGGCCATTAAGCGAGGCTTGCATGTTCAAGGATAAAGGAGAACTACTGATGCAATTTCTATTGGTTTACTGCTCGCTTTCTTCTCCACACTAGTGTAGAACACGTAGGTATTTATGAAATCACAATCAAACAAGTGCTAGTGTATCAAAACCTCAATATACAATGAAGAAACATAATTCTTTGTTTTCAAAGATCAATAATAGATTTCAAAAGAAAACGAAAAGCATGTTAATTAATGGGTTTAACCTTATAACAAGCATTTCATCTAGGGTTCACGAGAGGACATCCTTCATGCGAACTTCATCTTTGTCTTCTTGTGAGCTATCATGCACTTGTGGTTGCTCTACATTTTTCATTTTTTTCCCCACCACCATGAGATCATGATTGCATTTACGTCAAAAATAACCCAATTTTGAGGCTTTAAACAATATGACTTGGTAATACTCAAAACAAGGATGAAATGCTTCACAGAAAAATATTGGTTGCCTCATTATGAATTTAGTCATGCGAGTTTTGTTAATTTTTATGAGAAATGCATCTTATTTTACTTATAGAACATTTCGTTGTTGAGGTTACAAACATGTTACAACAAGGTTACATTAATTAAGATGTATAACATTTAAAGGTACTCTTGCGATATTTGACATTCTTAAATCAAATTTTTAGGGTTAACAATTGACTTGTTTTCTAAGCCTTGTTTCCATACAACTGATTTAATAAGATCTTCTTTCATGAGATCATGACTGCATTCACCTCAAAGGCCAACCCAATTTTTGACGCTTTGAACAATGTGACTTGGTAATACTCAAAACAAGGATGAAATGCTTCTGTCCAAAATATTGCTTGCTTCATTATGGATTTAGTCATGCGAGTTTTGTTAATTTTTATGAGAAATGCATCTTATTTTACTTCACAAACATGTTACAATAGGGTTACATTAATTAATATGTATAGCATTTAAAGGTACTCTTGTGATATTTTACATTCTTAAATCAGATTTTCAGGGTTAACAGTTGACTTGTTTTCTAAGCCTTGTTTCCAAACAACTGATTTAATTAGATCTTCATTTTTAGGTTGAACCATTACAGTGCTAACAATGTTTTGATTTTAGTTCAAACTTGCATTCTGTAATTCAAGATTTCATGAGAGATCACCAAACATAAAAATTGGAGTTGTTCCCCATAAAAAATAGCCAAAGTATACTGCATTTATTGGTGTAGCAAGCATTTTCCTTATTTTCACTGTGATACAAGTGGGACACATGAAGAAACTGAGCACCTCACTTGCTTCATGACATTCTTGCTCATCACCTTCTTCTAGATGAATAACATGGCTCATAACATGCTTATCATCATAAGAGTATTCTTTGTAGAGGCATTCATTAAGATGGAACTCATCTCTGTTATGATGGGTCTGTATTTCTCTTAGTGTTGAATCCCTTTCTTTTTGTGTTTCTAAATATTTGTAGCTTGAGCTTGATTACGTTTTCTAAAACATTTTGTAGGTCTTGGGTTGCATGATCCCTTTTGGCAGAAACCTCATTCACTAGGTTTTCAAGTATTCTGAGGCTTTGTCCTGTTATTTCTAGCTCTTCAATTACTTCATCTCTTTGTCTTGAAATTTCTAGGATTTGTTGTCTCAATGTCCTGAGGAGTTCCCTTCTTTTTTCCTTTTGTTTGATTTTGCTAGCCCGATTTACACAACAACATTGAAATCAATGCTAGCATTATTGTACTATTAAAATTCAAAAAATTAGATTATAGATATATCTATATTAGAGAATAACTATATATATATATATATATATATATATATATATTAGTAAGATGTCTACACATTGATGCAAAAACATATTATTGAATAAATTTTGTAGCTATTTTGTAATCTAATTTTACGTGATTTCCTCACATGATATGATGTATCAATATGAAAGTTTTCATATTATGTTTATAATCTTGTGATTCAATGGCTCCATCCCCTTTCTAACACACAATTTCCACGCAAAAAACATAGAATAGATGCATCCACCACAACAAAAAAACCATGAATTTCTCTCATTTTAATGTTTAGCTGATAGTATAGGTAATTCTCTCAGTTTGGATGGTGATTTTCTAAATTTTGATGGAAAAGTTGTGTTTCTAAGATATTGGACATTCATTAAAGCATACTTGAAATTCGTTTGTAGTTGAAAACGCTTTCATACATATATATGCTAAATGTTGAAGCATATACAAAAAACACATACCAAAGACATCTTGCACAACAAAAAAAACATCAACTTCGGCAGGATTTGCCATATCATGGCCTTGTTTTTCATATCATTTGAGATTTTTTTGTAGATGTTCTTTTATTCTTCTTCTTTTTATTTTATAATAAATCTTATATTAAAACACCAACTATTACGATATAATATTTGCAACATAAATATGAAAATAAATTAAAAATTAGAATATAACTATTTTTAGTATTTTGAGACCGTTTTTCTATAAATGTTTTAGAATTACTCTTTAATAGTAAGTTAAGAAAAATTAAGTTTTTTTATAGAATCACTTCTTGAAAATGTCGGTTCAAGAGAATTTGTATTAAAATATTTTTATTAATTGAAATATTAATGTGTGAAAATGTGCAAGATATTTTAACTAGTGTATGATGGGTTCTTAACACAATTCATAAATATAGGGATCAAATATAAGTCTGAACACATGATGTAGATACCAAAGGTGTTTAGAGAGCACTAGTGTTGTATTTTAGAGGAACCATGGTGATCTTAACACTAAGATAGTTATAGGTTTTCAAGGCCTACACCTAAAATAAAGATAGGTATCCTCCCATGATTCGAATAATAATAAGAAGTGGATAAAGCCAAGGGGCATAATATAATAAGACAATGCAATAGATCAAAACAAACATACATTTACTCTAGTCTATAGCAATGAATGACCAATTATCCACACAACAACAATACACAAGCAACAAAGAAACTAAGAAGGGTTAGAAATACTTTCTTGTAGTGTGGTTGTTGATGTATGATTCTCCCCAAAGATAACAACACCAAGAGAGAGTCGTTATGGGTGGAGAAGGGGAAAACTCGAATAGAAGACCTATAGTCCTAGTTCAATAGTGACCCAAATGCAAAATCACAAGCTCCAAAACCTTAAGTCTAACATTTAGGTGCGAAAATATGCATAAATGTCTAATGTGCATGTAAATGAAGTGTCTTAGTAGTGTGAAAAGAACATATGCTTTAAATGACAAAAGAGGACGAGTATATATACCAGATGTCATCAGCCATGGGAAATGACATCAACTTTGGGAACCCTAAAGGTAGGGGGTGCAAAACAAGGAGTGATGAAATTCATAAGGTAGATGGGGATACTTGATGAAGGTTTAAGGTGACCGAAAGTGTAATAAACTTGAGCAAGTGGATGTAATGAGATGAGTAGGCGTAATGGGTGTTATGTTTGAACAAAGGGAGAAACAAGGCAAGGGTAGGGGAATATGACATAATAATGACATCTCCCAAATGTCGTTATCTAGTCCACATGAACAAGTTTGATCACACCCCAACCTCAATAAGCCCCTTGAGGCACCTACTCAAGAGAAAAATGCATTAACCCCTACATAAAAAGAAACGGTTAGCAAACATAAAAATGACATATATACATATGCCCCAACTTAAGATTGATGTGTGTCACAATAGTGAAACACGAGATGGTCTTTGGAAAAAAATGTACTCAACACCTTTGAAATCAAAATTAAATGTTGGAAGTAAATCGAAATGAAAGTACTATAAATAAATAAATGAACTCTACTAAATGAAATATACCTACCTCATACTTATTTTTCGGTGTTGTTGCATGCGTGTGGCAACAATAACTACTCAAAACCTTAAAGAAGCAAAGAATAAATAGAAACTTTATAAGATAATTAGAAAATCAAGACATAAATCTCTTAGCTAAGAGGTCGTGAGATGATGTGACTAAGAGTTGAGATGATGGAAAATGAGGAATTTTTATGGAATTTGGTAGAGGTACATTCAATATGTCAAAAATGATTGGGTTTTCACCATGATCATGATGCAATTTACTGAAATGTTTTCGAGGTTTCTCATTTAAAAGGTATGAAGGTTTAAATAATGAGAGGGGACATGGTGAAATTAGGTTTTAAAATTGCTATGAATAGTAAAAGAAGGTCTATGGAATTCATTTGTCATTTTGTTAATTGAGATTGAGAGAAACTAAGCTCTAATTGTATCCAATCAAAACAACTTTAGTGACAATAGTAAGAGTATGAGACGAAAAATGAGGTGGTCGAGGTGGGGCACGCGTGGTGTGAATCATATGGTAGGTTTTGTTTTTAAATTGGGAAAGGGTAGTGAGGAGAAAGATGAAAAATATATGTCGAAAAAAAATGGCTAGTGAAATTTTCCCCAAAGATAGTCAAAATGTAGATCAGTCAATGTTTAGGTGAGTCTCGGGAGCATTTTGGTTTTCGAGAGTCATTAGATTAGGTTTTGAATTTCTTACTTGGCAAGGTCACATGCCCCTAAGATTGAAAGGATCAGCCACGCTAGAACAACCGATCACATAATGGTCAATGGCGTATGATATGTCAAGCATGGTTAATGGTGGTTGAACCTTGGGGGACTTGATGTTGTTTAGGTGGGGATTTTACCATGTTGGTTTATTGTGTTAAGCCATAGTAAATCGATGTAGTTGGGAAAGTATGATTGTTTCTCAATGGTTGATGGCATTAGGCTAGGGTGGCCGATGTAGTTTGAAATTAGTTTAATGTTTTGATTTTTGGTGATTTTAGTTATGTTTTAATGATTATTTTGAATGGAGATTTAATGGGTACTTGTTCTATATTTTGTAATTGTTATAGAGGATCCAAATTTGGAGATTAGCGAATGTGTCATGGCTTCTAGATTTATTGAGGGGTTATCAACACATGATATCACACAGTTATAGGGTCTCGGTTTTGGAAGCATTATACATATGGTTCATATCACGTTGGATCTGGATTTAATTTAGATGTTTTTGACACTTGGAGTTCACGTCGGACACATTTAGGTGGAGGCATGGAGGAAAAACTATAGAGGCCATAGTGACATTACAGGATGTGCATTTGTAAGGATTATCAACAAGATCTAGCAAGAGACCAACAATGGCCTTAAACCTTAAATCTGATACACAAACTCCAAAATATCCCTATACATGAAGCTCACAATAATACTACAAAATAATCTATTATTCACACTCTATATGAGATCAATACAAGAATGATTATTAAATAGGAAATACGAGTTATACTTGTCAAATAAACGTAATTTTGGATTATAATATTACGTGCTCCAAGTTTGTTTAAAAAATTAACAAATTTGGTTGCACAAAATTAACAATTAAACCAATTATCTCCTATAGAAAGCTTACCTATGTGAACACGAAAATAACTAGTTAGCTGGAAAAAACTAGTTTCTATCTTGTCTAGTGTGAGCACAACTCTAACACCCTCCCTTAAGTGAAGGTGTAGGGAGAAAAATGAAAGTGGGTCCTAAATACTAGGCCTGATAAGGTACCCAACTAAAAACATTAAAAAAGCAGGAAGGACTCAACCATATTCCCCCAAGTACAACTTCCTTCACCCCAAACAATGCTTGCAACTAAAGGTAATAAGGAGAAGCCAAGGGCTTAGTGAAGATGTCAACAACTTGATCGGATATGAGAACAAATCCATCCTGAACTAATCACAAATGAAGTGCATGTTAATGTTTATATGATTGGTGTGATAGTACTCAATCATGTTGTGTGAAATCTCAAATTCACTCTAGTTATCACACAAAATCAAAGTGGGAGCATGCTACGGAAATATGAACTCACCAAGTAACTATTGAAGCTAGAGAGCCTTGTGTCCATCTATAATAGTACATTTGTACTCTTCCTTAGTTGATGATATGAAATGCATTATTTTTATTGCATGCACATGCAACAAGACCAAAGCCAAGGTGAAAAATGAATCTAGATGTGGATCTGTGAGTATCAACACATCCACCCTAATCCGAGTCTGTGAGAATTTCAATATTATAAGATCCTCGAGGCCTGTATTGAATCCAAAAATTCAATGTTCCCTATATATATGTTTGGTTGCTTTCTAGTGACTCTCATGTGACTCATGGGAGAAATGAGAGACCAAGCTGATAGCAAAATTGATATCGAGTGCGTATGTGTCAAGTATAGAAGTCTTCCAACGAGCTACCTATACAAAGTAGGATCAGCCAATTTTGATTTGTAATCAACAATCAAATCAATACCTGATTGATATGGTGTGGGAGAAGGCTTGCAATTAGCCATGCCAAAATGATGAAGAAGATATATGACATATTTTTGTTGTCCTATAAAAATAACTCCATGAAACTAGTGAACCCGGAAGCCTAAAAAATAGTGCAAAAGTCATATGCATGTCATATCAAATAATTCCATCAACTTGTGCTTTATGTCCTAAATCAATGATTCTAAACTACATGTGAGGATTATGTCATCAACATACAACATCAAAATCAAGATATCTTGACCTTACTTCAAGATGTAAACTTTTTATCATACGATATTGATAGAAGCCAAAATTTGGAAGAAAGCTCTCCTTCTTCTCATACCAAGCTTGAAGAGTTTTTGTGAGCACATAAAGAGAATGATGAAGTTTGCATACCATGAAACATTCCTTCACAAATCCACGAGGTAGCTCCATATCCTCTTAGAGATCACCATATAAGAAGGCACTCTTCACATCCATTTGATAGACTGGCCACCAATGTGATGTAGCGAGGGGAGAACAATGTGTATTGAATCCCTCTTTGCGACTACTGAGAAAAAATTCTTAGAGTAATATACCCCTTCGAATTGTGAGAACCCCTTGAATACAAGACGTGCCTTATGCTTATCTATTGAACCATGTATTGCATATTTGGTCTTATAGACCCATTTACAATACGCAAGTTTTCTTTCCTTAGGAATATGTACTAACTCCACGTGTTATTCTTCTGGAGTGAAGAATACTCATCTTCCATGGAATCTTCCCACTCGCTTTTTTCTATTTACTCAAAGAATGATATTGGATCATTAAAAATATCTTTACTCATAAGAGTAGTACCGGAAGTTTCATTACGAGTGCAACGAGGATAAGAAAGATCTCCAACTAAGGAAACAACTACTTGAAAGATGGATTATACCCACTTGGGCAAGTTCTTTATAAGAGGAGGAGGCAGATTAGGATTATTTGATGTGTCTTCATCAAAGTCAGAAGTATACCCTCCTATCAAGATCGGGAGGTAAATAATGCGATAGAGAAGGCTAAAAATTTGTCTCGAAGGAATTATACCCTTATCAATTCTAACATCTCATTTGAACAAGACATCATGTGTGACATGATAAAAGAGGTGTATGCCTTCACATTCTCGTAATGACCAAAAAAATGAGCTCTATAGACACCAAAATCTGCACAAATCATTATTACATCATGTTTTTATTAGATTTTTATATACATGAGTTTTGAACAATGAAACAAGGTCTTAGTGGCATCAATATTTTGTTGTATTGCTCTTTATGGTTTGATTTAACCCTATCTCATATTGTTTTACCTCTTTGGTTTGATTTTGCGCTACCTTATAGAGATCTCTAGCACATTCCTTTTATTATTTTGTTATATCTAATCCTAGTTCAAAACCGTACAAAAAAGTCAAAACTGTAGATATGACCTAGACTCTTCTATATGGGCTTAACCTCTCCTACTTTCTAGTTGTTTTCTCTTCATGGGCCCATTTTTACTCTTTTATCTTTCAAATTCTATTTTTGGGTAAGAATTTCCCGCCACTAAGGTCTTAAATTCAAAGTAATAACTCATATACATACAAGTCTAATGTAAGTATTTATCTATCTAGCAAACACATATCTATCTACCATCTAATAAGCTAAAGAAATAAGAGATACATCTACATACTACATACACAACATAGGAGGGCATAAATATGAATTTTTCATCTACACACAAGGGTTTCTATTGGGATGAAGTAACATATCCCGCTATCAGTGTTGAGGCACAAGGGCCAATCTAGGTCAAGGGATAGTTGCATGCACACAATCACAAAGAACTACAATAATTACATTGAATTTTAAATGTATTGCGAACTTAGTGACTCAAAAATGGGGTGACCGCCAAGGTCAGTCTAACTTAATAATTTTGTTGTTTTTAGAGATAATGATTGCTTGAGTGTGTTGTAGAATAGTCAGGGTTTGTTTTACGAGTTCATGCATGGAATTTAGGGTTTCATGCAAATTTAAATGTCAAAGAGAAACAAACAACACATAACGACATTGAAAGTTACTGATTTACACTCTCTATAAGGGAAAAACCATATAATTAGGTTAGTTTGTGATATTTAGTCTTGAAAATTTGGTACGATCTTAGATAAGAAACTCCAGAGCCACATAAGTTGATTTTTCTTATTTCCAAACTATTTTCTTGTTATATATCACTCACCGGGACATCCCGACAACCTTTTGAACCGGATAAGTGCCTCTTTCTACCCTAATTATATTTTCAATTGCATGTATCTAAATGTTATTTTGATTTCTATATTTTACACTTATCTTATCTTATCTAAAACATAAATCTAAGTGTTTTTACAAGTTTAGTTATCATAGTATCAATTCATACACCTAATAAAAATTATGAAACACATATTGTTCCTAACAATGCTTCAAAATGGATTTTTTTAATATCCTTCCCATACTAACTTTATGCCTTCCATGATTTAAATACACAACATTTAAATCTAGCATTTATTTAACATTCAATCCATCTGATAACATCAATATTAACCATGTGCAGTTGTATGGGTCAACTAGATCTTCCCGATCCCCCATAGTACACTCTTTTAAGAGCACGTATACAAAGTATACTATTGGTTAAACCTAAAACATGCTTTGATAATTAAGTGCGTTCCTAGTGTCTACTAGGGATTCATCGATCAATTCCATTTGACATCTCACACTTCAATTGGAAACTTGGTGAATCTCGACAGTGTAATCAACAACTTACACTACTTTGGCCAAAGTATTTTGAGACATACATTGCATGCTCAGTCTTGTGACGACACACTCATCAATCGAAACTTTTCCTATTGCCACTTCACTTTAATTTGTTATTTGGACTGGAATCAATTAGTTTTGTAATTTAAATTACCAATTTACGCACAAGGTCCACGACCCATCCATGTGCATAAAAAGTCACTTTAGTACCACTTAATTGCAACGGTATACCTTTAAGTCAATTCATGACTTAATCAGTTCTTAGAAGATAGTCTCCTAATATTCTATGGAAATTATAACAAGCAACTAGGTAGGGCCCTTGAATACTTCAATCATCATTTAAATTTACTTACTATGTGGTCACCTATGACACTTATAGTATGTTGCTTCCTTGTTCATATTGCCATATACTAATTAAATGTTCTCACATTATTTATGTACTGTAGATGCATTTATCTCGTTCTCCTTTCATACTAGGGAACCTAAATCTCATCTTATAACGATTCATTATCAAAAGAACATTTTCCAATCATTCTGAATAATAACATAATATTATAACCAACATCCCGATTGACATCCATAACAATTCAATTGATAACAATAACATCATCTTTATTAATAATGAGAATTCCATATACACTATGGATTTCCAACAATACTACTCCATTTACAATAGGCTTGACTGCCTTTTCCTTCATCTTAAATATGACAACAAAATATAATTTGCTTTACAAAAAGTCATATATTAAAGTAAAATGAATTTAACTTAAGCATCAACAACAGAATGTTAAGCCTAGTAAATTTCCTTTACTTGTCCACGAGAAATGGCTCATCTTCATCATCTGTAGAAGATAGAGAGGGTAAAACATGGCAATTCAAAATGAACTGGCATGAACTGTCATTCTCATCATCCCTACAGTTTATCACATTATATCATATATGCCCAATATCCCTATAATTCTACTAATTACATTATAATCAAGGAGAACATCATACATCATCATGAGAAGTCATTCCTTTTAGAAGCATAGTTTTATTCATTTAAAACAAGTAGCGCGAGTCCATCCACATCTAATAATTACATTTGTCATTAATTTCATAAAGCGGGAATACAAATAAGCAACTTAACTCTATTATTCAAAGAGTTCATAATATTACCTTTATTTTGACAAGGATAATTCATGATCATTTCCGTACCAATTACACCTACATCGTGCAACCGGTCGGTGGCGTATCCATATCTTTCTGGCCTCCGGTGCTAACGGTCGATAACATACCAATATGTTACCGGACGACAATGTAGCAAAATGCTATTGATCGGTAGCATACATGTATGATACCGCTGCTAATGCTACCATTTGGTAACATACCTATATTCTACCTACCGACAACGTAACAACATACTACCGGTCGGTATCATACTTGTATGCTAACCGCCATTACTACCAATCAGTAGCATACCTATATGCTATCGATCGATAAGCGTAGCAAAATGCTACTTGGTTGATAACATACCTATATGTTACCAGTTGTCAATGCTACCAGCTTGGTAACATACCTATATCTACCAACCGACAAGCAGTAGAAAAATGCTATTGGTTGGTAGCATACCTATATGCTATTGACTGAAAACATAGCAAAATGCTACCAGTCGGTAGCATACCTATATGCTACCATCCGCCAATGCTAATGTCTGACAGTGGAGTAAAATGCTATCGGTCGGTAACATACATGTATGCTACCGGCCTCAATGCTACTTGGTTGGCGGCATACCTATATGTTATTGGTTGACATTGTAGCAACATGCTACTGGTCGATAACATACATATATGCTACCGACCACCAACCTACTGCGGCGATAGCATACCTATATGTTGTCGGTCGTCACCAAGACAGATTGCCCAAAACCCGGAAAAGACATCTTTCAAACCTTAAAGAAAACTAGGTATTTCTACATAACAACACTAACAAGCAGATAAATTTTCTTACTAGGCCCCTAATAGATTCCTAGTTTATTTATTTCTGCGCATGCCCAAAAAAGGTATCAACTATACCTAGAAAATGAGTATGGTTAACACAACATAGATCTAAAGGAACCAACCAAACTCAACATCTCTCCCATATTCAAGCTCAATACAAGAACCTTATAATTTTTGGCGGTTTAAATAGCAAAAAGAAAAAGAAAGGTAAATCTATCCACCTAAATGTTCAAAGCATAAGACTTCTCTCAAAGCGCACCAAATTTTTCATTCTTTATTAACATAATATTAACATACATAAAATAGAGCAATAACGACACATGAGAGAGAGTTAATGAGTTCATGCTTGTAATAAGGTGTCAAAAACTTTCTTGTTGCTTCTACCTAATTCCCTAGCAGCTGAGAAACCTAGCGAGCCCTTCTTACCACATTTTGCAACCAAACCCCCAAATCAAGAAATCCTACAATCCGAAATAACATCATGGCTACAATAGTGACGTAGGGCTCAATTCATTTTCATTGACATAAAAAAATGCTACATCTCAATAGCTAGCTTGAAATTTACATGCTCAACTCAAAGCAAGAATGGAGCTCTTCAACAAAAGAAACTCCAAATCAACACCAAAACAAAATAATGAAGACTCTACGAATGGTTAGCTTCCAAGGGAATTTTTGGGATTCCCAAAATCATTAATGTCATTAATGTTTGACCTACCAAGTACGGGTTTCGGGATCTCCTCTATAGCCTCTTTATTTCCTAAAACTCATGTCTCTTGGCAAATCCGGACACATGGCATGAAAATCTAGTCGTTTAAATATTTAGGGAGACCGACTCCCTTTTAACTTGGGTCGACATGCTAGCAATAATATTTAATTACCCATGCCCCACTACCAACATTAATATCCCAATTTAGCATAACAACATAGACATTAAACTAGATGGTAGGATAAAACATCATCCACAACAATAATGAATTAATCAAAACCAAAATAAGAACGTTGATTAATTTGAAATTAGACGGGTGTTACAAATTAACTAGGGTAGATACATTTTGGTAAACCCATTTTTATTTGAACTCTTTACCTAATTTAGGGTCTTGTAAATATCTTTTTGATTGGGAATTTTGATTTCTATAACATTAAGGTCGTGTCACCATATGATCTTGATTCTCATATTTCTTATTTTAATCACGACTTACTATAGGAATTTACAAAACCATAAGGGTTACCACTTTTGGCTTTGCACAATCTCTTGATCTTTCTCATCATATTCCTATTTTCCATACACTTTGGTATATGTAGACATGATATCATGCACTCGACTATTACATCACGCCTCTAAGTAGGTCATTATATGCATAATTCCAAAGCAAGGAAATCATACATTAACAACACTTGTTTTTCTTTATATTGCTTTATCCTTTTAAAAATTTTGTCATTTGTTTTTCTCGAAATACTTCTTTGATTTTGGGCATTGGACAACATGTATCCTATCTCGGTATTTCATGTTCTATTCTCCAAGCATCCCAAACACTACCGCCCATTAGGGATAGGAGCACCTAGGCGTTATTGTCCCCTTTGGGCACTTCTATCATTTTCCCTCCTTTTCTTAAATTTAAAATGTTGCATTAACTATTAACTTTTCTAAATTATTACCTATCACTTTGGGTAGGGTTTTAGTTGTTAATGATGAAATTCAAACAAGGATACACACACACACACACACACACACACACACACACACACACACACACACACACACACACACACACACACACACACACATGAATTACATATTATTCAAAGGCGAGTCCACACATGACTACACAAAAGGGGCTATTACTTTCTATTTATCTACTTGGGAAAGGAGCAACATTGAAGGACTGCATTTTTGGATGCATTCTTCACCGCATAGAAAGGGCTATTTTTGAATTCCATCTCACACATTCATCTTGGGTGCAATGTAGTTGTATCCCGTTATTTGTGTGTGACTAGAATAAGGGAATCCTAGCTTCAGGGACACTATTCTATCACACACACACTAGAATTACATTGACTCAAAATGTAGTACGGTGTTTGGTGACAATTAGATCGGGGTGACTGTATCGAGGTTAGTATGAATCAAGTATATATGCATTATTTATTTCATCTAATGTGTGCTTGAGAATTGTGATGGTAGCTAGGGTTTGTTTTACGAGGTTCGAGTGTGATAGAAAAACCCTACAACAAAGTGGATGCGATAAAGGGCAAAGTAAATAAGACAACTTCATAACTTTGAAAAGATCGATTTATAGTTGTTGTCAAGACACTAACACTGAGCAATCCTATCCTCCTTTAGGTAGTTATGTCTAGAATCCTTGTAGGTATTAATTTTCTAGATGAAGCATATTCAATCTAGATCTATACTATTCCATCCATTCTTCAACCTAGAATCACTACAGGAACTCAGATACAAACAAAGTCACTCATATCTCTCTATTACTCATGTACTTGATTGTTATTGCTCGGTATATCTTTTTTATTTAAGAAATATATGTTTGATATCAGTCCTCTAATAAATATTTAATTCAGTTACATCATTTGGTGAACATAATCCTTACATGCTCATTATCAGGTCTATATTTCATGCCCACTACCCATAGTGGTCGTTTTGGTCTCCCACAACATACTGAGATCCTCCCATAGACCCATAATCGTTCCAACAATCTGGTTGAAACCACACATGATAAAGATTTAATTTTGTTACTATTATGCACTTATTACTATTACATTACACCTATAGTATGTTTTTGTGGCATGGACTTAGGACTCGTTTGGCTTAGGGATACCAAAGTTGAGTCATCCGTAGTTGACTTATGCCTTACATTTGTACATGAGCATCACATTATCACTATTTGAGGCATCCCACCATGGGGCCCTTTGTCTTTGGCCCCTATCCCTATCAAACCGTCAATTGCTTCCATCGCTAGTGATCATATTTCTACACCTCCTTATGACCTCATGGCTTTGGTATATACTCCTATAGACTCTAGATCTCTTACCACTCCTAGTGTTATCACCTTTACACATCAACTTAGATCTCATCCATGGCTTCTGCTTCCCATCCACATCGTATCTATCGATCTCACAACCCACCTCATAGGGACATGTCTCCATACAAGACACACACTACCGATGGCACATTTAGGCCCATTTTGCGGTCTCTTTCTCCACATGCACGATATAGTCATACCCCACATAACTTGATGTACTTTCTTGTGACTATATAGTCTTAGATCATGTTCACATGCATACCTCTTTCACACTAGTAGATAGTGGACCCTCGCCCCTATTCTAATCGGATAGATTCCTATGGTATTCACACTTGATGGGTATATTCTTCCCCATCGCTACCCGATGACGCACTTTGTTTTTAGGTTTAAAAACTATTGTTGAGGGAACACTTACCTACATGAACCTTAATTTGCATAGATACATTAGGGGGAAACCTTGCTCCCATCTCCTAATCATAATATTTCATATTCTTATAATTCAAAAACATTCAAATATTGGAAAAAATACAATAACATTAGTTTAGATCTTGGTTGCATGTATCCTTGCTTGCTTATACTATTATATGTTGCACATTGCTTATCATGTTACTTTGATTCATAGTATACTCTATCCTTTTATTTTCCATGCACACATGCATGTTCACATGGTACCTTTGAGTTGAGTGTAGGATACTTACAGTTTATCATACGATGTATGATACTTGACATTGTTATCTACCAGTCCCATTGAGGCTCCTAGGGGCATCTACCTTTACATACCTTTTCATATTTAGGTGTTATCATTGTAATATTCATTACTTTCACTCATATTTTCAGTTGTATAAATTGTGGCATAGTATCAATTTTTATATCATGCTAAAGGTTGCTTCATGTGTAGCATTTGTCTTGTGGGCCTACTCCCAACCATGGTTCTCTGATTTGCTTATATCTTGTCTATACTTGTGTCTTGATTATAATTATTTACGTACTATGCCCTATATTTGATTGCTTGTTTACTTGAATGAACTTGAAGGACTTGAGTGTCTTATGACATATTGAGTGGTTTCCCATGTTTTCCATCAACTACTACACTCGATCTCTTATTATGTTATTGTGTTTCTTGGCTAGTTTATATTATATTATGCCATGTTTGTTTGTCACTAACATTATTGGATAGATTTTCCCATTGTTTTACATACGCCACAGTTGTTACCATGCACATGACCTATTCCTCTACAAGATTTATATTATAGATGTGCACATCAATTTTAGCTTTCCTAATTTGGGTCATGCTCACATTCATTTATGTCATGCACCCTAAGTGAGTTCGTGAAATCATCAGGTGATTATTTCACCCTCTCATTAGTTCAGAAACCCGACCTAGATTGGTATATAACAGAATCATAATAAACAAGAGATAATAAATTGGTTCAAAATTAGACTTGGGCCAAAAAAACTACGAGGATATAAGCACCCAATAAAAATAGGAATGGTGGGTGATAGTGTCCCATCTGGGAATTTTTGTCCTTAAAATAGGTACCTTACAGTTTCAACATGTTTTTAATGACAAGCTTTTTCAAAATTTAGTTTAGATACTCATTTACTGATTAAAATCCAACATAGTAGGAACAAAATCAGTAGCAAGTTTCATACTTTGATCAAGGGAACTAATTACTTTGTTTTCTTGGTATCAACTAAGGAAGTAACACCTATGGTATATGTAAGAAAATGATATGCCTAGAACAATGTGTCACCCGTGACTAGTTTCTGCTAGATTTATGACCATTTTTAGTGGCACTTATCTATGGGGAAGCATCAATGGGTGGAGGGAAAATCCTACAGCTCTCCCAACACTCTTCCTCTGGTGATAGGATGCCTAAATCCTTAGTATGTTCAAATCAGTTTGAGAATTGATCACTCTCAACTCTTCCAACCATCTCCAAGGCAATAAAAACACAGAACAATTTTATCTCTTCTCTCACGACATTCAAGTGTATTCTATCCTTAATTCACTTATTTTTCAATGCGCATTTCTATTCTCATATTCACTAAGTTAAAGTTCAATTTCATTTATCATGAGCATTGACTACACTTATCTTATTTTGTAGGTCCAACTGTACTTCAACAAAAGACAACACACAAATGGAACAAGGAACAATCTCAAAGCACAAAGATGCTCAAGAAAAGGCAATATTCAAGGAACAAACATGTGCATCATTTCTACTACGCACACAAGGTCACCCCTAGGGTTCTCATCCCCTCTTATATTCTATAATACACATGTCAGCAACCTCCATTTGACACATTATCAATTTCCATCTAGTAGGTTATTTTCTATAACCTCCTTCATCTCTCCACAAGGTATGTTCTTCTTATCTACTTTATGCTACTAAATATTCATTCACCAACATAAAGTGGGGGAAAATGTAGACATGAAATTATGCACTTAGTACTATTACATCACGCCTCTAAGTATGTCATTATATGCATGATTCCTAAGCAAGAAAACTAGACATTAACAACAATTGTTTTGCTTTTACATTGCTTTATTCTTTTTATACTTCTATCATTTGCTTTTTGGAATTACTACTTTACTTTTAAACATTGGACAACATGTGACCCAACTCAATATTTCTTGTTCTATCCTCTGAGCATCATAAACACTACCACCCATTAGGGATAGGAGCACCCACGACCCCTTTGGGCGATTATATCCTTTTCCATCCTTTCTTAAATTTGAAATGCCACATCGACTATTATATTTTCTAAATTACTACCTATCACTTTGGGTCAGCTTTTTATTTGTTAATGATAAAATTAAAACAAGGTAATCATATATATACATACATGGATTACTTTACTATTCAAATATGTAGTCACACAACTACACAAAAGGGGATATTACTTTCTATCTATCTACTTGGGCAAGGAGTAACTTTCAAGGATTGCATTTTGGGTTGCATTATTCATTGCATAGGAAGGGCTATTTCTAAATTCCATCTCACACATTCATCTTGGGGAAAAGTAGTTGTAAGCCCACTATATTTGTACGACAGACACAAGGGAAACCTAGCTTCAAGGAACACTATTTTATAGCACACATACACTAGAACTACATTGATTTTGAAATGTAGTGCAGTGCTTGGTGACAATCATATTAAGGTGACCGTAGAAGTCATTTTGACTCAATCATATGTATTATTTATTCCATCTAATGTGTGCTTGAGCCTTATGCAAGTAGCTAGGGCTTTTTTACGAGCTCGGGTGTGACAATGAAAACCCTACAAGGAAGTGGATGCAACAAAGAACGATGTAAAGAAGACAAGTTTAAACCTTGAAAAGATAATATTTGTAGCGATTTTTTAGGACACTTTGGCACCCAAGGTGGTCATGTCCTCTTTTGGGAGGTTCTATCCTCAACGGTATGTTTCGTCCTCGATGCTAATGCGAGGGTTAAGTAATTTTCCTTTTTTCGGGGACATATCGGGATATGGATTAGATTGTAATAAAAGGTAGAATGTAATAAGATAACAACAACATTCATCACACATTACATGAACATATTCCTTTATTTTTTCATTATAACTATTTTATATGTATTATGTATCTTTCTCATACACTTTCTTGTCTATTATATCATACATTCATTCTCATTTCTATATCTTCATGTATCTTTATCTTTCTTTCTATCTATATATTTTTCTATCTAGTTCTCTATCTCCTCTCGTTTCTAACTATTACATTCAATTACAATAAGTATCTTCACTATACATTATCCAAAGGTCACTTCCTTTGGTGGTGACTATGTATTGTTCATTATGTACTATGTATAAATGTTGTAGTTATCTCTATGTTACATGGATTCATGTAGTCTTTTGTGTCCTTTTTAGTCTTCTACGGATTTGTTATCCTTTTGTGGCTTTCTTCTATTTATGCCTTTAGTGTATACAATCGATGAAGAACCACCGTCAAACATCATCCCGAACTACAAATGTTGTCTCGTCCTTAGACAACCAACTAATGAAGAACCATGTCAACTACCTTGCTCCACTTTTCTATACCCTACTTCTCTTATTATACAAATAAATTCCACCTTACAATATCATCTCAACCTTCTAAAAGCTGAAGCCTTCTGTACATAACCTTAGTATCATGTAAAAATAGGAACACCAAAGCCTTAACTTACCGAACTTAGACGTCTAGTGTAAGGAAATGTTCCCTCGCTCAACTCGTTCGGCTAGATTTACAAGACATGATGGGTTCTAAATGAACAAAAGAAATATTGTTGAGCTATAGAGCTACACATGGAAAATACTTGGCGTATTTTTTTGTGATCTAACCCTCAAATGTGTGATCCAGAGGATTTTCACTATGAAAATTTTCCCTAAACTTCCCTAAAATTGGACCATGCTAAAGGGCTTATTGAGACCTTTCCGACGGTATGCTGAACTCCAGAAACAGAGTCCGTATGCAAATTCTATCGCCGGTCGAAGATGGGCCTCCAAACGGGTCAACTCTGGTCAATAGGTCAACCAGTGGACCAATGACAAGGTGACACGTGGCAGTTGGTGATGAGAAAAAATTGATGGTACTGTAATGTTTCAAAATCAGTTCCATGGTATAGAGCTCATCGCAAGCTTTCCGACGCATTTTGAACGGACCAAATCTGAGTTCGTATGCGAAAGATATGCATAGTCAAAGTTGCGGTCAAATGATGACGTGGCACACTCTAACGTGGACAAATGGCATATTATTGGCGTGACACTTGGCAGGTTTGTAGTGGATTTAGATTTTAAAATAATAATTTTAAAAATCTATTTAATCCATTCCATGTGAATAAATTCAAATCCCATGGTATAAGGAGGATTTTGTGGCCAAAAAAGCTATTTTAAGGCTTATCTTATCTCTTTCCCACCAAACGTGGGGTCAATGGCTAAATTGGGCTCCTAAACCTATGGAAGGGGGATTTGAACCTTTTCCAAAATAGTAATCAGCCTTACCAAGCCGCCACTTTGTAGCAAGTGATAGAGAAGGAGATCACATCTATTTAAAGGGAAGCTTTTGGTAGGTTGGAAAGGGGGACAGCGAAGGACCAGTTTGCAGAGATCCCAATTTTCGAGGCACTTATGGTCCGAATTAGGACTTGGTGTAAAAATGAAAGTTGTTAAAAATTCTGAGAGATTTCCAGAAAGGTAACTTTTGTTGTATGAAGTGCTATATATTTTTCTGTGTAGGCGTTTTTCCATTGCAGTTTCACAGAACAGGCACGAGGGGCAAGCAGAGATCTGTATTTTGCATCCACTTCTGATCCGAATCAGACCATGAAGTAAAAAGGGAAGTTTTTAATAATTTCCTAAAGTTTCCAGAAATGTAAACCTTATTTGTATAGGTCTTGTATATTTCAAGTTGTAGACGTTTTTTGAACGTATTTACACAGGGAACAACAAAAGAAAAATACTGTAGGAGCCACGGATGAACTTGGGAATGATTATGGTAAATTGCAGAGTTCCATGAGGTTTGAATCAGCTCATTTGCAGGTATAAAGGTCTGTTAAGTCAAGATTGAAGGGATATTGTACTTCATTGGACGTTTAATGGATCGATTCACTTTTTGTGAATCCGGAGATGTAGCCTTCGGGTGAACTCCATTATCAATTTCTTGTTTTGTGGATTTGTGCATTTCAGTTTTTAAAAGATTTTTATCAGTTGAAATTCATCATTGGATTAATTTTATTAATTGATAAAATAAGTATAAAACTGGAGTAAATGGATTGAAGGAACTTTCAGTATCCATAACCCACAACAAGATTTGAATACGCTTATCATCTTAGATTCAAAGTCAGTTTGAGTGTATGATTAAAAATCAACTGTGAAGTAAAATGGATTTGTATTAGATTCAAGCGATTCACTTAAAGTTGAAAAATCAGATTAATTGGTCTTTTTGGAAGAGTTGAGGATTTGGGTTTCAAGACACCTAAAAATTGGATCAAATTAACTCAAGATCAATGTTGAGTCTGTAAATTTCAAAATCTGGAAATTTTCTAAGTACTTCAAAAAAAAATTAAGTACCATTTTCAGATCAAGTTGGTATCAGAGCTGGTTTAGCTTTTGATTTGCATCAGTTGATTTGGTTCAGTTTGGTTTTTGCATTTTGGGCTTGATCTTTCATTTGCAGTGTGCAAAGTTTGGAGGAACAGGTGTGCAGGAATCATGGGTAAGATGTCCAACAAGACCAAGTTTGAGGAACTGGAAGCATGCAATCATCAAATTCAGGAAGAGAATGCCTTCCTGAGATTTCAGGTATTGGCTCTTGAAGAGAAACTTGACACATTGAGAAAAGAGCTAGAATCTAAGGATGAGCTCTTGATGGTGTTGCAAATTGATGGACCTAACAAGGTACCAGTTATTGTTGATGCCTCCACTATGACAGATGAGTGCACAGTAAGTATGACAACACTTAATTCCTCACCCAAAGCTAATTTGGATTCTACTATAGTGCTCGGTGAATTTGAAAAGCACACTAAAGGTATAGGATCTAAAATTTTGAATAACATGGGTTTTAATGGAATTAACCTTGGTAAGAATAACCAAGGTATAACTAACCCAATCTTGGTTGAGGAGAGACCTCGTTATGCAGGACTGGGATATGCTAGTGCAGGGGAAATGGAAATTGGAGAGAACTCCAAGGCTGGAAGAAGAAAAGCTTCTAACAGCAAAGAGTCATCCCCGCTAGCATCAGGTGGTTCATCCTCATCAGGAGGATCTGGTAATAATTCACCACGGAGAGGTATAGAAATCCCCCCACCTTCGGTTTACCATTGCTCAAAAATGAAAGGTAAACAAATTGATCCCTTATCTACACTGGAAAAATTTGGCTATAATTTTCAAGCTATGTTGAATAGTTATCCGTGCACATTATGTGGTTTATCTAATCATTGTGTGGCCAAGTGTAGGAAGTATAAATCCGAATGGAATAGTTTGAGAAAATGCATTCTCCTAACCCGGGTTCGGCTAAGAGCAGTCAAGGTAAGGTTCCTAAAAATGTGGATCCTAAAAAAATGGATCAAAGGTTTTGTGATCATTGTAATAAACAAGGTCATGAAATTGGTAAGTGTTGGAAGCTACATCCAGAACAAAAATTAAAGTTTGTTAAAAAGGATAAAAGTTTTAAACCAACTAATT
Organism: Taxus wallichiana var. yunnanensis; assembly: GCA_018340775.1. Lineage (NCBI taxonomy): Eukaryota > Viridiplantae > Streptophyta > Pinopsida > Cupressales > Taxaceae > Taxus > Taxus wallichiana. The sequence goes on along the minus strand of CM031241.1, from coordinate 493,019,332 downwards.
TGACCACTTCGGTGGCCCCGGTAAAAACTGAATTGAATCAACCCCCTAAAAAGGACAGTATGCTGAGTAAAGTGGGTAAACAATTTATCAGTTTTATGTTTGCATAGTTGATTGTGGAATACATGCAAACTAACAAGGCAGTTTTGGAAATCCCACTAAATTGTGAAAAGGATAAGTACAAAATTTATTTTTCTGCCTTGGTGTTGGTGAAGTATCGTAAAGAGGAAATAATCAGGTGACAGGTTTAAAATACTTGATGTAATTTTCTTTTTTAATGGTTTTACAACTTCATTTTTCAGCAGTATGTACAGTTCAGTGGGCATGATCATTGGTCGGATGTCTATATGTGGATTGTAGTTAAAATCTATTATTGTGCAATTTGTGGCATGTAGGCATTGTTTGTAAGTGCACAACTTATACAAACTCTTTGTTTACTATGCATGACATTTGTACATTTGTAAGTCTTATTGATAGACTTAATATTTGTAACTGTTAGGTATAGTTGCAAATGGTATGTACAAGTTTTGCACTAACAAGCTGTGAGTGCAGGTTACATTTGCATTGTTGACAGTGATGGTGAGTGCGGGATCGGGATGTCAAAGGAATATGGCGATTCTTGCGTGTCATATCGATTGCGATTTAGGCCATTGGGTTATATTACTATTATTGGCATTTGATTATTGCAATTTTTATGGAAAAATTACCATGCTCTAAACTGGGTTCTATGTTTGTATTATGCGAGAACGTGTGTATAGTTCCACGAGTGAATTTCCATTTTGAGGTCAAAATGGTCTTACTCGGGAGGAGTGATCGGAGGATTTTTACTATGAAAATTTTCCTAAACTTCCCTAAAATTGAACCATGCTAAAGGGCTTATTGAGACCTTTCCGACGGTATGCTTGAACTCCGAAAACAGATTCCGTATGCAAATTCTATCCGGTCGAAGATGGGCCTCCAAGCGGGTCAACTCGGTCAATAGGTCAACCAAAGTGGACCAATGACAAGGTGACACGTGGCAGTTGGTGATGAGAAAAAATTGATGGTACTGTAATGTTTCAAAATCAGTTCCATGGTATAGAGCTCATCGCAAGCTTTCCGACGCATTTTGAACGGACCAAATCTGAGTTTGTATGCGAAAGATATGCATAGTCAAAGTTGCGGTCAAATGATGACGTGACACACTCTAACGTGGACAAATGGCATATTATGGGCGTGACACTTGGCAGGTTTGTAGTGGATTTAGATTTTAAAAAAATAATTTTAAAAATCTATTTAATCCATTCCATGTGAATAAACTCAAATCCCATGGTATAAGGAGGATTTTGTGGCCAAAAAGCTATTTTAAGGCTTATCTTATCTCTTTCCCACCAAACGTGGGGTCAATGGCTAAATTGGGCGCCTAAACCTATGGAAGGGGATTTGAACATTTTCCAAAATAGTAATCAGCCTTACCAAGCCGCCACTTTGTAGCAAGTGATAGAGAAGGAGATCACATCTATTTAAAGGAAGCTTTTGGTAGGTTGGAAGGGGGACAGCGAAGGACCAGTTTGCAGAGATCACAATTTTCGAGGCACTTATGGTCTGAATTAGGACTTGGTGTAAAAATGAAAGTTGTTAAAAATTATGAGATTTCCAGAAAGGTAACTTTTGTTGCATGAAGTGCTATATATTTTTTTGTGTAGGTGTTTTTCCATCGCAGTTTCACAGAACAGGCACGAGGGGCAAGCAGAGATCTGTATTTTGCATCCACTTCTGATCCGAATCAGACCATGAAGTAAAAGGGAAGTTTTTAATAATTTCCTAAAGTTTCCAGAAATGTAAACCTTATTTGTATAGGTCTTGTATATTTCAAGTTGTAGATGTTTTTTGAACGTATTTGCACAGGGAACAAACAGAAGAAATACTGTAGGAGCCACGGATGAACTTGGGAATGATTATGGTAAATTGCAGAGTTCCATGAGGTTTGAATCAGCTCATTTGCAGGTATAAAGGTCTGTTAAGTCAAGATTGAAGGGATATTGTACTTCATTGGACGTTTAATGGATCGATTCACTTTTTGTGAATCCGGAGATGTAGCCTTTGGGTGAACTCCGTTATCAATTTCTTGTTTTGTGGATTTGTGCATTTCAGTTTTTAAAAGATTTTTATCAGTTGAAATTCATCATTGGATTAATTTTATTAATTGATAAAATAAGTATAAAACTGGAGTAAATGGATTGAAGGAACTTTCAAGATATCATAACCCACAACAAGATTTGAATACGCTTATCATCTTAGATTCAAAGGTCAGTTTGAGTGTATGATTAAAAATCAACTGTGAAGTAAAATGGATTTGTATTAGATTCAAGCGATTCACTTAAAGTTGAAAAATCAGATTAATTGGTCTTTTTGGAAGAGTTGAGGATTTGGGTTTCAAGACACCTAAAAATTGGATCAAATTAACTCAAGATCAATGTTGAGTCTGTAAATTTCAAAATCTGGAAATTTTCTAAGTACTTCAAAAAAAAAATTAAGTACCATTTTCAGATCAATGTGTGTCAAACAAAAAAATGTTCTTGAATTTCCTCCACCCAAACTTGTAACTTAGTATTTTCTTGAATGAGGAGACTTACTTCTGTGGGTATTGATTGATTTTAAATCCGTGTATATCGTTTTCATGCATTAGCTAGCTCTGTTGCATCTATGTGATTTCTCTATCCATGGATGTGTTATATTCCTCCATAATGGTAATCTTATTTTTGTACTATTGTTGCTTTGTGTGGTATTTATCGGTCAATTCTGCTAGTTTTTGTTTCATTGTCCCATATGCATCTCTTCCAACATCATATTCGATAGACTATCTATTTAATTTTTCCTCCATATTATCTAGTTCTATCTTTTCTTGTATATTGATTCCTAGCCACCCCATATCACATGTGTAATTGGTGGCCGCATTAGTTATTTCTGCTTCTAATGAGGTAAGTGTGCTTTCTATCTTTGCCCAACGGTGTTTTTTCTCTCTATGGTTCGGTGTTGTGTGAATTGTTCCTTATAATTTGCCATAGCTTCATTACAAATTTATTTCTTTTGGCCTCTTTGTCCATAGAGCTATAAGTTAATATGTCATTCAAGGATTTCTAAATTCTCTTCTCAATTGGAATGGTGAGATATGTTGTGAGGTGAGGCCTAACCGTCTTCATGGATGCTGAAGCAGTTTTCCATCATTTCTTCAAATTTTGCACATCTCTTCATCCATTCATGTCTCGAGCTTTCCTCTATAATTGTGCTACATGTGGGTTTTTGCATGGGAGTCAGTTTTTCTTCATTTTTTCTATAAATATATGTTGTAGTTGGAATCTTTGAGCCTCTTTTCTTTATTCCAATGCCTTTCTTATGAGTGCTAAAGAGTCATGCGGAGGCCCAGGATGGGTATATCCATGAGATACAAACATTGCATCCTCACTTGAAGTACTTTGCGATGTGATATATGTGGATAAAGGTGGTATTTGTGTGGATTTGGTTGTATCTTCTTCCTTCTCCTGGTGTTCTTCCTTTGTTGTTTTCTCCTTATCCTCTTCATTCTTCTTATTTTCTTCCTCCTTTTTTATCTTTCCTCTTCCTTTTTCTTCTTCTCTTGTTCTTGTTCTTTCTTTATCTTCTCTTGTTCCTTTTTCCTCTTCTTTTCCTCATTATTCTTCTTTTCTTCCTCTTCTTTCTTATTTTTTCTTCCTTTCTTCCTCCTCTTTTTCTTCTTCGCCTCCTCTTTCGTTAGTCTCTCCTCCTCTTTCTACTTTTTTTTTTTTTTGCTCCTCTTTCCTCTTCTTTTCTACCTCCTCTTTTTCTTCTTTTCCTCATCTCTCCTCGTTTTCTATTGTGCCTCTTTCCTCATCTTCTCTTGATCCTATTTTTCCTTTTGTGTCTCTTGCTCCTTTTGCTTCTTCTTTTTCTTCCTACACTCTTCTTTCCGTATCTTCTTTTTGTTTCCTTGCCTATTCATGTGCTTTCCTTTTCTTTTTCATCAATTGTTTGTTTTTCTTTCTTATCATGTATTCTCTTTTGTTTCTTTAATTGTTCTTGTTTTTCATTTTCTTCTACAACTTTATTCTTAAAGAGCTCTACTATCTCTTATACACACTTTCTCTCCTTGGTCTTTTTTTCATTTTTTTCAATTCTTTTAGTTCTTTCTTGTATCCTTCTACCACAATGTCTTCTTCTAATTTGATTTGGTCTTCAATTGCTTTAAGTAATGAATGTGGTAGTAGATGTATTATATCTTATGGCACTAGTGAAAATCTTCGAGAGATAATGGATGAGGTCATCAACAATGGCTATTTGTTTGGTTTCACGGATTACCTCATATTTTTGTGCCACTATTAAGACATCATCATGGTTTAGACATTCTTTGTGGACTTTGTAGGAGAATGGTGCAAGTTTAGAATCCATCAAAGACTCTATGGCTCCTGTAAATAAAAATTTTCTTTCTTCCATCCGATCTTCTACCTTGTGGGGAGAAGAAGTGTCAACTTCTATGGGATCATTGATATTTTCCTCCATGGTGGCCATTGAATCTTTTCCCAAGAGTTCTAACTACACACTCTCTTTTAGACAATTTTGTTTGGGTTTATGTGTTCTTGGTTTCTACTACGAGCTGTTAGAGGTTTTTGTTTCCTTTCTTATGACAATTTATGGAAATGAGGCTATATGTGCAATCCGTAGGGTGAAAGGATGAAGGAAAGTGTAGTCTATATCTACAATGAATACTACCTCTTTCTCCTATTTTTTATTACCTTATTAGATATTCTTACGTTATTGGAAATAATCCTGCGGATATTCTATTCCCATCCAATGAATGATGTCACTTGTTCTACTTGTAGATGATCCACACAATACCTCTTTTGAAGCATAAACAAATCCTATTTTAGTGAAATGAATGAAAACTTAACTAGATTTCTTATTATCTAATATATTATGAAAGAAACATTCACATGATACTAAAATTGAGAGATGAAAGACAAGGAGACAAATATTTTATCCTAGAGAAACCCAATGTGGGAAAACTCCAGTTGGGTAAGTAATTGCTTCCATTTTACTATGTAATTCTTGCTTCCCTTTTACTATGTAATTATCCAAACAATTACAAGTTTACTGTCAAAAGATGACCTTCTAGAAGGATTCAAGCTCCTTCCACTTACATTACTTGCTTACAATCCTCAACAAGAAAGAACTCAGTTGTCTATGAACAAAACAAGAACAATTTCAATTTCCTCATTTGCTCATGCTTGAATTCACTTTGAATCACTTGCTTGAATGAGTAAATGTTCTTGTATTTATATTTGTTCTGCCCAAGGATGAATAGAAAGTTGAAACAAACCGATTTGAGAAGCCCAAACATTTGCAACTATTTGGATTCTTCATTTTGGCATCATCGGATGTAGAACCGTTGTTGTCTACCGGGGTGGTTGTACAACTTCCATGGAAGTTACGAGACCGTTGGTGTGTGTAGGTGGTAGTTGCACAACCACTACTCTGTGAAGAGTGGTGGTTCCATGACTTCCGCTCGCTTATCACATAGAACAAAACAATAATTACCTTTTTCATCATTCAAAGGTGCCTGATAATCTGTTAACCTAACTTAACCATTTTACAAAACAACGAACACGCTGAGGGTATGCAATGCAAGTTTCAAATAAGAGAATACATAGAATTGGGAACTTCTGGATCCATTTTTGGATTATATCTCTATAATTTGAGGTTTTTAGTCCTTAAAAGCTTCAAGGAATGGTGAGGTGAGGAAATTTCTTCCTCACATCTTCTCTGGAATACCACTTGGCCTTAGTAGGCAATTTACCTTTCAACCCAATGAACCACCTATCTTGCACTCTTCGCTATGTTGTCCTCTCTTTCCATTTGCAATACCACATCTTACTCTAATTCCAACTGATTGTCCACATAAAGATCCTCAATAGATGGTAGAAACAATCCCTCTTCTTCCTCATCCAACATGAAGAGCTCAAAGAGACATGTTGGTTGGAAAAAATCTTATTAAAGAAACAATCAATAGTTTAGGGGACAACAATCCCTCCTCTGTAATGGGGAGGTTCCCTTATTCTATCAAAACCTAAAACTCTAAGATATTTACAAATATATAGATTAACTAATTCTTAATGAGGATATCGATGTATATGAATGGTTTTACGGTTCTCAATATATAAGATAAACAAAGAATTATAAGTAGAGGAATTACATCAACAAGGTTATGGCAAGACTGATTAATTAGAGAAACACGATTCTGAAATAATTAATCAATCAAGGATATGTAGATCCCCTTTGGTTTTGCAAGATTTCTTACCGGCCGTATAAGCGAAGGAAAGATGAAGAAACAATTTCAAATAAGAAGATTATATATATTTATCTTACTCGTGCATAAAAATGAAATTAAAGAGTATATGTGTTTTCATAAATGAAAAACTCCACAACACATAAAATGTAGATTGAATCAAAGTTCAACACATTTTACCACATGAATGAGAATACAAAATTTCATATTCTAAATAAAACAAACAACATATTATGCAAAACAAGAAAGAGAGTTTAAAAGAACAAGAATTGAGAGAAAGAAGGTTCTTCTTCTGTATTGCCAAAAATTGTATCTTTTACATTCAGATGCACCAATATCCAACCCCTTTTACAAATAAAATGAAGCCTTATATAGGCTAAGGGGAGGAAGTAACTACCTTAGATAACTAATTGTTCTTAATTAAGTGTTAAAACACTTAATTATTTGATTTACATAAATTGACTTTATATTATTATTATTTTTAATATAATAAAGCCAACTTCAAACTAGAGCAACTAGTAGGCTAGGAGCTAGAAGAAGAAGGAACGGAAGTAACAACCGAGGTGGGCACTTTAAGCTTGAGAATGTGCATTCGAAATTTGGTGACTGTAGTGGAGATCTCTAAATCTTTGGAAATTATGGTGTTTGAAAGGTTAGTTAACCAACTGCCTAGAGAAGACTCCATCTCTTTTGCTATGCCACCATACTTGAGCAAGTCCCTTAGTTGCTTCAATAATAACATTGTTGAGCTCTGATAACTCATCCATCCTTTCCTTGTTAACCAATTCCTCTTTGAATAGATTCTCCTTAATGAGTGAATTGAAGTTCACTTTGATATGATCAACTGAATTCCTCTCAGATGAATTATCCTTGAATAATTGACAATAGAGGGCTTACAAATCTGCAAAGATTTCAGCTTTTAGTGACTCACCCTTTTGGACTACACCTTGTAATTTAGTGATTGCCTCTTCAAGAAATTTTATTCTCTACTCATTCTTTGAAAGTCCGTGTTCTATATAGACCACTCTTAGAATCATCAAAAATATTTTCCAAAAGGAGGATTTTTTCATCTGTGAGCATCATGATTCTAAGATCTTGAATAACATCAGCCCAAATCTTGAGTTCCTTATCAATACCATCAATTCCTGAATTGATTTGATTTTGGGCTGAGATGATATTATCATAAATTTTGCATGCCTCATTAATGAATTGTAGCCTAAAACCGAATTCCTTGAACCCGTGCCTCGAAGCTTTACCAAAAGTGGCATGCTTGTGGATTTTAGTGATTTCTTTGAGATCAATTCCGGCGGTGGCGTAGTGGGTGGAAGTTTGGAGAGGGGTGTTGGATCGAGAGTAATTTTATCTGATGCAAGGAAAGACTCGATGAAACTAGCAAGTACCTACACTTGCTCCTTGATTGCTCCTACTTTTGTTTCCCCTTCTTAACTCTTTCAATGATCTTAGAAATAGTTTCTCTAAGGTTGTGAACCTCACCCTCGGAGTTGACTCACCCAATGAGATCCTTGTAAGCTCAAGATCTGAGATGGATATATATTTTTCGCTCTTATCCTCTTTCGGTCTAGAAATTTCTAATAATTCTTGTCTGTTGAGACCGAAAAAATATGAGAAGTGGCCTTGGCTTGCTTCGGGGAAGAGTAGATATACCAAGGAGGGTAGCCACAACATCAAATTTAGGAACCTCTACTCGAGATTATTCCTTCCTCTTCTTACTGTCAACCATAAGTTGAAACCATGTGAAAGAATCCCCAAAAGATGTTGCTAAAAGAGGAAATGCAGAGACCTCAACGGTGGAAGTTATAATCGAAGAGGAAGAAGGCCTTATAATATCCAACTTAGGCATTGAAACATTTGTATTTCCTAAATCGACTCAATTATTTCAACCACATCCTTTTCTTCATCATCTTCTCTAGATTCTTCTTCTTTTCCTTGTTCATCTTGCTTTTTCTCAACTACTTCCTCTTTAGTAGACCATTGCGGTGTTTGTTCAAAAGAAGCTTCACTAGCCAATTCTTGTGTTGTCTATTGCTCAACACTTTTATATGATGTTTATACTCTCTTCTCAACCTCTTTAGTTTTATCTTTCTTCATGTAAACCTTGGTTCCTGAATCCAAGGGAGAGGAGGAAGGATTTTGTTGAGTAGGGGCATCCTTTTTTGAAGAAGAATCCTGTTGAGAAGAAGACATCTTCTGAGATTCCCTAAATTCCCTAACTTTTCTGTTGAACCAATGCACTGGTTCTTAAGAGTGCTAGAGTATTCAAGTCATCGGGTTATCCTTTTCTTTTTGAGACCAATCAATGGTAGGAAAGGGAGTGTATTGAATAGATTTTATATACCCTATAGTATAAAGATCATATTCATCATCAACCATCCCTTCCAAACCGTATAACTTGAAATCCTTGTTTATTTGCGGTGATATCCTTTCAAACACTCTTATCCTAACTTCATATTCATCAACATAGTCATCCCAATAATCTTCAAACATTGGTAGGTGGTAGTATGCCATCCTTAGATTCTTTGCAAATGAATCCTTTGATGTCAAAAAGAAGCTCATTTCTCGTACGAGTGAAAATTAAACTCAAAGACGGTTCTTTCAACATTCTGAGCATCCAAGGTTGAGCTTCATGTATAATTCCCCAAATAAATAGGAAATTGGATACTTGAAATCTTCTTGTCTTTGCAAGTTCTATGAAGAACATCCAACTACCTGCAAATCTTTACCAGGACTATCTTTTCATTACAATAGATTGAAAACTTGTATAGTGCTCATTCGAACCCAGCTTGTTCGAATGTAGGAGAACTTCCTAAAAACTATATGAATAGGCTGCCATATGTGGAAATTAGTTGTCTAGCCTCTAGGGATACCCTATTAGTTACATTTCCTTCAAGCAATCTAACCAAGAACATGGTGAAGGCATCATTAACTCTCCTATGGTGACTCTTGTTGTTCTCATAGGTAAGTTGAGTGTAAAAATCATATATTGTTGAGCTTTGTTTGTTATCTTGACCTATTAACCCAATCCATATTCTATATCCTACTATGGTATACATTAGATATGAGGTCATGTAGAATGTTTTGCTTTGGTGAACATTAGTAAGTTGACGAGTCAGATTCTCACAAATTATCTCTATCCGATTCAAATGTTGTTTGCCTTCAAGAATTATGTTCATGTACATAGACATCCAGTTTTGAAACTCGTTAGTTGATGACATACTCATTACCCTTGCGAACAATGTTATTATATTAGCAATTTCCTCTAATAAGTCAATTCTATAGAGGGTTTTGGGTAATTTAGAAGGCCCCTTTCTTTTAATTTTCAGCCATGTTTTAGCAATCATGGTCTTGTACTTGTCTGGACTTAGGTCAAACAACCTTTGAGCTTCTGTCCTAGTTAAGACCTTAGAGTCTTCAAAATTAGGGATTCCCAAGGATACATTGATATGGTGGGCATCAAGCTGAGCAATGACTTGTCCTTGGGGATCTTTTAATTCTTTGGTTTGTGGATTGAAATTGGAAGCACAATCCAAGATAGTATCGATGCATTGAATTGGGGTGGGAAAACCAACAGCATGAGCTAAACCACTATCTCTAACACATTGGGCCAATGGGGTTGGATTATCATCTCTTATCCTAGCCCAAAAGTCATCTAGATTCATATGTTTAACATCATTATCACCAATATTAGGCACAAAGGTTTCCAGGGAAGAAATATGCTCGTATCCAGCATATTGGAACTTCATGATGACAGTTTAAAAGAACTCAAAGAAAACAAACGCATTTGAATAGTGAATTTCGCAGACTATGTGAAGGGAAGAGCTAAGAACTTGTTATCAACTAATTTTGACTTCGTAAAAATTACAACGTGAAAATTTAAATTTTTATAAAATGCCTTTTCTCATGGTTTATCACCCTCATCGTGATCGTCTTATTCTCATGATCATTTTGGTCTTCGTTTCATCCATTTTGAATAAGTCCTTCTCCTGCTACGATGTAAACTATGTTTTAATTAATTAATTAATATTTACCTTGTTATTTAATAAAATTAGATTTATTGAATTTTAGGGTTTTTAATTAATAAATGTTAATTTAATATTGATGGAAGTTGTTCGACAAACTTGGGAGAACTTTTCTTATTTTCCCAATTATCGTAATTGTTGTGAGCAATGGCCAAGGGAAATTATTATTCTGTTTCCAATTACCATGGACAATTTCAATTTTGCTTCTATCATCTGAAAATTGGGAAGGAGACGGTTACAAGAAGTTGTAGAAGCAAGAGAAATTGGGAAGAAGAAGAAACAAGGAAAATATTGTAGACATCCAGAGCCATAAGAAGGAAAAGCTCATTCTACAGACACTCCTCGGCTTTCACACGGAAACCTGGCATGGGTATTAGCTAGAGCCAAGGAAACTTGAGAGTCCCAGGATAGTTGTCTCCATTTCGGAATCACAAGCTTGCAAGAAGTCATCCTTCTCCATTTTCTCAAGATCCTCCATGCTTTGTGCAGAGTGCATTATGCATGTTAAATCTCGTTGGAGCTCAAATATTGGAAAGAGGACTTAGGTTTAAGAGGCTTTATTTCCTCTGCATTCTGTATATTTTTTTATTAAACCTATTTCTTTTGTTTTATTGTGCCAGATTGGGCACATACACGCACTGGCCAAAGGAATACACAGCCTATGCATTCCAACGATCTTCCACACTAAAGACAAAGCTGCTCATAACAGTCAAAGAAGAAGAAACAAGTAAATTTCCACGCATTTGGTAGAACAAAAAGGAAGAATTCAACGTAAGCAAGCAGCAAACTTCCATGCAACTAAGACACTATTTCCCATGAAATACCACGCCCAGCCAGGAAGAAGGAGATGAGCATGCAGAAGGTTTTGAACTATATTTCCACGCAAGTTTTAGCAGTTGCCCACGCTTTCCAAGAAAGACCTGTCCAAACGCATTCATGGAGTCAAAGATGCCCACGCACGGGAGGTAATAAAGCAGTCTAAAAAGACTTGTCCACACAACAAAAGAAGAAAAGTATCCTCCACAAATTCACTTAGCAGTCTAATAAAATAACAGTCCCATGCATTTGTAGAAATAAAGGGTCTTTTTCCAGGCAAAGGGTAATAAAAATAAGAAGGTTTTTGAACTATAGATCCACGCAGCCCATGCAAAAGAGGTGAGATCCACGTTGCCAAGGGAGAAGGATTTAAAACGCATGCACAGGCACTCAAAGTAATAGAAAATGTGTAATCAGAAATAATAAAAATTGTTCAAAATCGTAGTATTTTAGCCCAATCTGTGATTTGAGCTTGGTCTCAACATTTTGTTTGTATTACCGTTTTGAAAAGTTTGTAATTCAATACCACTAATTTTATTTTTATTTATTTAAAAATAATAATAAAAAAGAAGAAAAAAAAGTTGTATTTTTCTTGTGGTAACGGTGATCCGGAGACTTAGATCTGTCACCTTCCCAATGTATGCTTCTTTTAGTTTTCCGCTTTAAAAATTCATAATGGGTGAACTATCTAATAAATAGGCACTCAAATATGCATATCAAGGATTAATTCCAACATCGTCCTTAAGCTCAACATACGATAATATTTTAGATACCAATATGGGTCACATGGATATGGTCCAATTTTGTGACAGGGTAAGGAGAGAAGGAAAGACCGTTTTCTCAAAAAGGCTCTATCATTGCGGCTTACCTCAAGCGGCAACATTTCCAATTGCCATACAATGCCCCAAGTTTGTTCTAGCCTGTGCCGAACACTATGACCCTGAGCGTCGGGGAGTCTTTAATGACATAAATGAACCCTTCTACTCAATTCTCTTGAGCATATGGAAGATATGTTAAAAGTGCCACTTTATGAAGAAAATGTTGATATAACGCAAGAATCGACACAAAAATTCTGGGATGAAAATCCCTTAAGATGGTAAAAAATGGTTAGTCAAACCAAAAAATCACACTTCAAGGATGCCCAAAGAATGGTTTCGTGTGGAGTTTCATGAAGAAATATGAGATATGATCACTCTCCTTAGTAGGGTTTTTGGTCTTCCTTCCACCAGGAATTTCCATCCTTGGATGTACAAATTCATTTGTATCATTCTTGATGCAAAGATGTTCGTTGATTGGGCAAGTATCATCAACGACACTCTCCATAAGCAAGTTGATTGAGGTAAAAATGACAGGTCATTTTTACATGACTTCATATTTGATCTATGTTGTAGCAAGGAGGATATTTTCAGGGTTGACAACTAGAGGTACAATGGGTCCTGACAAGAATAGTGTTTTTCACTTTTACCCACAACTTGAGTTCAAGAATGGTTCTCACCATTTTCGGAGGGTCAACGATGCCTTCCTTTTCTATATAATCCGGTCACTAGGGAGAAACCCAGAAGAAAGGTTTTCAGAGGATGCCAAGGCCGTAATAAAATAGTGGGGAACTTGGTATATCTAGTTTCCTTCTTACTCCTATATACGGGTTAGTGGATTTGTGGGATCTCCTTACAAACTCCCTAAATATGTCAGTGAAAAATTGGCGTTGATGGAGCTTTCACGTCAAATTTTCAAAGTCCATTGCCTACTTGTGGATAAACGTAAATGAGGCATTCATTTCCCGATTCAAATAGGGGAATACAAATGTTCAAGTTCTCGAAGTGCGAAACTGATGGAAAATGATTTTCCCACATCACCTATACATTCTTTCACAAGTAGGGCTCAGTTTGATATTAAAGGGTCCATTGAAAAATCCCTAGGAGCAAGATACATGCACAAGGAAAACATAGAATATTATTGGGCGGAATGTGCGATGACAGGAGGTAAGACGCGATAATTTTCTCATCTTCATGCTGCTCAAATAACAAGTTACGGATTGAGGGACCCTCCTTTGACCCTTACTAATAATGGAATTTATCTTATGGATCATACCTATGATCAGGTTGTTTTCACTCCACTCCCTAATATTTATTGGAGTAAGGGAGATGAAACATCTCTAGATACCATAAATCAACTTTGTGTTGAGAAGAACGATGATGTGGTATGAGAAAAAAATAGCCAATCCTCTCCCATTTCAGCACATATTTCTAAAATACGAAACTACCAATGAGGGGGGACTCACACAAAAAAGGTGGTGCATACTTCTTCATAGTTGTCTCTTCCAACATCATCGCACACATCTCAGAGGAAAAGTCGGTGGTTACCCAAACCTGTCTCTAATGAAGAAGCAGTGCCTCAAGGGTAGGTAAAAGTGTGCATCTTCAGGAAGGAAGAGACCATGTTTCGGGTATTTCTACCCCAAACTCATCTGTTCACATCACTTTGAGAGTTCCAATATTTTTACTACGAGGATCCAAGTCATCAATGTCAGACACGAGTCCAAACAAATCCCAGTGGTACAAATATCTAATTCTTCTGAGCATCAAGGTGATAAGGGTATTTCACAAGAACATGAGGATAATTAAGAATGTGTTGCAGATGCTACTTTGCCAAGGATTGAGGCTACAAAACAAGCGACTACTAGTTTTAGTCATGAGGAAGGAAAAGAAGATATTTCTTCTAGTTCTTGACTTTGTTGTGTCGAACTAATGAATGAAACACCTGCCTAGGTTGATTCCAAAATCAAAAAGAGGAAGAGATTGGTCAAAGTGGCCAACATTGATTTGGAAAGCTCTTTCTACCCTTTCCAATGAAGTTGTGCCCAAAAATCCTAAGGTCTTCTCCAGGGTAATGATTGATGATAACAAGATAAATTTGCAAAAATTGTAGTTCCAACTACTGAAAAGGATCGTGGGGACATGACAATCATTGACTATGAAGTATCCAAAATAGCCCTTGGAAAGACCACTTTTGAAAGTGATGTTGCTATGGCAAAAGATTCAATGAACAATGTGCTTAAAAGGTTGGAGAGATACAAATCTCAAATTTCCCAACTCAAAGAAGAGAAGAATCAATTGATCTCATACGTTCAACATTTGATCAGCCCAATTCGCGCTTCTTTTTTCTTTCTAGAAATGTTATCCCGATCAAAAATTCTCAATCAATCAAAGGATGTGATCACTCTAGGGCACACTCTAAGGTCTTGGGTTTCTAAGATAGAAAATGGTGGGTTGAGAAAAATTGATGAGGTGATAAAAATATCTGAGAATATTTATGCCTACCTTGATCCAGTGTTTCCATTCAAGGAATGCCTCATTGCAGAATTAATAGCTATAGATCAGATCTTTCCAAGTCTTCAGGATCTTGCCCACATGGAATCTACATTCTTAGCCTCAGAGGGAATACTTGAGTTTGATCATCGCATGACATGAATTCTATGGCTAAATCATGCTAAGTCTAGGAAAATGATTTTGGAAGACTTAGTAATTCAGTTTGATAGTTTGTGCAATGAATCTTATACCGCGCTCTCTTCCATTCAAGCCTTCATCGAAGAGATTCCTTGTACCTTCATCAATGAACACAACCAAAGGAATTCAAGTACAACATCTAGTGGAGCAATTTACAAAATTGATACATGAAATGTATACTCATGTTGATATTTTTCCACTTCTTCTATGGATCAATGTTTCAAGATCAAACACCTTTGTGAAGAGATCCAATCTAAAGTTGCAGACCTGCATACCATACCAAGTAAGATTCTTGAAATGCAGGTACTTTGTGAGGCTTGTCTTCTTCCAAGTTGTTTTCCAGAGGAAGAAAGGATGCACCAGACGTTGCAAAAGCTCAAATCTTTCGAATTGGCAAAGAATCAGGATCCTTGTTTCACCAACAACATGGTGGGGTGATTTCCTATGTTATCTAATGGGTGTGCGTGTTCATTTCTCATACGATTGAGAATAGGTGAACCCTGCCCAATGGATAAGGCACTAGTTATTTTGCTTAATTTTATGTGTTTCTCTGCATTGGGTCCACATGCACTTATTGCTTTTATTTATGTACTTTTCCTAAAATGACTTTAAAATTGTTATAAAGTGATGTTATTGTTAAACTCACTTTTGGAGAATTTTGATAACTTAAGTGATTTCTATTTTCAAGTTACTTTTTAAAGTTGGTTGAAAAATTCAAAGTCATTTAAGATGCCCTATTTAATGTTCATGTAAACCCTAACTACTTTGTAACCAACTTTTGGGTTATAAAAGGAAGTTAGAGGCTCATTTGTAAGGGTGAATTTGAGAGAGGAGAAGAAAATACTTTTGTGTGCAAGCTTTGTTTCAGGAAAGAAACTTTGTGTTCTTTTGTGAAGACATTTTGGAGTTAATGAAATATGAACTTTGTGTCCCATTCATTATCTCTTGTTAGTGTTTAATTTAGTTTTAAATGTGAATATTGTCTTGGATCTTATTGTCAATGCTATTAATTTGTTGTTCTTGTTCACAGTGATCAAGCTCTGATATTTACTTGCTCATGTGTGTTCCCTTTTACTTATTCTTGTTTAGCTGATTCAAACTCTGCTTTATTTGAGTTAGTTATTCATTGTTTTCCTCTATGCAATATTAGGCTCTGCTTTTACCTAACTATTGCATGTTCCTTCCATTCTTTCCTTCATTCCATTCCATCTCCCTCATTCACATTTCTTTCCATTTTATGTTCCAAAACACCCCCACATACAATTTTGAATGTACAGATGTAAATATTGTTTTGGTTTTCAATAAAGGAAGCCTCACCTTCATTGAGGAGGGAATTCGTTCCTTATCAAGCATGTTATTTGCATGTATGCAAATCCATATGCTAACAGAACTCAAATAGATACCAAAATGGATAAAAACAGGATGAAACCACTCACATTCTAGATGAAAAAGACGATGTCTTCATAACAATCCTAACACACTTTGAATTTTTGAATTTGGATGAAAATTGAAGAAGATAGGAACAAAATATCGTATTGACGCGCGAGAGGGGAAATAGACACAACACTATGACTTCAAGTTTTTACAAATGTGAAAATAAATTGAGTATGGGAAGGTTTAAATAGAACTTGAGTCGCTTTGTCCAATTTAACATATAAAAAATGAAGCGGATATTTGGAAGCCTGCGGGAACACCTTTTTAACATAATTTCACTCTTTTTCCATTTAAGTCGAACGTGATGGGTGGGGAGGGAACACAAGGAACAAACATATACAATTCTATTTATAAGCAATACGGCCATGACGGGAATGCGGTGAACTCGAGGCACTACGGAACAAGTTCCAAGTGTTCTCACAGCTCCCGCAATCAACGATTGGACCAAAGGGAAGGAGGCATGCAGATATGATGAGTGTGCGGAGAACTAGTGGCCCGAAGGAACAACTTCCTCTTATTCCATCGGTATTCACAGTCACCAATTTATCCGCATTAAAACAAATAGGGTGTGTCGAATCAAGTTATGCGAAGAATCAGTGATTAGAAGGAACATCAGAACTGTTCCAAAAGTTTCATTAAGACCGATATGTTTGATTAAAGCGTAACATGCGACCCAAGCGGTAATGCGAAGAACTGGAGGAATGGAGGAACTATTCCTTCTGTTTCACAGAAATCCGATTCACCCGATTCAAGCTCAAATTGACCCAAAATGACTAACTGTTTGGATTTTCCCTCATATTTAGCAGGAACAAGGTAAGTGCAACCAAGGTAAAAATCAATAAAAAACGAAAAATTTCATATTTGCAGTAAATGATCTCACAAGCCCCTCATCTGAGGATAAGGATGAAGATGCCAAAATTTAAGGAGAATGTGGATCCTTAACTTTGAAATTTGGGTGTCTTATGAGACAACTATCAATTTCAAATCTTGATTCAGAGTTGACATCAGTCATGCTTACTTCAAAGCATGAGGAAGAGCCACAAAGTAGTAGAAGTCAACTTTCACATCTTTAAGAGAAAAGCAAAGATCAAGAGGAGGTGTATTATGTCATTAGAGATGACATTTTGAAGAAAAAGGTGTTGCATGCCTAGTCTTCACTACTCTCACTTGTCACATCCATTGCAAATCTCATTGCATGGACGCATTTCATCAAGAAAGAGAGCTACTACTCCCACCCAAAGATGTGGCTTTGTATAGTATGTTTTGTACATGTTTAGAGTAGGATCATGTTAGGTTTTCTTTTGCATGATAAGTGTTGTTGCACACCTTGCATTTTCCACTTGGGAATGTATGTGTTTTAATTTTGTGAATACGTTTTGTGAGTCGCTCTTTAAGGATTTGTTTAGAGGTAATTGCTTGTAGAATTTTCTTAACAAAGTCAATGTAAAGCATTTAAGGGGTTTCGAGGCTTCAAGATTAAGAGATTTCAAGGTTATTAGATACAAACTCCATGCCCAATGCATGTAAAGTCTATCTGGTCTTTTAGAAGGCAAATGCCTCATGTTAGTCATTACAAATGTTTCCAAAATGAACCTCCTACTTCATTTTAGGCAACCAAGCTACATTTCCCCCATCTTCTCACCCCTTCACATGATTTTCACGGCTTCTTTTGGATGTTTGCATATTGTAGAGGCTTTTGACAATCATGAGGGATGAAAAAATCCAAAAAAAAGCTGAGTGTTGAAGTGGCTAGACTTCAAGATTCCAAGCACGTTTACAATTGGCATCCCAATGTCTAATCCTGAATTGGTCACAAACTTTTGTAAATTGGACTATAAGAAATCGGAAGTGACTATAATTTGCACGCAAATAGTGTCTCGAAGTCCGGATTCGAAAATGGTCGCGCTCTAGTGCTTTGCGAAATTTCGGGACTGCTGACACTTTTGCATGCAAATTGTTTACGAGTTCTAGATCTCACCAAAGACTGCAACAAAGAATTGGCGTACAAAATCAAGTCACAACACCGAGGTGGAATGAGGTGGAGGAATCACATGCAAGAGTAGGAAAAATCCCGATGAAGATTGCGCGGACTTTTCACTGTGGCAAGCAAGTCAAAAGCTTACCCAAAGGTCAACATTAGACCGAGATGGGGAAGCTACATGCTTGAGCGACTCAAAAGTCCGCCGAGGTCTAAGGTGAAGAAATCAAGCACGTGAGAAAGTCAAAAGCCTTCCAAACTCTAATGCGGATATTTTACATGTAGATGCAAGTCAAAACTTTGTGTTGCATTGGGGTGGAGAATTCAAGTGCAAATGCAACACAAAAGTTTGTAGAGGTTTTAAATGGGAAATAAGCCAATCAAATCCCCGCCACGTGGCCAAATGAGAAAAAAAAGGAGGGGAGGACGATAGTTTAAGATCAAAATTTTCCCTTAAGTTTTAGTTGCGAGTGGGTGGTCAAACCGTGGTTTCTAGGCCATGTCTTCTTATCTAGGCCACCAAATCAAGAAAAATTGGATCCATTGAAAAGCTCTCGAGTAGCACTTTCCAATGGAACATATATTGATCCATGAGCAATGGTGTATTGGGAGCAAGATGCAATCAAAGATCTTGCAATTGTTTTATCATTCAATGCAAATTCGAGATAGTTTCAAAGCTCGATGAAGGCCATTTCTTGGGCCCAACACCTTGATTAAGTGTGCTAACCTATTCTTTGTGAATGCACCACCCTTTTTAGTAGGATTGAGGTCTAGCATTCTTCTCGCAAAGGATTTTATAGTTGAGAGTTAAACTTGTGTGATTTATTGTCCACAACTACATTTTGGGTAGACTTTTGGCTTCTAAGTTTCAACTTTTCCCTCTCTTCTCTCTTGTTCTCTATTGCTTTATTATAAAAGGGCTACCCTCCCTTAAATGTGAGGATATTATGCTCTTTTGAGTAATCGACATTCCCAAGAGTCCTTGGCCTCTAACTTGGATTTCGGTTATGTGTCTAGTGCCTCTTTCTCACTTCGTAATAGATTCTGCGTATCTAAATCAATGAATATGATGTTGATTGTGGCTCATATCCACCCTTCATGGTTGTGTTTTTGGCCCCTTACCTTCGCACTTTGTGGAATGCAACGACCGTAGGTTATATTTGTGTAGGGTCTCAATGCATTGTGTCTACTTATGATAGAGGGAGAGCAGTCCCCTTTCTATTTTGGTGCAATCATTGCCCTTCATTTTTCAATTATCTTTGTCTCCCTTTCCCCTTCCACCCCCGCATTGATAGTTTAGAATTAGTTTAGTGGTTAGCATTAGAGTAGATACGATTAGAGTTGGTGTTTTCTGGAGGTCCACCTCAAAAGAGTTAAGGTACAACATATGTTGCTTTTAGCTTGGGGCAAGTTATTAACGCAGACAATATCACCCAAATGGGTGACAAAAGGGGAGGAATGTTCATGTTATTAAACCAACCATTATCACACCATTGGACCCCTACATCCATCATGGTAAATGGAATATCCAAGGTTCTAATCTCCATTTCCAAATGGTACAAAAACATCAAGATTCAAATATACTCACCAACTTATCCCTTCAGTATAAACAACAAGAATTTGTGCAATGGACTATCTACATCCCATACCCCCTCATACACAAGAGCGCTCTTGCACACCAATGACAATGACAACACAATGATTATTGCATTCAAGAATTCAACCATACACTTGCTCCAAAGAGAAATGAAAACCACAACACTTAATATGAGTGAGAGAGAGAGAGAGAGAATTTTCTTTTTTTTGCATATAGAAAATTAAAAGAGTTCGAGCTTACCTCTTCTCCACCATTTCCAAGATTTCAACAATCCAAATCTAAGCTCAATTTAATCCAACAAACTCTCCATAAGCTCTTAAAAACTCTTCAATTCCCAATGAAGCAAATAAAATTCAACAAGTGCATAACCCCAACTCAAGTTCCAAATTCAAATAAATAATAAACAAGGCCCAAATGTGTGACCAATAGTATGATGTCACATGACAAGATCAATCCCCTAAAGCAAGCACTTGATATCTCTTACAAATTCATTTAATTTTCTTACACTTCAAATGGGCTACTTATATCTCCTACAATCTCAACCATTAATAGTAAATTTTACTTACAAAAGCAATCCTCAAAATGTCTCACACAAATGCTCAAATATACCGCTTTCTTACATTCTTCCTAACACACTCGATGCTTACACATTAACTAGCTTACATATACAAGTTATTGCTTTTACTTGGACATGAATTTCAAAGCCATTAATATGGTCTTTTTAAAGTCTTTAAGTGGTAAGGACTAAAAGTGTCCATCAACCCCTATGGGTAGGGGTATGGGACTCATTTAGGGGTGTGGGACAAAGTTTCCTTGTCCAACACTCCACTTAAAAGTGGCCTATAAGGCCAAAGTCAAGTTTGTCACTTATGATAAACAAAATCAAATTTAAAAAATAGTCAATTCAAAATTAAATTAAATAATTTGTAAAGTAGGTCATTAACAACACAATAAAATAATGTAAAGATTAACTTAAGAGTCACATGAAAAGTGGTTGGCTTCAACACCTCTCGGAGATTAAAACAAGACATTTGCAACAACCTAAGGGTCTATGAATGGGATGTTCTTATGTTGGCGAGTAAATCATTAAGGAGTCACTCCCCTCTATTATCTAATTGTTTAATGTGAATACACACATGCGTGCACACACATACATACAAAGTCAACACGCACGTCATATCCACCCAATGCATTATGCTAAATCACTATTTACAAGTAATAAAAGTGTAGCGTTACCACAATCTCATCCACAATTTTTCGTTTACATTAATAAAATCAATTACATGCAAAACTCACTAAAATTGACACCATGTCTATATATCTAAGCAACATTTCAATCAATTATTCTCAATTAACACATGATTAAATACAACTTAACTACACTCTACAATAATCAACTAATATCACCATCTAGTATTTCCATGTTCACGATTCAAATGAAAATAGAACTTTATATGATTATGATCCTCATACAAGCAATAATGTTCAAGGTAAATCACAACATATAAACCATGATGACCGAGATCCTTTGAATCAAGTCCCAACGCTCTATGCCTCAAAAAAGAGATATGCAACTATATTGAAATGTCCAACAAGAAAATGTAGTAGGAAATGAGCATCACCCCCACCTTGCCAATGAGAGGGTTGCATGAAAACATAATGTTTTCTTATTGAAATGATATTGATGATGAACACACACTTATACCGAGGGCGTTGGGGGTGGGTTCGGGTTGCGAGAGAAAAGGGTTGAATCAATATAAGATAATATTTTACTTATTTAAAAACCTAATAACCACAATAATAACAATCACACAAGATCTAATAATTATGAAACACAAGATTTACGTGGAAACCCTTTTGGGAGAAAACCACGGAAAAAAATTGTTTGGATCTCTTTGTCCAAATCCAGCTTATGAAATAATAAGTCTCTTACAAAAATTTGTTGGCACGAACCCACCGAAGACACCAATTCCCACCGTTAAGCAATTTGTAGGCACCAACCTATTAGAGACACCAATCCCCACTTTTAAGCACCAACTTAGCAAGAGACAAAGAGCTGAGTCTCTTCTCTTAGGAAGCACCAACCTCCAAAAAACTTCTTCTATATATGATAATTAAATATATCTCCTTCACAAAATTCTGCCTTGAATGATCTCTTATTTTTCTGTCCTTCGTAAATCTGTTTGAGTTTGAATGATAAATCTTTATTATTCCTCCCCCTTTCTTTTCAACTACATCTCCTTTTATACCTTCTCATGTCACTTGAAGGGGTGTAATTTCTCCCAAGGGACACTCTTTATTTTCTTTGGCACTAGACATGGGTCGGCCAACATTCTTCAATGATCATAAACTTGTCTTTAATGCCTTGGAATGGTGTGATTTTGCCCTTGAATAATGAAAATTCAAAACTGGTTTTGTTTGGACAACTATTAGTAGCCTTTGGCCTTCAACGATCGAGATAATGATTTCCTTTGATAGCAAATTCCTTCGACATCAATGACCATTAATCCAACAATTCACAATTCGTTAGATTATAAGAAAGTAGTAAATAGCACTTGAAAAAGCATGTTCAACAAAAATTTCTTATTCAAATCTTTTGAATAAGGTATAACATATACTTGATAGTCCTTATCAAGTTGGTTATATCCATTCAAATTCTTTTGAAACCACTTCTATCTACCCACAATACATCTTCACCGTGATACTCCTAATGAGCACCTTTTGTGCATTATTGATTTTCGTGAATTTGTAAACATCTTACAAGAAGGGTAAGAGATCCATTGAGCAGAAAAACTTAAATTTTGGGTTGGAAAAACATTTTGAAGTCTTGACAAGCAAAATGGAGGTGGATCAAGCATGGCTGATGATTTTCTATGCACAAACAACATATGCACAGTTTAAGCATTTCATCTAGACACATTTATATTTGACCTTGAGATAATTACGAATTCCTTTATTGTTATGATCTTGGTGTGTGGATTCACTAATGCCTCGAGGTTTTGGTGTAAGTTCGTTACATTTGGTATCAAAACGACCATCTAGGTTCGAATCTTGACACGGGTGGCTACGCCAGCATTGTAATGATTGCTCGGGGTTCGTATAGCGCTGGGTGTAGTCCTGCTATACGAGTGCAAATTTAGCCCGAGGATCAGGCTACGAGTGTGGTGGGATGTTATGAACCTGGTGTGTAGATTCACTAACGCCACAAAATTTTGATATAACGGTTCGTTACGTTTATCCAAGAAAAAACACATTCAATTCAATTTTATCTGGAGATCCTCGGGTAAGACTCATTCCCGTCACTAACACTCTGGCCCGGCTGGGCTTTCTAACTATTTGTTGAAACTTGCTTTAAATTCACCACTAAAACCATTTCTTTCCATGGTAAGCAGTGTTCAAGTTTGAACATTAGATGGACTCCAAGAATTGAACGAAATAGAATAATTTTAATTACATCCATGAAACCTAAGAGTCTAATGGGACCATGAAAGTTATAGGTGTCTCAACTGCCCAAAGAGGTGGAAATTGAGGACAGAGTTGCTTCTTCGAGAAGGTTGTTTCTTCTTCTATCGATTTGTGTCAATAATTCCCCAAGCAACATCTGTAGACCTCCAGTGTTCAGGATAGAAATGTGATATGTTGTTGCTGCATGCAAATTTACCTGCATCCATGATGCTACAGTTTCTAAGTTTCTGCAACAATTGAAGACTAGATTCTGAATACATCAAGCAATAACAGTGCCGAGCCTTTCTGAAAAAGGAAGATCCAATAGTACATTGGATTAATTTAACTGGCATCACTTCTTTTGCATCACCAATAATCTCCACACGAACAGATTCCATCCATAAAATGATGAAAGCGGTTAGCATCTCTTATTATAATCTCACGACCAGCTACATTTGAAATGATTTTGGAGGCAGTGTGGCAATCACCACACACACGAAGGTTTTTAAAAATGCGAATAGGTGTTCCTGGAGGAGTGCTAATAAGGCCAAATGCCATGGCAAGTTTTTCACTATGATGGTAAAGAAATTGCTCCTTCTCATACTCTTCTACATAATGAAGTGCAAACCTTGTGTCAGGCACATACCCTTTCTTTTTCATTTGCCCAATCAAGTGCTCTAACATTGCATAGATTTTATCTGTTTGTGGATGAGATCTGTCACTTGCAAAGAATGTGTGCATTCTGTTCTTAACCTCAATCCAATTGCATCCTGGCTCCTTCCTCACCTCATTATCTTTCATCAGTTTTCTTATCTTTGCTACCTCGACCCACTTGTCATCAGCAACAAATATGTTTGACAACGTCACATATGTTGCACTATAGTTGGGTTCCAATTCCATAATACATTTTGCAGCACACCTTCCTAGCTCCACATTACCATGAATTCTGCACGCTCCAAGCAAAATCTGCCACACAAAAACATTGGGTTGAAATGGCATCTTGTTGATGAGATCCTCTACCTCATCCAAGAGTTCAGCACGGCCAAAGAGGTTAACCATGCAGGTGTAGTGTTCAATGCAAGGTGTGATACCATAGTCTTGACTCATTGAATCAATGTAATGATGGCCTTCATCTACAAAACCTGCACGACTGCATGCCGAGATAACACCGACAAAGGTAATACTATTTGGCTTTATGCCTGCTTGTTGCATTAGCTCAAAAAGTTGAATGGCCTCTTTACCATGCCCATGCTGCACATATCCTGTAATCATTGCAGTCCATGAGATCACATCTCGCACATCCATTTCGTCAAACGAGGCACGTGCATCCACAATACTCCCACATTTGGCATACATGCCAACAAGAGAGCTCTTCACTGATACATATGACTCAAATCTAGTTTTGATGATCTGAACATGAAGCTGCTTGCCCAATTCTAAGGTCGCTAAGATGGCACATGCACAGATGACATTAGAAAAGGTGAACTCGTCGGGGTTCAGACCAGCCCATTGCATTTCTGAAAACAGTTTAAGGGCATGCACAAAATGCGAATTCATAAGATATCCTGCTATGATGGCATTCCAGGAAACCTCGTCCTTTTGGGGTAACTTATTGAACGCCTTGGACGCATCCTCCATACTTCCACAATTGGCATACATGTCAATAAGGGTACAAGCCAAGAAAACATCTAACTCGTAACCATCTTTGATAACATAGACATGTACCTCCCTGCCCAGTTGGACATCTACACTACCACATACCTGGAGCAGACTAATAAAAGTGGACTGATTTGGCTTCATACCCATTTCTTGCATTTGCAGAAACAGCTCTACAGTTTTTTCAACATGCCCATTTTGGGCATAACCTCCAATCATCCCATTCCATGATATCACGTCCTTCTCGGGCAATTTGTCGAACACTTTACATGCATCCTCTATGCAGGAGGATTTAGCATACATGTCAACAAGGGCACTCCCAACCAATACATCCGAAAGAAATCGAGTTTTAATGATATGCCCATGGAGCTCCTTACCATCTCCTAGAGCTTCTAAGCTGGCACATGCCTTGAGTACACTGGCATAGGAAGACTGTGTAGGTTTAAGGCCTGCGCATTGCATTTCATAAAAGAGCTGCAAGGCCACCTCTTCATTACTGCTCTGCACATATCCCGCAATCATCGAATTCCATAGAACGCTATCTCGCAACTTCACCTTATCAAATACCCTGCAAGCAGGGGTAATTTTAGGGAAACCTACATTTGATACAAATCACTAAGAAATTGATGCAAATCTTCATTTTCAAATGCTCTCGAATTGGGAATAATTTGGTAAGGAAAATATCCAATTGGTGAGTAATAGGCCTACCTGCGAGCATCTTCTATGCTTCCACATTTGGCATGCATGTCCACAAATGCACTCGCCACAAATAAATCTGACTCTAATCCATACTTAATAACGCAGGCATAAACTTGTTTTCCTGTACAACATCTGCCAAACTTGCACAGGCCTTAACAATGCTAACAAACGTATACTTATCATATTTCATACCCGCCAGCTGCATACCCCGAAACACGTACAGTGCCTCCTCGCCAAACCCATTTTGAGAATAGCTTGCAATCATTGCGTTCCATGATATTACATCCCGTTCAGACATTTTGTCAAACACATGGCGCGCATAGTTTATATTACTGCACTTGGCATACATGGTAATTAGACTATTCAGCAAATATACGCTCGGCTCCTCTTCGGCTTTAATGATATGAGCATGAACGCTCTTCCCCTCTATCAAGGCTTTCATGGCAATGCATCTCTGCAAGAAAATTGCATATCTACTGTTACCTGTTGAAATTTCTTTGTTGAAATTCCTGCTTATTTCCTTACAGTCAAGTTTTGGGTTTCCCTTAATAGCAAGGGTATCAATGGCGGAGACGTTAATTCGACAATTCCTTTTCCTTTCCTGAAACAAAAAGGGTACATTAACATTAAACAAAAAAAAGTAAGAATATGCAAATGATTAGCTGCACTCACTCCATACCTTGTTAAACCTAAGCCTATGTGTAGAAACATACGTTTTCCGATCGGAAGCAGTCCTACCCAATGAAGGTAACCATGAAGAAGTTTCTTTCAAGGCAGCTAATGCATCCATGGCTGAGTAAAGGAATTGGTTTATTTTTTTATTTTTAAGATGAGTTTCGAATTTTGGAGGTGAGGGTGATCAACATTTCAGAAGCTTTTGTGATCAATATTAGCGTGCCCTATGGCATTGTACCTCTCTCAGTAAGGCCTTCTGCGTGCACCTTTATAATGCCTCCTTCCACTTCGAGCTTGGCTATTGTTGTCGAGGCTGGAGCTTGTGGAGATACAAAAATCGCGCCGCTGCAAAAACACCTCAAGAAATTCTCTGCGAAGGTTTTTCACGAGGTAATGTTTCTCCTCTTGATGTTGTATTACTTGTTTTTGAATTTAATGTTGTGTGCCAATGGTTAGAACAATTATGCCTTATTGGTTATTTTGTGGGTTGCATCCTCTTAAAGTATGTTAAAGTCATGGGTTAACTCAACCTTGACCACTCACAACATCCACTTTCGAAAGTGTGCAAAACATGACTAAAGGATTTTCCTTTTCGTTTCTCTGACCCCTCGCACGCCCCAACTATCTTGAACCGTTCGGCCACTTGGTATATGTGTAACTCCCTTTTGGTTCTTTCTCCTTGGACTAAAGACTTTGTGGTGTCTGAGTATGTGGCTCTCAAAGTCCCTGTATGGGTGGAGTTCCCTGACCTGCCGCTATCGTGCATTCATTTTCTACACCAAATCGCTTCCTCTATCGAGCGAGTTGTTTACATGGAACCGCAACGCTTTTATAGTGCTTGCCCTCATAAATAAGTTTTTGTTGAAGTAGACCTCTCCCAAGAGTTGAAGGAATTCGTAGAGATCCAAATGGGAGATACTTGCTACTCCCAGTGTGTTTTATACATGAACTTGCCTAATACATGTTTTTCGTTGTCAGGCCTCTGATCATAAGATCAAGGATTGTCCCCTCTATGTTTCGCAAGAACCGCCCAAAGACCTAAGGTGGCCCCCGAATATGTCAAACCCCCACATGAGGAAGAGTAGCAAACCTGTTGGAGGATGGAAGAACAACATTAACATGGCTCAAGCCAAGGTGTCCGACAACAATGTCTTGAAAGAGCCAATCAAGGAGCGGACTCGCCAACGCGTCGCTCCATGAGACAATTTCCGAAGATGCTTAGTCCCGCTTGCCTAAGTTTTCCAACACACCCAAAGTGGTCACGATTCTCGTGGAATTAACAAATTCCATCCAAATTTCCTCGACACTTCAAGCCATGCGAGCTTATTAACAACCGGTTCACAGGGCCCATCCAAAAGGGCCCGAAGTCCTTCTCGCCACTCCATGACCAGTCACAATCATAGCCCGACACACAATGTGGAGTCTACAGAGGAGGAGTATAATATAGAGTATGTCGAGTGAAGGAAAGTTGAGTTGCAGGATTTTTTGAAGCACAATAATGCTCAATTTCCATGCAAAATTAGTTTGATGCCTTAGATGGCTTGGATGTGGATGGTATGGCCCTTGACCATCGTTTCTCATGAATTGTATGTCATGGAATGTGCAGGGTCTCACAGACTCCAATCAGCAAGTATGTTGTTCGCGATGCTTGTCAAAAAATTACCAATTTAGATGTTTTGTTTCTACAGAAGTGAAAATTGTAGGTTTTCAATTGTCGATGGTTTGTAAATCCATTTGGCTTGACAACCTGGATTTTACCAATAATCATGATGGAGGGCATGGGGGTTTGATCTCCCTTTTTGATCCCAAATGGCAGCCCTTCTTTATGGACCACAGTGTCAACCCCACCAATTGTGCCATCTAGGCCTTATTTAATATTGAAATCCACCCTTTTGGCTTCATCAACATTTATGCCTCTAATGATGCGGCTAAAACGATTTATATTTGGTGGCGGATAGAAAATTAAATTCATGCTTTGCTTATTGGGTCATATGTGGTGAATTTAATATGGTTGAGCTACCCTCAGATAAGTACGAGAACCTTCCTATGCGATGGACAACTAGCAAGGGAGGCGTGGTTTTATATGCGTAATAAATTTGGGTTTAATGACCCCAAAGTGCTTCTCGCAAACCCACCTCTACAACATGGTTCACCTGGTCCAATCTCTGAATAAGATCGGATCGGGTTCTTAAACGGCTCGACAGGGCCATGCTGTCTACTCAAGATTTTTTTGAGTTTGACTACACTTACTCTTTTCGCTAGTAGAAGTGATGCCAGATTTCATCCTTTTCGACCACTTCCCTATTCGATTTCGTATCACTTGGCAAGATAGGAGGCCTTTTATCATAAAGGACAGTTTTTCTCAATACAACCTTGATGGAGCAAGGACCCACAATCAGTCACATCAAACAAGTGTAGAATTTAACACCTCACCACGTCATCTACAAAATTACTATCCACCTCTTCAATCCACCTCTACTCTATGGTAGGAGGATGCAATAACTAAGATGACTAGATTTCTTAGAATCTAAGGTTGACAACGGGCCAACATTTGGTGCAAATCATACTCTGCTACGTCCTCCACCCTTAGTCGGGAGGTGGTGGTGCTTGAGGGGAATCCTTTCTCTGAGGTGGCAAAGCTTCGTTAGAAAATTGAAATCACAAATAACTATAATGCTTGGGGTGCTCAAATTTGTGCCCTCCTTTACTGGCTCAAAGTTGGAGATTGTGTTTCAAAGGAATTCTTTCTTTCCCTCAAAGTCAAACATTCCTTTCAATAAATCCACATATGTGATGGTGGAACTCGGCTCACGGATCTCTAGCTCATGTTGCGAGCCTTTGTCAATAATTACAAATTAGTTTTCCAAGCTCAAGCACCATCCGATGAGCATCAAGTCAAGGCGTTGGATCAATGCTTAGCCATGGTGTCATGCAAACTCTCTCAAGTGTAAAAATCACCTGTGATCGCATGTTCTCCCTTGATGACCTTCAGGAGGCTGTCATGAAAATGGTTAATGACAAGGCTCTTGACTGTGATGGTTTTCCATGTGAATTATATAAATCGCTTTGGTATACTTTTGGTCCGACCTTCATCCCTAAGTCCGGAGACTCCAAGATAATTAGTAATTGGCAACCTATTACCTTGCTCAATGTTTCCTATAAGATTATTGCTAAATATCTTTCCATTCAGCTACGTCACATTCTTCCTACCATTATCTAGCCGAATAAATTGGCTTCATTCAGGGGCGTTACATCTTGGATAATATCATAGCCATATGGGAAGGCATGGAATGGGCTTGTAAATCCAACCAGTCAAGGCCTTTTCATTAAAATTGACTTTGAGAAATCCTACATTTGGATAGAGTGGTTGTTCATTCTTGCCATGCTTCAAGCTCTGGGCTTTGGTCGACCTTCATTCAATCTGTCAAGATGCTCTTTGCATGAATGCCTCTGCCCAAATTTCCATTAATGGGCACACTTCATCTCCTTTTGGTCTTTTCAGATCCATACGGAAAGGTTTCCCATTGCACCTACTCTTTATGTCCTTGTGGCAGAAGGTTTTGGCTATCTACTAGCCAAAGCGAAATCTCAAGGGATTGCAAGGGAAATCACTTTACCATCCTCCAATAATTCCCAAAAGAGTCGCACTTTGTTGACGACTCTTTTCTTATGCTAATTGAGGATGAAAGCAACATTTGATCCAAAACTCAAGGGGGTTTCAGAATTAAAAGGAAAAAATAAAAATTGTGTCAGATGTAAATAGAAAAGATATCTCTGAGAAGAGATGTAAATGCTCAAAATTATCTCTGAGAAGAGATGTATATAAATTGCTCAAAGACTACAACTACAATAAATTTTGCCTCTGTGAGGAGATGTCTACCTTTCCCTTTCGGGTTACATACGATTATATACTATTTTTAGAAATATGAAGAGACACCTAGAAGAATGTGGAAGGTCACTATACGATGAAAATCAACACGTGACCTTCAGGTGCATTCAACCTCCCAAGGTCATGTCGGGATAGCCGATGTGGAAATGGATAGACGGCTATGTGGAATGGAATACTCGGAAACGGGTGAGTGTGGATAATAGGTTATCGGTAATCTAATGTCCTCTATGGGCACTAAAGGGATCTTCTCGTCTAGGGAAATAAAAGCCTCTCTAACTTGAACGGGTGTGATGGAATGGTCAAGAAGGATACACACACGTAAGAGTCTATCAATGTCTATGTACGAAACTCTCTCAACTTGTTTCCAAATGCGTGAAACTAACCAATAGGCGCCTCATAATGATGTCCATAAAATGTCATGGAATAAATGAGAGAGGCATGGTTTCACTAGATCTATACACGGTGAGTGGTTTAGTCCAAAACGTGAAAGCTCTATAAGCATATATGTTCAAAATGTTCAGTTGCTTGACAATATCCGTGGGTGGGTGTGGGGATGTTCTAAAGACTAGGGCACGTAATTTAGTGTCTATGTTTGTGAGTTCTTTGGGCCCATTCATTTGGGGGACCCAGGATCACAACCGTAAACTCTCTCTTGTTGTGGTCCTGGGAATGGTCATGTGTGCATTTGTGCAATTTAATCTACGAAAGCAAATAACATGCTAATCTAAATAAATGAAAGCTAACTATGTTTTTGTATTTTCAATTATATAAAAGAAATGAAATAATAAACAACAATCTAATCTAAATTAAACTAATGTTTTTGGATTTTATAGCTTTCTGGAAAATAACAAGAAAACAAAAGAAATGAAGAAATTGCTTCTACAATTTAATTAACAGAACCTAAACAAATAAATAACCGGATGTGATTATCTATCTCGTGTAAGATGTATCTAAATTATCCTAACTAAGAAAATATTTTCCAAAACATAATTGTGGATATAAATCCCCTTCTGCCTCAGAGGCACGAGAAGAAATCAGAGCTTCTCATAAGCTTTTATTCCCCTGCAACTTCCCCGGTAGAAGTAAAGTAGGATTCAATGGAGGTAGTAAACTAGAATGGAATTGTAATTGTTTTAAACTAATGTAGAAGTGTTCCTCCGCACAAACTTCCTTGCAAAACCCACAGGATAGGCATGGAAACAATCTATCACAAGAAGCATAAGTAAATCTACGGTAATGATTTAACTATTGCAATGATTGAAATGGAAGATTTTCTACTCTAGTAAATAAATGTGCGTACAAATTTAGAAATAAAGAATTGAAGAAATGAAGAAACTCAATAGCAACCCCAACTTGGAAATTGTACTGCTGAGGCAATGCTAGTTGTGGTATCACTTTGTGTCCCCTCAGTTATCTTTTCCAGTCTTCAGTTTCCACGCGAGTCCATGAAGTTGGGAATGTAGAAAAAACAAAGAAGAAAGTACTAGAGCAATGGTGACTTGCAAGTGGTCTAGTAGCAATGCAGGTAGAGGAAGAACAACACAAGAGAACAATGATTGGTTGTGTAGTCTCTAGAAAAAATTTAGCAACATGATGGTACAAATCACAATAAAATTCTCCACCATTTACTTTAGAAGAAGCATTGGTTTTATATAACATTGGTGGAAATGGTCTAAGCCATTTAGCAAAGAATGGGATGCCACATCATAACAAGGAGGGGTAGTTTAACTCTTAATTAAAAATTAGAAGTGGAAGAGGGGGTAGATACAAATCAACCAAGCTTTAAATCAGCCAAATTGATTAAGAAACATGTGGTACATGTGAACTTAAGTGAGTTAACATGCGTCTAAATCACGCTTGAGAAATATCGCCAATTCACACGTAACCACCGGTCTGCATAGGGCAGCAATTGTGCAGTGTGCCGCGCCCAAACAGGAGGGTGGTTGCGTAACCTCCGCCTGCAAGGCAACAATTTTGTAACTCGAGGAAAAAACTAAAGGAAAAACAATACAGAAAGCCACAGAAAAGCAATAAATGACTAAGGAAGGTAATATAAGCTACAAATATATACTTTACTGCAATGAGGTAAAGGGGCTCAAATACCTTTGGAAAAGTCATGAATCATCATTGGGAGTTTTGAACCATTTCCGACAATGTAGCACATGAAAATTTGGGTGCATATATATTTCCCCCTCGGAGAAGTGGTTTAGCCATGAAGAGGAGTAAAACGTAGAGTCCGAGTATGGCATTCCCAAAATGGGGAGTTAAAGGTTATAACACCAGTTGCTAGATTTTTGTGCCAACTATCATAAATTGTTTTCCTCTCCTTGCTCCATCAAAAAAAATCATGGGATTCTCGATAAAAACAAGCGCTATAGTCGATTTATGATACCCGACATGTTTGTGTGCAAGTGACGCCATCCAAGTCCCCGCAAAACGAAAACAAGACTCAAATATATATAGATATGATATCGAAAGATAAACGCTAAAATAAAATGACATGATGACTTACCATTTACGCGGGATAGAAGTATACCCGCACTAATGCTCCAACCAAAGCACACACACTCAAGACGAAGTTTTTAAAAAACATATCTATATCTAAAACCATTCATTTTAAAATTCATTTGTACTTACCCTCATAGTGATTTTGGAGCTCTAGATTACCTCCATCACCGTTTTGAGTGTGGATATAGTCAAATCAAAGAGTGCAACATCATGATCATGGCCCCACGAGTGAGAGATCCAATGGCTAAGAGAAAGGTTAGTATTTTGCATTTGTTTATTTGAAACCTAAAATGTGAAAAATTGAAAAATCTACACCTAAAGGGTCATTTTCACAGATCTTTGACTTAAAATGTTCCCTGGGAGGATTTCTAGGTGGGTTTACCTTTTATTTTGTCCAAAATGGTTTATTTTTGTCTTTTTTTTGCATTTTTGGGTCATGGGGGACAACTTGTCTGCTTCAAACGCAAATCGCCACTCTATACAAACAAGGTTGTGGTTGCACAACCACCATGAAAATTACATAACCACCACTCTACACAGGGTGACAGTTGCGTAATTGTCAAGGCAGAAGCTTGTTTTTACTAACTTAGACTAATTTTTTTATTTTAAGTTGTTTTGTATTGTTTTTGATGAGCTTATGTGTTGAATCACGTTGTTAACTTACTCTTTTTCTCATTTTGGTGAACACGAAGGATCTCTACATTCAATGGAGTCGGCCGAGAGTGTGAGTGGCTTTTGGGGATCATTGAGCAGCTTGACTCAGCGAGATATACTTACTACACATGTAGAGATGATATATGGTGGATTTCACAGACAACATTAATAGTGCCCGACTTGAACCATTTATTAAAAGGGACAATGATAAACAAATTGTACCAAGCCAAGAACCAAGATGCTAATCAAACACCATGCTCAATAAGATGAAATAAATTCACCAAAATAACTTTAATAAAACCTTTGCAAACAAATGAGAAACAATATTATATAGTATTATGAAACTTAATGAAATACAATGAGAATGGGCTTTACTTATATAGGCAAGGAATATCAATCTAAGAACCATTCAAGGTCGTAGATCAAGCCATAAATCAAGGAAAGAACTAGTCATCAAAGAACTAGACAAGACCATAGATTTAGGAGAGAACTAGTCAAGACCATAGATTTAGGAAAGAACTAGTCCTCAAAGATCTAGGCAATACCATAGATCAAGGAAAGAACTATACCTAACAACTAGATAATATCTCCATAATATCTAAATAAAATAAATATCCACACACATAAGTGGGTGAGGATAAATACAATAAAGGTAAATAAAGTACCTAGGTGAACATGAGCTAAGGTAAATACCTACTCTAACCCCCTCAAGTGAAGCTAGGGGCCTAAAATAAAAGTGGCATATCCATAGTATGAGTCCCAAAACTAGGCCTGATCAGGTACTAATGTACAATATATCCATGAAGAAATATCGAACCAAAAGTAGGAAAGAATCTTGCTAGAAGGAAAGAGAAAGAAGAAGAAGAAGAAGAATGAAGATGCTCTCATGAACACCCCCAAGAACAACTTTGAAACCCCAAGTATGTCATGCAACTCAAGGTAGCGAGGTGATGCAAAAGGCTTCGTAAATATGTCCACAACCTGCCACTAAGTCGGAATGTACTCCAAGAAAAGAAATCCATTATGAATGTGTTGACAAATGAAGTGTATGTGTATCTCAATATGCTTGGTCTGTTGGTGCTCAACAGGGTTGCGAGAAATGTGAATGGCACTTTGGTTGTCACACCAAAGTACATTCGGTGAATCCCGTGGGAACCCAAACTCTTTCAATAACTGACGAAGCAAAATAATCTCTTGAATCATTGTAATTGTTTCCCTATACTCTTCCTTTGAAGATGATAGTGCAATAGCCTATTTCTTTTTGCATGCCTAAGCAACTGGAGAAGAACCAAGACAAAAAGATAGCGAGAAGTGGAACACATGTCATCAATAGAACCTTCCCAATCTGAATCTGTATATCCAACCAACTGAGTAGAACCCCTAGTGTAGTGTAGTCCAAAGTGGGAAGTTCCTCTGAAATAACACGAAATCCTTTTAGCATCTAGTATACACCTATAGTTTGATCGAAGCACTATTATTCCTAATATTTCCTAACTCTCCTCCTCTTCACAAATCGATGACACCTCGTCAATTAGGCCTATCTAACTCTCCATTTACGACATCCATTTGGTCATATTCCTCTTGTAATCAATTAAACAGGCTAATATAGCATCTTATTGGCTAGATCCTCTTCTTATACCCTTCTAAACTACTTCTACTAGCTTCCTAGACTATTAATCCATTTCATTGGATTGATTAGACCTCTCAAAACCCTCTTGAAACCTTAATTCCTCTCTAAACAGATTAACTAGCCTAACCTAGTTTAACTAGTCCTAAACCATGATTAACCTCTTCTAAGCCTAGTCAAATCTTACTTTGACTCACTAAAGTGCTTTTTGTCTTATTCATTTGTCCCACATGCACCAGAATTCTTCTACTTTCCCAAATGGAAAACTATAAATACCTCACTACCCCTCTCACTTTTCTAAGAACACTTCCCCTCTCTAGGCTAAACTATAGTATTATTGCTAGGATTAGAGCTTTTTCTTCATTATTATATTGAGCTAATATTGCTTTTTCTTTGCTATTGCACTACACTCACAAGTTTGAGTAAATGGAAGGAACCATGTGGCTTTTTAGCCATTAATGGAGAGCTTCCATTCTCACAATCATAAAACCGATTGCTTATAATCTACCTAGGTTCATTTTAAAGCTTTCAAGAATAGAGGATTACTAAATATTTTATATTTGCTTGTTTATTTCAAGATTAATGTATGCAAAGTGATGAATCCTTATTTATCTCTTATCTAATGGTCCATTGAACTGTTTGTTTGAAGCTTTGGGGATTCTTAAGTGTTTCTTGCCCCATTTTCATAGGTTTTGAAACTTTTCCTTATTCACATTTGACACACTCGGTGGGACTCTTAGTCCATAATCCATTAATGGAGGTCTTTTTAAGCTTTGCATGTCCATTTCTAACCATTTTTATGCTTTCTAGGTTTTAAAAGCTTGTCTTTTAATAGATTTCACATTTTAAAAGGTATTTTTCTTCCTTTTGCTAAAGAATTTAATGGGTCCAAGCTAGAAATAGACTTTCATTATTGAAAACTAACTTGTTTGATCCTTTAAATTTTTCATTTCCGTGAATTTTGAGGTTTTTACAGGGGTACACGTAGGTGTTCTGGAGAGGCACGTATATGTTGAAATAGGAACGTATGCGTTGAGCTGGCCGCGTATCCTTTGGGTTATACTTTGGATGGTCAGACCATTTATAAAGGGACACGTATCCGTTTTGTCCCACGCGTATGCATCGAACCATGAGCATACCTACTTCTATAGATGCATAGGTGTCTCATCAAGACTGTGTTGACCTTACATTTACTTTGGCCACGTATTCATTCTGCGGGTACGTATCCATTGAAACCCTAACATATGCGTCTCTTTGGACGTGAAGGTGTCAAAACCCACAGTCACATTCTGTCTGCACTCATACCTATTGTTAAGGGCATGTATCCATCGGTTCGGGTGCATATGCATCGGAATGGGCACGCAGTGTCGAATTAAAATTTGAAATTTCTCACAAGTTATAAGATCAAAGTTTCTAGTTTTTGCTAACTTGTTTGCATTTTTTTAACAGTTTTTTGCAGGTTTCTTTAGTCTTGTTTTGATTAATTTAGTTAAGTTTTTCATTTCTTGATTGAGTAAAGTCTTTGAAGCACGTATGCTCTTCCCTCGCGCCTTATAGGCGATCTTTGTAATTTCACAAACAGGGACGGAAGCCTGTATATTTTATTAATGTGAAATTAATTAACCATTACAATGGAGTGCTGCAATATTTATACATATTGGACAACAATATACAAACAAATAAATGGGTTGCACAGGTACAACCAAAATCACAACAACTTCCAAAATACATCCTAGGAAGCAACAATAATTAAATACAAACAAATAATAATTGTTACAACTACGTAACAATATAACCTATGCAATAATATGAAAAATATTGTTATAAAGTTTTATAACAATATATAAACTAATTACCTTATTAAATAATTAATTACTTAAGGTAATATAATGCATAATTAACCTAAAATTCCCCTTAATTTTGCATTGCCTCAAGGGATGAGGAGAGGAATTCTCTGAACAACTCGAACTTGTCACGTGCAAGTGACTTTGTGAAGATATATGCTCGTTGTTCATCTGTTGGACAAAATTGAAGTTGTATATTGTGCTTCAAGACATGCTCGCGTATGAAATGTACAACTTGTATCTAAATGTGTTTTGTTCTCTCATAAAAAAACTAGATTGCGAACAAGTTTGAGAACACCTTCATTGTCAACATACATGGTGGTCGGTTTGTCTGTGGTATTCCAAGTCCTTCGAGTATGCGACGTAGCCAAATCACTTCACAGATAGCTTCTCCTACAGAACGATACTCGACTGTGGAAGAACGAGAAACAAAGTGTTGTTTCTTACTTCCCCATGATATTGGTCCAGATCCCATAAAGAACACAAATCCTGAAGTGGATTTTCTATCATCAATATTTCCTACATGATCTGAATCTGAATATCCTGACAAGAAGAAGTTGTCATTCTTCTTGTATTCTATACCAAGATCCATTGATCCTTTGAGATATCTCAAGATGCGCCTTGTTGCTTTCCAATGACACACTTTGGGTTTCTGCATGAACCTAGAAAGATAGCTCACTGCAAAGTTGATATTTGGTCTAGTGTAGGTCAAGTAAATGAGAATCCCAATCAACTGCCAATAGAGAGTGACACTTACCTCAGGAGATGGATCTGAATGAGATAACTGCAATTTGTTCTCCATAGGTGTAGCAATTGGTGCGCATCCATCATCCCGAATTTCTCGTGTGTTTTCTTGGTATATTTCATCTCGAGAAACAAAGATATGATTCTTTTTCTCGCCATACTTCTAATCCAAGACAATAGTGCATCAGCCTGAGATCTATCATGTTGAATGATTGATTAAGATCTTTCTTCGTTGCATCAATCATCCTCACTGAAATTCCAGTGATGACGAGATTGTCGACATAGACAACGACAATCATAATCTCCCCCCTTGCTTTTTGAGGTAAAGATTGAGATCGTATGTATTTCTAAAAAGTCCATGTTGTATGAGATGCTCATCAATTTTGGTGTACCATGCCCGCGGTGCATGTTTGAAGCCATACAAATATTTCCTGAGTCTGTAGACCTTTGCTTCTTGACCAGGTATAACATATCCCTCAGGTTGAGTCATATAGACTTCTTCTTGTAAATATTCATTTAGGAAGGCACTTTTACGTCCATCGATGTACTTTCCAACCAAACTGTGCAGCTAGAGAAAAGATCATCCTGATCATTTTGATCTTAGTTGTGGGAGCAAATGTCTCCTCGTAGTCAATGCCTTCTTTTTGTGCATACCCCTTTGCTACTAGTCTCACTTTGTACTTGTCCACTATCCCATCTGCTTTGTACTTCATTTTGAATATCCATCTGCATCCAATGGGTTTCTTCCCTAGTGGAAGATCAACAAGCTGCCAAGTGTTATTTTTCATCACTGACTGATATTCAGTGTCCATGGAATCTTTCCAAGATTTTGACTGTAGGGCTTCTTGGATTGTAGAGGGCTCATCAGATTCAATTACTCTACTCATCAAGGAAAAGTTCACTTCTTCTCTTGCTTTACTATGAGTCCATGGTCCAGGGGTGGATGTATCCGGTGGAGCATCCATTCTTGCATCTTGTAACGTGCTAGTACACCATTTGGGCATATGTTGAACTGTTCCCGTGGGTTGTGGTTCTATCTGATCAACACCATCATCCTCATTATCAATTTCATCATTTGTGGGAACATTAGCTTTAGTTTTTACAACTGGTGAAAATATACATCAGGTGAGTCTGGAGGAGGAGAATCTTCTTCCTTCTTCTCAAAGAACTCAACATCTCTGCTGGTGTAGACTTTCCTGGTCTTAGGATCCATCAATCTGTACCCAAGAGTCTCTTCACTGTACCCAATGAAGATGAGTTTTTGTGATTTCATGTCCAATTTATTTCTATTCTACTTGGGTATGTGCATACTTGCTTTGCACCCAAATACTCTAAGGTGTGCAACAAATGGTTTCCGATTTGACCATGCTTCATGTGGTGTTACTTTGTCAAGAGCAATTGTGGGCACTCTATTCAAAAATACACTTGTTGTCTTTACTTGCTCCTTCCGCCTAGAATTTTTTTGCAAGCCCGAGTCATCGATCATGCATCATACCATTTCCATTATAGTATGATTTCTTATCTCAACAACACCATTCTGTTGCGGTGTGTGTGGAGGAGGCATTTGTCGACGAATCCCGTGAGCTTTTAGGTAGTATTTTAACTCATCACTGGTGAATTCCCCCCTTGATCTGAGTGGAGAGTTCATATGTGATGACCACTTTCATTCTCAACTGCTACTTTGAACTTCTTGAAGGTTTCAAAAGCTTCACTTTTCTTGTGAAGACAAAAAATCCACATTTTTCTTGAGTAGTCATCAACACAAAGCATGAAATATTGGAACCCAAAATGACTTGGTTGCATCAGACCGCAAAGATCGGTATGAACCAGATCAAGCTTTCCATGAGCTTGAAAAGTAATCTTCTGGAATGAATATTTGTGTTGTTTTCCTGTTAGGTAGTGAGGACACTTATCTATATCCTTTTGAAGAGATGGTAGCCCATGTACCATATTGCGCAAACGAAGTGTCTTGAGATACTTGAAACTAACATGACCAAGTCTCCAATGCCACAACTGTGATGAGGTAGAGTTCTTAGCCACAAGTGCTTGATCGTCTCTGTGAACAAAATCAAGTTGGAACGTGCATCCCACATTGGAGGCTTTCGCAACTATTTTTGAGCCTCGTGATTTATCTCGAATCAAACATGTTTTTTTGTCAGAATGACTATCAAAGTCATTTTTAAATTGTGATCTAGGATTTGAATAACTAAAAGTAGATTCTTTGTCAATCCAGGGACATATAAGACATCTGATAGTCTACAGTTATGTGAACTAAGGGGTAGAGAAATGTTCCCAATACTCTGAACTGAATATGAAGAATCATCACCCAATGAAACATGGTTTTTTGAAAGTGTGTCCCTCATTGAAGTAAAACAATCTCTATGGCTGGTCATGTGTCGAGTGGCTCCCGAATCAACATACTAGACATCATTAGATTATATTGATGGTTTAATTAATTGAGAAGTGTACAAGTAGTCTTCATTATTTGATTGTTCTTGTTGCTCAACAATACTTCCTTGCTGATGGGGTCTTCTTTTCCGCTTACCCTTTTTCTACCCTTGATTGTGGTTAGAATGTCCCTTGTAAGATTGTTGTTGTTGAGGTCCGAGTTGCTTGATGAACCTTTCTTGTAAGTATTCTACCAACAATATTTAGGTCATGTCCTCTATTACAAATTGGACATTGATTCTTCATTGTTTGTCTCCTTGTTGATCCTGATTCTGATGTTGGGAATTTTGATAGGAATTAAGTTTACCTTTTCCTTTTCCTTTCCATTTTTGATGAGAAGAAAGTGCCTTCTCCTCTTCATCATCCTTGTTATGCATGGCTTCCTCTTGTTGCAATAGGTTTACCAACTTGTCAAAACTAACTGTCATATTTGACACATTTAGTGTTGTTACAAAAATGCGGTAAGAAGAAGGGAGTGCTCTTAGAACAATGGGAACGAGAGCATCATCTGTGATCGCTTCTCCTAGGGCTAGAATTGAAGCCCTCAACTCTGCAACTCTTCTTAAGAAAGCTTCAATTTTCTCATTTTTCTTAAACTTCAGTGTGTGTAATTGACTCTGCAAATTCAGAATGACATTCTTGTTTTTGGCCTCGTATACCGTGATCAACTTATCCCACGCTTCTTTGGATATTTTGGCATCTCGAATGTGGGGTTACACATCGTTAGACACTCCAAACAAGATGATGAGTTTTGCCTTCTGATCTACTCTATCAAACTTCCATTGTTATGTTGTATTAGTAGTTGATCTGGTCGAGTACCGATCCACGACAAACCGGATATCTTCAAACTCAAGTTGTGTCTTGATTTTTGTCTTCCATGTAGCATAGTTGTTTCCTCTGAGTAGTTGTGAATCCGGAAGAAAAAATTTGGGGGCATTGGTGCCCATTTTGCAGAAATCACTGATAGGGTTTGGCTCTTATCACTCCAGGTATAAGGTCTCCCAATCTATATACCGTTAGTCCGATATACCAAACCTTTCTATATACGTGCCCTTCCGATATACCCATCGGTATGTGGAAGAATCTCACCCTTTCGATATACCCGATGGTACGTGAAAGAGGCGTTAACGTATGTGAAAGAGTTTGATACATGGTACCAAGACAATACTGAAAGGGGTCTATGTGATTATTGACATCAACTCAAAGAAATATCCTCATATGCGTGTGTAAATTTTCTATATACTCGAGATAATTTCTCAGTCTGGATTTATGTCGTGCAATCGCTCACGTGCATGCATGGGATGGCTCATATTGTGCACCGTGACCTTATTACTCCCCGTAGATTTAAAGGGTCAATGCCCAGACAATGTTTTCTCAGCTATATAAGGCGTTAAGTGCGGTAGTATTCATGATGACTTTGCTCGTAAGCACTTCTCAGAGGCACTATATATACCGAACACTGCGAATGAGATCTAGGATCTCGTGAGTGTTTTAGAACCAAATTTCATTGTTTTTATTACAATTCTCTAGCTAGTTTTTGAGCAGTTATAATTTTTGCGGTTGACTATGAAAACCTACAAATTAGTATAATACACTAAAGTATACAATTACATTCAAAAATTTGGAAAAATTGAATGATAGGAATTTTTTTGTTTTTTTTGGGGCCCTGGTGGCCTTTGGAGCCCAATACGGCTTGTTGAGCAAAAAACCGTAAAAAAACTAGCTCAAAATGAAGTTTTTAGATAGCCCTCCTTTGGCAAAAAGTGCTCAAAATGCAAAAATATGCAGAGTGGAGGAATTTTTTTTTGCCCTAAAATAGGGTTTTTCTCGCTAAATTTAGTTAGTTATAACTAAATTTGAATTTTTCACTAAAGTTAGTGGTTCCACTAAATTTCCCACCAAATTTGGTAGTGGGTGAGGGAGGGGGATTTGACCCCTTGACCTCTCTTGATGGGAAGTGTCTTACAAAAGTTATGCTAGCCACTTGGGCGGCTAAGCTAAACAAGTATATGTAAAGAGCAAATTGTAATTAAACACTTCCAAACTGTAAAACCATACCTCTTCAAAAACCACGGTTTGGGAAAGCTAGTTTTGAGCAAAAATTCCAGCAAAGATAAAAATGACAGACTATTTTGGCGTGAA
Organism: Taxus wallichiana var. yunnanensis; assembly: GCA_018340775.1. Taxonomy (NCBI): domain Eukaryota; kingdom Viridiplantae; phylum Streptophyta; class Pinopsida; order Cupressales; family Taxaceae; genus Taxus; species Taxus wallichiana. Next base: position 492,977,318 of record CM031241.1, on the reverse strand, counting down.
TGAAGGCGGTTTTGAGTGTGTATGGTGCGTTAGATCAATTTTCTTCCTTCCTTTGAGCTTGTAATCTCTTTTTTGGTGTATTCTATCCTCTTCAACCTTAATTGCAATGAATAAATACAGCTTTTGAGGAATTTGATGGTGGTATTTGCGGGGGATGGGGGATGGGAATTTGTAGAGGAAACTATAGCTCTCTTTTTCTTGCACAAGCTTCTCCAATGCTCCTCAAACTTTGTTGCAATCCTCCAATATCCTTCAACCTGCTCTGAAACCAAATGTAATTTCACAAATAGGACGAAAGCCTCGTATATTTTATTAATGTGAAATTAATTAACCATTACAATGGAGTGCTTTGCAATAGTTATACATATTGGAAAACAATATACAAATAATTAAATGGGTTGCACAGGTACAACCAAAATCACAATAGCTTCCAAAATACATCCGAAGCAACAATAATTAAATACAAACAAATAATAATTGTTACAACTACATAACAATATAACCTATGCAATAATATGACAAATATTGTTATAAAGTTTTATAACAATATATAAACTAATTACCTTATTAAATAATTAATTACTTAAGGTAATATAATGCATAATTAACCTAACAATCTTGGGAACCAAAAACACTTCCAAAACCTTCTTTTTCTTTCAAAACACTTGTTTTACGCTTCATAATAGATTAATCTTCAAAAGTTGGTTAAAATGAACTTATTTTCACAAGTTATTTCAAGTATTTTCCATTGTATATTAGTAGTTGAGTTTATCGCGTTGTGTATGCTATTCCTTCGCGCCTTTTGGTGACCTTGGGAATAAAAACAACACATAAACTCTCTTTTGATATTGTGATCCTTTTGGAAAATTACTAATCTTTTTGCGTATAGGACCAAATTAATTTGTCAAAAAGGGAGGTTCAAAACAAAAACCCACTAATACATGTTTGATTGTAGGTTGCCAAATGGTGTGCTACTTAAAACCACATTAAGCTAAGAAAGATAAAAAACACACCACATACATCACATTGTATTGCAGGTTTTGGAAAAGGGTACGTCCTTATCTGCTCAACTAGAACATAACCCCTTTGGAATAACACCTTAAGCTACAAAAATGGGGGTGGTTCTAGGAACCCTTAATTAATCCACTACTGTGTAACCTCGTGGATGAAACAAGAAGCGCTCCACTTACCCACTTGACTATATTTTACATTGTGAGTATAGAGTCAAAGTTGTCCTTATAAATGCGACCTTAGTGATGAAATAATTGAACGCACTAGTTTCTCTTATATTGAAAGGGGGTGAAGTAAAGCCAAGATAAACCAAGAGTAGTCATTATGACTTTGTTGGCAAATCAAGCTCGCATTAGACAAACCGATGACACCTAGTTGAGTAATCTACTTAGGAAGCCATTTCATCAGAGCCCAATTTAATAGTCCATTATCGTGTCTTGTCAAAACGTTACGAAGTGATAACTTTCTTGGATTCAAAGCCTTGTTTTTCAAACACGGTAATGAATCCACTTAAGTTAGATTTAAGTGTATCTCATCACGGAATCAAACAAATGCATCACTTCGCTTGGTTTCTTTCTCACCTTCGGACGAGGTGAAACTCTGCCCAAGTACCGCTAAGTTTATTTCCATCTTTTGATCTATACCTTTGCATTCTTTTTCCCATTTAGGACAAAATAAAGCATCATTCGGGAGTGCTTTCATAGATAGTGTTCACCATTTTTTTGTCTATTTATGCTCATCCATGTTTACGACTGAGTTGTTAAATGTCTAAAGTGAGTAGATACATCCTTATATCTTTGATAGCCACATGATCTTGATCTTAGGATCATCTTCATAGCTAGGAATTTGTTTCATCATCATTTCCCCTTTGAGTTATTACTCTACTCACATTTTAGCCATACAATTGTGACACTTACATTTTGTTTTCATTTTTTGAGAACTTGATATAATTTTCCTTATTGTATCGTTACACTTTTCGCCGCATAACTAAAAAATTATTTCTATACTTGTATTTGGTTTCAATCCCAATAGCGTCTAAGGCCTTTTGAGAGTGTTTATACTTGCATTGTTCATATCGTGATAACATCATCTTGATACTAACACCTTGCTTTCTCCAAAGCTTGGTTAATGTGTCGGGGTAGTGTTGTTACGTTATTTGCATTTGCAACTTCCATTATCAAAGACTTATATTTTGTTAGAATTTGAACTAGTCATAGTATATCTCATGGAGAGATCGCGTCAATAAAACTTTGGTGCTTAGATCTTGTTGATATTTCAACTCGACCTAGGTATTGATAGGGTATTGTCACTATCTAATTTGTGCACCTATCATTGAAACCATAGCTTAAGGTATAGAGTATTTTAGAACAATTTGAGTTTTTGAATACTAGAGTATTTGCATGTTTATTCCTAGATAAAGTCGTATTTGTATGCTCTTCATCCTTAGGAAATCTTTCAAAATATTCGACATTAAGAAACAATTCATATCACATACACTTAGGTTTTATATAACTTGATACATTTAGAAAAAACCTAGTGCCAACTTAGACTAGTAATGCCTAGAATCATGAAAATGGCATCCAAACCAGAGGAGCATAACTTAGAAGAAAATCCTTTCACGTCATACCCATTCACTGGGCATAAGTTAGAACCTCTATTTTCACAAGTCAAAGATACAAAACCTTTGGTTGATCATAGCGGAGAAGAATCTAATTCTTTTGAGGAACAACACAAGTTAGACCTAGTTCGCTTCGATGAGCTCCTTTATTATAACAAAGACCAAGTACTCACAAGAGTTCTTGAATTAGGAGTCAAAATACCACAAGAGCATGAAATGCAAGTTAAAACCATCAACCACAAAATGAAACAACAACCAAAACCGTCCCTTATAGACATGGATAACCATTTTGACATAGGATGATCCGAAAATAATCGATTATTACTACCCGATCTCTAACCCTTGTAGAGCTTTAATTATTTGCTTTGATGATTTTCTCCTTTTAAGTAATCAATTTAAAAATTAATGCAAGACAATAAGACAATTGCACAAAGATTGATTACGAGTTCGGCAATTGCCTACGTCTTTGGGTTCGTGGTCGAACCATTCCACTAGTCAAAACTTGTAAGTTACAATAGTACTTTCACAAGAAAACCTAATGGAATTTTACTTGCCTATTAGTACACCAGTTCTTCGAAAACTTCCAATGACCAGTTGAATTGTTCTTCACCTTCCTGATGCAAAATCTCCTTCGGCTTCGATTGGCCTTCCCGACGCTATCTATGTGACGCTAGCACTCCGGTCGACAATCCAGGATTTGCAAGTAATTGGTGTGGCTCAATGGGCCTATTGGGTAGTTTATAATTTACTCCCAATCACAAATATTTTGTCTATTATTGCCTAAAATAATAGGTCAATAAACAATATTTGTTGACACATCTCACAAAAAAGCTTAACAAATAATAAGCTTGAGTTGTGTGTCTTTTACAATGCAAATGGGTTCCCTATTTATACAAAATTAGGGCCCTTAAAAAAATGCAATACATATTATCCTTAGGCTAAAAATACCATAGCCCATAGCAGGGTTGATGGGATTACATATAATCCTAAGGCTATTTTTAAACCTTAACCGTGCATGAAAAATGGGATCAAATACCCATATTGGCGGATGCATTTTTAATGGGATTAAATCCCAAATGGAGCCGCATTTGGATAAGGTCCCACATTTTGGCGGTGGGGGATAATGTCTTAGGCTTTATTAAGCCTTTCTCCATGCAAGGATAGTGGTCAAAGGACCATGTGAGCTTATCCACCCCCTATCACCGCTTCACCTCCTTCTCCACGTGGAAGCTTCCACGTATGGCATTTGCCTCCCACAACACCGCTTCACCTCCCTCTCCTCACGTGGAATCTTCCACGCATGACATTGCATGCCTTTACCATGTGGACATAACCTAGCATGTTGGCTGTTATGTGTGGTCGGTTGGTTTATGTGGGTAAGTGAAGTTTTAATACTAATGTATAAACATTAATATATAGTGGTTTGGCATATATGTGTGGCATTTGGAAAGTGGACTTACCAAGATAATATAATTTCAACCCATACAATGTGTATAGAAATAATTAACTCAGTCATCATGTAGTCCACTTGTCGTCTCCCGATAGGAAAATCAAGCGAATTCGACGAGTGGTGGCAAGCCACGTGTCACAGTGCGATTGGTCCAATATTGACCAGTTGACTAGAGTTGACTTTCCCGTTGTCTGAACTTTGACCGAACATATCTAGAGCTCCCGATGTCCGTTTGTCGCGTTCTCACAGTCGTTGGAAAGCTCTCGAGATGATCTTCTACACTAACACCATTTAGGGATGTTTAGGGAACTTTTAAAAATTATCCCTTGATCATAGGATATGCATCCACTTCAGGAAAATGTAACAATAATGTTGAAAACGATCCACTAAAACCAATAGACGATTCGTGTGAAGACCTTACTTTAAGGCTTCACGTAAAGTAAAAATTGAACGTGAGTGTAAGGATTCACCGCCTCCTAGGTTTAATGAATAAGATGATCCCTTAATTGAAGAAGAGATTATCCAAAGACATATACTCAAACTTAGTAAAAGCTAGCAAACTTAGGCTCTTCAAGTAAAAGTAAAGATAGACTTAGGAAAAAATCAAGTGAATTTCATATGGATCTATATGATGATGCAACTTTCAAGGTTGCTAAAACAAACAGACCGATATCACCCAAAAAGGAACAACTCATTCAACAAGAGTTGTAATCCATGAAGAATACACTTACTACCCTACAAGAAGGAAACATAGGGCACAATAGAAAATATTTATATGAAGAACTATGTCCTTACCCCTTTGATAAAGATATGTTGTGGAATCCATTTCTAAAACATTTCGACATGCCTAAATTCGATAAGTATAAAAGCAAGGGTGATCCTCGTGATCACATTAAAGACTTCTACATGGCTTGCCAGAGGTCACTTATAGTGATAACTACTTGATACGTTTATTTCCTCGTAGCTTAGGAGCAGGGGCATTAGAGTGGTTCTTCATTATACCTAAGGGATCGATCACAACATGGCCTCGCACTTGCTTGAAAAGTTTGTGTGACATTTCTCCTTCAACATGGAGAATGACATCACCATGAACGACTTATGCAATGCTAAGAAAAACCCAATGAAACCTTTGCAGATTCTTACAGTGATGGCGAGGATTAGCAAGTCGTTTCCCTTGTGTCCTACCAGAGAAACAATTAGTAAGTATATTCATCCCTAATTTGAACCTAGAAATATCCTTTCACTTACAAATGCACTGTGGCTCTAACTTTGAGGAAGTTATAGAAAAAGGAAGTCAAATCAAAAAGGCTCTTATAGCAAAAGGGACACTCAAACCCATCATAAAGGAAAAACATGAGACAAAATCCACAGATAAACCCAAGTTCTTCAATAAAAACAAAAATGTTTTTGGTGGTGGTATCACAAGAATCCAAGAGAGTCCAAGCCATACAAACTGGTCCACTTTTAAAGCTCTCACAAGGACCTCACCCAAAGGCACCTACAAAATGCACATTCACATCTTTGATCAATCGCTATCTCGCTATACTTAAATAGCTAGATGCAGTGAACATGGTGCGGATATCAATGGAAATAGTATCATATCTAGAAGATGCCCCTAAACCGGGTTGGTTTAAGGAGCATGAATACTATGATTTCCATCGTGTCAAAGGACACAAAAATGATAGATGCCTCAGATTGTGGCACTATATACAAGACCTCATTGAAGAGGGTAAAATCGTAGTAGATTCTCCACCTGACTCATGGAAGGGACCTAATAAAAAGATGGGGATATTCAAAGAACCCTTTCCTAATCACGGGGATAAAAAGCACAAGAAGCAAGATCACAAACAATTTTCTAACGATTATAGAACTTCTGCTTATATCTACCCTACCGAGGACAATCCATTTGACTCCCTCATAGGACACATCCATTCTTCTCGATGAACAAGTTAATACCGTTAGGATCATAGAGAAGAGTAGTGTTATAGGTACACGATGAGCTTACTTAGTAATACCATACCCTCTACCTGTTCCACATGAAGGTTAGTATAACTTGATAGAACAGTTGGAGAAGACTCCAACTAGAATCTCAATCCTAGATCTCCTTAAAATATCTACTAATCATAAGAACATATTATTAAAAACACTTCAGAGCTCAGGAGTTTCCACATAAGTAGATCCCGTGCACTTGCAAACAATAGTCACATTTAGGTTCTAACAATCATATAACTTTTTATCACACTGTAATCTGCGTAATGACCCAAAGCATAACTTTCCCTTATACATAGAAGTTGTTGTTACTCATCGTAAAATCAAAAGAGTGCTTGTGGATAGCGGATATGGTCTCAATATTTGTACACTAAAGTTGGTTAAGCAATTAGGCCATTCAGATGAATATCTAGGAGCTAAGACCATTACCATTACAACCTATGACAATCAGGAATGCAAATCAACATGTACTATAGAGATTCCAATGGAAGTAGAGCTGAATTGCCATGATACAAATTTCCATGTCCTTGACCTAGAGTTACCTTACAACATGCTCTTGGGAGGCCCATGGATTCATGCCATGCAAGCCATTCCCTCCACTTTTCATTAGTGTATAAAGTTGTGTCATAGAGGATAGATAATCACCATTCTAGGTGATCTAGAACCATTTACACATTGTAGAGAGCACCTTTGCACACTTTTCACGTGCAACATATGAATTCCCTCAATGGATATTGTTGTTCCCTTACAAAAAAAAGCTATAAAGGAAAGTATAGATCCGGATATAGTCACCCCTTGTAATCATAATTTCCCATCATTGGTTAATCCCTTCACATCATGGGAAGCCACATCTCGTAAAATATGGCCCCGATGATCAGTTCACTCTACAACAAGCTTTGTTAATATCGATCTTTCTATGTTAGCTAGGACATGGGGTAAACCATACTTCTAATTCAAGAGCACTCAAGATAGATGCCTTGAACCATTGGAGAAGTTTATTACTAGTGGAATCTTATCCAAGGAGAAGATGTTAGAAGATCCCATGAGGAGACTGCTGAAGGTACCATGGCATCATGTCATCAAGCTCCGCAATATATTAAAGGCCACCACATGATGTATGTCATGGGCTATAATGGGTATGGATGCATTATAAATGCACAAGGAAGGCTAGAACCCATTCTTATTCCTCATTTCAAAACAAACAAGAACATTATTAGAATTAAGACACTTGAAAATCATCCTACTAAGATATACACCACCTCTTCAGAATGTGAGGATGGCTCATCTCATTCAAATAATGATGCAGATTCCCAATATAGCCTATACGAAGATCTTTCCTCCATGAGCCTATTTCTTAATTTAGTTGTCTTTACCTTGTCTGAATCGATACCCCATCCGATCACCAAGTCACCCTAGTGTATCCCAATATTATATATTGGGATCAACAACTTCATGTGCCAATTGATTTCTTTGAAAATGATGAAGCATTTGCAGAATTTATGGGACTTGGGGATTTCATTCCAAATGGAGATCACAAGAAGGGTTTCTCAATCAAATTATATGCCTGTACGCATACTTTGGAGAAGAAGTAGAGATGTGTGGACACTTGAATAAAAAGGTCATAAGAAAAGGAAAAGTAATTTAGAGAAGCCTTGCGAGAGGAACAAGCGTAAATCTCTCGCTTAAAATCTCTTTGAGACAATAGTAGACAAACAAAATGAAGAAATCATGGAAAAAGTGGAGTATCCTTACAAAGATGATCTCACCCCACCTATGGAGGTTGATCTTACTCTTCCCCCTGATCTTACACGATGGAAGATGCTTCTAAAATTCTTGTTGAAGAGATGATTAGCGTTAACATTGGTTCAAAAGAGAATCCTCGAATGATAAAATTGGGGGCTTCACTCTCAGCACAAGAACATAAGGTTTTCATAACACTATTATGAGAATATGGAGATATATTTGTATGTTCATACACAGATATGCCAGGTTTAGACCCAAAATTGGTCGTGCACAACCTTGTGGTGTACCCAGATGCTAAACCCATCAAGCAGAAATTGAGAAAGATGCATCCAAAGATTGCACTGCTTGTTAAAGAAGAACTAGAGAAGTTATTAGCAGCTGATTTCATTAAACCTATTGAATATTCATATTGGATATCAAACATAGTCCCAGTTTAGAAGAAACTGGTTGGTATTAGAATTTTCATCGACTTCCGAGACATCAATAAAGCGTGTCCCAAAGATGATTTCCTCTGCCTAATATCAACATGATTGTCAACTCCACTGCTGGTTATGAAATGTTATCCTTAATGGATGGCTTCTCAGGATACAACCAAATCAGGATAGTAGAAGAAGATCAACATAAGAAAACTTTTATCACCCCATGGGGGACATTTTGTTATAAGATCATGCCCTTCAAAATCAAGAATGTCAGAGCCACCTATCAATGTGCAATGACAATGATCTTTCATGAAATTATAAATGACATTATGGAAGACTACGTTGATGACATCTTAGTAAAATCTAAAACTAGAGGAGAGCACCCTGAAGTATTGAGACGTATTTTCCAACGTCTCCATGAATATAAGGTCTGATTGAATCCCATAAAGTGTGTTTTTGGCATCCTGTCAGGGAATATTTTATGTTTTATTGTATCACGAGAGGGATAGAGGTGGATCCTGCAAAGGTTGCATCTATCACAGAAATTCCTCCACGTACAAATCTCAAGCAACTAAGAATTCTACAAGGAAAAATTCAATAAATCTGCCATTTTATCTCACAACTTGCGTGATAAGTGCCATCCATTTACACATCTATTAAAAAAAGATGTTGTGTTCAACTAGGGACCGGATTGTCAAAATGAATTTAAATTACTTAAACAATACCTTGTCAACCCACCTATTCTAATGCCACATACCATGGCGAACCCCTCTTGCTATTTATTTCAGCCACCAATTTGATATTGGTGCATTGTTTTCCCAATATGACCTCGGCCACAAGAAAAGGGCAGTTTATTATCTTAGTCACACCTTGATTACCTACAAGTTAAACTATCCCCAAATTGCAAAGGCTGCATGTTGCGAGTCATCTTTGGCTTTCAAAAACTACGTCATTACCTCCTTAATAATAAGACAAAATTAATATCCAAAGTTGACCCTCTCAAATACCTCTTATCCAAACCCAACCTTACATGATGAATGGATAATTGGATCATTCTCCTTAGTGAATTTGATATTAAGTTTGTTAAAAAAATATTTGAAGGGACAGGTATTAGCTGATTATTTGATAGAAGCTCGCCTACCTAGAATGGAACCATTGTGTCTAGATATACTTGACACATCTATGATGTATATTGAAGAGTCTGTCATGTGACAAGTTCACTTTAATGGATAATTTACTTTTCATGGATCAAAAGCTGGAGTAGTACTTATCACTTCCACAGGAGAAGTTATTCCATGAGCATTCCATTTAGGATTCCTTGCACGAACAACATTGCAGAGTATGAAGCACTTATCACCAGCCTTAAGTTAGCTATCACTTAGAATATCAGATAGCTATGAGTCATTGGTGACTCTCAACTAATCATTAAACAATTTAATGATGAGTATAAGGTCAAAGATGAGAAGCTCATTCCATATAATAAATTGGTTGAGACCTTGAAGGAGTGTTTTTCTCATATTATTTTTTGAACAACGACCAAGATCACATAATAGGTCTCAGAGATGCTATGGCTATAATCGGGTCTATTTTTCACATCCCTCCTCGGAAAATAAAATGTTGTTCTTTGTAGAGCATTTACGAGTGCCTACATATGACATGCCAGTAGTACTTTTGACACGTGAAGTTATTGTTCCCTATTACCCCGGTATAATACCATATTTGATTACCTACAAGATGACATGTTTCCCCCAAACATTACCCATACTGAGAAGAAATCCCTTATCCACCGTATAGCCCATTACACCCTCCTAGGAGGCACCCTCTATCATTGTGGATACGATGGGAATTTGCTACATTGTTTGGATGTTACTGAGTCTATCCATACTATTAAAGAAGTTCATGGTGGAATTTGTGGAGCACATACTATTGGCATGACTCTGGAAAAGAAACTATTGAGAGTAAGCTATTATTGGCCTACCATGGAAGCAGATTGTTGTAACTTCGTCAAGAAGTATGAACTCTTTAGAAGTATGGTAAATTTATACATGCACCAACACAGGTGTTGTAACCTATTGCAACTCCTTGGCCATTTTCGGATGGGGCCGGATCTCATAGGAAGCTCTATCCTACCGCTTTAGATGGCCATATCCACATTATCACTACCACCGAGTACTTTACAAAATGAGTAGAGGTTGTGCCTCTCACTTACATCACTAGTGCACAAATTTCTAAATTCATCATGAATCACCTCATCTTCCATTATGGCATGCATTCCTTCTACCATAGTCATGGATAAAGGTAAGTATTTCAAGAACAAAATAGTCAAGGCGTTGTGTCAACGCTTTTTCAAATCAAGCGAAGTGGTCCACCCCATATTACCCTCAAGGTAATGGAAAGGCTGAAACCACCAATAAGACTCTTGTAAGAATCATGGAGAAAATGGTTAGTAAGACCGGTCGTAACTGGAACTTACAGATACATCCCTCCCTCTAGGCCTATCGAACCTCCATCTACACCCCTACTTGTGTGACCCCGTATTCATTAGTATTTGAGTACGTAAGCCATCATACCCTTAGAAGTGGATCTTCCCTCCTTGAGAATATCTCTCTGGGACTATCTTGATAAAGATGAAGATGACATATTTTCTCGGTTGACAGATCTAGAGTTGTTGGATGAGAAGCATATGAGAGTGCTCAATCACCTGAAGGTATGTCAAAATCGAGTATCAATAGGATATAAAAATAGATCATTCATCATGAATTTGATATTGGTGATCTTGTTATGAAATAAAACCAGAGAAATACTATCAAGGACAGAGAAAAGAAAGGAAAATTTGAGGCTAACTGGTTAGGACCTTATGTGGTCATTGCTAAATATAGATCAGAGCTTATAAACTTGCATATTCAGATGGTGAAGAGCTTCTAGAGCCCATGAAATCCATGCATCTCAAGCGGTTCTACACTTAGCCATGGTGAGAATATAAAAATTAACTAAAAAGCGTGAAAAAGTATAGAAAAAACAAGCAAAAAAATCAAAAAATTAAGAAAGCAGCTAAGAGAAAGCAGGTCATCCAAGTGTGAAAACCATGCAATTATGGCGCATTGGGCAGGTCCTTGGGTGAAAACCGGTTTCCGGTGCCTAGGGAAGATTGGTTGTTCACAAGCTACTCTCATGATTAGATGAATAACTCATGCTTCTATCTAGGATTAGTTTCCCTTATCAAGTTTAGGAATCCTACTAAATCCACCTTGCAAAGTTGTGATCTAGCTGATCTGTGCTTATCTCCACATGAAGGAATCACCTTTGTATATTCCCATGTAATGCTAGGGGCACCTTCACAATTGCATCTTCTTACACATACACGTGTGGAATTTTTCCTTTTGTATATCCCCACATCACATTGGGGGAATCCACGCTCTGTCTTGTACATTACTTTCAAAATAGGATCTTAAAAAATATAAAAACATTTGAAAATGGTACACGAAAACCCTAAAAATTTAGAATATCTCCTTCTAGGGATGACACTACACCAAGATCATAACATTGTCTTTAGGAAACCCTAAAAATAATGTGAACAATAGCCTTGAAAATTTTCTTCCAAAGACACCAAAAACATTAGAAAATATATCAATATTGTCCCACAAAAACAAAGTAGTGATTAGATTGCTTTTAGTTTTCGGTTTGTAGAGTTTTGATTGCTTTATCCTTTCATGTTGTATGAGTTAGATTGAGATCATTTTTTCTTAAACCTAGGATTTTGTTGGCGAGAAAATTTTTCAGTGGACAAACTTGTGGATTTCTTGCCAACGCTCTAGGAATCTAAGTCCCTCTACTTAACCGGTGCAACTGCCATATGTGCATGCACATGAAAAGGTGGATTTCTGTGGTGGCCTTTTGACCGGGGATCCAACAGGGGCACTCCACTGACCCTGCGGAAAATGCTTGCATATACCTGCAAGAGATGAATTTGTCTAGAAAGTGGGAAAGGGAGTGAGAATGGAGGTAGGAGAACTAATGCTTTGCAGGTAGAAAATTAGATTCCTGCACACACACTAGTTAGAAACTTCATCACATGCATTTATGAGAAGAAACAACCCTGTAAATGACAACAAGACCAAATAGAATTTGATGAGAACAAAGTGTCATGAAATCCCTTGGTCAAAGAAAGCTAGAAACTCCTTCTTCTTGTATTGATGCTTGAACAAAAGTTGTACATAGTGTAGGAATGGAAGAAATTTGAGAGGGGAAGAGAGTAGAAGAAAATGGCTATCTCCTTTGCTTTCTCTCAAGGTAGAATGCACTCTTGAGTCTACAAGATCAATCGCCAACCCTTTGAAATGGGAATGGATTTACAATTTATAGAATAGAATATGACTCTTCATCTTCCTCATGACCTTTCAAATACCTTAATATGACTTAAGATTGTTCATATTCCACTTCAAATATTTAAGTCCCTTTTATAATAGCAAGGTGACTTAATTTACATTATGTTTCTAAAGTCTCTTAAGTCATATTAAAAGTGCAAACCCCAACGTGAAATTAGAATATTGGAAAGTGAGAGAAAGTTGGGGGAAGAGGAGAGAGAAAGAGGGGAGAAGAAGAAGAGGAGATGTCATTCCTGATGAATTCCATTGATCCTCATTGATGGAAAGCTCCAAATGTAGTGAAACTCTAAATCTTTGAACTCCTTGCACACTATGTGAAATTCCTCCAAATTATCTCACGAACGCTCGCTAAGTTGAATGAACTAAGGTGGATCTTGAATGCCTTGTGAAAAATGACTAGGATGCTCTGAACAATGATGTCCCCCTGAATGATTATCCTTGTACATCCCATTGTGCCAAAACTTCTCTTTGAGTGTAACTTACTATTTTTAGTAAGTGTGAAAAAGGCAACTCTCTCGATCCTTTGCTGAGTGTTGTGACCTTGATTCCCCTTTCTCCCTGCGTTCCTCACTCCTTTGGATCAAATTTATATTTTTAGCAGGTGCTCGAGGGCCCACTTACTATTTTTAGTAAGTGCCAAAAATGTCCATTCTGGTGGATTCTCAGCTGTAGTGCACCTCTGATATCTTCATCTCCTTCGCAGGTTCTTCTATTAATGACTTTCCCGAAATAGCAGTTCCTATGTAGTAGACCTGCTATTTTTAGAAAGTTGGCCTCTGGGAGTCGGATTGATGTGGAACAAAGTTTTTGATATGGGTTTTTTCCCAATATCATCCCTTTGAAATTTCGGGCCCGCCCGCTTAATAATCCAGGAGATTTTAAAGTTTTAATTTTTGGACCTGACAGTGCTTCTGGGTACGGCAACCATTAATGGACCTCAAAATTGCAGGTCTAGTTTTCTCCTCTGTTTGTGAATAAAATTGTATTTTTGATGTGGGTTTTTTTTTCGGTGCTTCACGTGCAATCTTACTTCGATCCGGCAACCAGTTTGACGGAAATCCCACTTCTTTCTTCGTTGAGCCGGAAAGGAGATTTCTTCATTGTGGATGCTTTGTCACACATGGGGGGAGTTTGAAGGTGTATTCTTGATGGTATTGGATAGAGGAATGAACAGAAATAAATGGTTCATTGATTCGTGCACTGGTTTGCAAGCTTTGTTTAGATTTCCATTTTTTAGCTATGGGGATTTTGTTGTTCTCTTCTTTGTTGTTCTTCGTTTCTCCTTAGCTTGATGAGGATTCCTTTTGAGACCTGTGCATCACCATGGGAAAGGTATTTCAGTTCCTTTGTTGATCTGGTCTGAGCATTTTCAATGGTAGAGTGATGGTAGAATGTTGCAGAGGAAGAATGGAGGAAAGGAGTGCAAATAAAACTGTTAGAAGTTAGAAGCGGGAAAAGCAGCACTTGGAAATTTTTCAAAAAGATGTGCACAGGTAGGGCTTGGGCACATTTTTCCATGCTTGATTTCCTTGACCTCAGGGATGTGAGGGACATCAATTTCCACAATGAGCAAGATGGTGACACGTGGCACTAGATCCAACGACAGGGAATGAAGGAGGAAAAAGCTGATTTGAAGCACTGGGAGCTGAAAGGAGGTCACGTGGGTGTCCAAAAGACTCCTCCTAGGGGCTGGGTGAATTTTTCCATGTCTTATGTCCCCCACCTTAGGTACATAAGGTACATCAGTTTCCACGGTGGTCCTGGAGGTGACACGTGGCGCTGATCCAACGGCAGGGAATGGATGCTCCAAAACTGCACTTGGGGGCTGAACGACGGTCATGTGGGTGTCCAAATGACTCCCCATAGGGGATGGGAACATTTTTCAAGGTCTGATGTCCCCCACCTCAGGTGCATAAGGTACATAAAATTCCATGGTGGTCCTGGAGCTGACACGTGGCGACCGATCCGACGACAAGGAATGCATGCTCCAAATAAGCACTTGAGGGCTGAACTGCCAGGTCTGGAGGTCATATGAGGGTCCCAAGGGTCACATGAGGGCTGGGAACATTTTCCAAGGGGTGATGTACCTGACCTTAGGGATATGGGGGACATGAAATCCCGCCAGGCTCCTAGTGCTGACACATGTCCTCTCGAAAAAATGACTAAGTCCTGAACTGCCTTTGAGAGGGTAACTTGGAATGCAGATAAATTGAGCTTCCGGTGGAATTTCTTGGTGAAAATTTATATGATCCTGAATGGAAATATAATTTTTAATCCAATTATGTTGGTCTCATGTCTTTATTCGATCATATGATCCTTGAAAAATTAGAGTTTTGATCTAGGACTCCACTTGTACCTGAGAAAAACTATCTTCCAATCATATGCACCAAGGTGTTGTGAAATCTTTATTTCACCATCATGTAGGTCTTGGAATTATCTTTCCGAATATGTTTGGTTTTACTTCCAACTCCATCCGGAGCTCCCGAATCTTTGTTTTAAGCTCAACAAAGTTGTTTTAGGCACATGTATTGCTCAGGCTTGTGAACCTGTTTTCACTCGACGCTCCAAGTCTTTCGAACTTCCCAAAGCCTTCCAAAATAATTTCCATGAAATTATAAGGTCTTCCATTCACCTCCATGTTGAATTTGTCCCTTCTTCTCTGCTCCAGGGGTTGGTCCAATCCCGGAAGGCCATTGATAGCCCTTCCTATCTTTGCCAAAAGATAACATTTTCAATGAACTCCTAAATTCAACTAGGGGAATGAATGGAATTTCCTAAATCACCTAGGATAATATCATGACATTGGTTGGGAAATCATTTGGACTGATTTGAAGATCCGGGGTTTCTTAGGAATGATAAAACATGAAAATTTCGGCATAGGGGTATAGTTGTCGTGCTTGGAAACTTCCAATTTAGTCGTTGCACATTTACACGACAACAACTAGCTCTAGCTTGGGGACATGGCGTGGACTGAGTGAAGCAAAGACATGACATGGGAATCCAGAATCTCCATTTTAGACCATATAATTCGTTGACCAGTGCCTTATCCATTGGGCCTTGTAGAGTCATGTACAACTTCCAGAAGGAGATATTAGAAGAAGGAAACACACATACACAAAACAACCGAAAGGAAACACACGACACACAACAGGAAGGGAAACACACACAACAAAAGGGAAAAACACCTATCAATCACCTATGGTACAAGGCGAGGGACAACCCGCTTTCCACTGAAGTACTTTTTATTTCACAAAAGTTACCCCTGAAGAGGCAACACCGAATGATGATGTTCTGCGAAGCCGTTGACGGGTTCTAGAAAGTATCCTCCCCTCCTCAGCTGCTTATGAAAGCCAGGTGCTTTCACAATTATCTGATGTACTTGGTAGGAGTGAGTCCATGTGATCTTCTTGATGCTCAGGTCCTTTCTTGGAAACTCCATTGTCTTCATGCTCTTTGAAATTGGTTTCATCGTGCCAGTTTCCTTCCATGTTTATCCATATAGCTGATTCTCCATCGAGCATCTCATCGCTGCCCCAATGCTGATTTTCGTTCCAATTCCTTGAACCTTCTGAGTTAATTTCTTTCCTGGGTCTATGCTCATTGACATCTCTTCCATGAGAAACCTCAGACTTATCTATTTCCTTTACTTCACTGTGAGGTGCTTGAGTACTGACTGAAAGATTGGATGCGGCCTCATACTTGTCTTGTATGCCCATGGCATGAGTGAAGAGATCAAGAATCAGCTCAGGGTCTTCGCCACTTCTACTGCATCCAATATTTCTTGCATGGAGTAATGCTTCATCATTTCCTGTAGTCCCTCTTTGTACGCCTTTGAAGAATCTTTATCTTGCAACTCAAAGAAACTATCTGGAGGGATTACCTCATCATCTCGAGAATCGCTGCACTCTACTGATCCTTCATCAAAAGGAGCTTCATCTTTAGAGGTCTTCAAACTCCTTGCTTCAATTTCTTCATCATAGAAAGAGTCTTCATCTTCAAATGGGAAAGAAAATACTTCAATTTCATCATTGTATCCACCAACCATTGGCTTGAGAGGGACATCATATTTCTCATCTTGCCTTATCTCAATATGGCTGACCTTCACATTAGTTAAGGCTTCCAAATCAGCTTCATGTTTATCTTCCATATTCATGGCTTGCATTAAAAGTTCTAGACTGATCTCAGGGTCCTTTGTTTCTTCCATGGCTCTTAGCAGTCCTTGTATAGACATTTCTTTCAAACCTTTCACGGGCTCATCACAAGCTGATTTTGTCTCTCCATAGATGGCTTGATAGAGATCATCTTCATCCCCAAATGGGAATGAGAATAACTCCTCATCTTGGAAAAGTGTATAGGCTGATTTTTCTTCTTGAAAATCACCGAGAACCATTTCCTCTTCCTCGCGGTCTGCATCATTTGGTGATTCGGGGCTGCCCTCTTGTAACTCAAATCTCCTCAATGCTTCTTCAAAGTCCAAATATCTCCGGGAAGGCATGTCTAGACCTATCAAGGTGGGAATATCTTCTTCCTCCTCGGTTGTCACCAAGTGATTCATCCACCTAGTATTTTGGTACAAAATGTTAGCTTCTGGGCTTCCGAATTTTTGCACAGTGTACCTCATTTTCTTCTCGGGAAGCAATTTCTCCATGTCTCCCTTCACTGGTATGGTTGCAAAAGACCAATTCATCTGAATTTTCCCTCCCAACTCTTGACAGAAATTTCTACTCAGCAACATTCTGAACGAGGCTGGGACGTCTACTACCAAAATCATCGTTGAAACTTTCTTGTCTGGAAATCTGGTGAGAGCCACCTGTGCATCTTTAACCTTCCCTACAAGTGAGACCTTTTTTGATTCCAAAGAGTAACAAGAGCCACTAGGTGGAGTCATTGTAAGTTTAAGAGCCTTGGCGACCTTTAAAGGCATCACGTTGTCTGAGGCACCAAAATCTATTATGCAATTATTTAGTACATATTTTCCAACAAGAAGGGAGACATAGAAAGGTTCAACTTTATCAGTCTTTGATGCACTTAGAGAAAGCATGTTCTGTGAGGGAGGTGTAGGTGAGTTTTGTAGCATGCATTTGGAACTAGAAGTTACAACATTGGGTGTTAGACTACCACTCCTGATGTATCAGATGAACCTCTCGAATTGTTCAGGGTGAGTCCGCAAATATTCAATTTCGGTAATCAACTTTGGCTTTGTTTGCATATTCTATGAAGTCAAAGGGAGTAGATGTGGACAAGGGGGTGAAGGGACTGATTTTGGAGTCTGGATAGGTTTAGGAGCAAGATTTTATGTTTGAGGAATGGAGGGTATTTTAAAAGACACACTAGGAGCTTTCAAGGTATTAGATTTTGTAGGAGCAGATTTAGATTTAGACTTGGAAGAGACATCAGAAAGCTTACTTGGGATTGTGGGCATCTTCTTACTTGTTGCAGGGTCAGGCTCCAACAATGCAGACTTCATGGAAGATGGAAGTGGGGATCCTCGACTGATTATTTTATTTTTCGGAGTCGCCATAGGAGGATCATCAACCTTCTTTTCTTTTGCAGCAGTGGAGGGAGATGCTCTTTTCTCAGACTGAGAACGAGTGAATACCGCGCATGAGAAACTTGGTGCATCTTCTTCATCTTCTTCATAACCTCCAGAATACTCACAAAACCTGATTTGTGTATCATTCTCAAACTCATCACTTTCTTGGAAATCACCACCTTCTTGTTCAAGCTCTTCTTCACTTTCTTGAAATCTACAATTTACATTCACGGGTGGGGCCTCCAAGGCAAGTCTTTGGGGTGCTCCTATAATCTAATTTCTATTGCTTCTCTGAGAAGAAAATCGTTCAAATAATTCCCTCTTCAAAGAGGCCATCTCATTCACCAAATTTTGCAGTGATGGATTAGTTCTCTCATCTTCAGGATGTTGGGCCTTGCCCTTTGATGGATTCTTGATCTTTCCAGAGAGGATGAGATCGTCATCCAATTCAATGGCCCTCCTTTGTGCTTCTACAATGTTCCTTGGTTGAACTCTTCATAGGAGAAATCCTACCTCTGGTGATTGAGCATTTATGAAGAATCTTTTGATATTGTTTTCAGATGGTGAATCCTCTTCAGGTATCCTACGCAGCAACCATTCAAAACGAGCCACAAAGTCTCTCATGGTTTCATTTTCTCCTTTATTTATTTGAGCCAACTGCACTAAGAGGTCTTGAAAATCTTCAGTTGATTTAAATCTCTTTGAATGCATCCTTGATGTCATTCCAACCCGTGATGGACCGGGAAGGTAGGAGGTAAAACCATTCTGCTACTTTTTCTTGGAGGGACTCCACGAACAATCTTATAACAACGTCTTCATGTTGGACACCAAGAATTCCACATGATGTCGTGAAAGCAGCGATGTGTTCTTCCGGATGTTGTGTGTTGTCACCTTTGAACTTTGGAAAGTTCTTGCAGGAACCCATTGGTAGATTGTGAAGAGGGGGTTCAAGAGCAAGCGGGCTTGTATTCCTTCCCCATGGAACAATGGGTTGAGGTATTTCTTCTTCATCCACCATTGTTTCTTCTTCTTCTGCTTTAGCTCTTGCTTCTACGAATTCTTCTTCAAATTCTTCTTCTTCTGAGAAGTCGATGTTCAATGGTTGTTGAAAAATTGCAGAATTTGAAGGATTTTGGATAGGATTACCAGGTGAACTTCTTGAAGAGCCAGATGAAGAGGAGGCTTGAGAGAAGAAATATGGATTATCTCTAATTTGTTCTTGCAGATTTTGTGAAGCTTCAAATTGAAATCAGAAACACCTCTCGACCTTCTCAACCTGGTGTATCTTCCTTTAGCTAGCTTTTGGAAGCTTTTGTAGTCGAAATACGAAAGGCCACTGTGGAATGTGAAAAGTCACGTGTAGAAATCAGCAGTGTATCTTTCGGAAATGGACTTTCTTGAACTCTCTTTTATGATTTTTTCAATATTTGATTTTTTTTTTTGAATTTTTGGGACCTTGCGGTCATATTTTGGGTGCAGATGTTGCTAAATCTGCCCCACGGTGGGCGCCAAAACTGTTGGGAAAAATTTTTAGGTGGAAAAACTTGTGGATTTCTTGCCAACGCTCTAGGAATCTAAGTCCCTCTACTTAACCGGTGTAGCTTCCGTATGTGCATGCGCATGAAAAGGTGGATTTCTATGGTGGCCTTTCGACCGGGATCCAACAGGGGCACTCCACTGACCCTGCGGCAAATGCTTGCATATACCTGCAAGAGATGACTTTGTCTAGAAGTGGGAAAGGGAGTGAGAATGGAGGTAGGAGAACTAATGTTGCAGGTAGAAAATTAGATTCCTGCACACACACTAGTTAGAAACTTCATCACATGCATTTATGAGAAGAAACAACCCTGTAAATGACAACAAGACCAAATAGAATTTGATGAGAACAAAGTGTCATGAAATCCCTTGGTCAAAGAAAGCTAGAAACTCCTTCTTGTATTGATGCTTGAACAAAAGTTGTACATAGTGTAGGAATGGAAGAAATTTGAGAGGGGAAGAGAGTAGAAGAAAATTTCTATCTCCTTTGCTTTCTCTCAAGGTAGAATGCACTCTTGAGTCTACAAGATCAATCGCCAACCCTTTGAAATGGGAATGGCTTTACAATTTATAGAATAGAATATGACTCTTCATCTTCCTCATGACCTTTCAAATACCTTAATATGACTTAAGACTGTTCATATTCCACTTCAAATATTTAAGTCCCTTTTATAATAGCAAGGCGACTTAATTTACATTATGTTTCTAAAGTCTCTTAAGTCATATTAAAAGTGCAAACCCCAATGCGAAATTAGAATATTGGAAAGTGAGAGAAAGTTGGGGGGAAGAGGAGAGAGAAAGAGGGGGAGAAGAAGAAGAGGAGATGTCATTCTTGATGAAGTCCGTTGATCCTTGTTGATGGAAAGCTCCAAATGCAGTGAAACTCTGAATCTTCGAACTCCTTACACACTGTGAAATTCCTCCAAATTATCTCACGAACGCTTCACTAAGTTGAATGAACTAAGGTGGATCTTGAATGCCCTGTGAAAAATGACTAGGATGCTCCTGAACAATGATGTCCCCCTAAATGATTATCCTTGTACATCCCATTGTGCAAAAATTCTCTTTGAGTGTAACTTACTATTTTTAGTAAGTGTGAAAAAGGTAATTCTCTCGATCCTTTGCTGAGTGTTATGACCTTGATTCCCCTTTCTCCCTGCGTTCCTCACTCCTTTGGATCAAATTTATATTTTTAGCAGTGCTCGAGGGCCCACTTACTATTTTTAGTAAGTGCCAAAAATGTCCATTCTGGTGGATTCTCAGCTGTAGTGCACCTCTGATATCTTCATCTCCTTCGCAGGTTCTTCTATTAATGACTTTCCCGAAATAGCAGTTCCTATGTAGTAGACCTACTATTTTTAGAAAGTTGGCCTCTAGGAGTCAGATTGACGTGGAACAAAGTTTTTTGATATGGGTTTTTTCCCAATATCATCCCTTTGAAATTTCGGGCCTCGCTTAATAATCCAGGAGATTTTAAAGTTTTAATTTTTGGACTTGGCAGTGCTTCTGGGTACAGTAAGCCATTAATGGACCTCAAAATTGCAGGTCTGGTTTTCTCCTCTCATTTTTGAATAAAATTGTATTTTTGATGTGGGTTTTTTCTTCTGGTGCTTCACGTGCAATCTTACTTCGATCCGACAACTAGTTTGATGGGAAATCCCACTTCTTTCTTCATTGAGCCGGAAAGGAGATTTATTCGTTGTGGATGATTTTTCACACATGGGGGGAGTTTGAAGGTGTCTTATTGATGGTCTTGGATAGAGGAATGAACAGCAATAAATGGTTCATTGATTCGTGCACTGGTTTGCAAGCTTTGTTTAGATTTCCATTTTTTAGCTATGGGGATTTTGTTGTTCTTCATTTCTCCTTAGCTTGATGAGGATTCCTTTTGAGACCTATGCATCACCATGGGAAAGGTATTTCAGTTCCTTTTTTGATCTGGTCTAAGCATTTGCAATGGCGGAGTGATGGTAGAATGTTGTAGAGGAAGAATGGAGGAAAGGAGTGCAAATAAAACTGTTAGAAGTTAGAAGCGGGAAAAGCAACACTTGGAAATTTTTCAAAAATATGTGCATAGGTAGGGCTTGGGCACATTTTTCCATGCTTTATGTCCCTAACCTTAGGGACATGAGGGACATCAATTTCCACAATGAGCAAGATGGTGACACGTGGCACTAGATCCAACGACAGGGAATGAAGGAGGAAAAAGCTGATTTGAAGCACTGGGAGCTGAAAGGAGGTCATGTGGGTGTCCAAAAGACTCCTCCTAGGGGATGGGCACATTTTTCCATGTCTGATGTCCCCCACCTCAGGTACATAAGGTACATCAGTTTCCATGGTGGTCCTGGAGGTGACACGTGGCACCCGATCCAACGGCAGGGAATGGATGCTCCAAAACTACACTTGGGGGCTGAACGAGCGGTCATGTGGGTGTCCAAATGACTCCCCATAGGGGCTGGGTGAATTTTTCAAGGTCTGATGTCCCCCACCTCAGGTGAATAAGGTACATAAAATTCCACGGTGGTCCTGGAGCTGACACGTGGCGACCGATCCGACGACAGGGAATGCATGCTCCAAATAAGCACTTGAGGGCTGAACTTCCGGAGGTCATATGAGGGTCCCAAGGGTCACATGAGGGCTGGGAAAATTTTCCAAGGGGTTATGTACCTAACCTCATGGATGTGGGGGACATGAAATCCCGCCAGGCTCCTGGTGCTGACACGTGTCCTCTCGAAAAAATGACTAAGTCCTGAACTGCCTTTGAGAGGGTAACTTGGAATGCAGATAACTTGAGCTTCCAGGTGGAATTTCTTGGTGAAAATTTATATGATCCTAACTGGAAATGGAATTTTTAATCCAATGATGTGGGTCTCATGTCTTGATTCGATCATATGATCCCTGAAAAATTGGAGTTTTGATCTGGGACTCCACTTGTACCTGAGAAAAATTGTCTTCCAATCATATGCGCCAAGGTGTTGTGAAAAATATTATTTCACCATCATGTAGGTCTTGGAATCCTATTTTTGAAGATGTTTTTTTTTACTTCCAACTCCATCTGGAGCTCCTAGAATCTTCGTTTGAAGCTCAACAGTTGTTTTAGGCCTGTGTACTGCCTAGGCTTGTGAACCCTGTTTTCACTCAGACTGCTCCAAGTCTTTCAGAACTTCCCAAAGCCTTCCAAAATCATTTCCATGATGTTATAAGGTCTTCCATTCACCTCTGTGTTGAATTTGGCCCTTCTGCTCTGCTCCAGGGGGTTGATCCAATCCCGGGAAGGCCAACGATAGCCCTTCCCTATACTGCCAAAAGATAACATTTTCAATGAACTCCTAAAATCACCTAGGGGGAATGAATGGAATTTCCTAAATCACCTAGGATAATATCATGACATTGGTTGGGAATTCATTTGGACTAATTGAATAGATCCAGGGTTTCTTAGGAATGATAAAACCTGAAAATTTCGGCATAGGGGTATAGTTGTCGTGCTTGGAAACTTCCAATTTATTTGTTACACATTTACACCACAAAAATTTAAATTTCATTATTAGACCTAAGATATTATATTGAATTCATTTTAACTTTCATACTTGTACAAATTAGTGTTCATTATGCATTTTTAGGGTTCATTTACTTGCTTAAATTGAGTAGTGATTTAATCTGTTATTAAGCATGTTTGAATTCATTCTTATCTACATTTGGTTGTGTTGTTTGTTTGAATATTTGTTTGTCATTGCTTTTGTCTGTGTATATTTGTTTAGTTTTGTTAACTTTTTCTTGTGTGTTTGTTCATTTCATGCACATTGTTGGTTATCACATCTATCACCTATCATTTCATCACATCTAACATCATCTATACATCATATATCAATAAAAATGCTAAGTTTTACATCAAGCATGTAAACTAAGCTAATCATCACATATTGTATCATCAATGGGGGCAAGAGGGGTTGCACATGATCACAAATCTATCCCCCGCACCAATATCATCATATCATCCCATCTACTAATCTACCAAGTATCTCATGTACAAAACATATGATTTTATCTAAGGATAAATCATCAAATCTAAAACATGTGGTACATCATCAAAACATCCATCATGATACATACATACATATGAAATACAAACCCATGCCATGGCTATGCAAGATAAGTATGATTTCATTCATGATTATTCTTTTAATGCACAAGTACTCAACAATGAGATAAAGAAAACAAATGAGCTTAATGTTCTTTTTGAAGCCTTGGTAGATGAACATGAAAATGAAGGTGAATCTTCCCCTTTCTCATTTTGTAAAGTAGACTTCATCGATGATGAACCGAAAGGAAAGGAAACTCTAAAATATCCCACAGGCATCTTCCTTCATGAGGAAATTACCCCACCATGGAAGGTGATATCATAGGCATTGATGACATGCTAAGTACCAAAGAAAATTAGATGGAACAAATGAATGAGAATATGCAAGAACCTTGTGAATGGATTTAAAATCAGATTGCTTTCACAATTTTTAGAACCTCTTTTGATTTTGAACATGAGTCTATACGACAAAACTTACTCAAGGATGATTAATGCCCCCATATCTCGTAACATAGCCTCTATTTCTAAAATCCATTATTTAGAAAAAAAAAGTGAGAATATGCAGGTGGTGTATGAGATCCAACTTGTTCTCATCACCTCTGGATGCCCCTCCAATTTTAAAGATGATCCCATGCTGCAACCTTCATTCAAGAATGGAATATTTCTTCATGAAAAAATCATGGATTTTATTTTTGAGAACATGAAAGAATGGTTTCTTACGGTCATGAAATATAAAGGCGAGACTACAAGAGACAATATCATCAAACATGTTACAAAGTGGTCTTTGGATGCAAGAGTTTTTTCCATGAAATATCAATATGAAAATGGAATCTTGGTATTTCTCCTTCTTCTCAAAACATGCAAAACCATCACCAGAGCATGACATGATCAGATAATGATCTTTGAGCTCCAGAGGTCTAAATTTAGCCCATTGTTCCATGATGGTACATATTTCTCTCAACCCATTATCGGGTATGTATACATTCTTCTCCCAAATTTGTAAATTTTCCTCCCCTCTAACATAGTTTACATTTCTATCATGTGTTTCATTCTCATTTTGGTGTGTTTCCTTTCCCGTTGTGTGTTTTTTCTTATTGTTTGTGTTTGTGGTGAAGAAATGTGACTATATAGCTCAATTGACAAGGCATTGGTCCACATAGTGTCTTGAGATTCTGGAGTTCCTACTTATCATATCCTCACTTCTTTGATCTAGAAAAATTTCCCAAGATAGAGCTATCTATTGAGGTGTAAAATTTTTAGCATGAAAAATTAAAAAAAAATCCATGACAACCCAAGTCACATTTGAAAATCCTTCTCTGGTCGATGTAAACCTATTCTTCAGCCAACTCAGTCATTGTGTTACCCTCATAATGGCTAGGAGAAATGTGCTAATATGATTTTCAAGTGTGTTTCATGTGAACAAGATGTTATTCAATCTAATTTATGAAGGTATCTAGATCTAAGGAAAGACCAAGTAATCCCGGGGGCTAAAAAGGCTTATTTTCAAGTTTTTACACTTGGTGAGCACCCTCCGAGAAAGTACAAAGAAAAGATAAAGCACATGAGAAGTGCGTAGTAGAGAAAGGAAACCATTTGAGGCATTTTAAGAAATATATGCAAGAAAAATTAGGTTTGGGAACAAGTTTTGTAACACCGGGCTACTTGTAGTATGGTGTAAAGGAATGAAAGCAATGAAAAAGCTAGTTGACTTTTTCTGAAGGTTTTAGGAGTATCCAAATGATTTGGAAAGAGATCAGATAGTCATCAAAAATCTAATAAGGCCTACTTCACATTTCAAAATGTTTCAAGATATTCTATGGTCTATATTTTGAGATATTGTCCCGATAATGCAGATGAAGACTTCCGATCTTGGTGGAGATTAAACTGAATATTTTGGGAGATCTAGGAATATTTGAGACCTGATTCAAATGCTGATGTGAAATATGTAATTAACTATTCACATCCAATGTGTTTGGTTATCATTTTCATCATCATAAAGTTCAATGGTAGTATCTTTTACCAAAGGTGCACAAGCTTGAAAAAAATCAAAAGGGGGTGATTTTAAAATTGTAGGAATAATTGTCTCCTAAAAGGGTGGGAATGATTTCGTCAGACATTTTTGAGTCAAAAGCATGTATAATGTTTTCCTATGGAACTCTTAGGGAAGCTCTCGGGGCTAGAAAGCACTCTCGGATAACTATTTTTAATAGTGTTTGGTGAAGGAAAAGCTTCCAAAAGTAGCAAGGCGCACTTGGAGACCCATGATGTCCCTTTTTCACTTTGAAAATATTAAATGGAGACATGGGGGACATCGAATGCACCACCATGGTGATATTTTCATGTTTTTAAGTTGTGCCACTTAAATGCTCACTTAAAGTGTTAGAAGGGTGTTATAAACTCACCACTCAACTTGGCCCCTTCCTCATGAATATATGACCCTTAACACAATTATGAGGGGTTTTTGTCCCTTTTGCCCTTATCAAAGGGACATGGGGAACACAAACATGAACCACCGTGAATGAGGATGTTTGTCACTTAAAACATAATATAGAATATTAGAACATGTTTTCAACCTCACAACTCAATATGGCCCCCTTTCTCATGATGAAGCTACCCCATGGCATATTTTCCACCACATTTTGTCCATTTTACCCCCTTTTCCCTAAATTAATTTGGTAAGGAACATGAGGGTCTCGGACCCATTTAGTAAGTTTGGCCACCATGGAGGAGAGAGAAATGTCATCGGTTGAAGTCACAACTGTTAGTGCAAATCAGTAGCACCCCTGGATGTTGATCAGATTTCTAGCTTGACATTTGGACATCCAAAGTGTGATTGCACAACATTGAATCTTTTCCCCAAGTGTGGGACTTGTAAAAATGGGAAAATAATCTCTAGGTTAGAGGTTGGTTCCTCAACTCCTTTGATCAGATGTATTACTTGAAAGTTGCAGAGGTTTAAACTCAAAATCCTACTATAAATTCCAAGGGGACAAAATAGAGAATGCAAAAGAATTAAACTAATGCTAATAAGGTGATGCACCAAAGGAGTGGTGAGCATTTTTTACTTCTACAAATTGACACAGATTACAAAAATGTAGCAAAACATCATGCACAAACTGATAAAATGTAATGAAAGATCATGGATGAATCAAACAACACAAGAAGAGGACTGAAACTCATTCACAGAGCTTGCATTGTCATTTCCAATATCAAAATACATGCATTACATCAACAGAAAGGCATAAAACATGTTACAGTCTTGAAAGAGGTATGATATTCCACAAAATCACTTTCTAGGGTGAAAGAGGGAGCCTGCAAAACATAAAAATGTCCAACCCTTTACAAAATGAGCCAAATCTGGCTTTTAACAATGCCCATTCGAGCTCAGGAGAGAGAAACATGGGAAAACGTGAGAGCAGCTTCAACCACCAACCAAAATGCATTAAAACAACATGGGCATCCTCAAAAGTCCATCCCCTGATGTTTTTGACCATGCTGGGAGAGAATGTGAGCCATACTTGCATTAAAAATGGTGGTTGAAATGTCATTTTGTTCATTTCCACATGCCGAAGCGTTTTTCCAATTTTCTCCCTCCAAAATTCACCAAAACACAAAATTGAGCCCGGAATCATGTAGAGAATTTCACCAGCTTTCTAATGATATAAAGAATGCCAAAACCGAGCTTTGATCGAAAGTTATGCCCTCTAAACATTTAGGGCAAAACAGGCCAAAATGAGTTGGTGGGCCAAAAATTTGAAAATTTCCCCTTTTTGCATTTGGGAAAATTTCCCTAAAATCTCCGCGCCCACCGTCCCGGTGCCACGTGGCATGATTCTATTGGTCACGGGCCCTTCCTGCTTCATTTTTCATCGCCATGCCTTTGGAAAATTTTCCAAAATTCTTCGCTAGCTCAATGACCCGAGGATACGTGGCTCTTGTAATTTGTTGCGGGCCTCTTCTTCAAATTTTCCATCACTTTTGATCACCCTCCCTAAACCGGACACGTGACATGATCCAATTAGACATGGGTTTTCCTTTGAAAATTCTTTCACTGGCCTACCTTATGTTTTTACTTGATGTGGACTCGTGGCATGGCCCTATTGGCTCGGGCTTTGGGGCGGATTTCCCTTTACCTTTTCCCTTTGAATTTGCTTTGGGAAAAAATCCCAACTTTTCCCCGCGCTCCACCGGTCTTGGGACACGTGGCCTCCTCCCATTGGCTCGGGCCTTGGGGGCAGGTTTCCCTTTTTTTTTTACACTTGGGCGAAAAGGAAAAAATCCTTTCGCGCCTCTACCCCCCGACGCTGCGGTGACACGTGGCTTTTCTCCATTGGCTCAGGTTTTGGGGGACGGGATTTTCCTTTCAATTTTTTCAAACTTGGGCAAAAAGGAAAATTTCCTCTCGCACCTCCGACCCCTGATGCCCCAAAGACACGTGGCGCGATCTCATTGGTTGCGGGCCCTCGGGGAAAAATTTCTCCTTTTCCCCCCCGCCAAAACACTTCGCCAAATTTTCTAAGTCTCCTCCACCTCCTGAAAATTCTTTGCTGATGTGGCATGCTCCCATTGGCTTGGGCCTTCCTTGGAGATTTTTCCATGGTGCCAATACTTAGTAAAAATTTGAAAAATTCTCCCACCTCTACCACTCCTTCGGCCTAAGGACACGTGGCGCAATGCTATTGGATGTGGGCCTTAGGGCCGAATTTTTTTTTTTGTGCCCACACTTAGGAAATTTTCCTAACTCCTCCCTGCCACTTTTTGTTGATGTGGCACTCTCCTCGATTGGCCGACAGGCTTGTCCAGGAAAATTTCTCACAAAAACTTTACCGAGCCATAACTTCAAAAATACATGGAGTTAGGAGGAAAACTTTACCTTTCTGGAAAGATGAGAAGGAGCTCTATCCAATGGTGTCATTTCTAAAAGGTTTTGATTACCTAAAAGTGAAAAATTATGACTGAGGCACAAGGGAGGAAGGAATGAAGGGAGTTAGCCAAAAATAAGCAAGGGGCTTATTTTGGATAACAATTTTGGCGACTCATAGGGGTCATCTGCCTGCTGGATGAAGT
This sequence comes from Taxus wallichiana var. yunnanensis, assembly GCA_018340775.1. Lineage (NCBI taxonomy): Eukaryota > Viridiplantae > Streptophyta > Pinopsida > Cupressales > Taxaceae > Taxus > Taxus wallichiana. Next base: position 492,948,489 of record CM031241.1, on the reverse strand, counting down.
TACCAGTTGCCTAAAACAATCCATTGGGCATGGAGTCATGAAATCCTCTGCTTGGTACCCCAACTAATTAGAATAATGCAAGGAGGAAGATGGAGGGCAGAACACCATCTGATTGGAACAATGTCTACAAGATACATTCCTTGGAACAACAAGCCTGTATAAAGCAATTAGGAAAGCAAAGCTAAACTACAAAAAAACAACGTGCATAAGCACTTAGAGGGATGAAAACCTAAGCTAATATGTACAAGGTGGAGAGTTTTCCTTTAGTAGCAATGCTTCAGATGGATTCCATTAACTGGAATCTGTAATTCTTCACCATCCAATGTAGACAATTGGAAGGCATTGCTATCCTTACACTTTGTGACCATGTAGGGGCCACTCCAAATGGCATCAAATTTTGAATGCCTTCCCGGTTTTGCTCTGTCTGCATCCCATTTTAACACTAGATCTCCAACTTGGAAAGATCTATCTTTGGCCTTCCTATCAAAGGTCTTCTTGATCAAATCTTGATCCTTCTCCATTACTTGGGATGCTTGATTTCATATTTCTTGGAGTTCCATCAATTCCCGCATACCTAACCTCCATGGGCCCAAACTCCAAAAACTCCAATCTGCTTTCATGAGTTCCAATGTTGGCAACTCAAGTGACATGGGAAAAATTGTCTCTCTTCCATAAAAAAGATTGAATGGAGAATTACCTATAGATCTCTTAGGGGTTATCCTATCAACCCACAAGGCTGATTTCAATTTGGTATGCTAAGACCTATGATTTTCATCAAGAGTCCTCTTGATGATTCTTAACAAGTTCTTGTTTGTAGATTCAGCTTGGCCATTACCTTGAGGATAATAATTTGATGAAGTGCTTAGGTAGATCCCATTCTTGACAGCCCATTCAGTTACCTTGGATCCAATGAATGCCAATGCATTATCTGATATTATTGTAGCAGGTATGCCAAATCTAGTTGCTATCCCTTCATAGAAGTCTAGGATGCTAGATTCATTTGCTTCTTTGAGTGCCACTGCCTCAGTCCACTTGGTGAAGTAATCTGTTGCTGTTAGAATCCACTTGTGTCCTTGGCTTGAATTTGGGTTAATGACTCTAATGAAGTCCAAACCCCATTGCATGAATGGCTGGTCAACTGAAATTGGATGCAATGGAAGGGCAACTAGTCTCTCCTTACCTGTGAAGAATGCACAATTCTTGCACCTCTTGATCCATGCATAACAGTCACTGAAAATCTTGGGCCAATAATAGCTAGCCCTCATGATCTTGAGGGCTGTCACTCTTAGTGAAAAATTACCACCAGCTGATCCACCATGGAACTCTTCCAACACTTTGTGAATATGATTTGTACCAATGCATCTCAGCAGCACTCCATTCACATCTCTTTTGAATAAAACACCATCAACAAGGGCATATGGGACAACCTGCAATCTGAAGTGTCTCCTTTTGGTTTTGTTCATCTCTGGAGGGAATAGGCCTATGTCTAGGAATTGTATTATATATTGGGTCCAGCAAGGAGTGAGGGCACCATCATTTCCTTCTTGAGTGCTCCTTTGTTCATGGTTGTCTTGCAATGCCAAAACAACTTCTTCCTCATTGCATGCCTCCGTTTGTTTGCTCAAGACCAGCTGCTCACACAATCCTTTTCCTTTGACCAACTTGGTGACTTTGATCTCAATGTCATATTCCATGACATGAGTAATCCACCCTGCTCTCTTTTCATTTAGGTCTTTATTGAGGAGGAAGTCTTTAACTCCCACATGAGAAACCAACAGTTGAACCTTGTTGTTTGAAACTAGATGCTTAAATTTCTTCAAGATCCTAATCACTACAAGAACATGCTTCTCAATGAAGGAATATCTCACCTCATAGTCCTCCAGGCTTTGGCTGAAGAAAGCAATTGGCTGCTCATCATTGTCTTTGTTCTGCTATACCAAAATTGCAGAAATAGTATCATCACCTCCAAATGCATAAAGGATGAAATATTTGGAGAAATCAGGTTAATGAGAGTTGGGGCTTGTGAGATGGCCTCTTTGATTACTTCAAAACTTGCTTTTCCTTCTATTGTCCATTTGAAAGCTATGCTTTTCTTTAACATCTTGGTGATAGGCTTGACTAGGGCTACAAAATTTGGGACAAACCTCTGAACAAAATTTATCCTTCCCAAGAAACTTTGAAGGGATTTCTTGTGGCTTGGCAATGGTAGTGCTCTTATGGCTTCAACTCTTTCTGGATCAATTGCTAATCCTTCTTTGGAGACAATGTGGCCAAGGATTTTTCCTTCATGAGCTAGAAAAATACACTTTTTGGGATTCAAAGATACCCCAAATCTTCTACACCTTTGGAACACTTGTCTCAAATGAAAGAGATGGTCTGCTACATTTTTTGAAAAAACAATGATATCATCTAGATATATCAGCACCATTTTGTTAATCAAATCCTTGAACACCATGTCCATTGCCCTTTGGAATGTAGCTCCAGCATTGGACAACCCAAATGGCATTTTTCTATATGCATAAGTCCCCCATTTGGTTGTGAAGGCTATCTTGAACTGATCCTCTTCCTTCACCATGATTTGATTGTACCTTGAATAGCCATCAAGCAATGAAAACCTTTCAGAGCCAACAACAACTTGTAAAATCTGCTCCATAGAAGGAAGTGGGTAATGATCCTTGAGAGATGCTCTATTCAAATCTCTGAAGTCAACACACAATCTGATTTCTCCACTCTTCTTTCTAACTGGAACCAAGTTGGCTACCCAACTAGAATGCTTGATAGGAAATATGATACTTGCCTCTATCAACTTATTCAATTATTTTCTCATGAGAGGCTCCATGTGTGGATTGACTGGCCTTTGTTTTTGCCTGATGGGTTTAGCACTTGGGTCCAATTCAATAGTGTGTTGAGCTAACTTGGGATTGAAGCCTTTCAAATCCTCATAGCTCCAAGCAAACACATCAAGGAATTCTTGACAAAGCTGTATGAACTCATACCTTTCTTGCTCAGTTGTCACTTTACCAATTTGGAGTGACTTGCCTTCTTCCACCAAGATGGGCACTGAATCTTCTCCCTTTACTTGGATGTTTGCTTTCTCTTTCCTAAACTGATCATTAGGATTGAAAATGGACTCCAAAGTGATAAGTCCCTTTGGTAGTTTTTTGGTTCTCAATTGTACCACTTGATCACCATACTGTTGTTCTAACTTTTCCTGATTTTTAGCTGAGAACTCGCCTTTCTTCTTGCAAGAAATGGATGATTTGTTGATCATTTTCAAACACTTGCCAACTTACATTGTTGTCCGACATTGAAGGCCTTACAACCACATGAATGCTTGGCTATACCTTGTCTTTTTTATGCTTTTAACAACATCAAAGGCTGCTCCAATGCGCCGCAAGCCTCACAAGCCACTTGGTTCTCTTTCCTAGGAATGGATTTGATGTTAAACACCTAAAATCATCAATGAGGTCCCACCCTGTTTTTGTAGCATTTGAGCAGATCATTCTTGGTAGCATGCTGCCATATAACTTGGTTGACAATCAGCTCACTGTCACCAAAGACTTACAAGTTCTTTATTCCCCTCTTGATTGACCAATGAAATCCTTGTATCAAAGCTTCATATTCAGCAGTGTTATTAGAACATGCAAAATGAAATCTAAAAGCTGAATAATACTTAACTCCTTGAGTTGAAACAAGCATAGCTCCCCCTCCTGCACCTTGTCTACTTCTTGATCCATCAAAGAACAACTACCATACCTCATTGTCATCCTTGTGGTCTGGCTTGGTGATGCTAGGAATAGGCTGATTTTCTTCATGTATGCAATAGACTCCTAGCTCAGATTCTTCTATTTCTTGATAAGGATCAAAAGCATTCACCTTTCTTGCCCATTCATCAAAAGTAAAATCTGGGATGCTTCCAACCTTGGTGTCAACTTCATCAGTACTTGGATAATCCTTTTGATCAAACACCGAACAATTGGTATTGATTGGCTTGGAGTGTGAGGCTCAATGTGGAAGTTTGCAATAGGCTCGAGATCTAATTGTGGCCTTGGTTCCATACCTTTTACGAACAACATGTGTGACCAATCGGTAGATAAGTAACCTCCAATCTTAGGCTGTGAAATCCTTTGACAAACATAGGGCAAAGAGTGGTGGGAGATCTATTACTTGAGACATCTTGCAAAACAACAACGTTGGGGCATGCATGCAAAGTAAGGTTCAAGTTTTTAATCATCCCTACTGTTGTCACTTTGCTATCCCATCTAATTCCACTACCCCTTTAGATATGACTTCATATTGGAGCCCCAACTGATCATCTATTTGCTTGGGCATTACTGAACTACTTGCCCCGGAATCAATCATGCAATTGTGTACTAATTGGTCCCCAATGATCAATGAAACATAGAATGGAGGGGGCTTCAAAATTTTACCTTGTTTTCCTCCATGATTCCCTTCAGGTTGGGCAGCATTTGTGAGTACCTTCTCTTGCATTTGGACCTGTTGATTTGAAGTTGACTAGTCCTTCATGGCAGCTTGTAGCAAATATCTTTGGCCTGGGATGGATAGTGATTCCCACATTGATATGTTTACATTTTTCTTCTTCATCTGATCAATGATGTTGAATGGAGATGAAGCATCTCTCTATTTCCCTCTAGCCTGCACATTCATTCCTTGCACATGGGTAGCAACAACTGGCATCTGAGTTGGTCTAGGAGCTGGTTTGGGCAGTCCTTGCATGTTTGGAACTGCATTTTGTTTGCCAATAGTTTGTGGAGTGGTAGAAGGTTGTGGATCACTTGGAGCCAATGGCTGCCCTTCACCCAAATTTCTTCTTTTTGACCTTGTGTTGGCTACAACACTTTGAGAGATTGTTTGATTCATGCCACAAAATTCTTATGCCTGCCAGTTTACAAGTGTGGTATCATTTGGAGCTGATTGTTGTTGGGATGTTTCTTGTTTTTGGTTGTTTCCTTGACTCCCTTCACCCTCCACACCAGTTTTGTTACCATTAAGGCTTGATTTAGGGCACCATTAAAGCACATAGACTGGTTGTGAGGTTTATTGCATGGGAAAAACCAATCATACTCTTGAGCAATGTTGTTTTGTACTGGCAGTAGTGCTTTAGAGGCAGATGCAACATTGGGATTATAGGGCTGAAATGGTCTGTTGGCAGGAGGCCTTGCTTGATTTTGATTTGCAGCTAGATTGGGTGGTCTTTGAGGTTGATATGGCTACTTGTTAGGCTAAGCTTAAGGCTGATATGAAGGTCTAAAGCTTTGGGCTTGCTGCCTCTATAGTGTAACCAGCTCATTACCTAAATTTTGCAATTGCTTCATGACTTCTTGAAGTTCATTTGGAGCACTAGAAGATGAAGTAGAAGCTTCATTTGAATTCTGATTTCTAGGAGTGGGAATAGGAGCTAAATTGGGTGCTTGACTAGTGCTTGGGATTTCTAAATTTGGATACAATGGCATTGGAGGCCTAGGAGATAGCTTACCAGCTTGAATCAGACAATTTTCAGCTCTAATGGAAATGCTATAAGCAACAAGGATAGTTGTGCCTCCCATGGATTGAATCAACATAGAAATATCAGAATTTAAAGCTTTAAGGTAATATAGAAAAGTACCTTCTGATGTTGGCCTAACTACCACTGGAATTCTCTCCCAAGTCCTTTGAAATTTGAAGTTGAAGTCAGTCAGCTGCTCATTGGGAGCCCTCTTGATAGTTGTCAATTACTCCAAAAGGGACAAGTTATCTCCCTTTTCTCTGAACTGCTCATGGAGGGCTATACATAACTAGTTCTAATTTTGGATAGAACCTGAAGCAAGGCTCGTGAACCATTTCAAATCCTTCCCTTTAAATGAAGATGCCAGTAGTTTGATAACAACTTGCATCTCATCAATCTCATGGATTGCACAAATGTTAACAATATCCTTGGCATGATCACAGGAGTAGTCTGATTCTCTCCAGGTAAAGTATGGAATGTTCTTCAATGCTGCAACCCAGGGATTATATTTTGTGCATTTAGAGAAAGTGGGCTGCTGCCAGTGAAATTGACATATGGGTTGTGTTGTGCCATTCTGATTGGCCTTAGAACCCTTGTTGATTGGATGAAAGGTCTACCAGGTGGAGGAGTTGATAGAGTCATGTTTGGTGGAGATGGAGACCTTTGAATTCTCCTCCCTCTTTTCTTCTTCTTGGAGAAAATTACAGATACTCAAACAATACTTCTTCTTCTCCAACTCTTGACCTTGTAGTGATTCTTCTCATGAGTTTTCAGGTATGGACTGCTAAAACCAGCTGATTCTTCTTCCTTGGAGTCACCAGATGTGCAATTCAGGGCTCTTTCAAAGCAAGAAACTTGCAACAAATGCACATCAATTTTTCTACAATGAAAATGAAGACCTCTAAGGTCCCACCGATCATGCTAAAACTGTTAGTGCAAATCAGTAGCACCCCGAAGTTGATCATATTTCTAGCTTGACATTTGGACATCCAAAGATGATTGCACAACATTGAATCTTTTCCCCAAGTGTGGGACTTGTAAAAATGGGAAAATAATCTCTAGGTTAGAGGTTGGTTCCTCAACTCCTTTGATCATATGTGTTACTTGAAAGTTGCAAAGGTTTAAGCTCAAAATCCTACTATAAATTCCAAGGGGACACATATAGAGAATGCAAAAGAGATAAAACTAGTGCTAATAAGGTGATACACCAAAGGAGTGGTGAGCATTTTTACTTCTACAAATTTTCACATTACAAAAATGTAGCAAAACATCATGCACAAACTGATAAAATGTAATGAAAGATCATGGATGAATCAAAAGCATGTATAATGTTTTCCTATGGAACTCTTAGGGAAGCTCTCGGGGCTAGAAAGCACTCTCGGATAACTATTTTTAATAGTGTTTGGTGAAGGAAAAGATTCCAAAAGTAGCAAGGTGTACTTGGAGACCCATGATGTCTCTTTTTCACTTTGAAAATATTAAATGGAGACATGAGGGACATCAGAATGCACCACCATGGTGATATTTTCATGTTTTTAAGTTGTGCCACTTAAATGCTCACTTAAAGTGTTAGAAGGGTGTTATAAACTCACCACTCAACTTGGCCCCTTCCTCATGAATATATGACCCTTAACACAATTATGAGGGGTTTTTGTCCCTTTTTGCCCTTATCAAAGGGACATGGGGAACACAAACATGAACCACCATGAATGAGGATGTTTTGTCACTTAAAACATAATATAGAATATTAGAACATGTTTCCAACCTCACACTCAATATGTCCCTCTTTCTCATGATGAAGCTACCCCATGGCATATTTTCCACCACATTTTGTCCATTTTACCCCCTTTTCCCTAAATTAATTTGGTAAGGGACATGAGGGGGTCTCAGACCCATTTAGTAAGTTTGGCCACCATGGAGGAGAGAGAAATGTCATCGGTTGAAGTCACAATCATGTTAGTGCAAATCAAGTAGCACCCCGGATGTTGATCGATTTCTAGCTTGACATTTGGACATCCAGTTGTGATTGCACAACATTGAATCTTTTCCCCAAGTGTGGGACTTGTAAAAATGGGAAAATAATCTCTAGGTTAGAGGTTGGTTCCTCAACTCCTTTGATCATATGTGTTACTTGAAATTTGCAGAGGTTTAAGCTCAAAATCCTACTATAAATTCCAAGGGACAGAGATAGAGAATGCAAAAGAGATTAAACTAGTGCTAATAAGGTGATACACCAAAGGAGTGGTGAGCATTTTTACTTCTACAAATTTTCACAGATTACAAAAATGTATCAAAACATCATGCACAAATTGATAAAATGTAATGAAAGATCATGGATGAATCAAAAGCATGTATAATGTTTTCCTATGGAACTCTTAGGGAAGCTCTCGGGCTAGAAAGCACTCTCGGATAACTATTTTTAATAGTGTTTGGTGAAGGAAAAGATTCCAAAAGTAGCAAGGCATACTTGGAGACCCATGATGTCCCTTTTTCACTTTGAAAATATTAAATGGAGACATGGGGACATCGAATGCACCACCATGGTGATATTTTCATGTTTTTAAGTTGTGCCACTTAAATGCTCACTTAAAGTGTTAGAAGGGTGTTATAAACTCACCACTCAACTTGGCCCCTTCCTCATGAAGATCTGACCCTTAACACACTTATGAGGGGTTTTTGTCCCTTTTGCCCTTATCAAAGGGACATGGAGAACACAAACATGAACCACCGTGAATGAGGATGTTTTTTCACTTAAAACATAATATAGAATATTAGAACATGTTTCCAACCTCACAGCTCAATATGTCCCTCTTTCTCATGATGAAGCTACCCCATGGCATATTTTCCACCACATTTTGTCCATTTTACCCCCTTTTCCCTAAATTAATTTGGTAAGGAACATGAGGGGTCTCGGACCCATTTAGTAAGTTTGGCCACCATGGAGGAGAGAAAAATGTCATCAGTTGAAGTCACAACTATTAGTGCAAATCAGTAGCACCCCTGGATGTTGATCAGATTTCTAGCTTGACATTTGGACATCCAGTGTGATTGCACAACATTGAATCTTTTCCCCAAGTGTGGGACTTGTAAAAATGGGAAAATAATCTCTAGGTTAGAGGTTGGTTCCTCAACTCCTTTGATCAGATGTATTACTTGAAAGTTGCAGAGGTTTAAGCTCAAAATCCTACTATAAATTCCAAGGGGACAAAGATAGAGAATGCAAAAGAGATAAAACTAGTGCTAATAAGGTGATACACCAAAGGAGTGGTGAGCATTTTTACTTCTGCAAATTGACACAGATTACAGAAATGTAGCAAAACATCATGCACAAACTGATAAAATGTAATGAAAGATCATGGATGAATCAAACAACACAAGAAGAGGACTGAAACTCATTCACAGAGCTTGCATTGTCATTTCCAATATCAAAATACATGCATTCCATAAACAGAAAGGCATAAAACATGTTACAGTCTTAAAAGAGGTATGATATTCCACAAAATCACTTTCTAGGGTGAAAGAGGGAGCCTGCAAAACATAAAAATGTCCAACCCTTTACAAAATGAGCCAAATATGGCTTTTAACAATGCCCATTCGAGCTCAGGAGAGAGAAACATGGGAAAACATGAGAGCAGCTTCAACCACCAACCAAAATGCATTAAAACAACATAGGAATCCTCAAAAGTCCATCCCCTGATGTTTTTGACCATGCTGGGAGAGAATGCGAGCCATACTGCATTAAAAATGGTGGTTGAAATGTCATTTTTGTTCATTTCCATGTGCCAGAAGCGTTTTTCCAATTTTATCCCTCCAAAATCCACCAAAACACAAAATTGAGCCTGAAATCATGTAGATAATTTCACCAGCTTTCCAATGATATAAAGAATGCCAAAAACTGAGCTCTGGATCGAAAGTTATGCCCCTCTGAACATTTAGGGAAAAACAGGGCCAAAATGGGTTGGCGGGCCGAAAATTTGAAATTTTCCCTTTTTGCATTTGGGAAAATTTCCCTAAAAATATCTACGCCCGCTGTCCCGGTGCCACGTGGCATGATTCTATTGGTCGCGGGCTCTTCACCTTCATTTTTATCGCTTACGGCCTTTGGAAAATTTTCCAAAAATTCTCCGCCAACTCAATGACCTGAGGACACGTGGCTCTTTGTAATTCGTTGCGGGCCTCTTCTTCAAGTTTTCCATCACTTTTGATCACCCTCCCTGAACTAGACATGTGGTGTGATCCAATTGGATGCGGGCTTTTCCTTTGAAAATTCTCTACGGGCATGCCTTATCTTTTTGCCTGATGTGGACACGTGGCATGGCCCTATTGGCTCGTGCTTTGGGGGCAGGCTTTCCTTTACGTTTTCCCTTTGAATTTTCTTTGGGAAAAAATCCCAACTTTTCCCCACGCTCCTCCAGTCTTGGGACACATGGCCTCCTCCCATTGGCTCGGGCCTTGGGGTGCGGGTTTCCCTTTTTATTTTTTACACTTGGACGAAAAGGAAAAAATCCTTTCGCGCCTCTGACCACGACGCCGCGGTGACACGTGACTTCTCCCCATTGGCTCGGGTTTTGGGGGGTGGGCTTTGCCTTTCAATTTTTTCAAACTTGGGTGAAAAGGAAAATTTCTTCTCACACCTCCAACCCCCGACACCCCGAAGATACGTGGTGTGATCTCACTAGTTGGCGGGCCCTCGGGGAAAAATTTCTCCTTTTCCCCCTGCCAAAACACTTCACCAAATTTCTAAGTCTCCTCCACCTCCCGAAAATTATTTGTTGACATGGCATGCTCCCATTGGCTCGGGCCTTCCTTGGAGATTTTTCCATGGCACCAATACTTAGTAAAAATTTTAAAAATTCTCCCACCTCTGCCACTCCTTCGGCCTAAGGACACGTGGCGCAATGCTATGGATACGAGGCCTTAGGGAAAAAAAAAAATTGTTTGCACCCACACTTAGGAAATTTTCCTAACTCCTCCCCACTACTTTTTGCTAACATGGTGCTCTTTGATTGGCAGTGAACTGCTGTCAGGAAAATTTCCCACAAAAACTGCACCGAGCCATAACTTCAAAAATACATGGAGTTAGGAGGGAAACTTTACCTTTCTGGAAAGCTGAGAAGGAGCTCTATCCAATGGTGTCATTTCTAGAAGGTTTTGAATGCCTAAAAAGTGAAAAATTCTGACTGAGGAACAAGGGAGGAAGGAATGAAGGGAGTTAGCCAAAAATAAGCAAGGGGCTTATTTTGGATAACAACAACATGTGGTGTTAGGTATGTGTCTTCAACTCAAAAACTAGTATGTTTTCACCCATAATTCATTATGCATTCACCCATGGAAAATTTTCACCTTCTAATGTCCCTTACTAAATGTAGTAAGGGACATAGAAACACTCAAAATCTATTTAGAAAGTTTTAACTCAGTGCTCTCATGCTAAGTTAACCCAGTTAAACAGGGGTGAGTTAAGAGGTCATTTAAATTTTTTAATGAATGATGTGAGTATAAATCAAGTACTTAGTAATTTTAAATATTTTTTACCTCCCTCTATTTCTTCTAGTATGTTGTTTTGCTGCCAAATTTTCTAGAAACCTTCTATTGCCAAAAACACATTTTTGCTCATATCTCTTTAATTTATCTTCCATTTTCCTTGAAAAATTTCCCATAGCTTATACTCCTAAACTCCTTGAAGATAATATAAAATAATTCCATTGATTCCTTAAATTTTTTAAAGCATGTCGTTGAAGGTTCCAACACAAAATGTTACCTTTTCAGACCCCAAGAGTTCCGACAATTAAAACTCCTGAAAATTTGAGGACATTTCTGAGCTTGAGGCTTGTAAAGAACATGTATTTGGGATTTTTAATAAGATTACCAAAAATATTCAAGAGTTGGGAACACCTTCACTTAATGAGAACACATCCTTAGAAGGAATCTTTACTTCCTTTCAAGAGCTGGTCCAGATAGCTACAGGAGATCCCTCTTCATTTAATGAGAATACTTTGGAATCTCTCATAGAGATTAGGGGCTCTATTTACAATATTGCAAAAGATCATGAGAATTTTTTCACACAATGTAGAAGGCTTGGTATCATTCCTAAGACTTGGCTCAAGTATTTGAACATGTGTGCATCCTATATTCTGAGAAGGTAGAATTTTTAGTGGCTCAATTCAGCAAGGAGGTCAAGGGTGTAGAGTCCATCATCTAGGATCTTCCGTAAGAGCATGTTGGAGTTGATTCTTCATCAGAGAAGACTTATTAATAAAAAAATTAGTCAACTCCTTTCTTCCTTTCTCCCCTATCCCTCTTTCTTCTCCCCCTTTCTAATTCTTCATTGTATGTAATCATGGTAATTTGTCTTATTCACTTAAGTGACTTTCTAAAGTTTCATTGTAAAATTCCCTTTTGATTTATAAAAGGGGAATTATTCACTCAATTCCTAAGAAGATGGAAAGTCAAAAGTGGAATAAGAACATGAAAAGTCATGTGGGGGGTAGATAAAGAGATAATTTACAATTTTATAAATTGGAATGGCTTCTCCATTCGAAAGGATCTTGAATGTTAATTTTCTATAGAAAAGATGGATTTTTGTATGGATGTTGAGCTTTGTATCAATAATACATAAGAAATAAAATCTACATTTCTTCCATTTCCTTTGCTCATGTTTTCCTCTACTCTCTCTCTCTCTCTCTTTTTACGTGACTTTGCAAAGCATAACGATTAATAAGGAAATTTGTATCCATGATTAATAAATCTAAAGAATTTTGTGTCATTAGTTTATTAGTATCACTAATTTCTTTCATTATTAATTTCCTCTAATTGAATGTGGACCTACTCTAGTTATTACATGTGGACACTACTAGCTCCTACTCACAACAATAACCTTCCCTTTCCTAATATCTCTCATTTATCCCTCATCGCTTCAATTTCCTCCCTTTTACCTAGTAGTAAGCACTTTTACATAGGTTTAGTGAAGTGTTATTGTGTGATCCCAACCTATTTGGCCACCCAAAAATTAGGATAGTTTTACATTCAACAATGGGATCCACCCCATACATAAGAAGAATGGGCGTAGCCCCGTGAGTGCTGGTGGAAACACATAATTCACAACACTACAAATTATTTCACCAACAACTTACCAATATGTATGCCTTTCTCCTTTCATCAGGGTTCACTAGGTGTCACTCTGACCCTAATGTTTACATTGTATGGTAGGATGACTCTATTCTCATTCTTGTTTTTTATGTTGATGACTTGTTTATTACGGGAAAATCTTCCTCAATCATTGATTTTATGAATATTGTCTTAGACAATAAGTTATCTATGTCATATTTAGGTTTGCTTCAATACTTTCTTAGGATTCAAATTTTCTAATATGACTTGGGAATTATGATTTCATAGCCTAGGTACTCCCTTGATTTGTTAGCGAGATTTTACATGTCTAATTGTAAGCCTTGTCCTACTCCCTTCCTTTCTAGGGATATGTTGTTAATCATTCCACTCGTATGGTTGATGGTACCCTTTTTCGAAATTTGGTGGGGAGCTTGATTTATTTGACTCATACCTAGCTGGATATTTCATATGTTGTTGGGATCAATTCTATGTTTATGTAGGAATCACATGAGTTACATTAGAAAGTAGTGAATAGGATCCTTCACTAGATGTTCATGGAACTCATATTGATTGCATCCACTATTTAGGAGGGAAATATATTGATTTTGTTTTATTTATAAAATATGATTAGGCCACTAATTTCGATCATCAAAATCTACCTCAGGCTATAGTTTATCTCTCGTTTCAGTCATGTTAGCTGGTCGAGAAAGAATAAGACTGCGATTGTGATATCTTCTACAAAAGATAAATACAAAGGAATAGTCAACACTACCCTAAAATATATTTGGTTAAGGAATTTTGATAGAGTTTGGCATTCACTTTTAGTGGCTTACCGTCATTTATTTTGATAACATGAGCACCATTTCAATTTTTTGAAATATGGTTCAACATCAATGGACGAAACATATTGAGATCCACATGCATTTCATATGGGAGTTGATACATGAAGACATCATCGACTTGTAATATTGTCATAATTCTGATCAAGTTGTAAATATATTCACCAAGCCCTTCACTAAAGCCAAGTTCCTTCACTTATGCTCTCTTATTGGGGTGATATCCTCTGAAACCACCCATCTTCTTCATGATTTATAGTCCTATTATCATCTTCTTATTTTCTAGAAATATTGCAGTTTGTACATGGGTACCTTATCAGGCCTTTAATTATCGAGACCCATATGATGCATATTTGTTAGTTGTCTAGGGGATTTCTTTTCTTTTTCTGACTTACCATGACCTCTACCTTAGCTTTGATGAAGGGGGAGTTGGTGCGTGACACTTTCCTTATCACTACTCGGGGTCTTATCCACCTCACATGGCGAGTCATCTCACTTAGGTGTGATCACAGGTCTTTAGGAATTATATGACATATGATAGATTTTTTCATAGAATATGTCATTTTTATATGCATCATTGGCATCATAGGAGTTACATTCCATCTTAGGAATCATAACTCCTCTTTCCCTTATAAAGGGAATAATTTTCAAAGCACGGGAGTTACACACCACTCCCATGTACCCTCTTTTGATCTATGATAATGAGTAGACTTGTTTTTTCCATGCATGATTTTTGTTATTTGATTACACTTGTTGATTACTTGGAGTTTACGCGTTTCCTTTGGAGTGCATTATTGTTGATGTGCACGGGTTTTGGTTGAACCTCACACAATAATCTCACAATTTTGTGTTTGATATTGTTCATTATGTATATTCCTCTAGACACCTATAATTTGATCAAAGAAATTTTATTACTAACATTGCACTAACTATTCTATTCCCCACAAATTGATGACACTTCGTCAATTAAGCTCATTTTCCCTAAAAATCCTCTTAATTAAATACTATACATTGATTAAGCCTCCTACCATGAATTTTACCAATAAACCTTCTTATTTGCTAACTCTCACTTTCAAAACATCCAAAATCTATTAAAACCTCATCTAGATACTCCCGAAAGCTCCCTAATCCTACTTGGGATTATTAATTAATCTTAAAAGATTAATTAGCTTCTAATCCTATTCAAAAGTTCTTTGACTTGTAAAAATTTCTTTTAGACTTACCTTTTATCCCACATGCACCAAAATCACACCATTCTTGGAATGGGAAACCTATAAATAGAACCCTCCTACTCATCATTTCTTAGAACACTTTTCCTCCTCTAACATAAAATATAGGCATTTAGGATCTTGAGAATTTATCCATTTATATTGAGCTAATATCTTCATAGTGAATCCATTAACTCAAGCTTGAGTAATATGAGGAGAACCATGTGGTCTTGAAGCCATTATTATCTTTGGGTTAGATCACACCAATTGTATGATATATATATATATATATATATATATATATATATATATATATATATATATATATATATATATATATATCTAAGATCTAAGAAATAAATATGGAAATAAACCAGAAGAAAATATACAAGATATAACGTGGTTCACCCAAAGATGGGCTACGTCTACCAAGAAACAACCAATATATTATTCCGTAGGGTATACAATTGAAGATCTATAATCTTCCACATCTCACATGATGTACACTACTTTTCCTCTCAAAAGCTTCTCTCGATCTCTCCAAGAATTCCTTCTAACAATTCTCCCAATATTTTCTAATTCTTCACTCTAACCCTAGTTTTCTAGCTTATATAAGCATATGCAAACTTAGGGCATCATAGCTATGAAATTACAACCATCAGATCACCTTTTAATTAAAGTTTGGATCGAATCCCACATTATAATAAAAATCATCCACACACAAAAAACCGATGTTGGTTACCCCAACCAATGTCATTTGGTCTTCTAGGTGATCGACACCGGTCGGTCCAATCGATGCGCTTATTGTGTAAACCTACAAGTTGTAAAACAAGTTATATATGAAGTAATTAAGCTCCACAACTCAACATTATCCCACTTGGAAATAAATTTCTACATTATACCGTGTAACTCCATTCTTTGATCCTTTCCTTGGTTTGTTTCTTCCTCTTCAAGTATCAAACTCGAAGACCAATAGAAGTGGAGTGAATATCCAACTTCTCCTTTGCCAACAACTTCGTTAGCATATTCGCAGGGTTCTCATTTGTATGAATTTTCTCCAACTTCAGCTGCCCATCCTCCAACACCTACCGTATGAAGTGATATCTCAACTGAATGTGTTTCATTCTTGAATGAAATGTTGAGTTCTTTTCTAGATGAATCACAATTTTAATATCACCAATAATCTGTAATCATCTTGCTTATTTCCCAACTCTTCCATGAAACTTATCATCCATATCATATATTTACTAGCCTTTGTAAATTGTAACATATTCCACCTCTCGTAGTAGACAAGGCCACAACATTATGCAATCTTAAAATCCAGCTAACTTTCATCCCGCCTACAGAATACATATCCAGGTGATGCTTCTCCTACTATCTCGAATCTCCACCATATACGAATAAACATAGCCACACAAAAATTATCTCGATCCTCCATAACATAAAAATATGTCGATGTCCTCTCAAATATCTAAGTATCCATTAGATCGCTTTCCAATGCTCTTTACCCGGATTGGCCATAAATGCTTCTCACAACTCCTATTGCTTGTGCAATGTCTATTCTCCGTACAAACCATAACATAAATAAGACTTCCAATCTTGAAGAATATGGAACTCATGCCATGTATTCAACCTCGTCATGTGATGTAGGACATGTTGGTATCCAGTTTTAATTTTGTTCACAACTTGAACAACATCATGAATTTGCACAAGACACTCAAGAGTAGATAGATGGTTTGTGTGTCATTTATAGCCGAGAGAGAGCACCTATCTGCTTGTTTGAATTCAGGATTTGAGGGAGTGGATAGCACCTTCAAAAGGGTTTTGACCTAACCCTCACTATTTTAGGTTGTGCCTATCAACCAAGGCAAGAGAACCTATATTAGCCCTGAGTATGGTAAAGGAAATGGGGATATCCTTATATTTTGCATATGGTGAAGAAGATGGCCTTGGAAAAATGATCAAGTATACATTATTCAAACTCAAAGGAGTTGTCACTACTAAATGATGGAAATTATTTCAAAACAAGGCTAAGGCTGCTAAAGACACGATGAAACCCTAATATGCTTTGTGCATTTTTGTGAAAGGATTGTATTCTTTTGTTGACACACAATGCAATGCAGGGTAGCATGGGTAGGAGTTTAAATGAAATTATGATGGGATATGTTTAGACAAGACAAGCTAGGAATCACCAACTTCTTTGAGAACCTTTGCAAGAGATTTGCAACACCAAAATAGCAGAGATGTTTCAATGATTTTGAAATACTCCTTCAACTAGGATGTGTGCACCAAATGGAGGCCCAAATCTGCACTATTCCACACAAAATTTGATAACCTGCCACAAAATATTGAAGCAAAGTACCAATAAAGCATCTATAAATCCTTATTTGATCATGACCTAAGGTACACCCAAAGGTTTACAAACACCCTCAATATTCAAGGAAGGTAAGATGAATTTAAATATGTTTATCTTCTTTCAAATGAATGCTCTTCTAGAATGAAAGATTGCAGATGCCATTTAACCATGTACAAGAAATGAGACCATGTATGATCAATAAATATCCCCAACACAAGATTGCAACATGAGCAAGAAACACAAATTGAAAACATACTGAAATACAAGTGTATGCAAGCTTTGCTAAGAGATAAAACCAGCTTAATCCGAAATTTGATCAAATACATCAGCAGGGGAATGTTATTTAGAACAATCTCAGAGCTTGTTGATGGATTTATAGCTGAAACCAACTCAACATGATGAAATTTGATACAATATGGAATTGAAAATGGCTCTCAGGCGGTTTTCTCAAAAGAAATGGACTTCTTCCAGTTTTCCTCGTGAAAATTCTTAGTCTCTTTCTCCAAAACTCTCAACAGAGTTCTCCCTCCTTTACAAATGCTTCAAAAATACATTTTATACCTTATGCCAGCTTGGAACCTTGCATCCCAAGAAAATAATATGCTTAAGGGATCAAATTTGTTACAAACCCTACATCATTTCATGAAAATGACATCAAACTGTAAAATAGTTCGCAGAATGCCAGGGATGCACAAATGTTTTAAAATATTGCATGAATTCAGATCCTTATCCATCCCAAGGTCACATTTTTGTCATTCAGGTATGCCAACATGCATTTGCAATCATTTTCCACCTTTTACCTCATCATTTTTCACCTCTGCAACTTTAATTTTTTACTTTTCACGTTCTTTCACGGGCTGAATAGAAATTTCATCAAAAACACCATAGGCCATCGAATTAGCTGAAAATAATGATGCCATTGCACTCAGAAGGCTGAGGGGATGCGAAATCACATAAAATTTCATGCAATTTGGTGAAAAAATGATGATTCCAAGCTTCCTGGAGCTCCCATGGTGGCCAAAAGGGAGAATGCTCAAGAACCGTCGATTTTGATCAACTTTAAATGCTAGCCCTCCATGTGGCGAGATGAGATATTTGAATATTCCTTTTTTCCTTTGGATAAGGTGAGACACATGTCCAAAACCATTGGACCGGGCCCATGCCTTTAAAATTACATTTGTAACATTTTTAAACTTTTGGAAAATTTTGAAAATTTTCCCATGCGGCTTGACACTGCTTTTCCCTGCCATGTATCGCTCTCCCATTTTCTATGGAGCCGACCCTTCCATTTTGCCTTCAAAACCTTGGAAGTTTTAAAACTCCCCTTGGGCCCAAGCTCCCCCTTTTGACATTTGAAAAATGCCACGTGTCGCCCCTGATTGGATGTAAGGGCACACCTCCAAATTTTCCTCTTCGGGGCCATGGGTCAATTTTTTACTTTGAGATTTTTCGCCAAAATTTGTAAACTTTTCCATTTTCTCTCCACGCTCCAAATCTCTACCAAATTTTGGACACGTGTTTGCTTCCCATTGGATGCGGGCCTCCGGGTAAAAATTTTCCCTTGAAACCTTGAGCCAAAAAATTTCTCCAACTCCCCGCCATCCGCATTCTCTTCCTGCCACTTGTCACCTTCCCATTCATTGCAGGCCTTTGGGTAAAAATTTGATTTTGAGATTTTTACCAAAATGAAGGCAAAATTTCTAAGTGCAACCCGCGACCCACCGATTTTCCAAATAGGAACCAATCAAATTGTGTCACGTAGGCACATCACTCAGAGTGATGTGGGGATGCCCTAGAAATCAAAAAATTTCACAAGGCAAATTTCTCGGTTTTAAATCAAATGAATCATGATTTGACATTGTTTTCAACCTGGGGAGTAGGATTTTAACCTCAAATAACTCGATTCAATCCATTTTGAGTTTTTTCACGATTTGGCCAAGGAAAAAATGAGACAACCCATATAAATGAAAAAATTGGGGCACAACAAGATGGAAACTTGGATTTTGTTTCAAATTAGGGTAGAATAACAACATTGTGAGCATTTTGAAGGCATTCAATAGGATAAAATGAATTACAGGTCATCAACTCAAGAAAATGAATGTTTCTCGAGTAGAATTGGATATAACAACTTAGGGCACATTATGAAGACTTAGAAATGGGACCAACATTGGTTCATGCTTGGGGATGGGCACTCCCAGTGAGTGCCACAAGATCAAAACGTAGACCAAGTGCCAAACATACATTGGGCAAGGAGTCAAAATAGAGAGGTAACCCAAAAATAAGAGTTTCCACCAAAAATGGACCAAGAAAACCAGAACAACAATGATTTCCAAGGACAAAATGGCAAACCACGAGCCAACAACAACAAAAAAACAGGACTATACAAAATGTACAACTTGTGCATACCTCACATGGGGATTTAATCCAAGAATTGTTTCAAATGTCTGCCATTAACAGGCAGCTCCAGCAAATCCCTATCTAGATCTTTGAGAAAAAATGTGTTTTCTCCAATCCTGATATCAATGGCATAAGGGCCCATCCAAAGAGCATAAAACTTGCCATGCTTGCCCTTATCTTCATGCCTACTATCCCACAACAAAACCAGAGCTCCAACATTGAAGGCTCTAGGAGTGACCTTCTTATCAAACAAATTCTTCAATTTCTCTCTAAATCTGATATGCCTTTGATGAGAGGCTCTTCTTTCTTCATCCAACTTAATGATCTGATTGATTCTTGCTTCATATGGGCCATGCTCTTGATCTTCCAACTATTGGGAAAACTGAAATGAGGATAACTACAGATGTAAGGGCAGCATTTCTTGAGTTCCATACACCAATTCAAATGGACTCTTACCGGTTGCTCTTTTTGGGGTTATTCTATCAGCCCAAACTGCAAATTTCAATTGCTCTCCCCACTTCTTCTTGTTCATCTCCAAGGTCCTTCTAATGATCTTGAGTAATTTCTTGTTACTTGACTCAGCTTGTCCATTTCCTTGTGGATTGTAGTTTGAAGAATAGGTTAGATTCATTCCATACTTGTTGCACATTGCCATAAAAGGTTTGGCTCTAAAACACATGGAATTATCAACTACTATCTTAATCGGAACTCCAAATATACATATGATATGATTCAAGAATAAATCCATTACCACTTGGTGTGTTGCCTTTCTAGATGGAATTGCTTCAACCCAATTTGTAAAGTAATCGATTCTTCTGATCCATTTGTGACCAGCACTAGAAGAATATGAAATTTCACCAATGAAGTCCATTCCCCATTGTTTGAAAGGGGCTTCAATTGATACAGTTTGTAAAGGAAGGGAACATGAGGCTTTTAGTCTTCCGTGAGAAATGTTGGCAACTATCACACTTCTAACCAAATGGTTGCATCTTTAAAAAGAGTAGGCCACCAAGAACCAACTCTTAAAATCTTATGTGCAATCACTCTCCCGGAAAAATTTCCTCCAAAAACTCCCCACGGAAATCAACAATCAACTTGGGAGCTTCATCTTCGATTATGCATTTCAAGAGGACACCTTCGGTGGTTCTTCCAAGCCACCCAAGGTTTGTTATGATATATTTTTGAGAAGCCGATTTAGGGCTCTCTTCTGATTCTTATTTAAATGACTAGGAAAACATAGATGCCCGAGGTAGAAGATCACATCCTTGTACCATTCGAACTAATCAATTTATCAAATAAATCTGCCCTTTCTTCCTCTAACTGATTCACTTCTACATTTTGCAAATTACTCTCAGCCATGAGCTTGGCAAAACCCAAACCTCTTACTAGCTTTGTTGTTTGGATATCCATATCATATTCTTGTAATTTTTTCACCCATCTACATCCCTTGCTTGATATCTCCATCTCCGATAAGATGTCTTTAACCATGGTGTGGGGAACATAAGCAACAACTTTTGAACTCAAGATATAGGGCCTGAAAATATTTGTTGCTTTCACCAAGGAAAACACTTGTTTCTCCATAATTGTATACTTCAACTTCGACTTTTCTTATAAAGCCTTGCTAAAGAAAGCAATAGGCCTCTCAGCTCCATCCTCATCTTTTTGTAACAAAACTGAAGCAATAGTGAATTCAGAGGCAAATGAAAAGATTTGGAAAGGTCTCTTATATTTTGGAGCAGCCAAAATAGGTGCATGCTTAAGTGCATCCTTTATTCCTTCAAAAGCTTGAATGGCTGCCTCCTCCCACCTAATAACTTGATCCTTCTTCAACATGCTTGTAATTGGAAGTGTTAGCTTAGAAAATTTGAAACAAACCTTTTAATAAAGTTGATTTGACCGAAGAAAGATTGAATACCTTTCTTGGTCATGGGGATAGCACTTTGCTGATTGCTTCCACTCTTTCGTGGTCTATCATAACATCTTCTTTGACACAATATGTCCTAAGTAACTTGGCATTTTTCATGCCAAAATGACACTTCTTTGGATTAATAGAAATTCCATACTCTCTACATCTGATCAACATCTTCTCTAGGTGCTGCAAATGGTCTCCTCATTGCCTTGAAAATATAGTCACATCATCTTGGTAAACTACAATAAATTCATTGACGCAAACCAGAAAAGAAACATCCATTTCCCTCTGAAAATTGGCACCAACATTCATCAATCCAAAGGGCATCCTTACAAAAACATAAGTCCCCCAAGGAGTAGTGAAGGCTATCTCAAGTCTTTCTAATTCTTTAACCACCACTTGATTGTATCCTGAGAAACCATCCAAAGTAGAAAGCATCTCTTACCCTCGTCACAAGCTGCAACATATTTTCAATGTTTTTCAAGGGGTAGTTATCTTTCATAGATGCTTTGTTTAGATTCCTAAAATCCACACAAAGTCTGATGTCCCCATTCTTCTTTCTAACTGGCACAAGGTTGGCAACCCAAGATGAATACCTAGTGGGTTGAATGATACTACCATCTCTTAATTTCTTCAGCTCCTCTTGCATTTTCATAGAAATAAGTGGATTTATAGGCCTTTTTCTTTGTCTGAATGGCTTATTCCTAGCCTCAAGAGGTATCTCATGTTGGAACAAGTCTTCCCTATATGCTTTTAGCTCTGAATAAGACCAAGCAAGGCAGTCTTGATACTTCTTTAAAAGTTGGGCATAGTACTATTTTTCCTCCTTGGCTTTAGGTTTGTGCCCAACCAAAATTTTCTTGGCTTATCTATGGCACCCAAGTTATGCTCTTCCACATCCCTTGAGGCAAACATGTTCCTATTAATGATGCAATCAACATTGCTAAAATTTGATTCAAGTGCAACAAGACCTTTAGGAATGGTATTTGTTTTCAATTGTATAATATCCTTGTCAAACAAAGTTTTTGTCCCTTCATTCATGCATACCATTGGCTCCTAATAAATATTCGACCAAAACTCACCTTGGCATTGTAAGAATATCAACACTTGTGCATCATCATCAAAATCTGCCAATGTTTCACATTATTAGGGACAACAGTCTTGTTAGCACTTCAATATCATATTCACAAAAAGGGGAAACGGTACAATTGTCAAATCTAGAACCAAGCACAACCAACTTATCAGAGAGAATTAAGACTTCTATCATGGTAAACAATGTTAAAGGAATCAAACATTTCAATCAAGTCCCAAACAACATGCTTATATTGTTTCATACGCTGAATTTTTGTGGCATACAACTTCTTTACTTGCTTGACAACCAGCTCTGAATCTCCTTTGACAACAATATCCTTCACTCTATATTTCCATGCAATCCTTAACCCCAATAATAATGCCTCATACTCTGCTATGTTATTAGTGCATTCAAAATTCAGTTTGAAAGAAAAAGGAAATTCTTCCAAACTAGGAGAAAGCAAGACTATACCAGCACCATTTCCAACTTTGGAGCAAGTTCCATCAAATAGCAATGTCCATGGGAACCTACCATGCCAAGGCATTTTGATTTTTCCATCTTGTTTTCTTTTCCATCAACAAAACCAATGAAGTTATCAACATCTACATCAGCAAACAACACTTCATAAGAAGCATTGTTGGGATCTTCAATCAAGTGCAACATTTTATTTTCACCATAGAGTTTGACAAGGATGCCCTCAATGGGAATGGTGGAAAAGGAAATTTCCATTTGAACACTACCACCAACACTTGTAGCCCATTTTCTTGACAAAAGCATACCCCATTTGGCGGGCAGGCGATCACTATTACAACATCCAGCTTTGATTCTTACCCGGGTAGGCTATAAGTTGCACTACTAAACCCTTCACACAACCCACAACCGACACTTCCTTGAATCCATGGCTATAAATTTCCCATATACTGATGTTACTTTGATATCTAATTCATTCATGACCTCCAAAGGCATGACATTACAAGATGCAACAGAATTAAACATGCAATTGTGAAGCAACCTATCTTTTATAAGCAATGTTGTAAAGAATGGATCTACATTCAATTGGGAATCAACCAAGGATGTCCCCAAATATACCTCGGGAGCCTCTGCAAGATCCTCCAATGCTATTGGTGTTCCAAGGTCTCGCAATAATTGGAAGAGGAGCCTTAACAATGTTTACATTCCTACTTGGTATACTCTTTTCTTCTTTCAATCTCAAGTATTTAGATGCTCTCTTCTTGTGCTCGGTATTATTGTTAGGAATCATTATGTTAGTGCTTAGATTATAGTTTGGGTGGTTAGTAATATTGTTATAAACAATATTACATACTTAGATCTTATTATTATTGTTGTACAACTAAATCTATTAACGGGTTATTTGTTTGTATGGGATAGGGTTCCTATTTTATAGGGTACATGTTAGTCTATTGTAATGGCTATAAATTAGCCTAATTCATTGTGTAATTCATATAGCAAGAATATAGAGTAATAATATAATATTACTGTGTTTTACCTCATGAAGTCCGATCCAAAATTAATATTTGGTATCGAGTGACACCATGGAGGATTAGAATATTAAAGGGAAAATTGCTTGTGCCCCGAGCTATGATATTCGACGCATGCATTGATGTATCCATTCATCGACCCTCACTATTTTTTTTTTTGTGCTGTGTAGTAGATTTGTGGATATCCATGAAAGTTTCAGCAGGCCTGATTTTGGTTCCATGTGGCTCATCAATTTATGACTTGATCTGATTCATACTATCAACATTTATATGTTTTTAGATCGAGTTCAATGATTTTGGCATAACAATCAGCCACTGGAAGTGGGCAATATGTCTGAGTAGTATTTGTGATAGATCTGTGTATTCATGTATTTCTTCAAGGAGTGAATGTTGTGGATGGAGCATGAAAACTCGCCCTCCACCCGCCATATACGTGTCTCTTCCGATTTGTCTATATCTCAGTAGATTCTGTGGTTTATCACTCGATCTCGTGTCTACTACTATCCAGTTGTGCATTGTCTTTCCTTCAATGAATGCAAATTATACTCCATTCCACGCCATTTTCCAAAGGAAATTGAGACAAAGATCACGTGGTCGATCTAGACATATCCTACAGTGTTCATACGGAGTACAAAGGTGTCTACAGAATCCTCTTCGACTCACATGCAAGTATGTGCCCTTTGTCGGCTTGTGTGAGATCTGTGCATTTGATTTTATTTTGATTGATGTGGCTCCCGTGAACAAATAGCTTTGTAGCATTCCTGTGCCAAATGTAATAGGTAGACTATGTGCGACATTGCCTCAAACTGGATGTATATATATTTTAAAGTCTCCACGTGATTGTGTTGCATGAGAGGTGAATTGACCCTGTCAGAAAGTGGATAAACAAGTGATATAGCCTCCCGGATTACTTTCACAAAAGCAACTCACCACGACTCAATCTAAATTGCTCCTTTGGATTACGTATGAGTTGAGTTGAATGAATGTATGCCACCGTCGCCATTCCTTCCGATCATAGGTGAATCGACAAGCACGTGGTCTTGGGTTATCAATTGACAGAGTTGCACCAGATTTATCCACATGACCTGCAAATCCATCATGTACATGCATATGCCTATCTTTTGAATTCATTCCAGCTTGCTACGATCTTGTTTTGTGGTGTTGATGTTGTAGTCCCGACATCCTCAGTCCCTGAAACATGTAAGTTTTTTCATTGGCATAAGCATTATCTTCCTTCAATGGTTTTTTTATATAAGTCAATATGCTTTTAGAGATAGGATTAGAAACACCACGTATCTCCTCTACACTCATCATTGATAATCTATTTGTCATTTGATAGTCTTTTATTAAGTCGGTCTTTTATAATAGTTCACCATTTTTTTAATTTAATTAATTAGTTGTGAACCAAACGTCTATTTGTCATTTAGAATCAAAATACCAAAAGTGTTGTAATTATGTTGTTAGTGTCAAGTCTCATTGTGTCTTATGTCAAGTTAATTGAAATAGGTGATTTTAGGTTATCTGTCTAGTCGAGTCTTCTTGTCCAAGTCAATAGTGTTATATGGTTAGTCAAACCATAAAGTTTTGTTATGTGAGTCAAAACTTGTAAAAATAAAAAAATTGCCTCACGGACACATTTTCGGTGTTACCCGACGTCCGGAAAAAATAAAGTGTTTCACATTGCGGGAGGGAAGAAAAGAATAAGATCAATGTGGAAACAAATGCGCTTCATGTTCACATCTTGCTTACGAAAGCAGCATGAAAACCGGAGGATGGAGGCATGGAGGATGGAGGTCATTCAACGACCTCTCGCCACTACCAACGATGAGGCCGCATGTGCTATGGTGATAGTGTGTGTGTGTGAGTTTGATTTCTTTTCGAGTTGCAGTAGCTTGATTTCAGATTTGTGTGCGAAAGATGATTCTTTTCGGTGTTCCCGTTTGAATAAGTGAAATGTTCACATTGAGGGGGGGAACATGGTCTCAATGTTCCATTTTCTCTTTTTCATATTTGTTATCAGTGAGCAATATTTCCTACATAATTCCCTGAAGGAAAAGCATTGTGGATAGATGAAAGCACAAAAGAAAAGCAACATCATGATATTGAGGTTGTTGGTTGTCCTGTAAAACCATCCCTGTTGAGGTTGTTGGTTGTCCTTTAAAACCATCCCATGTTGAGGTTGTTGGTTGTCCTATAAAACCATCCATGTTGAGGTTGTTGGCTGTCCTGAAAAACCATCCAGATCATGAGCACGCACGGGCGGCACGCTGCAGAAGGAAGTGCAATTGTTGTTCTCCCATGTTCGCACTAAGGGGGGGAATGTTAGGAATCATTATGTTAGTGCTTACATTATAGTTTGGGTGGTTAGTAATATTGTTATAAACAATATTACATACTTAGATCTTATTATTATTGTTGTACCCGTAAATCTATTAACGGGTTATTTGTTTGTATGGGTTCCTATTTTATAGGGTACTGGTTAGTCTATTGTAATGGCTATAAATTAGCCTAATTCATTGTGTAATTGATATAGCAAGAATATAGAGTAATAATATAATATTCTGTGTGTTTTACCTGTGTCCCAATTCTGATCCAAAATTAATAATTCTAAGAAATTCAATGATGGGAACACTCACTTTAATTTGACTCAATACTTGGGCAATATCATATGGAATGCTCTTTGGTAGGACAACATTGGAAGGGACACAAGTAGATTCATTAAATGGCAATGGACTCTTGCAGATTGGGCATGAGGAGAACTGCTATTTTTAGATGGGACAACAAGGTTCTTGGCAAGCACTTCTTTTCTAGGATTGTCTTTTGGAATGCTAGTGAGAAAGGGTGTCTTTGGCCTAGCTTGAGGACCGGCTCCTTTAATAACTTTTGCAAGGGTCTAGTATTGTACTCTTTCTCTTGACCCACAACAACATTCATAAACAATTGTCTATCTTCCTTCGAAGGAATGTCACCATCATACTTTTTTATCATCAAAGCCCTTATATATTCAAAGTCATTATTAGGAATTTCAAAGGCTTGAACAAAATATACCTCATGAGTTTGAGAGGAGGAAAGAATTGGTACCCTTTGTATGCAATCCCAAAAGGTTGTAGCAGTCCTTGCACTAATTACACGGGTCGCTGATGTTGCCGCTTGTGTGGGCTTGAAGATCTCGCCCACCATACAAATGTCATCATCCATATCATATTCATTATCATCCTCAACAACTTGCTGGTCCATTTCACATGGAGGATGAGGAAGGAAACATTTATCACACCAATCCATATCAACAATTTCTTCAACAACAACAACTCTTAGGTTAGAGGGTCGAACCACTCTATTCTCTCTTGCTTGGGGTTGTCTATTTCCCCACCAAAAATCCCTTTACCTCTCTCATCAAATCTCTGATCACCCCTAGGATGATTGGAAAATCTATCATGGTTTTGAATTCTTTGTTGTCCTTGTGAAATTTTCCCAATACCTTTCTCACCATGGCTAGTTTGTAGGAAATTTCTTTAACAACCCCGCCAAAGTCTTAACAACATCTTCTAAATCAGCACCCTTTCTAGCTTGAGGCTTCTCAGGGGTTTATTAGCTTCACACCATGCCTCTTAAGTGGTTTACCAATAGCTTTGATATTATTTTCAATTTGTCGTGCCATGGTGAAAGCTTGTCTCAAGTTTGTAGGATTCTTATCTCTCAAATAATATGCTGCCTTCTTGTCAAATGCATCTGCATATTTGATCAAACATGATTCATCACAAGGCCTCAAAATAATAGGCAACCTTCTCAATGTCTTATTGAACCTTGTATTAAATTCATGGACTGCTTCATTCAGTTCTTCTTGATATTCTCAAATTCGATAATAGAAACCTTGGATCTGCTTTTGTCTCCATATTGTAATCAATGCATTATTCATCTCTCGCCATTAGTCAATGGAGTTATCGTGTAGAGCTTTCTACCAATCCATCAGCATCCTCTTCCAATGTGTGAATGAACAACTTAACATACACATCCTCAAACTCTATCTCAAAGTCTTCCATCATGTTAACAAAGAGCTTAAGATGTTGATCTCCACTTATGGCATTGTTACCTTGGAACTTTGGTAACCTACTTCTCACATCTTGTGGGACAACATTTGGATACCCAACCATTCCTCTAAAATTGATAGGACCAAAAGTGTTTACAACAAATGGGGGTCTAGGTGGAGGGTGAGCCATGTTATTTTGTGGTGGTGATCTTGGAGGAGAAACCAATTGATGAGGAGGGGTGATGGGTCTGATTGGAATGGATGAATGATCTCTAAAATGAACACCCCCCAAAGGTTCTCTCTCTTGATAAACTCTAGCAAACTTAGAAAACATAGGAGCAGATTTAGGAGCAAGTTTCTCAAATGCACAAGAAGGACCCTCACCTGATGGAGAATGTAAATCAGCAACAATATTGTTCAATCGAGATCTTCTTCAAGAAGAATGGTAGTCTTCAATAACAGGATGATCTCTTTCAAATTCCACCGTGGGGATCTCCCTTCTTGCAACCAAATCCCCAACAAATTTCCATACTCTTCTTCCTTCTAATTCTGAGCTTCTTGATTCGGTGAGCAACTTCTTAGAAGAGTCCTTAATGAAGAGGGATCTCCTTCCTTCTCCAAACTTTTGTAGCAGATTTTAAACAACAAATTATAGATGAGAGAGATGTATAAGACAACCGGTATTTCAAGATCTAAACAACATGGAGTCGCCACTAAGCAATTCCACCTTAGTTGTGCAAGAATGCACTAAAATATTCTCACAAATGTATGCTCATTGAAAACTTGCAAGGGTACACAAATCAGATTCTTCTTCTTCTTATATCAACCAAAGAAAATGCATCCAAAGTATACAGATTGGAAATTGTAAGTGCAAAAGAGAAGGTGAGCTTTGAAACTTTCACCCAAAACATGCAGATCTGAAGTATAAGATGATATATCAAGGATGTAAAAGCTCAAATACTTGATGACACAAATGCTCAAACCCTTTAAACACTTCAAAACCACCAAGAAATTCCAAGAAATCCCCGGTAGCGGCGCCACTCTGGTGTTGGTATCCAGTTTTAATCTCCTTCACAACTTGAACAACATCATGAATTTGCACAAGACACTCAAGGGTAGATAGATGGTTTGTGTGTCATTTGTAGCCGGGGAGAGCACCTATCTGCTTGTTTGCATTCAAGATTTGAGGGAGTGGATAGCACCTTCAAAAGGGTTTTGACCTAACCCTCACTATTTTAGGTTGTGCCTATCAACCAAGGCAAGAGAACCTATATTGCAGCCTAAGTATGGTAAAGGAAATGG
Organism: Taxus wallichiana var. yunnanensis; assembly: GCA_018340775.1. Classification (NCBI taxonomy): domain Eukaryota; kingdom Viridiplantae; phylum Streptophyta; class Pinopsida; order Cupressales; family Taxaceae; genus Taxus; species Taxus wallichiana. The sequence goes on along the minus strand of CM031241.1, from coordinate 492,919,273 downwards.
AGATATCCTTATATTTTGCATATGGTGAAGAAGATGGCCTTGGAAAACATGATCAAGTATCCATTATTCAAAATCAAAGGATTTTTCATTACTAAATGATGGAAATGCTTTCAAAACAAGGCTAAGGCTGCTAAAGACATGATGAAACCCTAATATGCTTTGTGCATTTTTGTGAAAGGATTGTATTCTTTTGTTGACACACAATGCAATGTAGGGGTAGTATGGGTAGGATGAGTTAGTTTAAATGAAATTATGTGGGATATGTTTAGACAAGATAAGATAGGAATCACCAACTTCTTTGAGAACCTTTGCAAGAGATTTGCAACACCAAAATAGCAGAGATGTTTCAATGAGTTTGAAATACTCCTTCAACTAGGATGTGTGCACCAAATGGAGGCCCAAATCTGCACTATTCCACACAACCTTTGATAACCTGCCACAAAATCTTGAAGAAAAATACCAACAAAGCATCTAGAAATCCTTATTTGATCATGACCTAAGGTACACCCAAAGGTTTACAAACACCCTCAATATTCAAGAAAGGTAAAATGAATTTAAATATGTTTATCTTCTTTCAAATGAAGGCTCTTCTCGCATGAAAGATTACAGATGCCATTTAACCATGTACAAGAAATTAGACCATGTATGATCAAGAAATATCCCAAACACAAGATTGCAACATGAGCAAGAAACACAAATTGAAAACATACTGAAATACAAGTGTATGCAAGCTTTGCCAAGAGATAAAACCAGTTAATCCAGAAATTTGATCAAATACATCAGTAGGGGAATGTTATTTAGAACAATCTCAGATCTTGTTGATGTCTTTGCAACTGAAACCAACTCAACATGATGAAATTTGATACAATATGAAATTGAAAATGGCTCTCAGGCGGTTTTCTCAAAAGAAATGGACTTCTTCCAGTTTTCCTTGTGAAAATTCTTAGTCTCTTTCTCCAAAACTCTCAACAGAGTTCTCCCTCCTTTTCAAATGCTTCAAAAATAAATTTTATACCTTATGCTAGCTTGGAACCTTGCATCCCAAGCAAAGAATATTCTTAAGGGATCAAATTTGTTACAAACCCTACATCATTTCATGAAAATGACATCAAATTGTAAAACAGCTCGTAGAATGCCAGGGATGCACAAAGGTTTTAAAATATTGCATGAATTCAGATCCTTATCCATCCTAAGGTCACATTTTTTTCATTCAGGTATGCCAGCATGCATTGTAATCATTTTCCACATTTTACCTCATCATTTTTCACCTCTGCAACTTTAATTTTTTACTTTTCATGTTCTTTCATGGGCCTAAATAGAAATTTCGTCAAAAACACCATAGGACATTGAATTAGCTCAAAATAATGATGCCATTGCACTCAGAAGGCTGAGGGGATGCGAAATCACATAAAATTTCATGCAATTTGGTGAAAAAATGACGATTCCAAGCTTCCTGGAGCTCCCATGGCGGCCAAAAAGGGAGAATCCTCAACAATCATCAATTTCGATCAACTTTAAATGCTAGCCCTCCACATGGCAGATGAGATCTTTGAATATTCCTTTTTACCTTTAGATAAGGTGGGACACGTGTCCAAAACCATTGGACCGGGCCCATGCCTTTAAAATTGCATTTGTAACATTTTTAAACTTTTGGAAAATTTTGAAAATTTTCCCTACCGCCCGAACACCCGCTTTTTTCCCGGCATGTGTCGCTCTCCCATTTGCTACAAAGCCGACCCTTCCATTTTGCCTTCAAAACCTCGGAAGTTTTAAAATTCCCCTCGGGCCCGAGCTCCCCTTTTGACATTTGAAAATGCCATGTGTCGCCCGATTGGATGCATAGGCACACCTCTAAATTTTCCCGTCAAGGCCATGGGTCAATTTTTTACTTTGAGATTTTTGCCAAAATTTGTAAACTTTTCCATTTTCTCTCCGCGCTCCAAATCTCCACCAAATTTTGGACACGTGTCCGCTTCCCATTGGATGTGGGCCTCCGGTCAAAATTTTCCCTTCAAACCTCGAGCCAAAAAATTTCTCCAACTCCCCGCCATCCGCATGCTCTTCCTGCCACGTGTCACCTTCCCATTTGTTGTGGGCCTTCGGGTCAAAATTTGATTTTGAGATTTTTATCAAAATGAAGGCAAAATTTCTAAGTGCAACCCGCGACCCGCCGATCCTCCAGCCAATCAAATTGTGCCACGTTGGCACATCACTGTAGTAATGCGGGGATGCCCTAGAAATCAAAAAAATTCACAAGGAAGGAAGATTTCTCAATTTTAAATTGATTGAATCATGATTTGACATTGTTTTCGACTTGGGGAGTAATATTTTAACCTCAAATAACTCGGATTCGGTCCATTTCAAGTTTTTTCATGATTGGCCAATGAAAAAATGAGACAGCCCGTATAAATGAAAAAATTAGGGCACAACAAGGGGGAAAATTGGATTTTGTTTCAAAATAGGGCAGAATAACAACATTATGAGAATTTTGAAGGAATTTAATAGGATAAAACGAATTGCAGGTCATCAACTCAAGCAAATGAACGCTTCTTGAGAAAAATTGGATATAACAACCTAGTGCACATTATGAAGACTCGTAAATGGGATAACAGACACCGATCTTTTCTTAATTTAAAGTGTCCAAACCATAGGTGTACTCAATGTTTTTGAATCCTACATTTTAAACCTTTCCAAAGACCTTATTGATATAATGTTCCTAAGACAAATACAATTTCTTGTTCTTCTTGTGTCTATTAATTTAAATGCCAAGGATTTTATTCTGTGATCTCCTAAATCCTTCATTGCAAATGTATGAGATAACTTTTCTTAAGCTCAACAATGTCCTACATACTAGATCCTGTAATAAGCATATCATCCACATATAATAACAAAATAATATAGCTTCTATTTTCAAGCTTCTTGAAATAAACACAATGGTCAGATTCACATCTCATATAACCATGCTCATGCATAAAACTGTCAAACCTCATATACCATTTCCTTGGACCTTACTTGAGCCCATACAAGCTCTTTTCAACATGTACATAAGTTTATCCTTACTAGTTGACTTCATAACCAAGCGGTTGTTGTACATAAATATTTTCCTCCAAATCACCGTGAAGGAAAGTCATCTTAACATCAAGTTTTTCTAAGTACAAATCTTCTAGTATAACTAAACTCAAAATAGTATGTATGGAATTCATTTTTACTATAGGATAAAAAATCTCACCAAAATCAATACCTATTTTTGTGCAAACCCTTTTACCACAATCATTGCCTTTATATATTCAGATCTACCCTCTTTTCCTTGATTCTAAACCCATTTATTTTGAATGATCTCTTACCTACTAGAAACTTAACCAAATCCCAGTGTCTGATTTTGTTTCAAGGATTCAATCTCTTCATTCATGTCATGTTCCCACTTCTTTTGTCTATCTTTCTCGCATTGCTTCTTCAAAACTCTCAGTTCACCACTATTATTCAATAATAAATAAGATAAGGAATGTGTAAATATTTCAAGGTATACTTACTCGTAATGACTTTCTTACAGAAATATGGGGTGCCTGAGGCTCAATATGGACATCTTGTACATTGGTATCTACTTATGATAGTGATCGACATCACCACCTGAACCGATCTTTGCCGGTTCACCCAACCAACGCTAGTCCTCGCTTCTTCCAACATCGGTCATCCTGACCGACGCCAATACCTATAAATGGTTGTTTTAAATCCAAGAATACATTTTCTTCCATAAAATCCTCACTTGGTTCACTCTTGTGTACCAAAACCTGATCCATGTACATTCTCTTTTAATTTCAATCAATGTTACGAATCCTAACAATCATAGAATCTTCTAAATCCCAAAAATGGAATTCAAAATCACTAGAGCCATAACCAATAAAATTGCATCTCTTGGATTTAGTATCTAAATTCTTCCTATTTTCTTTATCAACATGCACAAAAGATTCTGAACCAAATACTCTAAGAAAATAAAGATCTACCTCTTTTCTAGTCCAAGCTTCTTCTGGTATTCCACCATCCAATGCACTTGAAGGCCCACGGTTGATTAAATATATTGTCATGTCTACTACTTTTTCCCAGTAATCGTAAGGGAAATCTAACATGTATCCTCATTCTTGTAACACGTTCCATAATAGTTCTACTCATTCTTTTAGCAACACCATTCTCCTGTGGTGTTCTAGGAACCATTCTTTCTCTATGTATTCCATTCACTAAATAGTAATCATTGAAAACCTTGTTGCAATACTCACCACCATTTTCAAATCTAAGACACTTTAACTTTAAATTAGTTTCATTTTCCATAAGGGATTTCCATCTTTTAAAATTCTCAAAAACATCATATTTACGCTTTATACAATAAACCCATACCTTTCTTGTGGCATCATCAATGAAAGTCACATAGTATTGGGATCCTCCATGAGAAGCTACCTGGCTAGTCCCCACACATTTGAGTGCACAAGCTCCAATTTATTCTCCTTCTTTGTTTCCCCAACTTTAAGAAATCTCACTTTCTTTTAATTTTCAAATATACAATGCTCGCAGAAATCAAGATCTACATCTTTCAAATCTGATAACTTACCCTTTTCCTTTAAGATTTGCATTCCCTTTTTACTCATATGGCCTAGCCAATTATGCCACATGCTTGCATAATCGGTAATACATGTATAAAAATACAATACTCCTACCTTCTTGCCTCTTTTCACAACAAGATATCCCTTGTAAACTTTCCGAGAATCAACTTTGAATGTAACCATGCAACCAACTTCACCTAGTTGTCCTACAAAAATTAGATTTATCCTAAGGCTTGGAACATGCCTCACATATTTCAATACCCATGTATTTCCATTATGTAATTTAAGATAAACTTCACCTTTACAATTAATATTGCATGGTTCATCATATTCTAAATAAACATGCATAAAATTACCCTAGACATAATTTTTGAAATAACCCTTATGAGGGATAACATGGAAAGAAGCTCCTCGAATCTAAAATCCATGATTCTATTTTATTATCCAAGGAGAGAATAAGATCATCTTGCATTACATCTATTGCTACATTTTCCTCTTTACCTTTCTCTCTGTACATTCTCTTTGTTTTCCTTGAACCAACAATCATTCTTTTCGCATGTCCTTTCTTTCCATAATTCTAAAGCGAGTTATTCCTCTACCTCTAAATTTAGATATGCTATTGTTTGAATTTGATCTCCCATTATTATTGCTCTTGGATTTCTCCTTTTTCTTCCTCTACTTTCTACATTCAAATCATTTCCAAATGATGACTCTCCTTTACTTTTCCTGCATATTTATTCATTGAGGATTATACTAATCACATCATCAAAATTCAAAATATTAGTAGCAGATGTTGTATTACTAACAACCATTACCAAATTATCCCAACTATCTGGAAAAGAACACAAGAATAAAAGTGCTTTCACTTCATCCTCAAATGGAATATTAACTGATTTTAATTGATTTACAATAGAACGGAAATTATTCAAATGATTAGACACGATCCACCTTCTTGCATTTTAGAATTAAATAATTTCTTCATCAAATAAACTTTATTTGAAGCACTTGGTTTTTCATATAAATTAGCCAAATATTTCATCAAATCTACCGTAGTTGCTTCTTCAGTAATATTAGAAGCTAAAAATGCTTCCAGGCTCAATCTTATAGATCTCATATCCTTTCTATCAAGAATTTTCCATTATTCATCAGTCATCTTTATAGGCCTTGATTTCTTATCCAATGGTAAATATAAATCTCTTTGATATAGATAATCCTCCACTCAATCTTCCATAATTGAAAATTACGGATGTCAAATTTCTCCACTTTGTATTTTCTATCTTCTGCCATTGGTGTGGTCCCACTCAATCAGAAATTCCTATATGAGTAAATATGTCAACACACAAAACCCTCAAATAAAGCTATGATACTAGTTATTGGGGTTAGTTCACACCAATTGTACAAATATATATCATATCTAAGCATACACGCGATAAATATAGAAATAAACCAAGAAAATACACAAGATATAACGTGGTTCACGCAGTGTGGGCTACATCCACCAAGAAACACCCAATATATTATTCTAGAGGATATATAATTGAAGATCTACTATCTTCCACACCTCACACAATGTAAAATATTTTTCCTCTCACGAGCTTCTCTCGAGATCTCTCCAATAATTACTTCTTATAATTCTCCCAATATTTTCTAATTCTTCATTCTAACCCTAATTTTCTAGCTTATATAAGCATATACAAACTTAAGGCATCATAGCTATGCAATTACAACCATTAGATCACCTTTTAATTAAATGTTAGATCTAATCCCACATAGTAATAAAAATCATCCATGCACAGGTAACCGATGACGATTACCCCAGCCAATGCCAGCTTGGTTTGCTAGGTGACCGACACCGGTCAACCGACCAATGCCGCCATCGTGGTAAACTCGTAAGTTATAAAACAAGCTATATGTGAAGCAATTAAGATCCATAACTCAACATATTGGTCAGAATCCATTCTCAAACCTTGGGATCATACTAACAATCATATTTTATTGCTAAGGATATTCTTAGGTTCATTTCAAAGTTAGCATTCAAAGAGTAGAGATTGATTTAGGCATGTTAGTTTGATTGTTTTCAAAGTTATATGCATGTTAAAGAAATTAGCCTCCCTAAGCTCTTATCTTGATGGTTATTGTTAGATTAGTTTAAATATTTGAAACTCTTAGGTGTTTAGTTTCAAGTCTTATAACTTTTCTAATTTACACATGAACACATATGGCACGCCCGATGGGACTTTACTCCATAGTCCATAGAAGTTGATTTCAAGCTTTGTGATTTACATCATTTTTTCTAACCATATCATGCATTTTGAGGATTGAATAGATTTTTCTAACCTTATATGTGTTAAATATTCCTTTTACATGCAAAGTTAATGGGTTTGTGTTAGAAATTGGTTTAAAAAGCAAATTTTTGACCTGTTTGCAATTTCAAAAATTATTTTTCCATATTTTTCTGTGTTGTTTCATACACGTGTGTAGGCATTATAATAGGGTGCGCATATGTTAAAACTCAAGTGCACTTGTAGAATAGGGCACACATACAAATTCAGGGGCACGCATACGTTTATTTTCCCATGCACACACTAGCACTATGTTTTTGAACCTCTCGTGCTGTAAATTTACCGCACGCGTGTATACGCCAAGAAGGGCACATACGCTCAGCAAGGGTGCACATACATCTCTCGGATGTACACATGCTTGCTTCCCCTCTATGTAATCTTGCTTTTGAAATACACGTGCACATGATCACAGGGGCATACATATGCTAAGAAGGGTGTGTAGGTGATTCTCGGCCTACACATACACTAAATATTGATTTTGTTTTTGAAAAAGGTGCACATACGTTGCTAGGGGTGCACATACGTCCTAAAGGGCATGCATGTGTTCTAGTATAAACTTGAAAATTGTGTTAAAATAATAAAATTTTGTTTCTTGGGATTTTCTAACACTTTACAGGGAATTTTTGAGTTACATTAAGCATTTTCATAGTTGCATTTTCATTCATAAGCTAGAATCATATATGCTCATCCTCGTGCCTCTTAGGTGATCTTGGGAAATAGAAACGATTTAAAACCTCTTTCATGCTTTCAAAAACACTTCATAAAATATTTCTAAGGGAATTAACTTAAAATTTGACTAAAAATAATGAGTTGTGCATTTGATTTGTAGGATTTCTTCATTACTTTTCAAACTAGTTGTGTTTTCTCGTTGCGTATGATCTTCCTTTATGTCTTAGGACAATCTTAGGAATAAGAAACAATGTTTAAATCCTCTTTTTATGATGCCTTGAACTAATAATCTTTACCTGAAGGACCATATCACTTGCGAACTAATTAGCTCTAAACAAAGCTAACATATTTTTTATAGGTTGCACAATGGTGTACATAACCTCATTAAGCTAATAGATAACAGTAACACACCATATTCAAAAACTTGATATGCAGTTTTAGATAAGGGTAAACCCATCCACTTTAAACTAGGAGAAACTCACTTTGGCATAATCCTTAAACTAACAAGATGGATTCTCATAGAACCCCAAAGTATTCAACGCAAGAGATAACCTTGTGGACAAAATAGGAAGTGCTCCACTTACCTACTTGACTAGTCTTCCCTTGTGAGTTTAGATTCAAAAATATCTTCATGTGACCCCAATGAAAACACAACTGAATGCATTTTATGCTCATTGTGTCGAAGGTGGTAAAGTAAAGTCGATATACTCCAAGGTTTAGTCAAGTGTGATTACTTGGAAAATCGAGCTCACAGAGGTAGTTTGTAAACAAAACCAATGATGCAGCCTAGAATTCACAGATAACACCCTAGACAAGCTGGCACATCACTCAGCATAGACTGAGAACTCATCCGAAGTGTGTAAAGGTACTAGATCCCTCTTTAGGGTTGTTGTAGTAGGATGATAACATGATGAAGTAACAAATATACGTATTCATAACTAGTCCATCATTACACAAAGCATACAAATCTGATCTAAGAAGAATAAGCTTTAAACAATAACCATGGTTAAATCAAGAGATTTTCTACTCAATTGCATACAAGAATGACACTTAGATTCAACTAATATCTTCCATCTATTAATCAAAACAACATTACAAAAGCTCTTACAATACTGGCAGTCTATGTTATAGCGTGCATGGATCTGATACAGTAATCCACATGCACATCTCGGTGTAATAAGATTCTCTATCAATTCACAATTATATTTCTATGCAAGCATCACACACACACACACACACACACACACACACACACACACACACATATATATAGGGTGGGGACTTTCCCTTCACCGCTTATCTACTCCAAAAATAGGCCACATGCTAATAATAGCCACGCGCCATTTACAAATATAGCCACACATGCAAGTGTGCTATCTATAGACCTCTTACGCTTAATCAAGTGATGGATCTATCTTTAGTTCTTCTCCATGCAAAAATTGTTTCGATCCACTCCTCTAAATATAGACAATGCATGGCGCGCACGTCTCTACACCGTTTGTGTGATCTGCATGCCATCTCCTAAAAATAGACTTTACACACAAAATCAGCTAAGTCCCGAATGTTGATTATGTAACTCCACACGCGGTTCCTTTCTGTCCCTCCGCACCCTTGAATCTAGCCTGCTCTCCCACATGGACTTCATGTGTGAGTTCTGCTAAGTGTTTTCTCTTATCAACATTACCCCACACTAATCTCATTGTCACCCCGACAATGGGTATGTCCAAAACTAAATAAAATAATGTGAATAAAGAATACTCAGAAAGAATATGAATGAATAAAAGAATAACTCATATTTCAAAGCTTCTCTCTCATCCCGAAATATCGCCCGAGATGCTCTTCCTTTATTTCAGCCTGTAAGGCCTGCCAATTGGTTAGTGCCTTTTCTACTTGCTCTGGTATGTCCACAATGATGGACTCCAGCTCATCTTGTGTTACCTCTCCTTTTTCATTATGTAATACTAGCATAATGCTGGACATTGAGGTATGCATTCCTTCCAGCACATCCATTTTATGAGCGATGAGTTTCCCAAGCTCATCTAGCCTCTCCTTATGCGGCTCTTGTGTCTGCGGCTAGTGCCTCATGCTTTTGCTTTACCATTGTCAACCTCTTTGTGCGGCCCAATGTTTCATCTTTCATGGCCTTCTGGAATTCATTTTCCTCTATCATAGTTTTCAAATTTATGAGTGCTTCTAGTGGTCAGTGCATATGTTTAAGGCATAGTTGGCCTTCTTTAATTCTTCTTAGAGCACTTGCAGTAGGCCTTCATATGATGCAATTTTTCTCACTACCATAGCATTAGCCCTTTCTGCCTTGTCCTCAGGATTTTTGGCTTTGGCATCCGGATGGTGTCATCCTCCAGCACCAAGTCTACCAAAGTTCTCACATAGTGCATCACTGAGGGAACTCACTGTAACTTGGAATCTAGATGTGGGCGCGCTTTGAGCACATGATCTCCAATTTCCTATGCCATGCTTACGAAAGTATCATACTTTCTCTACCCTAAGTCTTTCTCCTGAGCCAAGCGTGTTATTTCTGCATCCTTCATCTTTATCTCCTCACACAACACTCTTATTGTGGCATTGTCCATATTTCTTCTGGCCACTTCTGTTGATACTTTCACTAGCGCATTACTTAATATTCATTAGACATAATAGTAGGCTTTACTATTATGTGCCTAGCTAGAGGGTCCTTCTTTAACCGCCTAGACACGCATGATTCCTCGCATACATCGAAGTCAGGCTCATCCATATGGGTGTGCATAGACCATGAAAATTGCTTTCTGGTTTGCATCATGGCCATTTCCTCATCCATTAGCTCCCAACAAAATAAATCTTTTTACACGATGGTGCTCTGGAAGCGAGCGCAAACAATCTTCCCTGTGTTCTCTGGATACCCCATGATGGGTGCACTGTGCTCTTCTCCCATCCTTCCTGTCCTTGGCCCTCTTAGAACTATGACATCAAGGTACCTTCTCATCTTGTTATCACCGTACCTTCTCCCGGTAGTTATCACGGCCTCTACTTACCTCACATTATACCGCCCCTTCACTCATCTCCTTCCTTGGTAATTTTTGAGAAGCAATATTTCTGTTTAAAAAGCACCTTTAGCAGATTTTTCCTTTCATCTTCCAATTTCAACAACATTATACCTAGATATCAACATCCACCCCACAATAAAAGTATGTGTAGTCCGCTGCGCATCAACATGCTTCATATTGTAGTTAGCTTCATGTGCACAAGTGCGCTTATTACACAAAAACAAAAACAAAATTGAAAAAGCATAACAACGATGAAGAAAATACATTAAGGAAATACAGAAATGGAAACCTAATCTAGATGGCACACGCTTTATTACAAACACCAAGAAGACTTATTTATAGTAGGGATTTAACCTACTCCCGTTAAAGTAACCGAGTATCCATGTTCCATCAAGTGCTTCTAACTGGAAAGTGCCTAATTCAAGTATGTAAGTGATGACATATGACCCCAACCAATGTACCTTAAGCTTCCCTAGATGATGCAAGAACTTAGAGTCTTAAAGAAATACCATTTGTCCAACCTCAAGCTTCTTATCCCTTATATGTCTATCATGCCCGCTTTGCCTTTTCTTTCTTTTGGCTCCAATTTGCTATGGCTCATCGCTCATCCAACTGAATCATCTTCTCAATCTATTCTTCCAAAGCTTGCTCATCAGCTAGACCTCCAACGTGTGCTATACGCAATGAAGGTAACATGAATTCTATAGGAAGAACAACTTCTGCTCCAAACACCAACTGAAATGGTGTGGCCTTGTTCAATCTCTTATAAGTTGTTCTGTATGCCCAAAGAACAGCCGATACCTTATCATCCCAATATTTTCTTCCAACATCACAAATCTTTGTCAATGTCTGGCTCAAAATCTTGTTGAAAGCCTCAATAGTTCCATTTTCCTGAGGGTGATAGGGTGTAGTCTTATGGTGTGCAACCATAAACTCATCTAACAAAATCCTGATTGTCTCATTCAAAAAATGTGTGCCCCTATCACTTGTCAAACTTAAAGGACATCCATACCTTGTAAGAACATTCTCCCATAGAAACCTAGTTGTTGTAGCTGGTCAGTATAGTCCTTCGTAGTACCGCTTCGGCCCCACCTTGTAAGATAATTGGTGCAACTCGGGATATAGCGTTATCATGTCCTACGCGTGGTGGCAAAATAGGTCCTTCAAAGTCAATAGCCCATTTCTCAAATGGTTTGCACTTGTAATCGGTCTCAAAGGCATCTCATCTCTATGTCCTGGTCTACCTAGACGCTGAAATGGTCACACGCCTTGCAATATTCTTTACAATCCTTATACAATGCTTCCCACCATAAACCAACAAGTAAGATCTTTCACGCAGTAGCATCACCTACATAGTGGCCACCGCAATACCACCATGTACTTCCTTTATTATATCCTTGCATTCATGCTCTAATACACAATGATGTAATACCTCGTCTCTTCCTAACTTGTATTGGTCACCACTGATCTACATGAATGGTGCAAAGTATATAACAAGCTATTTCTTTTCTAAATCCTTCATCCCTTATGGTGCAATACTGTTCTTAGAAGACAACGACGTCCTCTAATTCTGTTGGCGCATGTTGTAACCTATAAAAATGTGCATCCGGCATGGTTTCTTCAATTGTCTGTGCTTCTTCACCTGATTGAATTCTAGATAAGTGGTCTAGTCCAGAATTAATTTTCCCGGTTTCACCACAACAGTAAAGTCAAACTCTTGAAATAAGAGTACACATATACATATGCATCCCCAGTAAGACGAGATTGTTTACTAGGTACTTCAAAGCCATGTGGTATTTATAGAATACAAATGGTGTTGCTATTAAGTACTGTCGAAACTTGTGAAATGCATAGATCATTGACAAAGCTTCACGCTCGGTTGTTGTATAATTTTGTTCAATAGGGGTTAGCTTCCTACTAGCGAAACAAATCAGATGATCTATGATACCCTCTCTAGGTTGATCCAACACCGCACCAATGGTCGTGCCAGAGGCATCCAAATGTACATGAAAATGTTTATCCCATGAAGGAAAACACATAATGGGTGTGGTAGTAATCTCTCTTTCAATATCTCAAATGCACGTTCTTTGGTTCTCCCCAATAGAACATACCTTTCCCCTTTAGTAACTCTTCCAGAGGTGCAGCAACTTTGGCATACCCTTTGATGAATTTTCTATAATAACCTGTATAACCCAAAAATCTACACACCCCACTTTGGCTGATAGGCGCTTCTAGGCCTAGAATAACTGTAACTTTAGTTGGATCAACTAGCAAGCCTTCCTTGCAGATTATATGTCCTAACAGTATTCCAAAAGGTGTAGCAAATATACACTTCTTGATATTCAAAGAAATACTTAACTTTTGGCATCGTTCAAACATTAAGCGCAGATTATCACAATGATCTTTTATAAGCCCATATACACCCAATCATCTAGATAAACTCCGTAAGAAGTTGCGAATGAAATACTTGAATGCCCGAACAACTATCCGTGAGAACACAACAGTCGGTTTTTCAATCCAAAATGCTTCACAAGATAAGAAAAGCTTCCCTGCTCGGTAGTAAAAGGTGTCTTTTCTTGATCTTCCTTATCAATCATGACCTGATGATACCCGAAAAACCCATCTGTGAATGAATATATTTTGTGCCATGCCAATCCTTTCAGTATTTCCTTTGTGAATGGTGTAGGAAAGGGATCTATGACACATGAAGCATTCGGCTCCTTATAATCCACACATATTTGAATCTGACCATCCTTCTTGATACTGATCACCATTGGACTAACCCATTATGACTCATACAAGGGCCGAATGATTCCAGATTCCAACATTTTATTAATTTCTTCCTTCACCTTTTCACGCAAATTAGGATTCATTCTATAAGGTTGCTTTATAATTGGGTGCACACCTTCTTTAAGATTTATCTTCATCTCCCTAAGTGATTCGTGCATGCCTTTAAGTTCATGATACCCTTGAGGGAACAAGTCTTGATAATCCCCGAGCAACTTAATGATCTTTTATACCTCTCGATGTTTGACCAATAGTCTCCAATAATGACTTCCTTAGGCTTAGTCTCCGTTCCAATATTTACCTTCTTTATTTTCATGGGTTCATGATATGCATGTGCATCCTTGTCTACCCTGTCCAAGACCTCTCATGCTCCTTGTGAATGTTCAATATCCAGGTTCTCAACTTCCTCTTCATCCACTATGTAGACCATCTTCCCTTTCTCTTTCTCGAGACAAATGAACCCAAGGAGTATAGAGTCTAATTCTCCTTCTTCTTCCAAGCGCACTCCCTGATTGGGCCTCACCAAATAGTTCTTGAATGAGCTCTTCAGACTTTGCACTATCTCCCATAGTGAAGTGCTTGATAGATCTTTCTTATTCTTCTACTAGGGGTTTAGTTGAGAAGTAATCAAAGGTATGGATCATTTATGCAGTCAAATTCTACCAATTTCCAGTCTCTCTATGTAGTTCTGCATATACATACCAAGCACGTGCACATCCCTATAGAGTGGAATATATTTTATGTACCCAGAGTGAAGGTGGTAATGCTTCCTGTCCCCTATCCAGAGTCTCTCACACTATGATGAATATGATGCTAAATAGGTTGATCACCATGATAAGTGTAAACCTGCGTAGGTGCATTGCTTCAAAAACTTGGTAGATACTGCAATTCAGCACCTCATTCCATTCTATAAGGTTTTATCGGTGGACTATCCACCAAAGGCACCGCTTGTCCCACATAAGGTGTACGCTAACATATCTCTTCTCTTAATTTGGTATATCCATTGAGTTTCCATGGATTGTAAGAATACAATAAGATATTTTGTTCCAAAGATACCATGGTGCCGATCTCGCTATACACCTAACAGAGTGAAATCCCTTCTTCCGCGCAACCGTGCTCTTCACCTCATGTCCTACTAGTTCATACGTACCGTGAGCCCAATTATCACAAGCAATACTCGTAGTATCACTAATAGATTGAAAATCCTCCCATTACAAGATTCCTTCCTTTGATGGCTCATTGACCTCTAGGTCCTGAATAGTGCGTACATATATTCAGTTTAAGTCCTCACACAAAGGGCTCAACATACAAAAGATAGAATTTCCATCTGATTAAAGGGATTATAACTCTTTCCTCCTTATTATCAAAGATGATATACCCCTTATTGAACCTTAAGTTAGCATTATTTGCATAACACCAAGGGCGTCCAAGAAAATCTAGAAAACTATCTCGCTTCGCGAGCCAATACCTCATAATCTCTTATGAACTTGGCCCCTTGTATTGTTATAGATGCATCTTTCATAACTCCTATGGGAGTAGCCTTAGTCCAGTTTTCCATAAACAACACATTAGATGATGGCTGTAATGGAGGTCTCCCCATTTGTACCCATGCATCTAATGTGAGCACATTTACTTCCGCACCTGTATCAATTAAGATGTTGCTCAAAATCCATTCATCCACAACAACATTCAGGTTGATTTCCTTATCGTAATCATTGCTACTAGGGGGAATATTTACATGAAGTATCATCACTCATTCTCGGTGCTCGTGTGTGGATTATTTCCCCTCAACCAATTCCCTAACAATGGAATAATATTCTCTTGGCGCAACATTCTACATACCTCCTTGATGTCATAAATATTAGAGGGGACCTTTTCTGTCTCTTTCTTCTACTCCATCTTTCTTGATTGCTCCTTTAGACAATCGTATCTCACCCTAAATATTCCTAAGGAAATCCATGGTCTATTGATAGACTTCCTTCCGATGAGCCGGATCTGATACCTCGCATGAAAACCTTCTCCCTAGTGATTTTTGGTTTCTCGCAATGCCTTTTTCATATGTGCCACTTCAACTCGTGTGGTAATCTTCACTTTATTCTCGCTCTCAGTTCTCGTGTTAACTTGAGCATCCATTGATTTTCTACCGTGCATTAGATCCTAATCATCCATGCGCCTTTGTTCTCTTGCTTATGCTTCTTACTTAGATGCTCATACAAGTTTGGGCAATCCTCATAGCTATGAATCTTTCTATAAAATGAATAGGAGATATTCTAAGGACATTCGCACCTATAGTGATTAGGTTATCCACACGTATAACATGTTCCATGAGGGAAATCACTCCTTCCTCCACCTCGATATCCATGTCCTCTTCCATGACCTCCTTTAAAATGCCCCTCATTCATGTCATAGTGCATTTGATTATGATCCCGATCCTGGTGCTCATTCTTACCGTTAGAATTATCACCACACTTATCCTGTCATGTACCCCAATATCTATAGCATCATGGATCTGACCAATCAATCTGTAGTCTTCAGTATCATGGGTCATGGACTGAATTTTTTTACAGTAACAAGACACATTCTTCCTGATCGCGTGCTGCAACAAAGGATAGTGACTAACATCATGATTCAAATGAAAAATCTCACAGTCTAACAACAATGAATGTATAGATCTACGAGGACAACTATCCTTGGTGTGACCTTCCACTTCACAATTTGTACACCAAATCCCTGAGCGCATCTCATGAGATGAATTTGCTGATAGTTTCTCTAACTACTTCACCATAGCTATTATTTGTGCCTATAAGAATGGACTAACACCAGTGTCAATGCTCCCAACTATCTCATCCCACAAAAGTACTTCTAATGCTTCACGTGGGTCAGTGTATGTCTTATGCAACAACCCCCTTCTAAATGGGGTAATCAACCCTCCAACAAACCATTGTGCATGTTGACTTGCATGTATATCATAAGAAAGCTTCGATAGGAGTGTCTTAAAGTGGGCATCATACTCACATACACTCTCAATAGTGCCTTGCTTAATATCCTTGAGTGCGCTTATACTCTTCTGCTCAAATTCTGGGATATGGAATTATTTCAGAAAGCATCTTTTAATGTTGCATAATCAACGCAGTTTGATTAGGATCAAACTTCCTATACCAGCTATGCGTGTGTGCCTATAATGTAGTAGCAAATTGACTTGCCTTGAACTCAGAAGCTGTGATACCTTTAGCGCACCACAATATTTCACACATACGCACATGTTCAACAACATCTTCTATACATATATACTCCAGGAGATGAAGGGACATCTCCATATAAATATTTTGAGGTTGCTGCGAGCCTTTTCCATCCAATCTAGAACCCCATATGTTTCCTCTACCTCCTAAACCACCAGATCCACCAGAACTAGAACCACCTATACCTCCTGATCCCCCACCTGAAGTTGGAATAAAACATTTAGATGTACTCCCATGTGTCCTAATAGTAGTACTATATTGAACCCCTACATCTGTGAAGTAGTTCCACTTCTAGAGGTGAATCCAACATTATGTGTGCTCATATTCTGTGTAGATGATGCGCCTGAAAGTGTACCCCCAAATAATAATGAAGCTGTTTGCCCTGCCATCGATGTACTCACTTTCTGACTTACTCCCATTCTCTTACCTCCTAAGTTAGATTGCTGACCACCTGTTGTACTGGATACTTGAAAACCAAGCGCAAGGGTTAGGTTATCATGTAGGTTTAGATGTGCGCCGTAGCCCAGTCATATAAGTTGGTGCGCTTCCTTATGAGGCTGATGAGGGTTCTTAGGCATGCTTTCACATATGGGGAGTTCCTAATGCTCTAGCTCCGCATCTTCTTCACAAGCTTCAAATCCTTCATGAGCCATCTCTCTCCTCAACACCATCCATTATGTAATCTCACGCTACTTCCGTAAATCCCTCTCACACACCTCATCATACTTCAGACGCCTCTCTTCTCTCTCTTCTTTGCTGCTAGGTCTCGCCATCTTTCACCGGTCTTGTTCCCCTTTACGTGTGAAGGGTTTTAGCTAGCCATAGGTTTGTCTTCTAAGTTCAAGGTTATCATCAAGATCTTAATTGCCAACGAAATACATTGGAAATATGTTCCTCTAGGATATCGTAAAAATTAGAATTTAGTAATCTCTGGACAAGAATACGTCGATATTGAATACTCCAAAATATAGCTATTTAAAATGCCATGAAACCATGTATCCACATTGCGAGTCCAGATGAAATCAACATCATAGAGAGTTTGATATTGTTCATGTGTCCAAACCAACGTGTGCTATCCCCAATTTCATTTAGACGCACATGCAACCAACCACTTGTATATAACTACCGAGAAAATAGAAAAGAAGCTCTCATACAAAATGTCATACAAATTTTGTTCAACCTAGGTGCACGCGTTAAACGTAGATCTAGTGCTGAACCTACGAGTGTATTCCTCCTCTAGATCATGTATCCACTCCTCAAAACTTGCTAGAGTTAACTGATACGTCTTCATCATGAACCATCCTAAAAATAACTGAAAAAGAGGTCCCGGCAACAGAACCAATGATGCAGCCTAGAATTCACAGATAACACCCTAAACTCGCCGGCACATCACTCAAAGATAGACCGAGCACTCACCCGAAGTGCGCAAAGGTACCGGGTCCCTCTTTAGGGTTGTTATAGCATGATGATAGCATGATGAAGTAACAAATATACATGTATTCATAACTAGTCCATCATTACATAGTGCATACAGATCTGGATCTAAGAAGAATAAGCTTTAAACAATAACCATGGTTAAATCAAGACATGTGCTACTCAATTACATACAATAATGACACTCAAATTCAGCCAATATCTTCCATCTATTAATCAAAACAACATTACAGAAGCTCTTACAATACTATACTATGTCATAGCGCGCATGGATCTAATACAGTAATCCACATGCACGTCTCTATATACTAAGAATCTCTATCAATTCATGATTATCTTTCTATGCAGTTCATCACATATATATAGGGTGGGGACTTTCCCTTCACCACTTATCTACTCCAAAAATAGGTCACATGCTAATAATAGCCACGCACCGTTTACAAATATAGCCACACATGCAAGTGTGCTATCTATAGACCTCTTACAGTTAACTGAAGTGATGAATCTATCTTTAGCTCTTCTCCATGCAAAAACCACTTCGATCCACTCCTCTAAATATAGACAATGCGTGGCATGCATGTCTCTCGAACCGTTTGTGTGATTTGCATGCCATCTCCTAAAAATAGAATTTACAAATGAAATCAGCTAAGTCCTCGAATGTCGATTCTCAGTAACTCCACACACGGTTCCTCTCGTCCCTCCGCACCCTTGAATTTGGCCTTCTATCCCATGCATACTTCATGTGTGAGTCTTGCTTAGTGTTTCTCCGATCAACAAAGAAACCCATCCACTTTAAACTAGAGAAACTCCCTTTGGCATAATCCTTAAACTAACAAGATGGATTCTCCTAGAACCCCAAAGTATTCCATGCAAGAGGGAACCTCAGGACGAAATAGGAAGTGCTCCACTTACCTACTTGATTAGTCTTCCTTCGAGTTTAGAGTCAAAACTATCTTCACGTGACCCTAGTGAAAACACAACTAGAATGAATTTTATGCTCATTGTGTTGAAGGGGGTAAAGTAAATTTGAGATACTCCAAGGTTTAGTCAGTGTGAATTCCTTGGAAAACCGAGCTCGTAGAGGTATTTTGTGACACCTAGTTGAGAGAACTAAATAGGAAGCTATATCGTCTTGGAGCCAACTTTACCATATCAAACCAATCGTGTTTTATAGAGCTTTCACAAAGTAAGAATTTTTTTAGAGTTGAAACCTTATTTATCGAACAAGGAGAGAGTCCATCCAAGTTTGCACTAAGTGTCATTCATCACGAGATTTACAAAGCATTACTTTATCTTAGTTTCTCACTCGCCCTAAGGCAAGGCAAAACTCTACCAAAGTGACGCCAAGTATATTTAAACCTCACTTGATCTACACCTTTTCTATCTTATTTCCCATTTTTGCAAAAAGATAACAACACGTGTGGATACCACTAGAAATAATTGTGTCCACCACTTTTGTAGTCTACTTGCATGACTAGGTTACAATGTCGAATGCAAGTGTTGAAAGTGTGAATGGTACATCTTCATGTTCTAGTAGGCCCTTTGTCTCAAACCCATATTGAGACACATTATCATCATAGTTAGGCTTGAGTCATCATTGATCTTCCTTAGAAGTGTTACATTGTTTGCATCACCTTGTCACAATTATGATACTTACATCTCGTTTCTAGTAAACGTAATCTAAGTGTCTATATTGTAACATTACACTACCCACATCTTAGCAAATCCTTAGCATACTTTGATGTTATTTTATTTCAAACATTACCTTGATCTTGAAATAATGTTGATTACTTTGTTTGTGTCATATCGATACTAGTGTGATAATCGATACGTTGATTTCTCACAAATCTTGGGTAACGTATCCTAGTAGTATTTTTGTGTGGATCGTATACGAATCGATTAACTAAAATCAACTAAATGGAAGTGAAATAGTAATGATAGTCAATCTAATTAGGAGGACTAAAAAGTTGTAAAAATGTGACAAAACAATATGGAATAAACTTAAATAATTATTCTAAATGAAATAAAACCCTAATATGCAAGAGAAGAGAGATAAATGACTTAGCTGATTGTTGGATATTGTCACAGAGTGTCACAGTTTAATAGTGGATTCCATAAGAAATAACAATCACTCGGAGGTCTGCAAGGCTAGATCTAGAGGATTTGAACTGACGATGCACCTTAGAAGGTATTGGGGCACCCTGGTCCGCAAATTAGGTGCCTTGATGTTTCTACATACACATAGTCTAAATTTTTATGGTCGCAAGATGATCTCGAAATAATATATATCTCATACTTGGATCTATGAAGCCATGTTGATGTATTGAATAATGATGTATTGACTGCAAGAGAAAATGAAGTATCAAACCCTAGAAAAATAAAAGATGTAAAATGAATGGGTCAGACTAACCTTAGCCTCCAAACTAGTGATCTTATCACTAAGCGTTGCACTATATTTCAGACCCGTATGTATTTCTCGTGTGTGTGTGTGTGTGTGTGTGTGTGTGCATGTTGTTCCCTAGGTGCTCTTGTTCCAGTCGCACTTTGTGAAGTAGCGAGCAATAATAACTATAGAAAATGTAATAGCATGTTTGTATGGAATAGAATAGAATACATCCCCCTATGTTGTGTGTTTTAACGCAGATCCCCTAGCCTTGATGCATAGCACTTGTGTGGATGAAATTGATGTGATGGATGCAAATTTAGATGGAGTGATAGTAGTGTGTGACGTTAGGACCCTCATTATGGTCTCATAACTTTATATTTATAGGGTTCTCTTGTTCTAATTTCATAATTAACCCCGACATGGATGACCATGAAAAATATAAAGATGAGAAATAACTAGAAAGATCCCAAAAGAGGTAGGAAAGTGGGAAAATGAATTGGTCTCCCCAAGTGGGACCGGGGCACAATGGGGCACCCAAGTACAATCTTGGGCACCTAGATTTAGGCTAAACTGATGGGAAAATGCCAAAATGGATGGGCATGTATGTGGGAATGTGTAGGAAAGATGAAATAAAATATAAAATAAGATGGCCAAAAAGGTGGGATTAATTAGTACTTTATTCACTTAAAAATCCTCTAAATAGTAGTATGAAAACCAAGCTAAATAATACCTAATGTGCAAGATTTTTGACTACATTTTTCCCCACTTTATGTTGGTGAGTGGAAATATTGGTAACATAAATTAAATAAGAAATGAATACCTGATATCCATGAAGAGTGTAGAAGAGACGTGTCGATGGACTAGAATCAAGCGTGGAATGAAAAAAATGAAAAAGTGGAGGAGCGTGGAATTCTAAAGATGAAAAATGCACATAGAAAAAGTGATGAGAGTGGACCTAGGGAGAAACATGTGTGTATCTACTGCGATGTGTAGTGTACCTACATGGTTAGTAAAAGGAAAGTGTCATCATGGTGTGTCGTCATCAGTATTATCGTTTTTGTTGTTATTACCCCAGCTTGATCATTGTTTATCATACGACCGAACCTACATGGAGAAAACGATCAAGTAGTCAAATATATATGTATGTAAAAATGTTATGTAAAATACGCAAATGTAAAATATGCCAAATGAAAGTGTAAATGGAACATGTGCACCTGATCCATGTTGAGAGAAAGGGTGTAGAAGGATATCTGTATCAATGCAAGTTTTTTGGGAAATCTCATGCCACCTTAGATGAAGAAGTATAAGGAGGAAATGCTTTGTTTCCTCCAAACTTTAACCACTTTTTCTGAAATGTGTGTGAATATATCTTTATAACATCATGGTTTTTGGGCAATTTGACGCCAAATAGCCGAATAAGTATAGGGATGAAATGCTCAATGTTTTCCAACCTTTAACTTCTCGCCAGAAATAATAAGGGCACCATGTATTGTAAAATATGTTGTTTATAGAGTTCATAGACTAGAATAAATTCACTCGTTGTATGTAAACCCATAATGCCAAGGGTGGAAAGTGTATTATACTAAACCGATGTAAATACATTGTGTTAGTCTGACAAAATCCTCAATGATGGCTCCCTCTTTGGGGGTACATGTGACGACTCTGAAAGGAAAATGCAGCCCCAAAAGAGGACCTACCGCACTCTTCCCTGCAAGGGGAAGGGAAAATTCTTGGTAGAAACCAAGGCGCGTACAAAAGGGATGGATAGCCAAAAAAAGTGTTAGTTTGAAAATACATGCCTATAATAAGACATGTGTAAAATATGCAGACAATGTAAGAACTACCAAGCAAAGTAGTGTAAACACGTAAGAAACAAGTAGACCACACAAAGTGGGTTGCAAACATGGGACATCACTCACGATGTCACAAGACATGCAAGGCCATCATGGCCGCAAACAACAGACAAGTGTGCACACAAGGGAAAACAAGTTAAAGCAATCAAATAAGTAGTCTTGGACACATGTAATCCTGCAAAACAAGTGATACACATGGAACACCCATTATCATGTTAGAGAAATAAACAATATGTCAAAGCGTGTATGATCAATTAATGTAAGATGTTAAGTACAAAATGAAACAATAACACCTAGATAAGATGAATGTGGATGCCCCCAACGACCAATATAGTAAGGGTAGAAGGCGAGCATCCATGCCATGTGTAAAATTCATGTATCTGCGATCACACTAAAAAAAGTCATGAATGTGCATGTTTGGATGATATATATAATGACATATAATAAATTAGTCTAACATGTGTAGTAAAGTGATCATGCAAAACACTAGTAAGAAAAATTAAATTCTGCCAAGATAATGCAATATGTTGTGGAAGGATGGAATGGAATGAAAATGGAATGATAGAAGCAACGTTCCCGAAAGTGTATGAAAGTCTATACAATGAGGTTCATTTGTTTTCCCCCTCAGGGGTCTAGAATGAACCTTAAATAAGAGTGTGTTATCAAGAAATGGTCGAGTGGTGTATGTTGTGTGTGTCTAATATGTTGTGATGAGTGTGCATGTATTGGTGATGAAATACAACATGGATAAAGGATGTGCGTGAACCCTATAGCCATAGCATATGTCACAACTTTGATGAATGGGTGAGGGATGATTTAACACTAAGCATATATGACTATATGATGCATAATAAGGGGTGGTGATTTAGCACTAAGCATATACCAGTATAAATGGATTGAAAAAGGTGACGATTTAGCCTATAACATATGTCACTATGAGATGAATGAAGGGTGTGGTGATTTAACCTAAGGTGTATACCACTACAAGATGATATGAGGAAGGTGGTGATTTAGCCTAAAGCATATACCACTATGATTATGTAATGATGAGTGTGGGTGACTATTTAGCCTAGAGTGTATGTCACTAGTCCTATGAATGTCATATGATGAAGTGTCGCATGGTGAGTGTAAGGTCCATTTTATTTGTAAATCCTCGTCAGTCGAGTATGGACTGAGGAACTAAAGTGTGTCATAGAGTGGTGAGCGCAACATGTAGAAAAATGTAGTATATGTGACCAAATGGTGAATAGGGTGTGTGAATGTGTGGTATGAAGAATGCAATGTAGAATATGTAAGATGTGATAATGGGTGTAGATAGAAATAGAATATGTGGTGATAAAATGTAAAGCTAGACCCATATGTAAATGCAACCTAGTGTAACATGTAGAATGTAGGTAATGGATAAATGCGCGGCATATAAGGTGACTACATGTGTAGATAATTTGATGAATGTAATGCGTAGAATGACTAGTATAATGTATGAATGAGGGTGGAATGAATAATATATGATGCGCGATTAGAGGAATGAAAATGTGTACTTCCTAAGTGTGGTGTGTGGGGATCAGTGTAATGGTAATCCCTCAACAGTCAAGTGTGAACTGAAGCACAAGAGTGCGTCATCGGTAATGGCAAGTTATGAATAATTGATACGACATGTGTGGTGTAGGACTATGTAATTAGGATAGAAGAGATGGGGGAATGTGTGATTACTATGCCCCCAAGCATGTATGAAATGATAAACTAACCGATGAGAGTGAAGGATGAAGGTCCTTCAACTGATGGTTGTGAGGAGGAATGTGTAGGACCATGACCTAAAAGTGGTGGTATGTGAGATAAACATTGTCTTTGGTGAATGAAGTCTATATGTATGTGAGGGATGAATATAAGATGAATAGCGTGGTGTAGTAAAATGTGTTGGTGATGGGGATCAATGCGATGTGGCATGTGAAGGAGATGAGGATCAATGTCAAGATGTTGTGGTTGTCCTAGGGATAGGCCTATGCCGATGTGTAGGACTAGCAGAATGATTTGGTCATGTATGTGGCATTCGAGTAGGTGAACTAGGAGTAGATTGTGATTTTAACAACAGAGAATGTGATGTGTTAGTAGAGGTGGATGACACATAAGTAATTATATGAGGAGAGGCCAATAGTGGGGTAGAAGGAGGAATACATTAATAGAGATAACCATGGATTTTTAGTGGTGAATATTCGTAATTTGGTGAATATTCCATTTTAGGAAAATTTGAAAAGGTGAATTTTTCGGAGTAGGTCAGTGTCCTGTTACCTAAAATTTATAGTATATTTTTTTAGGGGTTAGCTTTGCCAACCCCTTGAAAACATATCCTATATAAACCTAGGTGATTCATTGGGTAGTATACTACTAACTTACTACTAGCTTACTAAGGTACTTGGAATATCAAGTATCATGAACTTGTAGGGAATGTTATTGACGCACGACAAGAGGTTGTTGGCATGCAATAATCTTGTGTTGATGACGCATGATAGGAGGTTATAGACACACGATGGGAGATTTTTATTATGTAGTCATGCAATAGTAAGTTTGTCGTCATGTGATAGTAAGTTTGTTGTCATACGATAATAAGTTTGTTGTCATGCGATAGTAAGTTTTTTGTCGTGTGACAACAAGGTTGTTGTCATGTGACAATAATTTTATTGTCAAGTGCATTTAAAACAACCTTGTTGTCGCATGTTTTGAAAATCATGTGAAATCAAAAATCCAAACAAGTGACATGAAATTATCTAAGATTATTTTGCGTGTCACCATGCCCATCAAGATGGGAAGAATAAGAGTAATAAATTTGGGAAGAAGTGGACAATTGCGAAGGAGTATTCAATAATAAAGTGGAATCAAGAGATAGTGAGGCATGTGATGTAGCGTGTTACAACTTACAAATTTGGGCTTGAAGATCATGATAAATATTTTAGAAGCACAAGGGACTGAGAAGGGGGTGAATCAATCCTATAATAATTTTATTTTCATTTACCACTCATACATGCATCCATTATATTGATTATACAACATCCATGATTATGTGAGCTTATTAAAATATGAAAAAACATCCACAAGAGCAAGAAAGTAAAGTACTCAACACAAGAACACCATATGTAAGTGGGAAACCCTCATGGGGAAGAAAACCCACTAAAACTCTACTTATATTACTCAAAGCAAAGTAATTTAGTGTAGCACCAACTACACAAGGAGAACCAACCCCTTATTTAGTGAGGCACTAACCCCACAAGGAGCATAAAGCCCTAGTGTAGTAGAGAAGAAAACCCTAATTTAGTGAAGAAAACACTCCACAAGGAGGCTACAACCCCATAATGATGACCAAGAACCAACTTAGCCACTTGGATATGTTGATCTCTAAAAATTCTCGCTACCACAATTGATGGAGATTACTAATTCAGCTCACAAACCCTAGCTCATACCCTAGGGCATCAAACTTGTTCTTTCTTCACTTTCTTTGTTCTATCATCTTGCTCTCATGTTGTCATGTCTTCCTCAACCTGTAATTCCCTTCTCATCCTTAAAATCATTCTCACATACTCGCAAAATATATTTGTCTAGGTCACACACCTTCCATCCAAGAGCACTAGCTCAAAAATGAGCCAAACAAGCATTTAAATGTGACCCATACACCTTTATTACATTCATAAATTCAAATTACAATAGTTTCATATGACCCAAGTAGGTCATCCTAGCCAAAACCTCATTATATGCGCCAAAAATGGCTCAAAACCCCATGGGCACAATCTTAAAATTCCCTAACATGAGTCCCATACTTTTTCATGACCCATGAACCCTTACATATGATTAAAAATATTAAAAAATTCATACATGGTTGCACATTTAATCAACCAATCAAAATATTTCATTTACTGGGCCAAGTTCCCTTTGTAATTCTCAAAACAGTTGTTTCCTACACCCTTGAACACCATATAAACTTCATACTGCCACCAAATAATTCATACTAAACTAAAACATTCCATGTAACCACTAAAAATAAATTTAATAACATTTTAAACACTTCTAATCATGTTAGAAGTCATGAAACATCTCTCTCTTCAAACCACATCAATATTTGCCTTCACCAAATAAACTTTGTCAAAAACATTGTTTCCAAAGGTTAGCTCATAAAAGCCAATGTAAATGCATTAAATAATTAAAATTATATTAATTTAATTTGACATTAATCCCTATTCATATTAAATTTTATAGGAAGCATCACCCAATCCATCTCATGCTTCAACAAGTGTCAAACTTGCACAAAAACAAATGTTGTCTTGAATTGCCAAAAATCATTTTTCTCAAAGAATGCCTTGGAAACCTTGTCATTTGACCTCATCATGAGACAAGCCATATACCATTGGAAATCCATATGAATCCTATTTCCAACACAACTTGAATCATCATGTAACTCAAGATATGGCCAAAACATTGAAGACTGCTTTTTGAGATCCCAAAACTGCCTTTTGACCAGTCAACCTGTTTGGACATCAAAACATCATGAACCTCCCTAAACATGTCTTGAAACCTCCATGGAAATCATTAAAAACTCACATTCATCATACAACATCAATTTGGCATATCACTTCTTTGGACCAACTTTTCCTAAACTGAAACTCTTCATAAACTGTTATTTTCAAGTGGGGCCCACATATGGTCAAGACCTCAAATATACATTTATGGAAATATAGAGGAGTCTAATACAACATCCAATCATCACATTTTATCTTGAAATCAAAAATACTCATAATAATTCACCTTTTGCAAATTGCTCCTAGCTAGGGTTTAACTAGGGTTTTTGACCTTCTTACCTTCTTAACATTCATTCATAAAAACATGATGATAAAATAACCTCATTATTTTTCTAAAACCTTCTTAACTCACCTTATAAATAATCTGTGAAATCCAAAATGTCCCATGCAAATCATATTGTCCACAACGAGCATCAAAAGTTCAAACTCGAGCTGGATTTTACACTGTTCTTGACCCTGTTTCACCAAAACTTGCATATCTTTAAAATACTCATCATGGCACCCTAAAATTTTTATGAGAGAACTATGACACATCATAATAACATCTCTAATCACCATAACAACAATATCATGGCCCAATCTCTCTAGTCACTAAGACTTACCTAAGAAAACATGTTTGATCCTCACTGTAACAACTAGGACCAACTAAAAGAGTGCAATAACTAAACATGGAATCTCTAAAAATTACCCAAACATACCTCATATTCCATAATATACCTGATTAGATGCTTCCATGAGCTCATCTAGCCCCAATGCACTTTGTCACACCTCCAAGTTATCACACCTACTCCCATGAGCACCCGTAACATGGTGAACCACCTTTATCTATACCATACCACTAATATGAGTAATCAATCACCCTCAAAACATGTTGGACATCATGTCAACATGCATATCCAACATCCAAGAATCTCTATCATCTAAGAAGCACCTCTTAGGCACCTGTATGGGCTTGCTAAAGCAAGCATACCTCACCAGAGCTAGCTTCATAACCATTTGAACCAAGATGTTAGCTTCTCAATAAACATCATGATATCATCCTACAACATCCACTTTGTCATTAATGTGGTTTTTTTATCAATGAAATCACCTATTATGCCTACATTCCAACAATTTCCCCCTTTTTCATTGATGGAAAACACCCTGAACTTCTCCCCCTTTTACATTAATGACAAAGGTTAACAAGATAATCAAAATTTTCACCCTCCACTACATCATAACCCCATTCTTTGGCTGAAAACATTAATCAAAGGTTTCATAAAATCTCAATTTCCTTGATTTTTGCTCAAAATCTAAATTTTGCCTTCATTTTAGGCATGCGAATGGCGAGCTCCCCTAGAAAAAGAATCTCTAGTATCTAAACATCATCAAAACTCATGAAATAAACTTATTCTTACCTTGTTTGTAGCAAAAAACATCATCCTTTTCTTTCTAGGCATGCAAAACAAGTAATTTCCACCATATTCTCTATTTTTGGCTTCAAGAAACCATCAGTAGAACTTGAAATCTGAGGCATACAAGCTCTGATCCATGCCAACAATGCTATAATAACCATGCTACATCATTACACCACCTTTCTTGTCAATGAACCATCATATCTAGGCATAACTCATACAATTTAAGGCATATTCATACTCTTCATACTATCTCGAGAGCACATGTCCCTAAAAAAACTTCTTAGAGCTCTTGGAATCATCTTTGTCATGCTACACTATGCTATCCATACCTCATCATGATCAAAATGTACTCCCCCAGGTATCTAAACCCCTACTTCTAGCTCAAGACACAAAATTTTAGTAACAAGCCATGCTATATAGGCTTGAAGTCATCTTGTCAACTTTTTCTCAGACCAAAACCATTTTCTCAGTTTTGTCATTCTCAATTTGACAACAATATGCATTAGTGATATTTAAACAACTGATCAAGGAAGAGAGTCTCAAAATCATACCTTATTAGGCTTGAAACCACCATATACACTTTCTAGAAGCATATGCAACCACTCCCATTGTCTCCAAACAACTTCTCGGATCTTGTAACTTTAAAGGAACAACAATTTGATAGTTGTACTACTATACACATAGTCCCTGCGTTATGGTATGTCAACTAATCTCACATTTCCTTGAAATGTTTTCTTGACCTTACTCTGAGTTATGCCTTTCTTCAAGCCTTCATAGAAAAACCTTTTCATGAAAAATACATACCTATAAGAAATGTACACTGTCTTGATACTCATCATGCTTTATTTAAGCTCACCCTATCCTTGAATAGTACCATCAAACCTATAGCTATCCTTTTTTATCATGAAATGCCTCTATATTGTCTCAGATGTACAATTCAATTCTTTAGATCCAAGATCATCATCATATTTGAGTACACAACCACATGATCATTCATCTGTTTATGTCATACACCATTTGATAAGAATACATCCTCCCATGTCTTGAGATAGTAAATCCTCACTTATACAGCCATCACAGTCTCGAGAAACCCTGAGGCTTCATCTAAAATTCCTTAGATCATGCATGATCAATACCAAAGTGGTCTTCTCCAACTTCACAGATCTCACAAGTTTTTCATAGTATATGGATTATTACTTTGATACTTGTTACAAGGTTTCTTACAAACCTCGTAGGCCTTATCACTATAGGAGCTCATTATTACATGAGAAACATAAAACTCTCTCAATTTCACCATTTATATGATCATCCTCCTCTAATTTCTCTAGGAATTATTGTATTTTTACCTATGCACAATCACGATACTGAGATAATGTCCCACTAAGAATGATTCATAACAAATTTCATACCAAGAATTCATCTCACAAATGTATAAACCTATAGGTGCATGTTTCTACTTCAAAACAATTTACCGAGAGATATGGAAACTTCTCACAATGTCATAGTCCATCATCAAAAATCTATATGGGGAATCTTACACTTGTTTCAATCTCAAGACAAATTTATGGATCCACAAAGACTCTTTGTATATATACCTTAATCCATGTAACACTCTACATATACTTTTAAACTTTCAAATTGGAGCAAGAGTACTTACTTACAAATCTGCTAAACATATAATTCAAATATAAAAAATTTCATACTTCAATGTATTTTTATCACTTGCATTTTCTCTCTTTCATTAGATATATCATGTAGGATTTTATGATCTTCTTCATACTTATGAAGAACCCTAAAGACCTTCATGACAATTTTTCATTAAACTCAACCTTCACACAAGATGCATGGAAGCCACACATATCTTAGACCTTCATAAAGAACTTCTCATCATTCATGTCACATACAAATTTTCTTCCACTGTTCTCAATATTTTCAAGCACCTGTAGCTTACCATTGAAGCATTTTACGCCTTGAATGCCTTTTACACCTATGACTTGCTTAGCTAGGGTTTTTGACACCAAACCCTTGACAGATATCACAGACCTTAAAAAGATTATTCTCATAAGTTGCACTACATGTCATCATCATGCCAATTGTTCTCACACCCTTGAAACTCTTAGATTCACAATTGTATCACATGTAGCTTCCAATAGTGCTTCTATAACATGATTCTAATTATATTATCTAGTAACCTCTTTGATAAGATCTTCATTTAGACTTGTAACATCTTCTTTGTCTGAATGAATAACTTGACAATTCATGATCACACAAAAACCCTTCATATTATGACTGAGATATGATAATTCATGGAGAAACAACTATGAAAAGATGTACACAAACCCAAACATATGCTACACACATGGATTAACCATCTAACGAGTCATGTAAAGAGATCTACAACATACTTATAGTCATTATGAAAGATTTGAAATAGGGAACATAATCTCCTTATAGTATTACTCTGACCTGTTCTAAGAGCACTCTTGATAGAACATGACCTTCTTCTTTAGCTACTTAACAATATCTCTTGATGATGGATTACACACCCTTTTGATCATACATTGTTATTTGAGACATATTGACAAATATTATATATTTACTCACACAAATGCTTGATATACTACTAATGTTACCCAAAAACTCAGCTACAAAACTTATGCATACTAATGTTGATAGAGATACACATTTGTAGAGTAATGAATTGAGAATCAACCCTATGCAGGTCTTCATGACTTGTAAAATTCAAGACATAGGATTCTAACATAACCTAGATTACTTGAGACCAACATAAGAAGATCTTGTACTAATACACTAGAAACTCAAAGTGACTCGAAATGAAGTTCTTCATCCTTCTTTCGATATGAATTCAGACCAACTTGAAAGCCCATAGCTCCTTCTTCATTTTTCGTGACCATATACAACATTAAACTTAATTCAATGCTTCAAAGTTCTGATATAGACCTAAAAGCTGATGAATAGGCAAGGTGAAACACGAGAACTTCAAAAGAGACATGTTGCGGATATCATTTCCAAAGAACTTGATTGTCCCGAATTTGATAAATAAAAGGAAAAGGTGACCCTCGCAATCACATCAAATACTTCTATACAGATTTCCAAGAGGTAGCTTTTAGGGAAACTTACCTAATACGTTGTTCCCTCATAGCTTAGGAGGACAAGCATTAGAATGGTCCCTTCATATACCAAAGGGGACAATTGTCATGTGCTGCATTAGCGAAAAAATTTGTGTGGCACTTCTCATTCAATATGGAGAATGACATAACCATGTTATATTTATTTAGTGTTAAGCAAAGACCAAATGAAATCTTTATTGGTTTCTTACAACGATGGCGAGGGTTATCTAGTTGATTCCATTTCAGGATTCCCGAGAAGCAATTGCTTAGTATCTTCGTGCCCAATTTGAATCGGACATTGCATTTTTCTTACAAATACGCCATGTCACTAACTTTGAGGAAGTTGTCAAGAAAGGAAGCCAAATTGAGAAGGCTTTAACAACAAAGGGAACAATAAAACCCTTTTCTAAAGATGGACAAGAGTTAAGACCTACAGAAAAGCATAAGTTCTTTAACAAAAATAGCAACGTCATATGAGATGGCATCATCGACTCTAAATGAGTTCAAACAGGTTCAAAGTGGTCCTCTTCTAAAACTTACCAAAGGACCTAGTTAAAATCCAATCAAATGATGAGTGTTCACTCCCCTTACAGACTCATTATCCACAATTTTGAGATAGTTAGAGGTGGTTAACATGGTTCAATATCCGACCATGTTTCCTTATGTAGATGATGCCCCCAAACCAAGATGGTATAAAGAGCATGACTAATGTGATTTTCATCATGTCAAAGGACACGAAATAGATAAATGTTTGAAGTAGAGACACTTTATTCAAGACCTCATTAAGGATGGGAATATTGAATTGGACTCACCTGAATTAGGATAAGGACCTAATGGAAAAATGGGAATATTTAAACATCCCTTCCCTAAAAATGATAAATATGGAATAAAAAATTTGGATCAAGGTCGGTCATCTGATGACTATACAACTGCAAATTATGTGTATACTTGAGCTGATAATCCCTTCAATTCACTCATAGGTTGTGTTCATTCATCCAATGAGTAGGTAAATACTATTAGAATCATTAGCAATGATTGTGTTGTGGCAACACAACGCGCTCGACTAGTGCTTCTAGAATCTCCTTCTGATACCCCTCAAAAAAATCAATATGATTTGTTAGATCAACTTGAGAAAACCACAGCTAGGATTTCATCATAGACCTTCTTAGGATATCAAGATCTCATAAAGATATTCTTTACAAAACCCTTCAAGGGTCAGGAGTGTCAACAGATGTCGATCCTTCACACCTCCAAGCCATGGTCACCAACCTTGCTCTTAATGGTTGCATTTACTTTGACCAGAGTGAAGTTCCACTTCATAAACAAACATACAATTTACACCTATATATGGAATTATTTATCACTCATAGACGAGATAAAGAGAGTGCTTGTGGATAATGGATCCATTTTAAATATTTTCACCTTGAAGCTAGTCAGATAACTAGGGCACACATAATCAGATCTAGATTCTCACATAATCACAATTACAACTTATGATAATAAGAAGCGCCAATCACCGGTACCATTACCATTTTTTTACCTATGGAAGTAGTGCCAATGAATCACAACACAAATTTCCATGTCCTTGATCTGGATCTTCCTTAGAACATGCTCTTAGGCTGCCCATGTATCCATGTCATGCAGTTGTACCGCCTAATTTTTGTCATGCATTGAGTTGTATCATGGAGGGTAAATGATTACTATCTAGGAGATCCTGAGGCATTCGCACATTTTAGGGTGTTACATATTATTTCTCTAACACAGTGTATGAATGTCCAAACAGAAGCTCTAAAATGTCAAGTTGATCCCGATACATTGCATGCTAGTGATAAAATCACTCCAGATCCTATTTCTCCCTTTCTTTGCATGGGAGATGAAAGTCCAATATAATGGCCATGTTGGTCCTTATTTTGATCTCGACCAATTTGCCCTAATTTTTCTCGCATCTACCTGGTTTGTAGTCTTTTCTATCTCTCGAATGGATGCATTAAATTCTTCTTCTGCATTTTGTATGCCTTTGTAAATCCATTCCCATGATCATGAATTGCTTAGAGCCTGGTTTTACTTGTATTTTTCCATCCTTAGCAGAAAAATTTGATTATGAGTGTCAATGGTGAAGTTTGCCCTATTTTTCATCTTCTACGGCCATGTTCCTTATCAAATTTATGGCTCAGTGTTTGTGGGTGCATGTTCATCAATGATTGGATGAGGGACGGTGGATAAATGTTAGAAACTTGTCATTTTTGTCACTTTTGGCTACTTTGGCAAAAAGATTGATTTGGTCCTGTGGCCCCGTCGAGCTCTGATTGGTTAAATTCAAGTGGCGGAGCAAATTTCTTATTTTTTCCTTGAAGGTGTACATGTGTCAAAAGTTAAGCAGTTGAGGGAAAGCGGGTGTTTTTGTGCTTTAAAGAACTATGGTAGAAAGGTAAAATTATGAAAAAATTTCTTAAAGACCCGTAAAGGGACACGTGGAAATTTCTAAAGAAGAAGGTGGAAATGTGGATCAACAGAAGACTTTTAAGTTTTTAAGCATTTTTTGTGAATGAAAGAATAAGGTGTAAAAGAGGGCCAAAACTCCGCTGTGAATCAAAGTTGGATGCGTTTCGTTGAAAGGTCGAAGAAGGAGAGGCGGGTTGTTTAGTTCATTTGAAGTTTTTTAGCTTTATTTGTAAAGTTACAAAGTGAACTACAACTCCACTCAAATCAGGAAAGGACACGTAGCCATTTGAAAATTCAAAGTAGGGAGGCAAAAACAAAGTATAAAAATAAACTGAAGCTCCGCTCCAATCAAAGAAGGAAAGATGGTATTGAAAGGTCAAAGAAAAAGGCAGAATGTTGGCTTACTTTGAAGTTTTTCAACTTCAAAAGAATTAAAGTTAAAATGGGAATCGCTCCACTCCAATTAGAGAAAGACAAGTGGTAGTTTGAAAAGTCAAAAGCAGAGGGGATGCGGGTTGCGAGCACTTTGAAGTTTTTAAGCCTTTTTTGTGAAAAAAGGAATAAAGTTATAAAGAGAACCATGCAACTTCGTTGCGAATCAAAGAGGAACACGTGGCAGCCTTGACAAGTCAAAATGGGAAGGCGGATCATTGGAGAAGTTTGAAGTTTTAAGCCCTTTTTAGCTTTATTTTTAAAGTTACAAAATGAACTGTAACTCCACTCCAATCAAGAGAGGACACGTAGCATTTTTGAAAAGTCAAAGTAGGGGCAGAAAATGAAGTATAAAAATGAATTGAAGCTCTGCTCCAATCAAAGAAGGACACATGGTAGTTCGAAAGGTCAAGAAGGGGAATGCGAGATCATCGGGTAAGTTTGAGGTTTTAAGCCCTTTTTGATGAAAAAGGGAATAAAGTCTAAAAGTGAAGCGCGGCCCCATGCAAGAGATCAATTGAATCCAGCGTTGAAAATTCAAAGGTGGAGGTGTGGGCCGTCGGAGGAAATTTGGAAATTTTTGTTTTTGGTGAAATGGAGTAAAAGTTATAAAAATGAAGCGCGGTCCCATTGGGACCCACATCAAAAGCTAAAAGCGGACCTATGGGGCTTGAGGGAGATTTGTGTACTTTGTATCTTTTGTGCTAAGGGCGTGAATCCAACTTTTGGCCCGCGAAGCATTTAAGAACAAAATTGTATGGCAGAGTTGCAGGAAGTAGAGGTTTTTTGAGATTTTGCGTAAAAGGGAGTAAGTTACATTGTTGGGCTGCATGGATCCGTTTTTCAAAAAAATGGCATTTTTTCATACGGACGTGATTCAAAAATTCAAATGGCCATATC
This sequence comes from Taxus wallichiana var. yunnanensis, assembly GCA_018340775.1. Lineage (NCBI taxonomy): Eukaryota > Viridiplantae > Streptophyta > Pinopsida > Cupressales > Taxaceae > Taxus > Taxus wallichiana. The sequence continues at coordinate 492,884,066 of CM031241.1, read as the reverse complement.
TTTCGAACCAGAGCTCCAAATGCGACAAAATTGGTACCATTGGAAAGATCTTGACTTCCTCTATACCATGGGAGCATAAAATATTGTTTTTTCAAGAACTAGAGGGTGAAAAGCTAAAAAGACATCTTCTTCACCATTAATGATCTGATTGCTTGAGATGATTAGATTTTGATCAATCCTGCCATTTTATCTTCTCCAACATGCAAACATCATGAAAATCAATGGGATATCTAATTTGGTGGGGGAGAATTGGTAAAATGTCTTTCACACCATTAATATGTGATCGAACTGCTTCAACTGGATTGGATTTGATCTATTTTTCATCCTTGCTTCTTCAGCACACCAAAAAACATGCAGAACCAGACTTGACATATTTACAAAGCATTAATGGTTGGTGGTTGAATCTCCAAAATCAGATTTCATTCTTTCTCTTCTTTTTCTCTCTTTGTTTCATCTATAAATGTATGATCTTGGCTCATTTGCAAAGGTCGGGGTTCATTTTCATGAGAAAATTTGAGAAAGCCCATCTTCTGATAGACCACACGAGAAACCTATTTAATTTATTGTACTTTTTTATTTCTATCATGTCAAATTGGTTGTGAGTGTACAACCATTGAAAATATCTAAGAGTTTTTTTATAACTTTCCCCTGCTGATAAATCAAGAGATTTCGAATTAATCTATGTTAATTTTGGGCAAAAACTTTTGTCTGCTTCATTTCAGATTGTCTGCAAATAGTTTTTCTTGTTCCTATTGCAATCTTACATTGAAATCTTTGTGAATCACACAAAATCTCATCCCTGTGATAGTTTAGTGGCATTTGCAATCTTATTATCAGAAGAGCTTTCATCTGTTAGTGAGATAAAAAAATTTAAAATCACTTCACCTTCCTTGATTGACAGAGATTGTTTGTTAGCCTTTGAGGGTATCTTAGGCGTGATAAAACAGACTGATATTGTTTAATTTGGTTTTTAGCTCAAGATTTCATGTTTAAACTCCTAAAGATTGTGTGAAAACGTGCAAATCTAGGCCTCCATTGATGCACACCTTCTGGTTGAAGGAACATTTTGACTATTCTGAAGCTTTATGTTGTTAAGTTTTCCAATTATTGTTAAGGCCCTCAAAGATCTAAGTCCAGTTTGTCCTGTTTGAATCTCCCACCAAAAATTATTCAAAAAAATGAATCCCACCTAAAGTACCCCTGTTTTTCCCTGTATATCCACAAAAGAACAAAATCCATTTGCTAAAATATGCAAAACAATCAGGATTCCATAATGTCTTTAGTAACCTTAACCTTGTTTTGAAAATATCTCCATTGTTTAGAAGTGACAACTCTTGAGAGTTAAATTGTGGAGTATTGATCATATTTTCCCAAGGTTTTCTTTATCAAATTTGTGCAAAGAGGATATATTCATCTCGTTCATCAATAGAGGTTACAAAACGGGTTCTCTTACCCTAGTTGAAAGGAAAAACCAAAAATAGTAAGGATAGATCATATCCTTTCAAGGTGCTACCCAATTCTTCAACACTAAGTGAAAAAGAGCCAGATGAATCACCTCCCTGGATACAAAATGACATATAATTTGATCTGTCTGTCTCTGAGTATCTTGTAAAATCATTGATTCTATTCGGCTTCCATTGGGGAGTCAATTTGGGTACCAACACGTTTACGACGCTCTTGGGACAAATTGAAGTCTTTCAAGTTCTTGAAGATTATTTGACCCTGGTAATACTCCTTGTAAGTTATGTGTGCAATATTTCTAGTCTCCAGTAGTTATTGCACTAAGTTTGTGTTGGAAGATCAGATTTGTAAAGCTTTGCAAGATTTTAGTGCTGACAGATACTTGACAGATTATTTTTAGTGCATTTGCACAACTAGGGTGAAAATCCTTAGTGGCGACTCCGGGTTGATTTGACGTTAGTGTCTTAACTCCTATCATTTGAAATTTGTTACTAATCTTTGCAAAGCTGGAGGAAGAAGATATTTCTTCACTAAGGATCCCACTAGAGAGCTATTTCCAGAGCTAGGAAAGACAAATTCAGAAGGAAGACGAATCTGGAAAGTAGTTGGAGATCACGAGTCAAGAAAAGAGATACAAACTGAGGAGAGTAATCAACATGTCGTTGAGGATTACCATTCATCTTCAAGTGTTTCTGAATCAGGTAGTCTTCTTGTAAATTTTAATTCTCCATCTGGTGAGGGGTCATCATTTATGTTTGAAAAGAGGGTTTCTCATTTGCCCCTATGATTTCTAGAGTTGATAGGGTCTTCCATGAAACTGAGTCATTAAGGAATACTCATTTTGAAAATCATACTCTCGTGCCACATAGACCCCTTTTCCCTCATCATTTTGTAATCCCTACAAGACCACCACCTCAAGGAATTATGGCCCAACCCCCACCCAGACCTCCATTTATTTTCAATACCTTTGCTCCTATAAACTTTAGAGGTATGGCTAGGTATCCAAATGGTGTCCCATAAGATGTAAGAAATAGATTGCCTAAGTTCCAAGGAAATAATGTAATTACTGGTGATCAACACCTAAAATTTTTTTCAATATGATGGAAGATTTTGAGATTGAATTTGAAGATGTGTATATTAAATTGTTCATTCACACTCTAGAGGAGGATGCACGTGACTGGTACAAGGATTTACTAGATAATTCGATAGATTCATGGACTGAGATGCAAAATGCCTTTAGATTGCAATATGGGGATAAAACAGATCCCAAGTTTCTTTTATCTGAGTTTGAAAATATAAAGAAACATCCTAATGAATCTGTACATGATTTCAATACTAGATTCAACAAAACATTGAAAAGATTGCCTAGAATCTTAAGGCCTAGTGATGAATCTTGTTTGATAAAATATTCTGATGCATTTGACAAGAAGGTTGCTTATTATTTGAGGGAAAAAAACCCAAAAATTTGAGGCAAGCCTTTACCATGGCTCTGCAGATTGAAAATAATATCAAAGCAATTGGTAAGCCTCCAAAAAGAGAAGGTATCAAGTTAATCAATCCAGAAACCTCAATCAAGCAAGAGTGTGGATTTGGAGGAGGTTGTGAAAACTTTGGCAGGGGCTGTTAAAGAGATCTCTTACAAGTTGGCTAGAGAAGAGAAGGGAATTGGAAAAAGTTCCCAAGGTCAACACAAACAAAAAGGCCAAGACAGATTTGCAAATCATCCTAGGGGTGATCAGAGATCTGATGACAGAGGTAAAGGGCCCATGGGATCTACAAATAGACAGCCCCATCCTAGGGAAAATAGAATGGTGTCTCGATACTCACTCGCCGAGGGTTGCTTTGTTGTAGAAGAAGCCAATGAGATTGAATGGTGTGATAGATGCTTCTTGCCTCATTCTCCATGTGTTGAAGATGAATAAGTTGAGGAGGCTTCTAAAGATGACATTGATGATGATATTTGCATGATGGGTTGCTCTACAAGCTCACAACAAGGAGCAACTTCAATTGAATTGATCAGTGCCAGAATTGCTGCAAATTTTTGGGATTGCATTCACCGGTTACTACCTCTTCCTCCCTCTCATACTTTAGAAATAGATATGGTACATGCTTTTGAATTACCTAATAACGATTTTGAGTACTTAAGGACATTAATGATTAAAAAGTATGATGGAGGAATCCCTTCTGAAGAGGATAGGAATTTGTTGATGAATGTTGTTGTTGCCTATGAAAAGGAATATAACACTAGGAGTAAAGTTTCAAAGGGGCAGGGCCTCATGCCAAACCAAAAACTCCATTGCTCACTAATATCCCTAAAGAATTTCCTAAGAAAGATGCATCTGGAAAAGGCCTTGTTGTCCCAAATAGAACTGGTATCCCTACCCATGCTCAGAATGTAAAAAATCCCATGCCATCGATGCGTTATAAGTCTCCCTTCTAATGCTTCCTTTCCCAAGTATGTTCCATATGAAATTTCCCAAGTCTTGAGTCAGATCAATATTTCTGTTCCAATTGTTGAGTTGCTTAGGATTCCTGAGCATAAGAAGAGGGCCTTTGAGTATTTGGGATTGAAAGAAGAAAAGACTTCCCAAGGCAGAAATGTAAACAATGTTGAGACTCCTCCTACCATTGCAGAAGTAGAAAAACCCCAAGTACTGGAAGAAATAGGTGAACCACCTGAGGTTTACTTGGGAACATCTTTGGTTGAGTCTCAATTAAATGTTGATCCATTTTTCACTACTCTGATTATTAAGGATAAGATTGTTACACAATTGCATGTTTGATTCTGGAGCTTCATGCAATGTTATGCCTCTTGAGGTCATGAATGAATTGAACATTAAAGTAACAACAACTTATGGAAAGTGTACTGCCATGGATTCCAGAGAGGTGCCAGTTGTTGGATGTGTGAAAGGTTTGGTGGTACAACTTGCAGCTTACCCAGAAAGAACTTAAAACTTGATGTTGTTATTGTTGATTGCCCTACCAAATGGGGCATGTTGTTATCAAGAAAATGGGTTGCAAGTGTTGGTGGAAGTGTTCAAATGGATATTTCCTATGCCACCATTCCAATTGAGGGCAGTCTTGTGAAGCTGTATGGAGAAAAGAAGATGTTGCATCTCATTGAAGATCCCAACAATGCCTCCTATGAAGTATTATACACAAGTGTTGATGCTGATAACTTTGTTGGATTTGCTGATGGTAAAGAGCAAAAAATTGATCAATGCAAGTGTCTTGAACAAGTAGATTCTCCTTGGACCTTGTTATTTGATGGGGCCTGCTCCAAATTTGGAAATGGTGCCGGTATTGTTCTGATTTCTCTTGGCCAGGAAGAGTTTGTTTTTTCTTTCAAACTTAAATTTGAGTGTACTAACAATATTGTTGAGTATGAAGCACTATTGATGGGTTTGAAAATTGCTTGGAAATATGGTGTTAGGGACATCATTGTCAAAGGAGATTCGAACTGATTGTAAAGCAAGTTAGAAAACTGTATGCAACTAAAAATCAGAGAATGAAACAATACAAACATGTAATCTGGGATTTGATTGAGATGTTTGACTCATTCAATATTATGCATCATGATAGGAATTTCAATGTTGTTGCAGACAAGTTAGTAGTGTTGGGGTCCAGATTTGAAAATTGCACCATATCCCCATATTGTGAGTATGATGTTGAGATACTAACTAGACCATCTATCCCTGACAACATTAAACATTGGCAAGTATTTGATGATGATGCCCAGGTGTAAAGGTTATTATGGAATAAAGGAGAATTTGCTGATCAACATATAGATTGGGAACCAATGGTGTGTGTTGTTGAAGGAAAGGAAACTTTATTTGGAAAATATATCATTCATCTGAAGACTATTACCATTCATAGACGGTTTGTAGCACTTGAATCAAAATTTGATAATGCTGATTGAATTGTCAACAAAAGTATGTCTACCTCAAGGGATGTTGAAGAACATAATATTGGCACAAGGGAGAAACCAAGGAATATTTGATCAGGATGTAATCTGAACAAAGAAGAAAATCAGTCCTATACCCAATTGTTGAAGAAATATCAAGATTTCTTAGCTTGGTCTTATTATGAGCTGAAAGCATACAGGGAAGATCTATTTCAACATGAAATTCCTCTTGAATCTAATGCCAAACCATTTAGGCAAAAATAGAGGCCAATCAATCCACTCCTTTCCTTGAAGATGCAAGAAGAATTGAAGAAGTTGAGGGATGGAGGGATCATTCAGCCCACAAGGTACTCATCTTGGGTTGCAAACCTAGTACCTGTTAGAAAAAGAATGGTGACATAAGGTTGTGTGTGGACTTTAGAAACTTGAATAGAGCATCAATGAAAGATAATTACCCTCTACCTAATATGGAGAATATGTTACAATTGGTGACTGGTTCTGAGCTTTTATCTACCTTGGATGGTTTTTCTAGATATAATCAAGTTGTTGTGAAGGAGTCAGAGCGAATTAAGACTGCCTTTACCACTCCTTGGGGAACTTATGTCTATGTCAGAATGCCTTTCGGTCTGATGAATGTTGGAGCCACTTTCCAAAGATCAATGGATGTTTCTTTCTCTAATTATATTAATGATTTCATTGCTGTATATCAAGATGATGTTACTGTCTTCTCCAGAAAAAATAAATGACCACCTGCAACACTTAGAAAAAATGTTGATAAGGTGTAGAGAGTATGGTGTTTCCTTAATCCCAAGAAGTACCATTTTGGAGTGCAAAAGGAAAAGTTTCTTGGTCACATTGTGTCAAAGGAGGGGGTCATGATTGATCCTAAAAGGGTAGAAGCCATCAACAAAGTCCCAATTCCAAGAACCAAGAAGGGAATTCAATCCTTCTTTGGGAAAATAAACTTTATCAGAAAATTCATATCTAACTTTGCTGAGCTAACTATCCCAGTTACAAACATGCTGAAGAAAGATCAAGTTTTCAAATGGGAAGAGGAAGCCATTCAATATTTTGATGGGATCAAAGAGGCATTGAAGAATGCTCCTGTTTTGGTAGCTCCAGATTATAAGAAAGCTTTTCAAATGTTTTCTTTTTCTTTAGAAAATACTATTTCATCCGTGTTGTTGCAAAAGGATGATGAAGGAGCTGAAAGACCAATTTCCTTTTTAGTAAGGCATTACAAGGAGCTGAGCTAAATTACACCATCATGGAGAAGTAGGAATTTTCCTTGGTAAAAGAAACAAAGGTTTTCAGGCCATACATTTTGAGCTCTAAAGTTGTTTCTTTTGTTCCCCACACCATGGTGAAATATATCCTATCAAAGATGGAGGTCTCAAGCAAAAGATGCAGATGGGTAAACAAATTGCAGGAATATGACATGGATATCCAAACCACAAATTTGGTAAGAGGTTTGGGCCTAGCTAAGCTTATGGTAGAGAGCAACTTGCAAACTATTGAGGTGAATGAAGTAGAAGAAGAAAGGGTAAGTATATTTGAGAAGTTAATGAGTTCTGAATGGTATAAGGATATAATTTTTTATCTCGGACATATATGTTGCCCTGAACATTTGAGTAAAAATCAGAAAAGAGATCTTAAGTTAGCCTCCCAAAAATATGTCATTACTAATTTTGGGTTAGCTTGGAAGAACCCCGAGGGAGTTCTCTTAAGATGCATTACTGAAGATGAAGCCCCAAAAATAATTACTGATCTCCATGGAGGAGTTTGTGGGGGATTTTGTTGGAAGGGTCACAACTCATAAAATTTTGAGAGTTGGTTATTGGTGGCCCACTCTTTTCAAAGATACAACTCTTCTGGTTAGGAAATGTGAAAGTTTCCATCATTTTTCTAGAAGAATGAAAGCTTCAGGCTCCCTCCCTTTGCAGCCTGTATCAATTGAAGCTCCATTCAAACAATGGGGAATGGACTTCATTGGTGAGATTTATGATTCCTCAAGTGTTGGCCATAAGTGGATTCTAGTAGCCACTGATTACTTCACCAAGTGGGTGGAGGAAATCCCCACCAAGAAAGCAACTCACCAAATTGTCATGGACTTCATTTTAAATCATATAATCTGTAGATTTGGAGTGCCAGCTAAGATTGTTGCTGATAATGCCATGAGATTTCGAGCTAAACCTTTGGTGGAAATGTGTAAAGAGTATGGGATCAATTTGACATATGCTTCTAACTAAAATCCCCAAGGAAATGGACAAGCTGAGTCCAACAATAAAAACTTGTTGAAGATCATTAGAAGAACCTTGGAGCTGAACAAAAGGAAGTGGGGTGAGCAATTGAAGTTTGTTGTTTGGGATGATAGAATCACTATCAAGAGAGCTACTGGTAAAAGCCCATTTGAGTTGGTGTATGGAACTCAAGATTTTCTGCCCCTGCATATGCAATTTTCTTCATATCAGTTTATTCAACAATTGGAGGATCAAGAAGTTAGTCCATATGATGCTCGCATAAATCAGATTGTTGAATTGGATGAAGAAAGAAGGGAATCCCATCGAGCATGTCAAGTTCGAGAAAAAATTAAAGAATTTTTTTGACAAGAAGGTGACTCAAGAGCTTTCAAAGGCATAGGAGATCTTGTCTATTTATGGGATAGTAGGAATGAGGATAAGGGAAAGCATGGTAAATTTGATGCATTATGGATGGGCCTTTATTCGATTGACATTCGAATTGGTGAACACACCTTCTTCTTGAAAGATTTAGATGGGGAATTGCTTGAGTTTCCTGTTAATGGCGGATACTTGAAGCATTTCCTTGATTGATTTTTCAGAATCAAGATTCACATATTTTTAAAATGTATAGTATTTTGCTTTGGTTTCAAACTATGTTTTCCATTTTTAGTTTGTGTTGGTCCTTGGTGGCCATTTTTGTCAGGTTCTCGGTTGCTCAAGGAAGTTGGTTTTTTTTCCTTTGCTTTGCAAGTTGGCTCGTGACTATGTTGCCCAATGATTTTGGAACTTGGTCTACTTGTTTTGTTCTTGTGACACTCATTGGGAGTGACCATCCCCGAGTCGAGCCGATGTTGGTGCTCATTTTGATCTTAAACAATTTGCCATAATTTTTCTTGAGTAGTCTTCTGGTTCGTGGTCTTTTCTATCTCTCGAATGGATGTGTGAAATTATTCTTCCGAATTTCGTATTCCTTTGTAAATCCATTCCCATGATCGTGAATTGCTTAGGGCTTAGTTTTACTTGTAATTTTTCCATCCTTAGCGAAACATTTGATGAAGGAACAAAAGCTTCATGTCACCAAGCTCCAGAATACACCAAATCTCATGTCACCAAAAACCAAATCAAACAATATTAGCTTTTTTCCTTCATGTCACCAAGCTCTAATACACCAAAGCACATAGAATAATGTGTGCCATGGGCTATAAGGGATTTGGGTCCGTAAAAAATGCACAAGGAAGATTAGATCTTGTTCCAATCCCCCATTTCAAATCAAATAAGCACGGCCTTGACATTAAACCTCAAAGGAAACCACCCTTGAAAATGTATGACACCTCTTTGAAATGTGAGGAAAATTCACCTCCTTCGGAAAGTGACACATATTCTTATTATAGCATGTACAAAGACCTTGCATCTACCAAAATTTTCCTATATTTCGCTATCTTTACCCTTTCCTAGTCTAATTCACAAGTTGATTTCCAAAATATCCTTATATATCCTAACCTCATAGATTAGAACCAACAACTTCATTTTTCAGTATTTATTTGAAAACAAAGAGGTAATCACATAGTTCATGGTTATTCGGGATGTCATTCCCATCAACGATCATAAAAAAGGTTTCTCCATCAATTTAGATGCATGTGCATACTTCAAAGAGTATTTTGAGATGTGTGGCTAGCAAAAAAATGAAAATGAGGGCAAAAGTAATAACAAAAAGCATCGACAAAGTAAAAATTCCAAATCACATAATGAAAACCTCTTTGAGGCGCTTGTGGAAAAACAAATAGAAAAATTAAAGGACATAGAAAGTGGCCACGCCAAGGGTGAAAATATCATTAAGACACCCTTGGAAGAAGACCTCAGTCTCCCCCCTAATCCAACATGAATGGAAGATACATCTAAAATATTGATTGAAGAGACTATCAATGTTAACATCGATTAGAATAGGATCCAAAAATGGTAAAGCTGGGGGCTTCACTCTCAACGTAGGAGAAGAAAACATTTGTGACATTGTTGAGAGAGTTTGTGGATGTATTTTCATGGTCTTATGTAGATATGTTAGGTTTGGACTAAACCTTAGTCATACATAACCTTGTTGTGCATCCAGATGCCAAACCTATCAAGTAGAATCTGAGAAAGATGCACCCACATGTTACACTTCTAGTTAAAGAAGAACTAGAGAAGCTATTAGCGATAGGTTTTATCAGACCTATTGAATATTTAGAATGGACATCAAAAATAGTTCCAATGTAAAAGAAACCAGTTAGTATCTGATTTTGCATAGACTTGGGGATATTAATAAAACATGCCCTAAAGATGATTTTCCTTTGCCTAAAATCGACATGATTATTGATTCAATTGTGGGTTATCAAATGTTGTCCCTCATGGACAAATTTTTAGGATATAATTAGATTAAGATTGCATACGAAGAGTAGTATAAAACTTCATTTACCACCTCTTGTGGCACATTTTTCTACCAAGTGATGCCTTTCGCCTCAATAATGTTAGAGCCACTTATCAATGAGAAATGATATTCATCTTCCATGACATGATGAATGACATCATGGAGGATTATGTGGATGATATCTTGGGAAATTCTAGAACCAAAGAAGATCACCCAGAAGTGTTAAGGCGTATCTTTCAACACCTTTGAGACTACAAGGTCAGATTAAATCCTAATAAATGTGTCTTCGGCATACAATCAAGAAAACTATTGGGCTTCATTGTGTCAAGAAGAGGGATTGAGGTAGATCCTGCTAAAGTTGTAGCTATCACTGAGATGCCTCCATCAAATAACCTTAAGTTGTTATGCATCTTACAAGGTAAAATTCAGGAAACCCTCTAATTTATTTCACATCTTGCGGATAAGTGCCATCCTTTCACACATCTACTCAAGAAAGATGTTACCTTCAATTGGGGTCTTGAATGTCAAAAGGCCTTTGAGTTACTTAAACGGTCTCTGACTAGTCCTCCTGATCTCATGTCTCCTACCCCAGGTGAACCTATCTTGTTATACATTTTAGATACCCAATACAATATTGGTGCACATCATGCCCAATATGACATGAGACAAAGATAAATATTTGTCTATTATCTTATCCGCACTTTGATTGCCTATGAGCTGAATTACCCAAAAATTGAAAAAGCATGCTTAGCTATGGTCTTTTCATTTCAAAATCTTTGCCACTATCTGCTCAATAATAAAACCAAGCTCATTTCCAAATTTGACCCTTTGAAATACATTCTATCTAAACCAGCACTCACCAGATGGATGGCTAATTGGATCATCCTCCTAAGTGAGTTTGATATTGAATTTGTCAACTAGAAATCACTCAAAGGATAGGTGCTTGTTGATCAACTAGCTAAATCTCCCCTACTAGGAATGGAACCATTGTGTCTAGATCTACCAAATGCCTCCATGATGTATATTGAAGAGTCTGTCATATGGAACATGCACTTCAATGGGTCATTCAATTATCATGGTTCAGAACTAGTGTGGTACTTATCACACCAATAGGAGACTTCATCCCACATGATTTTCGAATGAGTTTTCCATGTACTAATAACATAACAGAGTATGAGGCACTCATTGTTGGTTTGAAAATTGCTATCAGATGGAATATCCAATAGCTAAGGGTCATTGACGACTCGCAATTAATCATCAAGAAATTCAATGATGAATATAAGGTCAAAGATGAAAAAATCATCCCATATAAGAAGATGGTTGAGATTCTCAAGGAATATTTTGTACGTATCTATTTTAAACAGATGCTAAGGGTGCATAATCGATCAAAAGATGCCATAGACACAATAGTAGCTTTTTTTCTTCACATTCCACCTCAGGAAAAAAAATGCCTTTCTTTGTGGAACATCTGCGAGAGCCTGCATATGACCTACCAGAATCATGTCTGGTATGTGAATTTGTTGGTCCTTTCTCCCCTAGTATGAACCCATATTCAATTACCTACAAGACAATACCTTTCCTTCGAATATTTCCAACAATGAGAAAATATCCTTATTCACCGCATAGCCCGATATACCCTCCTAGGAGGTACCCTTTATCATCAAGGCTATGACAGGAATCTACTACGTTGTCTTGATTTGGTCGAGTCAATCTAAGAAATCAAATAGGTACATGAAAGAGTTTTGGAACACACACAATCGAATTGTGCTCACTAAGAAACTACTAAGAGTAGGTTACTATTGGCCTACCATGGAAACTGTTGGTGTGTGTTATTTTCCACATCATTAGGTGAGTCATCTCACTTAGGTGAGATCGTAGGTCCATGTGTCATTTAGGGGTCATTATGAGATTCTCTTACATGTTAGCGCGTCAGTGCGCCATATGTGTCATTGGGAGTTACACTTCTATTCTGGGAATGTAACCCCCCCTCTCTACTCGAGTTATCATGATTACAACACTGGGGGTTACTCAACACCTCCTATATCTACACCCCATTTGATCTATGAGATAGAGGAGAGTTTTATGGATTAACTAGGTTCTGCCCGTGTTTCAAATCCTTGCATGCACATTTGGTTGATGCTCGCTCCTCTCGAGATCTCTTCATACTACCTTTCGTACATCTGTTGATGTGCACGTCGTCCCTCGTGATCCTCGCTTGTGGGTTTTAAACCCTCTTTCATGGTATCAAAGTGGATCTTGTGGATCCATGCACTCCTTGGCATTTTTCATGTGTTTTCTGGCTTCTAGCGTGATATCTAGTTCTCGTTGCGTGTGTCGTAATGGATATTCCATTCATGCTCTTCTTGCACTGATTTTGGGGTTCATACCTCTGGTTTTCTTGCTCGTGTTCATGGGTTTCACCTTCTTGTTCGGGTTTGTTCATGTTCGTGGGTTTTCAGGATTTTTTGGGTTTGCATATAGTTCTGGAGTGTTTTCAGGTTGTAGATCTGAGTTTGAAGTTGTTGCTTGTGCTGGTTTCGAGGTTTTTTTAGGGTTGTTGTTGTTGTCTCAGGCCTAACTCGGCCCTAGTTGGCTCCCCCCTAGCTCACCTGTTCACCTCTTCTCTCAGCTCGTACCTTAGCTTCATTGGTCTGTGCAGCTCGTGCTTGGTTTGTGACTTGCCTTCAACCCTCCATTTGTTTGGCAACTCGTCTTGTGCTCGTGCATCACCGGTTCGGTGTGTTTTTCATACGTATTGGCTTGTTGGTGATTGTGTTGGATGCTTCTTGGGTTGGTTACTCCTTGTTACTCATTTGCCTCTGGTATGTAAATGTTATTGGTGCTTTGGACGTTCCACTCTCTTCACATGTGTTGAGATCTGGTTCATTTCAAACTCGTTTGCTCAACCTTGGTTCGACGTTTCCAAAATCAACGGACGTTTTTTTGCTCCCAAGCTCCAACAAAGTGAGGATCTCTGCGCCTTGATGCCACCTCCCAATGCGTGGTCATTCCCTACCAAGCCTCCTGCCTTGGTGAACTCACCTGGTCAACCTGGTTTGACGTTTCATTTCTTACCAAGAATATCCAACACGTCTCATTCTTGGCAGAGGTTACAACCTTGTAGACCATTTTTGGGTGGTTCAACGGTTCAATGTTCAACGGTTTCAAGCACATTGCAGACCTACCCACCCTCCTACACAACATTTCACGTAGACCTGGCTCCATCACTCCCTGCCTTCCTCTGCATGGATCTCAATAGTTGCGAGTCACACGTGGCTGGTGGCTCTATTTTGGTGCTAACACCCCGCTCCACCGTTTCACACAATAACCTACAACTTCCACCACCCATCTCGGTCAACGTGTGCCCCCCCATCTCCCTTTTAGGATTGTTTAAGGTTAAAACAATCAACTTTTTAATGTTTTCAGGTTAAAACATTCTATTGGCATTGTAATAAATTTTAGGCTATTTTTTACTTGTAATTAAATCCCTTCCCGTGAGTGTCGAAGATGGAGGGTGAGGTCCTAGGTTAGTAGGAGGCTAATCCCCCTCGCAAGAAAAAAAAACCCCTACTAAACTTTTATGCCGTTTCCAATGAGTACCCACATGACACCCTTCGCATCCATTTTGGGCACTTTTTTAATGCTTTTGCAGCTTTTATTACATTTTCGATCAGTTGTGGGAATCATAATAATGCCATAACTTTTGACTCGCAGCTCATTTTTGAGTGCGTCCTTGGTAAAAGTTGCATGATTTATCACACTTTACGTGATGGAATTGTTAGTTTTGTAAATGTACTACTTTATAAAGTGCCACATTCTGGGGTTGACTAGTACTCTTGGGCTTTCACACGCAAATGCATTATCGACCGAGTCCAATGTCTTGCTTTTTTGCACCTTGCACTTTTGATTCCACATCATGGAGAGTGCTCTTTCTAGACTTGAGCATCATAGGATCACTTTACAGCCTCGCCACTTCTCACCGGGAGAGGGAACTATTCAGCTTGGTGTGCTTCCATGGAACGTTACTTCACCCACAAGGGTCTTTTACCCTTCTTGCTTGGGCCAGTTCCTACACCTGCTGATTATCGTCATCTAGAGAACTTTCTTGAAACTTTCAACCACATATTTGGTCACATGGTGATGCAAGTATCTCACTCTCTTTGGTTTCACATGGCGACTCGAGATCCACCTCACCATGTCCTGAGCATTCTTCGATCCCTCTATGGAGACCCTTCACATACTACACCATGTTATTGTTGCTCTTTGTTGATTCAATTTTCTCCTCTTCTTCATGTGATGGCAGTTCCATTGACATAGACTCACTTGGTTCTACTTTTGATGATGAGGATTGTGCACCCAGTTCTGATGTCGAGAGTACTACAGAGGACTCTTCTCCTCCTTCTCTCACTATTCCAAAGAGTGTTGACACATCCCACATCTCATCAGATATTGAGTAGTCTCCTACTCAACCTCATACAATCATTACACCAGCCTCCTTTCCACTTCCATTGTGTGAGGCCCCTTTCACTCCTCTACCATCATTGGATGACTCATACCTATCTGACATTGCTCTTCTATTTTTCGAGCCCCCTCATTAGGGACAGTATCTGCCTGACCTTATTCATCTTTTCGTAGAGTCCACTTGTGATGCACTACAGGTCCCTCATCCATCTACAGGTTTTTCATAGGAGTTCATCATATCCATTTTTGGAAGTGCCCCTTCTAGGACTCTTACCACTTCCATTTTTCTGAAGAACTTCATTGATCCACCCTCAGCTGTGGATCCCTTTTTTGTTTTGGAGGATGTTTTGTTCCCTTCACATCACTTGGACATCCTTTCTGCGGGTGTTCCTCTTTTTCACTCTAACAGTTCTACACACGTGGCATTACCTTCGGTTCCTTGCACTCACTCGCTAGACCTATGTCACACTTCTATGCACCAGACTCAAAGTTCTTCGTGTTGTTGCCTTCAGTTTCCTTTGTGGAGTAGGTGGACTTCCAGCATGTCATTTATGTCCTTCCTAATGGCAGGCACATAGTTCATTGTGGGTGTCTCTTCTTTAGTCTAGAGGTATAGGATCTTGTCATCGACATTCTTCTGGGACACTTCTTAGAGCTGCAGAGTTCAGATCCATCCATGGCATATTTTGCATTCCTCTCGTCTCCCTCTTCTT
The DNA here is from genome assembly GCA_018340775.1 of Taxus wallichiana var. yunnanensis. Lineage (NCBI taxonomy): Eukaryota > Viridiplantae > Streptophyta > Pinopsida > Cupressales > Taxaceae > Taxus > Taxus wallichiana. The sequence continues at coordinate 492,868,886 of CM031241.1, read as the reverse complement.
CTCTCTTCTTCTTCTTTCCGAGAGATTACCTCTTTGTACATGAGTACCCTTTCAGGATCGTCTATGGCCGGGAACTATATTTGGCATCTTTCTTAGATTAGAGAGTGTGTTTTTCTCTTGTGGTGGATGTTTTTCCCACTGGGTTTTCCTTCACTGCTTGGGATCTTTTTCTTGTACGTGGGTACCTCATCAGGCTTTGTGCCGGGACCCATTTCTCATTTCTGACTTGCCGCCTCATCCTAAGTTACAATGAAGGGGGGGTGTTGGTGTGTTTTATTTTCCACATCATTAGGTGAGTCATCTCACTTAGGTGAAATCGTAGGTCCATGTTTCATTTTGGGGTCATTATGAGTTTCTCTTACGCACGCGTTAGCACGTCGGTGAATTAGTGTGTTAGTGCATCATATGCGTCATTGGGAGTTACATTTCTATTATGGGAATGTAACTCCCCCTCTCTACTTGAGTTGTCATGATTACAACATTGGGGTTACTCAACACCTCCTATATGTACACCCCATTTGATCTATGAGATAGAGGAGAGTTTTATGGCTTAACCATGTTCTGCCCATGTTTCAAATCTTTGCATGCACATTCGGTTGATGCTCACTCCTCCCAAGATCTCTTCACACTACCATTCACACATCCGTTGATGTGCATGTCATCCCTCATGATCCTTGCTTGTGGATTTTAAACCCTCTTTCGAAACATATTGTTGTAACTATGTCAAAAAGTGTGAACTCACAGTATGGAAACCTTGATTCATGCACCAACATAAACCTTACAACTAATTACAACACATAGGCCATTTTCAAAATAGGGATTAGATCTCATAGGGAAGCTCACTCTTACTTCCTCATATGGTCATACACATATCATAACTGCCACCGAGTATTTCACAAAATGGGTAGAGGTTGTGCCTCTTACATATGTTATCGGTGCACAAATTTCAAAATTCATCATGAACCACCTCATTTTCTGTTACATCATCCTCTCTCGCCATTGTAGCAGATAATGGTAATTATTTCAAGAACAAGAAATTTTAAGTGTTATGTCAATGCCTCCAAAATATGTTTAAAGTGGTTCACTCCCTATTACCCTCAAGGTGATGGAAAATAAAGGCCACTAACAAAGCACTTGTTCACATAATGGAAAATATGGTAAGTAAAAAGGTCAGTAATTGGAACTCATGAATCCATCCCGCCCTTTGGGAGTAAAGATGGGTGTACTCCTACTGGTGCTACACCCTACTCACTAGTCTTTGGCACTGAGGCCATCATACCATTGAAGATTGAGATTCCTTCCCTAAGAATATCTCTCTCGGGAATATCTGGATAAGGATGAAGATTACTGACTAGCTCGACTAGCAGAGATGGAGCTACTAGATGAGAAATTCATGCGAGAACTTAATCACTTAAAGGTATATCATAATTTAGCGTCACAAAGTTACAACAAATGGATAATATCTTTCCAATTTGAGGTAGGAGATATAGTACTCAAGGAAAACTAGTTTAACACTATTAAAGACAGAGAAAAGAAAGGAAATTTTGAACCTAACTGGTTAGGGCCTTATGTGGTAATCAAGAAATATAGATCAGGGGCATACAAAATCACATATCCTAATGGGGAAGAACTCAAGGATCCCATGAACACAATGCATCTCAAGCAGTTATATGCTTGAGTATGAGGTTCCTCAAAATCAAAGAAAAAACAAGAAAAAAATCAAAAAATCAAGAAAAAGTAAAAAGAAAATAGGTCATCCAAGTGTGAAAACCATGCAATTGTGGCACTTTGGAAAGGTCCCTGGTAAAAACTAGTTTCTGGCACCTTAGGAGTATTTTTTTCACAAGCATATCTCATATTTAGAAGGGGTATACTTGTTTTAATCTAGGGATCTTTTTCCCAATTTGATATCCTTACGAACCTATTCTTCGTGGCCTTGATCGGACTAATCTACTCTTATATATATGTGAAGGGATCTCTTTTTTACAATCCCATCTAACGTTGGGGGCACCTTTGTATCTTCACCTTCTTACACATACACGTGTGGCATTATGCCTTTTATATTCCCATCTAACATTAGGGGAATCCACGCTTCTTTATTTTCTGTACATAGCTTCGAAACCCTTAAAAATTTCCAAAAACATGTGTACAAAATTCAAAAATAAAAAAACATTCAAAATGTTATAAAAACCCTAAACATCTAAGAAAAACCTTTTAGGGACAAAACTACAAAAATATAACATTGTCTTACAAAATCCTGAAAACAATGTGAACAGTAGCCTTGAAAATTGTCTCAAGATAACACCAAAAACAATGAAAAATGTTTCAAAACTCTGTCCCACAAAAACAAAGTAGTAGTTTTCTTACTTTTAGTTGTTGGTTTGTATAGTTTTGATTACATTACTTTTTTGTGTTGTGTGTTTTAAATTGGATTCATTTACTTACTTAGATTGAGTGTTACTTTAATCTATTTGTGCATTGCATTGAGTTAATTTTTATCTTGCATACTTGTAGATAGTTGTGTTGTTTTAATTAGATTTGATTAAGTTGTGCTTGTTGTTTGCTTGTACATTTTTTCATCATATCATCTATCATATATCATCACATCTATACATCATTTATCAATAAAATATAAGCTACACCATCACAAACATGAAAAATAAACATGTATTCTAAGCTAACATCAAATAATATCACCATGAGGGGAAAAAGGAACCGCCTTTTGTCCGCCCTCAAACATATACCATAATAAAAACATGGAAAATCATAAGTATCACATGCAAAACTATATGATGTCATCTACTACTATTCCATACACAAAATGTGATAAGTAGAAGATGAAGTAACTCATCAAAATGTGCAATGTCATCTCGATGTTATCTCATAGATCAAACGCATGTGGTAAAATTATAAAAATCATAAATAAAGTCCATAATCAGCATCATACACACACACACACACACACACACATGTCAAAATATCAATGTCTAATACAACGTGTCTTTGTACATAATCATCGAATACATGGTATGCCATCATGAACATGGATCAAATATGTGCCTTCATAGTGAGGCATAGCAAAAATAATACATATACATCAATAAAAAATGTGCCTTCATATCGAGGCATACATTAAAAATACATACATCTGTAAGTACATAAAATAAAAATAGATTCATGACTAACTCTCTCCATCACATGGACTACTTGGCCTCTGATCAGGTGGTGGTCCCATCACCTATGACCTCTGCTCACCTACTGGTGGCTGCTCCACTTGACTGGCCGATACAACTACCCCGTGTAACTACGAGGAGCTCCCGATCATGGATTGTTGACTAAATGTAGGGGATTTATGTCCCTTTGGAACAACATCATAATATAAATATCTATAGTACATCATCTCTCCAATGGCTATAGCCATATCCATATAAACCCTGGGGCATGGAAGAAGCACTCGATAGAATGACACAAAGAGAGAAAATTCTCTAAAATCCCGGCCACCATGACCCGAGTCTGTACTCCTCCTGTCTCGAAGCTAATATCGCTCCACTATAACTACCTATACTTGTGCTTGTTGTGTGGCCAAATGATATCTTTTGGCTGCAATTGTGCTCTCTTTACCACTTCCCGATCCCTCTCTCGTAATAACATGGTCTCTCTCTCTCTATGGTAGCATGGAGCTTAAGAGCTACCACCTACTTTAACTACTTCCACAAAACAACTAACTCCCCTACACCCTATGGATCCTAATCTCCTCTCGCTTCCTACTAGGATGTGTGGTGGGATAACAATAAGAGACTATAGTGGAGGCTATTGTACATGTCCCTATGGAGGAACCCGCTATAATATGAATCCCAACTTGTATACCCACTAGGGAATCTAAACCTATGGATCTCCCCTGTCCCTACCCTTGTCCATCCCCAAAATATCCATCATCATCACTCCCATCATCACTATCACTACCCTACTAGCCCCTCCATTGTCCTCTCCCTCTAGGGTTCGAGGTTTTGGGGGCTACACTCCCGCATCCCGTGCAGCCTGAGGGATAGTTAACCACCTTGGAAACACTATAGTATACCAAGTAACATAGGCCACTATGGTCCCTAGATCTATAATATTTTGCAATGGTGCCCATTCCAAAGGGAACCATATGTTCAAAGTTGTTTCAATCTTGTTGTATCATGATTAGAGGCCCAATGTCAAAAGTCTCTTGACATCGCTGGCCCGAGAACATCCTAAATGACACCAAACTATCGCTATACCTGATCCACTCTGTAATACTCCATAATATATCCATGACTCCCAATGAGAAAATGCTCCACTAAGGAAAGGCTAAGCTCCACTGGATCCTCTGGCCATTGATAGTATCTATAAGGTCACAATACAATCATCTGTAGTTGAATATAATCAAATGCATGGTGATAATAATAAGTGTCCCCCATATGCCCGCAAACATCATCGCCGACGGGGGCCCATCCCATGACCGAGGGCTCATCCAGAGCCTAATCCCATAGTGCTCCTATGGGCGACCAATAGCTATATGGTCCCAAGACCATATCCGTAGTAAGGTTGTTGTACCCACGGTCTTCCGACCATGATATGTAATCAAATACAAGTCCCAATATAGATGTACAAGCATATAGTGTCCCTAGAAGTAACACTCTCCTCTGATCATGCCTTGAATCACACCAATTAGACCTAATGGAAATGATGTACCTATCTTTTTAGTAATCAAAATTTCATTAAAAAGTGTCATGAGATACACTGGCACATATGATAACCTCGGATCTGTGAAGCACTGATGCATCTGTAATGTCATACCCCGTCGAGGTATCTCGTATCCACTAAAGAGCTCAATCAAGTTATCTGTAATCTATGCGGCATCATCCTCGTACTCTATCAGGTGGCCCTAAATCGACAATAAAAATCCTCCAAACATCCTCAAGTGTAATGGTCATCTTGCTAGTCAGATCCTGAAACATTGGCTTTTGTTATACCACCTCTTAGCTAAGGTTGTAAAGGAGTCTATGATCCAAGGTGATATGTGGCATTCACGGCATGCAGCTAATCCTCGTAACATATAGGGTGATATTCAAATATGTCCTCTTGAGTCGCGAGAATATTACCTCAAACTTTGTCAATCGGTCATGTCGCTCCCGCGCCTAAAAGGTAGGAAACTACATCTGCAAGATCATGAAATTTACTTATCATACTTTCTTTTATATAACCCCATCTAACACTTGGCCTATTCATCAAGATATTATTCTAACACTTTCCATTTTTCTTCTAAGTGTTATAAAAACCCATATTCGACGCATGCCCGCCCTAACAACACGTGCGTACCCCTGTTCCCTCAGCATGTGCTTACCTAGTACACATATGCCTTATTTACAGTGACTGCACTCTCATTCTAACGCATGCATGTTGTTGCCAAGAAAATTTTTCGGGTGGAAAAACTTGTTGATTTCTTGCCAACGCTCTGGGAATCTAAGTCACTCTACTTAACCGATGTAATTGTCATATATGCATGTGTGAGTAAAGGTGGATTTTTCTGGTGGCCTTGTGGTCGGGGATCCAATAGGGGCACTCCATTTACCCCGTGGAAAAGATAAAAATCTCTTGATAGGGAATAATTTTTCTGAAGATTGGGAAATGGGGGTGAGAAAAGAGGTAGGAGAAACTAATGTTGAAGGTAGAAAATTAGATTCTGCACACACTAGTTAGAAATTTCATCACATGCACTAAAATTAGGAAGAAACAATACTGCAAACATGCTATAAGAGTAATAAGAATTTAATGAACACAAAGTGCTAGTAAACCCTTAGTCAAAAAAGTATGGAAATTCCTTCTTCTTTTATTGATGCTCAAGCAAAAATTGTACATAGCATGAGAATGGATGAAAATGTGAATAGGGGAAAAGTGGCTAACTCTTTTCACTCACAAGTGAGAAAAATCTCTCATGAACTTACAAGAATACAACTAGCTAGAATAATTTTAGAATTAGAACCCTTTGGAATGAAGAGCTCATTACAATTTATAGTGCTAAACTTGACTCCTCATCTTCCTGATGCTCTTTCATATTCCTCATTTTGAATTTAGACTATTCATATTCCTATTCGAATATTAAGTCCCTTTTATAAAAATAAGGCAACTTAAATTTTACATCATGTCTCTAAAGTCACTTTAAGACATATCAAAAAGTGCAAACCCTCAATGCAAAATTAGAACATAGAGGAGAGAGAATGTTGGGGGGGGGAAGAAGGAGGAGGAAAAGAAAGGATGTCTCCCCTGATGAAGTTTGTAGATCCTTGTTGATTGAAAACTCAAGTGCAATGAGACTCTAAATCTTTGAAATCCTTACACCCTGATAAAATCCTTCAAATTAGCTCATGAATGCTTGCCAAGTTGAATGAATTGTTTACTGATGACCACAACTCCCACTGTGTATGATATACCTGTGACCCGAACTATGTAGTGAGTGTCGAAAAACATTGTCTAGTTCCCTGAGATGGACCTCAAAATCCGAATGATGGTGTTGACCTAAATAATCATCCCTATATGTCCCATTGTGCCAAACTTTCCCTTTGAGAACAACCTATTATTTTTAGAATATGAGCCCATGCTCATTATTCTGGGAGATATCACCTGTCTTGCTCTAGTTTCAACTTCTAAACCTTATACCATATTTCAACCTCCTCTGTTCCTGAGATATTTTTATTTTTAGCACATTTCTATTTTTAGCAGGTTGTTATTTGGGGACCTGCTATTTTGGGAAGAAGTCATTTTCTGTCTTACTTTCCATTTTACCCCTTTTATGATTGTCCTGAGTGATCAACTTACAATTCAGTGGGGCTCACCATTTATAGCATGTGAGGAAGTATAACATATGTTATTTTTAGTAAATGGTGAAAATGACCTTTGTTTGCGATGGGAACAACTATTTTGGATTCGGCTCTTCGTCATGAACTTGTGCTCCAATTTTCATCATGATTCGCTTAAATAGACAACTCGGAAATGAAATTTTTGCCTAGTAAGAGATTCGGGTATGGAGCTAATAGGGGATAATACTAATAAAAATCATTCCTTCATATCTTGATAAATTGACAACTTCATCATGCAAAAACTAGTTTAAGAGAAACTAGATTTTTGGAGACCCTTCCCTCTAAATTTTAGATGATTTCACCCGGATCTTTGGGAATTTGAAAATTTCTTTAAAGAGGGAAGAATGCTGATAAAAAACACATCCCTCTATATCCTTAAAAATAGGTACTTCATGGTTTGAAAAATAGTTCACGTGAAACTATATTTTTCAACAATCATTCCCTCTAATGTTTGCGCGATTTCGCCCACTGGAACCCTGAGAAGTGAAGAGGTAGCTTGCTGATTTTTTCCACTACTGTGTCATGGAAGAAATTAATGGAACTTGAAATTTTCAGGTCTATTTTTTGTCTCCATTTGTGATGAAATCAACTCCATTGTGATAGGTTTTTTCTTTTTGTCTCACTGGTGAAATTTCTCTTCGATCCGTTGTTGGTTTGACGAGAAATTGAGCTTTGTTCTTCGTGGAGCCGGAAGTGAAATTTATTTACTGTGAGAATTCATTGCTATGAATAGGAGGTTTGAATATGAATTTTTAATGGCCTTCAAGAGAGAAGAACTCAGCAATATACGGTTTGTCAATCTGTGCATTGGTTTGCAAGATATGTTTGAATCTTCGTTTCATGGTAATGGAGGTTTATGAAGAATTCCTTCGCTCTTCTCTTTGATTATTTGTTCCTCTGGCTCTTTCAATCAATATCTTATTTGAAACTTGTGCATATTCATGGAGTGGAAGGTTTTGTTTCCATGGCAGAGCTGGTTCGGAAGAATAATGGTGGACTGAGGTGTTCTCTGTAACTTTCTTTTGACAATGGAGAAGTAGTTAGAAGCAACCAGAGTTAGAAAATTTTCAAGTTTTAGAGTTGGAGTTGGGAACATTTATTTTTTTCCCTGATGTCCCTCACCTCAAAGGGACATGAGGGACATCAATTTCCATGGTGAGAAAGATGGCAAAACATGGTAGTGATTCGACGATAGGGAGTGAGAGCTAGAAAATCAGCTTTAAAGTATCAAGGGTTAGAAGAGGGTCACATGAGTGATCGAAGTTTTAATTAGAGGGATAGGTGCATTTTTCGAGGTTTGATGTCCCTAACATATGAGGTAAATGAGGGATGTCAAATTCCATGGTGCTCCTATAGCTAACACTTGGTGAAGATCTCACGACAAAGTGAATTTGAGCTCCCAAAAGCACCCGGGGGCTGAACTGACGATCCTGAAGGTCGCATGAGGTTTTAGAGGTAATAAGGGGGCTAAGAGAATTTTTAATGGTTGATGTCCCGACCTTGAGGGATTTTGGGCACAAAAATCCCTCCGGGATCATGTAGATGACACGTGTTCTCCCAAAATTTGGCTAACTCCTGAACTCGCTCCAAGAGGACAACTTGAGACGAGGATATCAGGTTTTTATTCTTCCATTTGATCCTTGAAAAATTGGATTTTTGATTTGGTACTCACCCGTGCATGAGAAAACCTACTTGCAGAACGAATGCGCCAAAGTGTATTGAAAAAAATGATTTCATCATATTTTAGGATTGGAATTATATTTAAAAAATGTTTCACTTTTCTCATAAATCCATCTAGAGCTCCTAGAATCACCTTCTGAAGCTCGCCAAATGTTGTTTTGGCCTCGTGCATCGACTAAAGCCTCGTGAACCCTAATTTTGGTGAAACTACCCAAACTTCTCTGAGCCCTTCCAGAATATTCCTAAATCATTTCCATGATGTCCCAATACCTTTGAATCACCTTTGCATCCACTTTGGCTCTTCATCTCGGCTCCATGGGGTTTTTCCAAAGACTAGGAAGGCCAGTGATATCCCTTCCCATGACTGCTTGTAGTTTGCAACTTTTAATGAACTCCTAAAATCACCTAGGGGGAATGAATGGAATTTCCTAAATCACCTAGGGGGATGAGATAATATTAATCAAGAGGTCACTTGGAATTACTGAACAAAACCGAGGTGTCTTGGAATGATAGGACTTGAAAAAATTAACACAGGGGTATAGTTGTCATGCTCAGAAATTGTTTCTCCTTGTTGCACATTTGCATGACAACAATTGGCTCTAGCTTGGGGACATGAAATGGACTGAGTGCAGTGAATACATGACATGGGAATCTAGAATCTCAATTTTAGACCATATGATCCGTTGAATAGTGCCTTATCCATTGGGCCTGTAGATTCATGTACAATTTACAAGAGAGAAGGATAACGAAGAAGGAAACACACACACACACAAAAACGATGGAAAGGAAACACACAAAACATAACATAAAGGGAAACACACATAGCAATCATCAATGGTACAAGGTGGGGGACAACCCATTTTAACTAGATGATACAATTTAAGGTATTTCCCACTCATTGGGCAATTCCAGCAAAGATTCCATCCAAATATGAGAGTAGAAAAAAATTCTCGCCCCAAGCTTCACGAATCTGAAATTGGCAGAGCCATAATGAATCAAAATTTCCATGGCTACCTTTCAGTTCCCTTCTCTTTTTCCATAGTAGGATGAAGTCTCTAACTTTAAATTCTCTTACTTTGGCTTTCTTGTCAAAAATATTCTTTAATTTCAACTAGTGCTCTTTGATATGGTCCACCACTCCAAGTCTATTTTCTTCTAGCTTCTCAAGAAAGATGATCCTCTTGTTAATGGAATCCTTGTACTATCCATCTTCTATTCCTTGTAGCAAATTGAGAGCCGACATCTCAATTGTGATGGGAATTTTTCTTCGACCCCATACAATAGTTGGAATGGTGACATACCTATTGCCTTCTTGGGAGTGATCTTGTCTACCCATAATGCATCATACACATTTTTTTGCCAATTCCTTTGGTTTTCATCTACGATTTTACGGATGATGGTTACAATGTTCTTGTTGCTTGATTCACCTATCCATTTCCCGTGGATAGTAGTCCGATGAATGAGATAAAGAGATTCTGTAGCCATAACAAAATTTAGTCAACTCCTTGAAGATAAATAGGTAGCATTTTCCGCTACAATCTTCTGTGGCACTCCAAAACATACTATGATATTCTCCTTGATGAACTTGCATACTGTTTCAGTGTTGTCTTACTTGTTTGGAATGGCTTATACCCATTTTGTGAAATAGTATGTCACCGTGAGCACATAGGTGTGCCCCATGCTTGAGTGAGGATTCATAACACCGATGAAATCTAGTCCCCACTACTGAAATGGTTCTTCAATAACAACTGGCCCGAGTGGTAGTTCAGTCTCCCAACAAATCGTTGGCATGCTTCACATTTAGAAACCCATTCCTGAGTGTATACAAAAAGGGTGGGCCAATAATACCTTCCTCAGAGGATCTTGTGTGCAGTGACCATCGATGATAAAATGTCCACCTCACGCTTGGTCATGGTATGCCTTAAGAAATTTTTCCTGTTGCTCTTTATCTACACACCTGAGGAAGCATCCATCCACCTCTCTTGTAAAGTGTGTGATTCCAGATTACAAACTTTTTTTCCTTCAAATTGAGTGTTATCATTTTCTTGAAATCAAGATGAGAAGGGAATTCTCCATAAGCTAAGTAATAGGAAATATCAACATACCACTCATCAATAGTGGTTACAAAGAGAACTTGTGGATTGTTTTAACAAGTTAAGCAAGCACAATTGTCTTCACCATGTTGAGCTTTGAGTGTTTCATCTTCGAAATCAACCTACACAAGTTGTTTCCCCTTACCATATTGGAGGGTTGAATCTCCAAGTCATATTCTTGAGTCTTTGTAATCCAATTTCCTCTTTTAGCTCTAGGATCATGCTGTGTCAAGATGGACTTGATTGCACTGCCGGCACCATCACCACCGTATGAGAGTTGAGGATGTAAAACCTGAAATTTTTATGGCCTTGACCAAAGGTGCATAGGGATGATTCTCCAATTGGCTGATAGCATGTTATGCGCATAACCTTGTGGTAATGATATATGACGTAAGAAACTTCTATATTTACTTGTGTTAAATATAATGGATCAGATCGGCTGAATAAAGGTGTTAAACATGATCAGAATCGGGTTCTTGTATGGTTTATTTCATATGGTTATTATTTAATTCATGATTCTTTAAGATCTAGATCTGGAATATGCTTTGTGAAACGTATATGCTATTTATGGATATGCATGCATTATATATCTTCATCACGCTAATATCTTGCACAAGTAACCCTAAAGAGGGGCATAATACCTTTGCGTGCTTCAAGTGAACACTCACCAGATGAGTGATGTGCCAATGCAATTGGGTTGTTCATGGTAGATTCTAGGTTGCATCATTGATTCCATTGTCGGGACCTCTTTTTCAAATTTTTTCAGGATGGTTCTTGATGAAGACATATTGGTCACCCTAGAAAGTGTTGAGGAGTGGATAAAATATATAAAAGAAGAATACGCATGGAGGTTCGGCAGCTCGATCTGAGTTTGATGTACGCATGTGGGTGGAATAGAATATGTACGACTGTTTATATGAGAGCTTATTTGCTATCTTTCCTATTCGAGTTGTATGAGTGGCTAGTTGCTTATAGTTATGCATCTAAACAGAATTGGAGGTATCGTACACTTGTCTGGATGCAGGAGGAATTTCAGGCCCTTTATGATGCTGATCTGATTTGGACACATGTTGTAGATACATGGTTCAAGGGTGTTTTGAACAACTATATCTTGAGTACTTAATTTCCACTTATTATTTCTCGGAAGTAGTTGAGTTCCAGTTTTTATGATATCCCAGGGAACTTACTTGCAAGGCATTCCACTAGTGATCAAGATCTTGATGGTAACCCTGAACTTGGAAGAAAAACCTATGGCTAGCTAAATCCCACCACACGCGGGGTCAGGAGCATGTTTGGTGAAAGATCGAATACCTAGCGGCAGAGAGGTAGAGAAAAGAAAGGTGAATTAGATATAATGAAGTGTGTGAGAGGGGGATAGAGAATCAGGGTGATGTTGTAGAGCAGATGGCGTTGTAAAGAGAGATGGATCGTGAAGGATTTGAAGCTCATACAAGAGGAGTGGAGCTAGATCATTTGAAACTCCCCCATTTGGGAAAGCATGACATGGAACCCTCCTCAGCCTCATGTGGAAGCACACCACCGAGACAACATGGGTGTGGCGCGCATATGAATCTACCTTGCAACCTTGCCCTTGTGCTTGGTTTTCTAGTACCCAATACATCCAATAGTCAACATGCTAGTTTGGGAAGTAGGATAAAGCAGGAGTAAGTTAGGTGGCAAGTAAATCTATGGTAGGTAAAATGTCTTCTTTGTTGTTTGGAGGTACCTTTTTAGGTGCATCATCTCGCACATAATTCGAGCGTGCAAAGTTTTGGACTCACTTCTGGGAGTAATGCCACATCGCAGATAGTAGGATTTCAATTCAGTACTAATATTGGGACACGGGGAAGTACGTCTATTAGTCTACTTCCGCCATGTATGGAGGATCGTGTGGTATATGTGGCTCTAGTTCTGGTGGATTTGGTGGTTCTGGAGGCAAAGGTAACATAGGAGGTTCTAGATCGTGATGAATGGGTCCACACAAACCCCGTAATATTTACATGGAGATGTCCCTTCATCTTCTAGAGTATAGGGCATATAGAATGCTGCTGAAAACATACACATGTGTGAGATACCGTGGCGTGCAAAAGGGATCACGGCTTCGAGTGTAAGGCAAGTCAATTTTCCACTACATTATAGGGATGTGCAAACAAATTGGTACTCAAATTTTGACCCCGATAAGAATTGTGTGGACTATGCAAAGATTAACGGATGCTTTCCTTAAGGAGTTTCACATCCCTAAGTTTGAGCAAAATATTATAAGCGCGATCAAGGATATTAAGTAGGGAACTACCGAGAGTGTTAGGGATTATGATGCTCATTTCAAAACTATGTTGTCTAAGATTTCCTATGAAATTCATGCAAGCCAAAGATGCACAATGGTTAATTGGAGGTCCGATCACACCTTTTAGAAGGGCGTTGTCCCATAAGACATACACCGATCCACATGAAGCAATTGAAGAAGATTTTCATGCTAAGGAAGTTAGGAGTATAGACACTAGGGTAACCCCATTCTTGGAAGCACATATTACAGCTATGGCAAAGAAGTTGGAGAAATTATCAAAAATTCAACACATGAGGCACGCACTAGGATTTGGTGTAAGATTGTGAAGTATAAAGGCACATTAAGGATAGTTGTCCCCACAAGTTAGTGCATTTATTATTGTTAGACTATGAGATATGTCATTTGAACCATGATGCTAGCCATTGCCCCTTATTATAACGTGATAGGGAAGAATGTATCCTGCGCAATTGTAAATTTGTCGGTCCACGACTCACGATACGTAAGACTATAGGTTGATTGGTCAAATCCATAATTCTATAGATATTGGTGTACGACAAACATGAGTATCGAGATGACACTAAAGGGAAAGGTGAGCACTGTGGATCATGATCACAATCAAGCATGTTACGATCGTAATGAAGGGAGTTTTGAAGGAGTACGTGGAAGAGGTTGAGGATACCGTGGTGGATTCGGAGGTTGAGGCCTTAGTGGTGGATGAGGTGAGTTTCCTCACGAAACGTGTTATACATGCGGATCTCCTAACCATTACAGTGCAAATGTCCTTAGAATCTTACTCGTTCTTTTTGTGGGAAGATTTATAGCTATAAGGAATGTCTAAACCTATATGAGCATCTTAAAAACTAGTATAAATAGGAAAACAAGGGCACCGAGATGGTTTGAATATAGTGCACCGTGGAAAATCGCGGGATGCCAAAGTTGGCACTGAACCCCGTGTATTACTCGTGAAGATTACTACATGCCCGAAGCTACGCACGCTAAGGAATCATTACAAGAAGCCTACCATCACAAAGGAGGAAGTTTTGCATGAAAGGTACCCGGATCCTACACATCGAAGGAGGTTTATCAAGAAACCATGGAGGTACTCATAAATTTTAAGGGTGAAATAAAGTGTTTAAAGGAGCAATCACGAAAGATGGAACAAAATAAGGTCGAGATAGTCCAATCGATATTGATGACTTGAAGGAGGTGTTGGTCATTCAAACGTGCACCCGCGTCTCAGATCTTGGAAGGGCTGAGATGTTTGAGACAATAATGGAACCGCCCTATTACGCGCTTGGGACAGATCTTTGGAGAATGTCGGCCTCTATCTACTTCTATTTCTACTACTACTCCTAGTGATGGAAGGGAAAACTAAGCTAATAATGCAAAGGGGCTAGGGATAGAAGAATAATATGAAAAGAAACCTACACTAAAAGGTGATAACACAAGAAAAGAGGGATGAAAACTATCTGCTTTGAGTGAAAATGAGAGGAAATGCGTAAAATAAGTCTAGGCACCGTTGGTCGTCGATAGAACTTTTTAGAAGAGCAACAAGGGGACAAGAAGTCCCTCCTCTTTAATGGGAGAGGTTCCCTTATTCAAAACGAACTTATTTACAAATGTACGTAACATTGTTTTATGGTCAAACTTGGATTTTACGAAAGTGTTTTCCACAAGGATCATCAATCACGCAAGGACTGAGGAAAGGGAAAAAGGAGATGAGCAGAATAACAAAATTCAGAATTATAGATAGCAGAATAATTCCTCCTGTATGCGAAGCTTCAAAGAATTTAAGACAAGATCATTTACGTTGGCTGAATGAGATTAAATTTAAAGACACAAAGTTCCATAAATAACCTTCTTCAGATTTATTAATCAAGGACACAAAGTTCCTTCTTGGTTGTACAAGATCACCGTATTTGCAAAACTGAACAGTATGCAATCAGAGAGACTAACGAGTTAGGAACAAAATGATCTTCACGATATTAAAGGAAAACACAGAGATAACAAGAATTAGATAGACAAAGAATGAAAAGCCCTTTTGTATTGATTTCTTTAAGAGCTATTTACACTTTCAGCAAATATTCCAAGTTCTTCCTCCTTTCAAAATGGCGTGGAAAGGCCATTATATAGCTTACAAGTCAGTTACTCTTCGTAACCGTTTCTTTTAACTAAAGAATAGTTAAGGACCGCCGGTTACAATACCTTAACTGATTACAAAGAATACGAAAAGAAAGGGAAGAAGAGGAAAGAAAGGAGAAGGAGACAGGTGGCCGGTTACTGGGAGGGACCCACTGTCTTCAGAATCCGCTGCCTGAATTTCTTCAATGACTCAGCTATATCTCTGCCACGAGGGACTGACGTGTTGGCTGCAGACTGAGTCCAAAATCCCAGACATTTCTCCATCTCTTTATCAAACTCGACGTGAGTATGATAATCTTTGTTTGCTTCTTCAATGGCAGACTGAAGAGAACAAATTTCCTTCATCTTTTCCTTAGAGATGGAGCTTTCCTTGAATAGATGATCTTTGACAAAAGCTCAAATCGAGCTTTGATTTCTTGCAAGGACAAGGAAGCACCAGAGTTTTCATCTTGAAGATGACAATGCATATCTTTGAAAGCAGCAGCTGCCAGTGTCTTGAAAGCTTCTCCCTTCTGCCAACTGTTCTTCATTTCTCCCACAGCTTCCTCCAGGACTTTGATTTTCCACTCTACGCTGTAGACCCAGGATTTTGATAGATTATCTTTGGCATCATCGAAAATCTTATTCGCCAGTAAGACGTTCTCGTCTGTCTGTCCCCATGAGGCGAAGGTCTACAATGCAACTACTCCGTAGTTTAAGTTCTTTATCCATAACCCCAATAGTAGAGGATAGCTTCATTGCAAATTGTCTACCTTTCCACGTAGTTTAAAAGCTTCATCGATGAAGTTTAGCCCAAAGAACAAGCATGTCATCCACCATGGCTTCAATAGCTCGGCCATAGACAGAATACTTGTGCATATCTTTGATACTTTGCACTTCATCTTGGCTTAGAATTATAGGAGGTGGTAGAGCAGTCAAGGGGGTGGGGTCCAAAACTTTGTCCTTAGACAAGAGTGACTTGATAAAACTTGTGAGAACTTGGGCTTGTTCTTCCAGCTGTTCAATAGTCTGCTGCCCTTTCTCTACCCTTCCAATGACTCTTGTGACTGTTTCCTGGAGGTTGTGAATTTCACCTTCAGGAGTAGACTCTCCCATAGGGATCCTTGAAAGCTCTAAGTCAGATGTCAGCAAGTCTGATTCTGATTTGTCTACTGTAGGCTTAGCAATCTCCAAGAATTGCTGACCTTGGGCATCGACACACAGTGGGAGGTGGTTCTCGCTTTCTTGGCACGAGAAGGAGTGGTGCCCAACAAGGCAAGCTACAAAGATCAAAATTTGGTCCCAAGCTTTGAGAGGAGGATTTCCTCTTCCTTTTGTCGACTAGAGGTTGCACCCAAGCAAAAGAGGAAGAAGAATCTGCAGGAGGGGCAAGAGGACCAAGAGACAGGGAGCTCATGACACTCAGGGTCTGCGCAGCTGTTGACTCAAGCTGAGACGTGAGTAGAGCACTGGAGGCAATGGCAGTAGAAGAATCAGTAGTACCTGGAAGTTCAGTGCTCTGGACCTCCTTGTCCTTATCTGCTGGATCTTCAGGAACATTTGCAGGAGTTGGCATCTCACTTTCTTCACTTTCACTAAGAACAACGATGTTCTCTGGCCCTATAGGCAACTCTACCTATTTTCTTGGAGGATCATTCTCTGCAGGCTCCTTCTTTACCTCTTTGAGTTTCTTCTTGTATACCTGGGTAGATGGAGAAGGAGTAGATTCTACAGGTCCCCGAGCTGTTGAGGCAGGAGGGGTTTTCACTGGTGTTCCAGACTCTGGAACTGATGCCTCTCTTATGGGTGTTGAATCATCCTTGGAGCTAGATTCTCCTGAGTGCCTCTTGAATTCTCGGATCTTCTTACTGAACCAGACCCTAGTCCTGATTAAGACTGGAGCAAGAATCTCAGCCAGATCATCTCTCTCTTTCTTGTTCCAATCCAGGTCCTCCAGAGGGGTGTGCTTAATCACATTTTCATACTCATAAGAGTATAGCTCAGAATTGTCATCCTGGAGACCTTCAGGAACTTGGTACAGACTGAGTTCTTGGATCAATTGCAGGGAGAACCTGCCACAATGCCTTCTTCTGGCTTCAAAATCATCTCACATGACAAATTCCCGGAGTCTTCCGTATTTGCCCTATGATGATAGATTATTTTGATGTTCTGCTCAATGAACTTCTTCAAGTCAAAGCAGGTTCTTGGCTTGAAAAAATGAACAGTGATAGGGACCAGGGCTCTTTCTATGTTCTGAGCATCCAGAGCTGTTTTGCATGTGTAGTTTCCCAGAGAGATGGGAAAGTGCAAGCCAGAAATCTTCTTGTCTCTGCAAGTTCTGTGCAACTTGTCTAGTTGCCTGCATATTTCAATCAAAGCCATTTTATCATTACAGAACATGGGGAGCCGTAGAGGAGTGTTTTCATAGCCAGCAAGCCTGATATAGGAAAATTTCCTGAATTGAATGAAATAGGCTCCATACTGCGATATCAGGTTCATGGCTTCATCTGAAAACCTTCTTGCAGTATCACCTTCGAGCAATCTGACCACGTACATGGTGAAAGCATCATTGACCCTTCTGAAATTGCGGTTGCTGGTCTCCAAGGTGAACTGCGGGCAATAGGCATACACTGGATCATCTTTGTGTGCATCTATATAGGAGAAACCAAACCACTGCCTGGATGCTGCTAGGGTATACATCAGATAGGAAGTCATATAGAACTTCTTTGTTTGCTGGACGTTGGATAGTTGCTCAGCCAAATTCATACTGATGATCTCTGCCCAGTTGATATTTTGTGTTCCCTGGCACACCATGCTGATGAGCGGGCACATCCAGAAATGAAACTCATTGGTGGAGGGCAAACCCATAACTCGAGCCAACAGATTATGAAGTCCACGCTTCTTCGTTGAAATCATTGGAAGAGGGTTTTGGTTAGGCGAGAAGCACCTTTCTTAGGGTTTTTTAACCAAGACTTCGCCACTCGCGCCTTGTATTTGTCACTGTCTTGGTCGAACATAGCCTGTGCTTGATCCCGGGAGACGACTATAGCATTGTCCATCTCCGGAATTCTCAGAGCAGCGCCAATGGCAGCAGCGTCCAGCTTGGCAATGAGTTCCCCATGTACATTTGTCAATTCGCTAGAATCGGGGTCGAAGTGAGCTCCACATGAAAGCACTGTATCAGCACACTGTACTGAGATTGGGAATCCTCCGGCAAAAGCTAAACCACTATCATTAATCATCTGTGCCATTGGTGTAGGGTTTGCATCTGTCATTCTTGCCCAAAAATCGCCGAAGTCGAGATGACGAGCTTCGCTGTCCCCTATATTGCTAACGGCAGATTCAAGCGGAGAAATTTGCTCCTGTCCCTGGAACTTGATCTTCATGTTGATAGCCTCGGAGCTGCAACCTAGACTTCTGGAAGGAATTTGCAAATGGAGGGGGAATCGCGCAGGTTTTCAAATGGCGAGGGTTCGAGCAAAAGATAGCATGGAAGCAATGCGAAAATGCAAAGGGGAATGCTCGTTATATAGCCGTTTGGAGAGAGAAATGACTTTAATGCGCATTGAATACACAACCACCAATTTGAAAAGTATCATACTTGGAGCGAGCGGGAAAACTAAGTGTGAATGACACTAGGTACGCTTGGGACATGTGAGACGCGAATGCGCGAAACACGCGGCTCGGCCGGTTCGGGCGAAACAGGGAGAGGACGCACAAATGCATTTGGGACAAATGGGACGAAAATGTGCGAAGTACGCGATTCGGGTGTTTCGGCCGAAATTGGAACAAAGGGCCCGTTTGGACTTGGGACATTCGGGACAAAAAGTTCCGAAGTACGCGACTTGACCGGCTCGGCCGAAATTGGGAAAGCTCACACTTTTTCAAATGGGGCAGTTGGGACAAAATTGCGCGCGAAGGACGCGGTTCGGCAAATCGGCCGAAAATGGGAAAGCTCGCACTTTTTAACTTTGGGACATTTGGGACAGGAAAGTGCGAAGTACGCGGGAAGGATGATTCGGCCGAAATTGGAACAACACGCAAAATAAGTTTTGGGACACTTGGGACAAAATTTTCCGACGGGCCCGAAAATGGGACAGCTTCGGGGATTTCGGCCGATCGGGGAACAGAGTGCATTTTTGTACTTGGGATAGATGGGACAAAAAGTTCCGACAGGCCCGAAAATCACGCAAAATGACCCAAAACATAGATTTTTTCAATTTCACGACTTAGGCATTTCAGAGAGAAACACTTAAACTCAAAATTTTGAAATTTTACTCTTATCAGAGCGGGAAATTTTGAGTAGACAACAGCTGGCTCCTTCTGGGGATGACTTGGTGTAAATTCATGGAATGAGACAAGGCAAGAACTTAGATAACTCGGTGAAGCAGACCAGTGCCTTATCCATTGGGCAAAGGAGTCAAAAACAAACCAACACAGAGGGCAACACAAACAACAACAGAAGGGAAACACACCGAAAGCAGAAAAGCAAAAACACTGTACAGAATATACAAAGGGACTCCCTAGTCACCTAGGACTTGAACAACTTCAAATACTGCCCACTATAAGGAAGTGGGAGGGGGGAACCATCCATGTAATCAAGATAGAAAGAGTTCTTACCAGCAAAGTGTCTTATCTTGAATGGTCCGAGCCATAGTGAATCAAATTTTCCATGGCTGCCACGAGGTTCATGTCTTTTGTCCCATAACAGCACGGTATCTCCAACTTGGAACTCCCTGAACTTAGCTTTCTTGTCAAATAGAACCTTTACCTTCTGCTGGTGAGCAGATATCCTGTCAGCAACCTCCAATCTATCCTCGTTCAGTTTGTGCAGGTACATGATTCTTTTATCCAGAGCATCACTGAAACTAGTATCCTCAATGGCCTTCATCAGGTGCAAGGCTGGCAGTTCCACTGTCACTGGCAATTGAGCTTCCACTCCATACACCACTTGAAAAGGAGACATTCCAATGGCTCTTTTAGGTGTGATCCTGTCTGCCCAAAGAGCATCATAAAGCTTCTTATGCCAGTTTCGCTGAGACTCATTGACCAACTTCCTTATGATAGTCACCAGATTTTTGTTGGTGGATTCTGCTTGTCCATTTCCCTGTGGGTAATAATCTGAAGAATGAGCCAGAGAGATGCCATACCCATAGCAGAAATCCATTATCTCAGTTGAGGAAAAGTTCGAAGCATTGTCTGTTACAATCTTGTTAGGTACACCATACCTTACCAAGATGTTCTCTTTGATGAAGTTGCATACAACTTCGTAAGTAGTGCTCTTGACCGAATAGCTTCCACCCATTTGGTGAAGTAGTCAGCGGCGCTTAGCACATGCGTGTGACCAGCACTAGAAGCGTGGGTTCATGGCACCAATGAAGTCTAGGCCCCACTTTGCTGAAATGGTTCCTCAATCACAACCGCTTGAGAGGTAAAGATGCCAATTTAGGTCTTCCCACAAAGGTCTCGACAAGCTTCACATTTATCCACCCACTGGATGCATCTCTCGAACAAAGAAGGCCAAGAATATCCTCCCCTGGAGTATCTTGTGAGTGTGATCGTTGATGAATAGTGCCCTCCACATGCCTCGATCATGAAAAGCCGAGAGCAACTTTCTCTCGCTGCTCCTTGTCCACACACTTCAGAAATCTCCCATCTAAACCACGCTTGAACAAGGCATTTTCCCATAGTACATATTGTGCTTGATCTCAATTTAATGAATCTTTTCCTTGGTAGTTAAATGAGAGGGGCATTCCCCATAAGTGAGAAAATGGGCAATGTCAGAATACCATTCATCGACTGAACTAAGGAATAGAACAGTAGGAATGTCAGCTTTCTCCTCCAGCAACTCATGTTTGGCTCCTTCAGCAATGAGCTCACAAAGACCCTTTCCACGAACCAGCTTGGTTGGTTTGATATCAATGTCATACTCCTGGACTTTAGCCACCCAGTTTCCTCTCTTGGACCCAAATTCTTGCTGTGTAAGAATTGACTTAACAGTTGTATCTGGAACCAACACCATAGAGTGAGAGTTGAGGATATAGAAACGCAGAACGCTGACACTTTTGACTACTCGCAAAGCATGCTTCTCCATCATGGTGTATTTCAGCTCATGATTCTTCGTGATATAGCTCATGAAGGCAATTGGTAGCTCATGTCCATCAGAGTCTTCTTGGGTTAAGACAACAGCCAGGGTATTATCTGTAGCATAGCAATAGATGATGAAATCTTTGCTGAAGTCAGGACAGGCCAAAACTGGAGTTTTAGCAATGGCTTTCTTGATACCCTCAAAGGATTCCTTTCCTTCAGAAGACCAACCAAATGCTTGCTTCCCTTTCATCATCTGAGAAATATTCAAAGTTAATTCAGCAAAATCAGGGATGAATCTTCTTAAAAAATTGATCTTACCGAAAAAGGAATGCACGCCTTTTTTACTGGTTGGGAGAGGAATTTGCTGGATGGCTTGAACTCGTTCAGGATCAATCTTAATACCATCCTTTGAGACAATGTGCCCTAATAGTTTTCCTTCTGTAACACAGAAGACAGATTTTTTAGGATTTAAAGAAATCCCATGCTCTCGGCATCTCTGCAAAATCAAGCTTTCAGTGGTCAAGTGATCTGCTCTTGTCTTTGAAAACACCGTCAGGTCATCAAGGTATATGATGATAAATTTCCCTTTCAAGCTTCCAAAAGCCAAATCCATAGCTCTCTCGGAAAGTGGCACCGATTAATCAGCCCAAAAGGCATTCTCTTGTAGGCGAAGGTACCCCAAGGAGTGGTGAACGCCGTCTTGTGTTGATCTCAGATGATCAACCTCTACCCGATTGTATCCCAAAATCCATCAAGCATAGATAACATTTCAGATCCTGTTACTGCTTGCAATATTTGATCCATCATAGGCAGAGGGTAGTTATCTTTCAGAGAAGCCTGATTCAGGTTCCTGAAATCAACACAGATGCGGATCTCACCATTCTTCTTCCTAACAGGCACAATGTTTGCAATCCATGTTGAATGGTGAATGGGAAAGATGATTTTAGCCTTCAACAGTTTCTGAATCTCCTGAAATATAGTGTCAGCTATTTTGGGATTATACTGCCTTTGTTTCTGCTTGAAAGGCTTGATTCCTGGTTTGAGAGGGATAGAGTGCTGCATGTCTTTTGGCTTGAAGGCTTTTAGATCCTCATAAGAATATGCAAGAACATCCTTATACTTCCTTAGAAGATCAATTGCTCTTCTCCTCTCATCGGTTGTGCAACATTTCCCAATATTTACCAGCTTGGGATCAGTAGAACTCCCTATATCAATCTTATCATACTCACCGATTGATCTTTGAGGTCCTAGTAGGCTTTAGATTTTACATATCTGTCATGTTTGTCAAACAACTCCTCCAAACTCACCAAACCTTTGGGAATCTTGTTTCCTTTGAGTTTAATGCACCCTTCCTGATCTGTTTCTTCTCCTTGGGTAACAGCTTGATCAGAGGACACACTCTCACGAGGCAAGTTGTCACTTCCTCAAAATACAGCTTGCTTCAAATTCCCCTTGAGTTCCAGGAAGGAAAGCAGATGTTGGTCATCGTTGAAAACTTGCCAGTTATTAGTATTGTCAGGAACACTAGGCCGGTGGACCATTTCAATAGTGAACTTATCCTGAGAAAATTCAGGATGGGGAATCGCATAATGACCCGAGACAAACAAAGAATCATCCCTGCTGTTCTTTTCTCTGGGTATTGCTTCAATAGAGAAGGCATCAAGGAATTCAATTGAATCCTAAACCTGATTCCGGTAATGCTTTAGCCTCCCATTTTTTACCTGAAAAATGCTTCTGACTTGTTTCACAATCAGCTCTGCATCACCACGAGCCGTAAGATTTTTACACCTCGTTCTTTGGCCACTACACCCAAGAATGAGAGCCTCATACTCTACCGTATTGTTAGTGTTTTCGAACCGCAACTTAAATGAAAAAGGGTGTAGGCAGCCTTCAGTGACACTAGCAGACGCCACTCCCGAGTAACCACCGAGGAACAACTTCCATCAAATTCTAAAATCCAAACACCATTGGGATCTTTGGGTGATACTTTGGAGGGTTGGATTTCATCGGGGACAATCATGTAATTACCATGACCTATGTCTTCATAGAGTATTTGTGCCTTAGGATCATCTCTGCTTTCTCGCACAATATACTCAGATCAAGCTTTCTCAGGAGTAACTTCTTCATTTGTCCATTGACAGGTATGAGGGCGTGTGACCAATCCATTTGAATCTCCCCACCCACATCTTTACAGAAGTTCCGACTTAGCAACATTCCGTAAGAAGGAGGAATGTCTGCTACTAGGATGGTGGCCAAGACTTTCTTTTCAGGTAAAGCAGCAAAAGCCACTTGTGCATCTTTAATCCTTCCAACCAAAGGTACTTCCTTACTTTCCATGGAGTAGCAAGATCCATAAGTACGAGTAAGGGTCAAGCCTAAAGCATGAGCTACCTTAGCAGGCATCACATTATCTGAGGCTCCGAATCTATGACACAGTTACTGAGCCTATGGCCAGCTATAAGAAGTGTTACATAAAAAGGCTTGATTTTGTCACCAGGCGAGGTGACAGCAGCTACCAGACTAGGCTGTGGTATAGAAGGAGGAGTGGGCAAAAGGCCTTTAGAGGTGGTCTTGGAATGGGAATTTACAAATTGGATCATCTTGGCAAAAGCCTTGGGATGGGTTTGGTAGTATTCAGCTTCTGAAATTTGAACCTTGGTCCTTTTTAGGTGATCCACAATATCAAAGGATCCAGAGGTGGATGGGCCATCATCATTTGAAATTCTAGGCTTATCAACCTTAGGAGAAAAAGAAGAAGAAGCAACTTTGGTAGCAGGATTGACAGTACTTACCTTTGGTGCAGATGAGGTAGGGATAGGAGATCCTCTTCTGGCAATTACAGGAATAGTTGCTGGTTGCTCCTTAGATTTCTTCGTGGGCTGTGTTACTTTCTCCTTCTGCCTCGTCTGTTCTCGAGTCATGACAGCAAATGATTCACTTGTTCATATCTCTACCACTTCATCATAGTTATCTCCATCATCGCTCTTTTGGTGGTAAAGAAATTAACCCGAGATCCTTCGAGTTCTTCCGCCTCATCATCAAATTCCTCCAGGAATTCCTCACGAGCTTCGTCGTCCACATCATCATCGGGCTCTTCAACTTCACAGGTTGCGTTCACAGGAACTTTGACAGGAGGACCTTCAAGTGCTAGCCTTGTGTGAGGAGCAGGCAAACGATTTCTGGGCTGAAAATTTCTTCTTGGAACATCTGCGTACGGGGCATGCTGGGCCAATTGTTTCTTTATAGCTACTAGATCATTTGCAAGTTTCTGGACTAATGGATCAGTATTGGGTCCAGAGGTGGAAGAGGAAGAAGCAGCAGATTTAGCTTTGGGAGGATCTCTCTTCAACTTCCCTGACATGATCAAGTCATCCTCGACACTAACAAATGCAGCTTCTTGATCCGAATTAACGCCCAAGATTAGCCCTTCTTAGAGCATAACCGACCTTGGGCGTTTGAGCATTTAGAAAGAAACATTTTTGAATTTGATCAACCGGTCGAGTATTTACAGGAATTTTGTTGATCAGTCTATTGAACCGAGCCACAAATTCTCTCATGGGTTCTGATGGATCTTTCTTTATCTGAGAAATTTGGGCAAGCAAGGCATGCACATCTTCTGCCGGCTTGAAACGGCTTTCGAACTGAGTTCTCATTGTATTCCAGTCGGTGATGGCGCCAAATTTCTAAGGTGATAGAACCAAACAAGAGCATTATCCTGTAACGCCTCAACGAATGTAAATTTACCGAGACGCTTCATGTTCAACTCCCAAGACAACACATGCAACTATGAAGGCTGCAAATGTGTTCATCAGTGGTGTATTTTGCCATCTCCTCTAAACTTGGGAAGTTCTTTCGGTTACCTCTAGGTAACTCATGCAAAGGCCGGTAAGGGCCAGGGGCCCGACACGTTGACCCCATGGCAATTGTGCTGCCATTCTTGGAAATACTTTTGCTTGAGGGGAACTTTAACACCAAAGAAGGAAAAAGCTCGTAGATTGGGACTAGTAGGCTCTGAAGGAATACCACCCGTAGGACTTCTATCTTGAACAGTGGAGTGCTCGTCGAATGAGTTCTTCTATTTGAAGGGAAAGGAAAACCCTGTTGCTCCAAAAGCTGAAACTGAGAATCTTCAATACCAAGGGTCCTTCTCCCTCGAGTGAAACGTGGAGTCGCCAGATCAAAGGATGATCGAAAATTGCAGATTGAATGCGATTTTCCCAGTAGTCGCCAAAAACGTTGGTCGCCGATAGAAATTTTTAGAAGAGCAACAAATAGGGGGACAAGAAGTCCCTCCTCTTTAATGGGAGAGGTTCCCTTATTCAGAAACGAACTTATTTACAAATGTACAGAACATTGTTTTATGGTCAAACTTGGATTTTACGAAAGTGTTTTCCACAAGGATCATCAATCACGCAAGGACTGAGGAAAGGGAAAAAGGAGATGAGCAGAATAGCAACATTCAGAATTATAGATAGCAGAATAATTCCTCCTGTATGCGAAGCTTCAAAGAATTTAAGACAAGATCATTTGCGTTGGCTGAATGAGATTAAATTTAAAGACACAAAGTTCCATAAATAACCTTCTTCAGATTTATTAATCAAGGACACAAAGTTCCTTCTTGGTTGTACAAGATCACTGTATTTGCAAAACTGAACAGTATGCAATCAGAGAGACTAACGAGTTAGGAACAAAATGATCTTCACGATATTAAAGGAAAACACAGAGATAACAAGAATTAGATAGACAAAGAATGAAAAGCCCTTTTGTATTGATTTCTTTAAGAGCTATTTACACTTTCAGCAAATATTCCAAGTTCTTCCTCCTTTCGAAATGGCGTGGAAAGGCCATTATATAGCTTACAAGTCAGTTACTCTTCGTAACCGTTTCTTTTAACTAAAGAATAGTTAAGGACCGCCGGTTACAATACCTTAACTGATTACAAAGAATACGAAAAGAAAGGGAAGAAGAGGAAAGAAAGGAGAAGGAGACAGGTGGCCGGTTACTGGGAGGGACCCACTGTCTTCAGAATCCGCTGCCTGAATTTCTTCAATGACTCAGCTATATCTCTGCCACGAGGGACTGACGTGTTGGGTCATGATCGAGTCCAAAATCCCAAACATTTCTCCATCTCTTTATCAAACTCGACGTGAGTATGATAATCTTTGTTTGCTTCTTCAATGGCAGACTGAAGAGAACAAATTTCCTTCATCTTTTCCTTAGAGATGGAGCTTTCCTTGAATAGATGATCTTTGACAAAAGCTCTGAACTGAGCTTTGATTTCTTGCAAGGACAAGGAAGCACCAGAGTTTTCATCTTGAAGATGACAATGCATATCTTTGAAAGCAAAGAAATGCCAGCGTGTCTTGAAAGCTTCTCCCTTCTGCCAACTGTTCTTCATTTCTCCCACAGCTTCCTCCAGGACTTTGATTTTCCACTCTACGCTGTAGACCCAGGATTTTGATAAATTATCTTTGGCATCATCGAAAATCTTATTCGCCAGTAAGACGTTCTCGTCTGTCTGTCCCATGAGGCGAAGGTCTACAATGCAACTGCTCCAGAGTTTAAGTTCTTTATCCATAACCCCAATAGTAGAGGATAGCTTCTGTTGCAAATTGTCTACCTTTCCATGTAGTTTAAAAGCTTCTTTCGATGAAGTTTAGCCCAAAGAACAAGCATGTCATCCACCATGGCTTCAATAGCTCGGCCATAGACAGAATACTTGTGCATATCTTTGATACTTTGCACTTCATCTTGGCTTAGAATTACAGGAGGTGGTAGAGCAATCAAGGGGGTGGGGTCCAAAACTTTGTCCTTAGACAAGAGTGACTTGATAAAACTTGTGAGAACTTGGGCTTGTTCTTCCAAATTGCTCAATAGTCTCGCCCCTTTCTACCCTTCCAATGACTCTTGGATCAAGCTTCTGGAGGTTGTGAATTTCACCTTCAGAGTAGACTCTCCCATAGGGATCCTCAAAGCTCTAAGTCGATGTTAGCAAGTCCGATTCTGATTTGTCTACTCTTGTAGGCTTAGCGATCTCCAAGAATTGCTGACCTTGGGCATCGACACACCCTGGAGGTGGTTCTCCGCTTTCTTGGCACGAGAAGGAGTGGTGCCCAACAAGATCAAGCTACAAAAGATCAAAATTTGGTCCCAAGCTTTGAGAGGAGGATTTCCTCTTCCTTTTGTCGACTGAGGTTGCACCCAAGCAAAAGAGGAAGAAGAATCTGCAGGAGGGGCAAGAGGACCAAGAGACAGGAGCTCATGACACTCGTGGTCTCAAAGCGCACTGTTGACTCAAGCCGAGGCGTGAGTAGAGCACTCGGAGGCAATGGCAGAGAAGAATCATGAGTACTGTAGTTCAAAGTGCTCTGACCTCCTTGTCCTTATCTCTGCTAGATCTTCAGGAACATTTGTAGGAGTTAGCATCTCACTTTCTTCACTTTCACCGAGAACAACGATGTTCTCCTCGGCCCTATAGGCAACTCTACTGTTTTCTTGGAGGATCATTCTCTCGCAGCTCCTTCTTTACCTCTTTGAGTTTCTTCTTGTATACCTGGGTAGATGGAGAAGGAGTAGATTCTACAGGTCCCCGAGCTGTTGAGGCAGGAGGGGTTTTCACTGGTGTTCCAGACTCTGGAACTGATGCCTCTCTTATGGGTGTCGAATCATCCTTGGAGCTAGATTCTCCTGAGTGCCTCTTGAATTCTCGGATCTTCTTACTGAACCAGACTCTAGTCCTGATTAAGACTGGAGCAAGAATCTCAGCCAGATCATCTCTCTCTTTCTTGTTCCAATCCAGGTCCTCCAGAGGGGTGTGCTTAATCACATTTTCATACTCATAAGAGTATAGCTCAGAATTGTCATCCTGGAGACCTTCAGGAACTTGGTACAGACTGAGTTCTTGGATCAATTACAGGGAGAACCTGCCACAATGCCTTCTTCTGGCTTCAAAATCATCTGCACAGTCAGCCCAGTAGTCTTCTGTATCTGCCCTATGATGATAGACTATTTTGATGTTCTGTTCAATGAACTTCTTCAAGTCAAAACAAGTTCTTGGCTTGAAGAAATGAACAGTGATAGGGACCAGGGCTCTTTCTATGTTCTGAGCATCCAGAGTTGTTTTGCATGTGTAGTTTCCCAGAGAGATGGGAAAGTGCAAGCCAGAAATCTTCTTGTCTCTGCAAGTTCTGTGCAACTTGTCTAGTTTCCTGCATATTTCAATCAAAGCCATTTTATCATTACAGAACATGGGAAGCCGTAGAGGAGTGTTTTCATAGCCAGCAAGCCTGATATAGGAAAATTTCCTGAATTGAATGAAATAGGCTCCATACTGCGATATCAGGTTCATGGCTTCATCTGAAAACCTTCTTGCAGTATCACCTTCGAGCAATCTGACCACGTACATGGTGAAAGCATCATTGACCCTTCTGAAATTGCGGTTGTTGGTCTCCAAGGTGAACTGCGGGCAATAGGCATACACTGGATCATCTTTGTGTGCATCTATATAGGAGAAACCAAACCACTGCCTGGATGCTGCTAGGGTATACATCAGATAGGAAGTCATATAGAACTTCTTTGTTTGCTGGACGTTGGATAGTTGCTCAGCCAAATTCATACTGATGATCTCTGCCCAGTTGATATTTTGTGTTCCCTGGCACACCATGCTGATGAGCGGGCACATCCAGAAATGAAACTCATTGGTGGAGGGCAAACCCATAACCCGAGCCAGCAGGATTATGAAGTCTGACAGTTCTTCGTTGAAATCTACTCGGAAGAGGGTTTTGGTTAGGCGAGAAGCACCTTTCTTAGGGTTTTTTAACCAAGACTTCGCCACTCGCGCCTTGTATTTGTCACTGTCTTGGTCGAACATAGCCTGTGCTTGATCCCGGGAGACGACTATAGCATTGTCCATCTCCGGAATTCTCAGAGCAGCGCCAATGGCAGCAGCGTCCAGCTTGGCAATGAGTTCCCCATGTACATTTGTCAATTCGCTAGAATCGGGGTCGAAGTGAGCTCCACATGAAAGCACTGTATCAGCACACTGTACTGAGATTGGGAATCCTCCGGCAAAAGCTAAACCACTATCATTAATCATCTGTGCCATTGGTGTAGGGTTTGCATCTGTCATTCTTGCCCAAAAATCGCCGAAGTCGAGATGACGAGCTTCGCTGTCCCCTATATTGCTAACGGCAGATTCAAGCGGAGAAATTTGCTCCTGTCCCTGGAACTTGATCTTCATGTTGATAGCCTCGGAGCTGCAACCTAGACTTCTGGAAGGAATTTGCAAATGGAGGGGGAATCGCGCAGGTTTTCAAATGGCGAGGGTTCAAGCAAAAGATAGCATGGAAGCAATGCAAAAATGCAAAGGGGAATGCTCGTTATATAGCCGTTTGGAGAGAGAAATGACTTTAATGCGCATTGAATACACAACCACCAATTTGAAAAGTATCATACTTGGAGCGAGCGGGAAAAACTAAGTGTGAATGACACTAGGTACGCTTGGGACATGTGAGACGCGAATCGCGTGGCACGCGGCTCGGCCGGTTCGGGTGAAATAGGGAGAGGACGCACAAATGCATTTGGGACAAATGGGACGAAAATGTGCGAAGTACGCGATTCGGGTGTTTCGGCCGAAATTGGAACAAAGGGCCCGTTTGGACATGGGACATTCGGGACAAAAAGTTCCGAAGTACGCGACTTGACCGGCTCGGCCGAAATTGGGAAAGCTCGCACTTTTTCAAATGGGGCAGTTGGGACAAAATTGCGCGAAGGACGTGGTTCGGGCAAATCGGCCGAAAATGGGAACGCTCGCACTTTTTAACTTTGGGACATTTGGGACAGGAAAGTGCGAAGTACGCGGGAAGGATGATTCGAACGAAATTGGAACAACACGCAAAATAAGTTTTGGGACACTTGGGACAAAATTTTCCGACGGGCCCGAAAATGGGACAGCTTCGGGGATTTCGGCCGATCGGGGAACAGAGTGCATTTTCGTACTTGGGACAGATGGGACAAAAAGTTCCGACAGACCGAAAATCACGCAAAATGACCCAAAACACAGATTTTTCATTTTCACGACTTAGGCATTTCGAGAGAAAACACTTAAACTCAAAATTTTGAAATTTTACTCTTATCGAGGCGGGAAATTTTGAGTAGACAACAGGCACGTGTAACATGACTTAAAACATATTCACCAGATCAATTTCATGGGACACAACCAAATAAGGAGCTGCAAGGGACGTGAAATGGAATAACTAGTACACAACATAAAAGAAAAGGCAAGAAGAAGGAATACAAACATGTTAGGATAGAGAATAGTCACAAAACGATGCTTCTATTACTTCCAAAAATGCACATAGCTATTACAATGGCGAAGGAGGCCAATATCCACATGCAAGAGCTAGATCTAGAGGTCTGTAACTCAAAATACAGAAATTGTGAAGTCCTTAGCCAAATGCATAAGGATCTAGAGTGTCCAACATAACAAATGATCCCAGCTCTTACATTTATAGATGAATCCATGGAATTTAAAATACAACCACCAACAAGAGGCATACAATCCCTACAAATCCACCTACAAATTTATCAAATGTGCTTTCCCAGGTCTATTTGGCGTGTTGAAGAAGGAAGGTGAAACAAATAAAATCAGGTGGTTGGAGCAATCAAATATGCTCATCAATGTATAAAATGTTGTTTTCACATTTCTCACATACCAAATCCACCAAGAACTTGAATTTGAATGTCTATCACTATAGATTATGTCAATAACTCTCTAATAACTCTAGGAGCACACTAATTGAGCTCGAAGAAAAAAATATGTGGCTGTCATAAGATGTCGAGCCACCCGCGCATGCAATACATGTGTCGCACACGAATTGGATGAAATGATGGCCAAATGTGTAGATGTTTTGTCATTTATACCACATGTCACTTGTTGGTTTGTTGCAAGGATTTGGTGCCCTATTGGCATGCTTTGATTGGTTTCTGTGGCATACTCAAACATGTTAGAGGATGACCTGGCACATAAGGGCATAAAGGAGGGAATGCATGTACGTGCACGAAAGAATGAGGCATGTGAAGAAGACAAAAGGAAGGCACGCATGACGCATGTGAGGGGAAATGAGGAAAAATGGTGAGCAAAGAGCACATGATCAAGGAACAACTATTAAAAAGTAATGGTGTGGTGTGTGAGAGGGCCAAGGACTTAGCTGATTGAAACAAGTGTGAGGCATGCGCGTAGGGAATAAACTGTTTGGGAAGAAAGTGAATGCGTAGAAGGTGGGCACAAGGGAGGAGAGGAACAAAAATGAAAAGGGAAATGTAAAGGGAGAAAGGAAAGAATGCAAGGGTGCTTAAGGAAAAGAAGGGAGGCGCTAGAGGAAAACTACGACTAAGGGAATGTGCCAAGTGAGCTTGAGCACACGCAACCTTGCAATGAATATCTCAAAGCTAGAATGTGTATACAAGTTACCCAAATAACTAGGAGAGTTATTTGGATAACATGAGGAATGAAAAATGTTGTGCCAGGATAATATCATTCCATTACTAGGGAATTGTCTCAAAGGGAACACTCTGCGCACAAATATTGAAAATGGGCATCAGATCCTATATGCAAATCTTCCCCCTCACTTAGATTACGACAAGGAGATAACTCTGAATGCTGTTGTGGATGGATGTCTCTTGAGTAATATATTGATTGGCATAAAGCGCGAAGGTAAATTTTCTTAATTTAGATACATGGGTATAGATGGGGAGACCTCTATTGCAGCCATCTTCTAATGTAATTTTTATGGCTAATAGAACTAAGGCTACTCCCATCGAGTTATAAAGGATGCATCCATTAATATACAAGGGGCCAAGTTCACTACGGATTTTGAGGTGTTATAACATGTATAAGTGGACAAATTTCCAGCTCTACTTGGGTGCCCTTGGTGCTATGTAAATAATGTTGATCTACGGTTGAACAAATGATATATAAGTTTTGAGAATAAGGAGGAAAGAGTTATTATCCCTTTAACGAATGGAAAATTTGTGCCTTATGTTGAGCCTTTGAGTGAAGAAGATTTAAACAGATTTATGTACGCACCGGTCGGGACCCGTATACCTGAGCCATCTAAGGAAGGAATCCTCTAGTGGGAAGATGCACGGTCTATTAGTGATACCACAAGTATTGCTTGTGATAATTGGGATCATGGAACTTATGATCTGGTTGGGCACGACGTAAGGAGCGCATTTGCGTGGAAAAACAAATCGCGTTGCATTAGGAGGATATGTAACAACTCTGTACCTAGGTACATTGGAGGAGACCCTACAAAGTATTCCTATGTGCCATGGAGAAACATTGGATAGAACAATTTGAGAGAAGAAATATGTTAGCGTATACCATGTGCAGGGACAACGTACTCATTGGTGGGTGGTTTATAGGGATAATCTTGTAGAATGGAATGAAGTCAAGATTTCTCTAACTACTCGGTTCTTCAGAGCAACACACCTACTCAAATCTACACATATTATGGTAATCAACCTATTCAACACCATGTTCAGCAGTGTGAGAGACTCTGGATAGAGGGATAGGAAGCTTTACCACCATCCTTGTGGGTGCATAATTTTTATTCCACTTTACAAGGATGCGCTCGAACTTGGTATGTTTATGCATTCCTACATAGAGAGACCGGGAATTGGCACGATTTGATTGCTCGAATAATCTATACTTTTGACTACTTCTCTACTAAACCTCTCGGTGGCGAGAGGCATTAAGGGTTATAAAGTGCTGAATCGTGGAGACAATGCAAAAGATGAGGAACACGTTTAAGAGATACTTGGTGAGGTAGACTCGGGAGCGTGTTTTTATGAAATAGAAGAGATAGAGGCCACACTACTTAAGTGCGTTTGTTTTGAGAAGGAAAAGGGCAAGATGGTATACCTAGTAGATGATGAAGAAGTAGAAAAGCTAGATATTGATCATTCAACAAGTACACGTGAGCTTTTGACAAGGTGCGGAGATAACAATGCGGGTGCCTATCATTAACCTATGAAGAAAAAGAATATGAATATTGGTATAGATGCTTTGAACCTAAGGAGTGTTAGAGTAGGTATTTACCTTAGCTCATGTTCACCTAGGTAATTTATTTACCTTTATTGTATTTATCCTCACCCACTTATGTGTGTGGATATTTCTTTTTATTTCTTTAGATATCGTGGGGATATTATCTAGTTGTTAGGTATAGTTCTTTCCTTGATCTTTGGTATTGACTAGATCCTTGATGTCTAGTTCTTTCCATGATTTATGGCTTGATCTATGACCTTGACTGGTTCTTAGATTGTTATTCCTTTCCTATATAAGTAAGGCCCATTCTTATTGTATTTCATTGAGTTCCATAATAATATATGATATTGCTCCTCATTTGTTTTCAAAGGTTTATGTAAAGTTATTCTAGTGAAGTAATTTAGTCTTATTGATCATGGTGTTTAATTAACATTTGTGTTCTTGGCTTGAGTACGATCTGGTCATTGTTCCTTTTAAGGAGGCAATAATTGGGGATTATTGGTCTGACTCAAGTGGAAAAAATCATTGAGTTACTACGTGATTTTAAGGAATTGTTTCCTAGGGGATACCATGAGTTAAAAGGAGTACATGAGTCATTAGGAGAGATGAAGATTAAGCTAAAGGAAGGAGCACACCTGGCCAGGAAGAGACCTTACAGAATGAACCTTAACCCGTGCATAAAGGTTAAGGAAGAAATTGAAAAAATGTTGAAATCTAGCATCATCAAGCCATGAGAAGAGTCATAGTGGGTTATTCTCATGGTTATCAGTATAAATAAGGATGGTTGGATTAGTATTTGTGTGGATTACAGAGAACTGAATGTTGCATGTGTGATTGATCTTTTTCCAACACCTTTCACAGAGGATATATTAGAAGGTGTTGTAGGCACTAAATCTATTATTTTATAGATGGATTTTCTCGGATATCATCAGTCATGATTTCACGAGAAGATAAAGAGAAAAAAATTCACCACCGAATGGGGAAATTTTGCATATATTGTGATACCCTTTGTCCGAGAAATGTGTATGCTTTATATTTTCGCACATAATTAGTCAAGCATTCCAAGATTTTATTCACATTTTCTTACATGTTTACTTGGATGACTGGACATTGTATGGACTTGTTAAGGATCATTGTGACAATTTATGCTTAATCTTTTAAATATGTAGGCCTTTAATAATCTCTTTAAACATCAATAAGTGCGTGTTTGCTATACCTTTTGGAACTTTGTTAGGGCACATCATCTGCGAGGAATGGAAGATCCTACTATTCAGAGTGAGGTGCGTGGATTCTTGGGTCACACTAGGTATTATAGAAAATTTATCAAAGGATATGCTAAAATTTCCACACCCTTAGAAGAGTTACTTGAAAGGAAAAGGGAAATTATATTGGGGAGAATCTGCAGAGTGCACATTTAAGGCATTCAAGGAGAGACTTACTACAACACCTATTATATGCTTTCCCTCATGGAACCAACTGTTTCATGTACATGTGGACACCTCTAGAAAAACCATTTACACAGTGTTAGCTCAGCTTGGAGAAGGTATTATAGATCATCCTATTTGTTTTGTTAGTAGAAAGTTAACTCTTGCGAGCATAATTATACCACAACAGAGCATGAAGCCTTGTCGATGATCTACGCATTGCATAAATTCTACCAATACTTGCTAGCAATACCTTTTGTGTTTTATACTCCTCACTTGACATTAAATTATTGGGTAAATAATCCCATTTTACAGGGGCACATATGTTGATGGGTGCTTTTATTTTAAGAATTTGATTTCACAATTGTGGTAAAACCAGTAAAAGTAATTATGGCCTGCACCATTTATCAAGAATTCAATCGGGGGAGACGCGCGAGAAAATTGAAGATACAATGCCGATGCACAAATTGTACAATTTACAATGCGCACCTTCGAATAGAGGACATTTCTATATTTTTACGTATGCGGGTATGGCACTAGAGGGAATGAAAACCTTAGAGAAGAAACAAATTTCAATTCACACGGAACCTTATATGTTGATAAGTGGTGACCTATACAAGTTAGGCCGAGATGAAGTATTGTGCCAGTGTGTACTAGAGAACGAGCACTCAGATATCATGGAAGAGGATCATGGTGGTATTGTAGGTGGGAACTATGTAGGTGATGCCACTACGTGCAAGATTCTACTTGTTAGATTATGGTGGGAGACCCTTTACAAAGATTATAAATCATATTGTAAGGCGTGTGATCACTATCAACGCATTGGTAAACTTGGGAAAAGAGATGAAATGCCCTTAAAGACCTCTTACTAGTGTAGAGCCATTTCAGAAATGAGCTATAGACTTTGTGGGTCCTATTTCTCTAGCCGCACGTAGAACTAGATCATGCTACATCATCACTTACACATATTAACTTATAATATGGGCCAAAGCAGCACCTACCAATGATTGTACAACAACTACAACAACCATGTTCATATGGAAAAATGTTCTTACAAGGTATGGATGCCTCGCTAAGATTGAAAAGTGATAGGGGTACACATTTTTGAATGAGACAATCGGGATACTACTGGATGAATTTATGATTACGCACCATAAGACTACACCATATCATCCTCGGAAAATGGGATTGTTGATGCCTTCAACAAGATTTTGAGCCGACATTGACAAAAGTCCGTGATGTTGGAAGGAAATATTGGGATAATAAATTTTATGTCATGCTTTGGGCGTATAGAAAAACATACAAGATGTTAAATA
Source organism: Taxus wallichiana var. yunnanensis (assembly GCA_018340775.1). Taxonomy (NCBI): domain Eukaryota; kingdom Viridiplantae; phylum Streptophyta; class Pinopsida; order Cupressales; family Taxaceae; genus Taxus; species Taxus wallichiana. The sequence continues at coordinate 492,832,951 of CM031241.1, read as the reverse complement.
AGGCCACACCCTTCATTTGGTGTTCGGCACAAAAGTACTTCTTCCTATGGAATTCATGTTACCATCTTTACGTATTACACACGATGGGGGTCTAGCTGATGCGAAAGCATTAGAATAAATAATTGAAAATTTGATACATTAGATGAGAGGCACACCATAGCATGTTGGATTCGAAGCAAGAAAAATCTAGGCGAAGGTATGGCATGATAGGAACATCGGGAAAAAAATATTGAGATTGGACACATGATGCTTCTTTATGATTCTAAGTTTTTGTGCCATCCAGGCAAGCTTAAAGTGCATTGGTTAGGACTCGTATGTTATCACTTATATACTTGAATCAGCGCTTGCTAGTTAAAGATGCTTGATGGAATATGGTTACCCAGATTACTTTCAACGAGAGTAGGTGAAGCACTACTATAAATAAGTCTTCTTGGTGTTTTTAATAAGGAAGTGCTTTCATTTAGAATAGGTTTTCATTTATGTATTTCCTTTTTCGTCATTATGCTTTGTCAATTTCGTTTAGTGTTTGGTGTTTTGTTTAATAAGCACATTTGCACATTAGAAGCTAATTGTTGTTTGAAGTATTTTTAAGCACATCGATTGCACATACCATTAGTGTGGGTGGTGGTTGTTATTTTTCATTCACAACTAGGTATACATGAGAAATAATCATTATAGGTGCTAAGTAAGTTTGGAAAGGAGCTGTTAGAAAGGAGATTGCTTCAAAATATGGTCATAGATGAAGATAAATGAGGGAACAATATAACATGAGGTAAGTAACAACCATGGAGACTACCAAGGGAAGGCGTAATGGTGAGGTACTCGGGTGTATGGAAGCACGCTAAAGAAAATTATATAGCTAGAAGGTCGAAGGCGCACTAGAAGGTTATAGCTAGGGCATGAATATGTATCATGCATATATTGTGAAAATGGTCAATTAATGAGAGGATTGTTGGTAGGTGAAGGAGCAATAAATGCACTAACTTTTTGAAAGTATATAAGGACATGATGTAGGTTTGCTTTTAACTATATGATCACAAGTATTTGAGTGAACTAAGTGCAACCGAGCCGAGTGAATTGTGTTGAGGTGTAGAGAGTTGTGAAAAAGATGTGGAGGGTAGACTATTACGCGAGAAGAGGCTTATGTCCCCATTGGTGAAGGGTTTGAGTGAAGAAAAAGAATTGAGGAGGAGCTATGACACGTGGTTTTAAGCTAGGGCATGCAGATTTGAGCTAGGGTTTGAGTTTACTTGTTATAGATAGCAAAAGGATGATTTTTACGATGGCACCAAGGAAAGCACCCGCAGTGCAGCATGAAAGGAAAGAAGAAAGTGGAAAATGAAGTTGAAATTTCTCCCAAGAGTAAATTTTCAGATATTTAATACCCGGAGGGAGTAATAGTCAGACAAGAGTGGGATTCCCACATCCGCAGATACAAAATAAGTGACTACAACCACCGTACCTCTGACAACAAGGGAGAGTTAGACACGTTGCTGAATAAGAAGACCAATAAGCACACAAAGGTGGAGGATATTCTAGTGTATGACGACACTGGGAGAAATTATCAAGCGGTAGGAGTTTACTAGGGCATGTGACGAGCTTCCATATTTTGGAAAATATGAACCCTTATACCAATGGCTAGTGAGTGGAGTCCATGAGGACTTATTTTATTTTTCCGGATGAAGGGTTAGGATCACAACAACCAAGGTTTCGACACTAACATGATTGAAGGGAACATGAGTAGACCTTGTTAGTGATCTAACTGATAAAACAGCGGTCATAGAAACAAGAAAGGAGTTGTTGTTGATGCAAAATCACAGCACCCCTGGATGCACATCAGGCTTCTAGGTTGATGTTCAGGCATCCAGTGTGATTGCATAACATTGAATCCTTTCTCCAAGTGTGGGACTTGAAAAATGAGAAGGATTCTCCAGAGAAAGGCTGGTTCCTATTCCTCTGTTCAGATGCACCAATGAAACGCAGAGGTTTACCCAAAAACTAACTAATCTAACTACCAAGGAGACAGGGAGAGAGAAATGCATAAAAATAAACCTAAGCTAGGGAGGTGATGCACCGAGGAATGAAGAACATAAGCTTTGCAAAAAATAAGCACAGACCATATAGATGCGATACCACACTATGCACAGGTAACCGAAATGCAATGAGAGATCAAAATGACAACAATGAATACATGAGAGGATTTAAATTCAATCACAGACATATATATATTGCTCAAAGGATCGATTCAATACATTGCAATGGCCAAGAGGCACAATGGCATTACAGTCCATGTGGGAGGCTTGAAAACTCCACGAATTCTCTTGCAAGCAGGAGAGAAGGGAGGGGTTGCAAAACAAGAATGTCCAACATTAGAAAGAAGCCCCTCCTTACAATTTATAGGAAGAATGAGAGAGAAAAGAGAGAGGAATTCGAAATCTGCCCCAACCACCTCCAGAATGCACTTAACTCATCTCATTATGGCAGAAGCGGCGGATCATGTCAAAACGGCGGGCTGCCTAATGTGGTTGCCGCGAACTGCTCACGCATTAAAGTTGTTCGTTGAAGTATTACTTCGCTTATTATTTCGCGCCGAGGCGTCTTCTTGATTTTCTCTCTTCAAACTGAACCAAAATGCAAGATTGACCCTGGAAACGTGTAGAGAATCTCACAAGCTTTCCGTTGATATAAAGAACGTGCAAATCTGAGCTCTGGATCGAAAGTTATGTCGATCCGAAGGTTTAGGGCACGGAACAGGCAAAAACGGATTTTTTGAATTTCTTCCCGCGCTCTGCCACCTGGATGACACGTGGCAAGCTCTGATTCGCTGAATGATTCTCTCTCCTCTGCTTTTCGGCGGGCCTTCCTTTGAAATCTCCTTGTGGGCCCTAGCTAGGACACGTGGCATTATTTCATTGGTTTGGATCGGTGCTCGAAAACTCACCCTTTGACTTTTCTGACCTTTTCTCCTATGAGGACACGTGGCGGCTTCTGATTAGTCCGCGGGCCTGCCAGCTCTTTCGCGCCCTTCGCGTCTTTTTGTCCCGGATGTCCCAAACCGTTTGGGACAAAAACCTCCGATCCACCCGAAATGGGCTTCCTTGTCCCTCATTTGGCCGATGACACGTGGCGCAAATTTATTGGCTTTCGGCTTTTTCGGCGATCCGCGTCCCGCGCGTCCCTTTGTCCCATTTTGCTTTGTGCTCTTTGTGCTGATTTCAATTTGCGAACCAGGCCCATTTTCTTTGGTTCGCGTCCCATTTGTCCTTTTGCTTGTCCTGCAGGCGTCCCTCTCAGCAGTTAGCCAATTTTTCCCCTTTTTTAGCCGGATCGGCTTTTCGCGCCCGCCGCGTACTTTTGTCCCAAATGTCCCGATTGCTCCTTGGACCGCCTGGAGGCTTTTCGGCCGATCCGCGCATTTTTGTCCCAAATGTCCCGATTGCTCCTAGGACTAGGACTTAACCGATTTTCACGATTTTTCCTGGATCAACCTATTTGCCTTTCTGCAACTTTTGATGCATGTTATCGAAATTTACCCTGGGGGGTGAAATTTTGACAACAATTTTGACGACTCAGCGGGGTTACTTGCCTGCTAGGTAAAAGATCAGTGGCCTTTTAGCGATCCATTGGGCATGGAGTTAAGCAATAACCTGAAACAAGCCTGATACTGCAACTTCTTCTCCAAAGAACACTCAACCGTAAAACAACCCGAGAGCAAAAACTCATGCCGAAGCACTTAGGGAAATAGAAACCTAACTACAACAGGACAATGTGCATACGCACTTAGAGGAATTAAGGAAATCTAAACTAATATTTACAAGGGCAAACCTTTTCTCTTAGTAGCAATGTTTAAGATAGATTCCGTTAACCGGAATCGGAAGTTCCTCTCCATCCAATGCAGATAATTGGAAGGCATTACTATTTTTGCATCCCGTGACCATGTAGGGACCACTCCAGATGGCATCAAACTTGGAATGTCTTCCTGGTTTTGCCCGATCTGCATCCCATTTCGTAACCGTGTCCCCTTCTAAGCTCTCTTCTTATCAAACCATCTTTTTACTACGGCTTGATCATTTTCAATCGTCTGAACCGCATGTTCTCTGATTTCTTCTAATTCCATCAATTCTGCATACCTGACCTCCATTGGTTCGAACTCAGATAACTCAAGCTGCTTCATGAGCTCCAAGGTTGGCAATTCTAATGATATAGGCACATCGCCTCCTTCCCATAGACCAACTTGTAGGGAGAATTACCCGTAGACCTCTTTGGTGTTATTCTCACCACCCCATAACGCTGATTTTAGCCTTGTATGCCATGTTCTTTGATTTTCATCCAGAGTCCTTCTGATGATTTTTAGCAAATTCTTGTTTGTGGACTCTGCCTGTCCATTACCCTGCGGGTAATAATTTGAAGAGGTGCTCAAATAGATTCCATTCTTGACAGCCCATTCTGTAATTTTTGAACCTATGAATGCTAATGCATTATCTGATATGATGGTGGCCGGCACACCGAACCTGGTTACTTATCCCTTCATAAAAGTCTAGTATGCTAGACTCACTTGCCTCTTTGAGCGCTACTGCTTCGGTCCACTTGGTGAAATAGTCTGTCGCTGTAAGAATCCACTTGTGGCCTTGACTCGAATTGGGATTGATGACTCCAATGAAGTCCAATCCCCATTGCATGAATGGATGATCTACTGAAATTGGATGAAGGGGAAGTGCTGCTAACCTTCCTTTCCCTGTGAAGAATGCACATTTCTTGCATTTCTTAACCCATGAGTAGCAATCATTGAATACAGTAGGCCAATAGTAACCAGCTTTCATGATTTTGAGAGCTGTTACTCATGGGGTGAAATGGCCTCCTGCCTCCTGTCATGGAACTCTTGTAAGATCCTCTCAATCTGACCTGTCCCAATGCATCTCAATAGAACACCGTTGATGTCCTTTTTAAACAAAACACTATCAACAAGCACATAAGGAACTGTTTGTAATCTGAAGTACCTTCTTTTTGCTTTGCTCATTTCTCGAGGGCACATGCCCATCTCAGGAAATGTATCATATTCTCGAGTCCAACAGGAGTAGAAACATCATCATTTTCCTGTTTTTGATCATCTTGTAATAGCAGACAACGTCCTCTTCATCTTCCTCGGCTGTCTCTGTTGTTTGGAAGCGAGCTGCTCACACAAACCTTTGCCTCTTACCACTTGGTGATCTTGATCTCAATGTCATACTCCATGACACGGGTGATCCATCCCGCCCTTTTCTCATTCAAATCCTTGTTGAGGAGGAATTCCTTAACCCCAAAGATGTGAGACCAATAACTGGACCTTGTTGTTTGAGACTAAATGCTTGAATTTCTTCAAGCTTCTGATTACTGCAAGCACATGCTTTTCAATAAAAGAGTACCTCACCTCGCAGTCATTTAGGCTCTGGCTGAAGAAAGCAATCGGCTGCTCATCATTATCTTTGTTCTCATTGTACTGAATGGCGTAAATAGTGTCATCACCTCCAAATGCATAGAGGATGAAATCCTTGGAAAAGTCAGGGTTGATGAGAGTAGGTGCCTGGGAGATGGCTTCCTTGATTGCTTCAAAACTTTCCTTGCCTTCTACCGTCCACTTGAAAGCCATGCTTTTCCTTAACATTTTGGTGATGGGCTTGACAAGAGCAAGCAAAATTTGGGACAAATCTACGACAAAATTGATCCTTCCCAAGAAGCTTTGAAGAGCCTTCTTGTGACTTGGCAATGGTAATGCTCTTATGGCTTCAACTCTTTCTCGGGTCAATCGCTAATCCTTCCTTAGAGACAATATGGCCAAGGAGTTTTCCTCGTGAGCCAAGAATATGCATTTTTTGGGATTCAATGATACCCCAAATCTTCTACATCTCTGAAATACTTGCCTCAAATGACAGAGGTGATCCGCTGCATTTTTTGAGAATACAATGATGTCGTCAAGATATATTAAAACTATTTTATTGATCAACCCCTTGAATGCCATATCCATTGCCCTTTGGAAGGTGGCTCCAGCATTTGATAGCCCAAATGGCATTTTCTTGTAGGCATAGGTCCCCCATTTGGTGGTGAAAGCCGTCTTGAATTGGTCATCTTCTTTCACCATCACCTGATTATACCCTGAGTAGCCATCTAGGAGAGAGAATCTCTCTGAACCGGATACTACTTGCAATATTTGTTCCATTGAAGGAAGTGGGTAATGGTCTTTGAGGGATGCCCTGTTTAGGTCTCGGAAATCCACGCACAACCTGATTTCTCCACTCTTTTTTCTGACCGGAACCAAGTTTGCAACCCAGCTTGAGTGCTTGATCGGGAATATAATACTCGCCTCTATTAGCTTGTTAAGCTCTTTCTTCATTAGAGGCTCAATGTGAGGGTTAACTGGTCTCTGCTTCTGCCTGACGGGCTTAGCATCTGGATCCAATTCTATGGTATGTTGTGCCAAATTTGGATCGAATCCTCTTAAGTCTTCGTAGCTCCAAGCGAAGACGTCTGGAAATTCTTGGCAAAGTTGTATGAAATCTGATTTCTCTCGCTCAGTGGCCACTTTACCAATTTGAAGTGTCTTGCTTTCCCCAACCAGAATTGACTCTGAATCTTCTCTCTTGACCTGTATATTGGCCTTTTCTTTACGGAACTGGTCGTTAGGGTTGAAGATAGACTCCAATGTTACCAAACCCTTAGGAAGCTTGTTTGTCCGCAGCTGTACTACTTGATCCCCATACTGCTGCTCTAATCTGTCCTGATTCCTAGCCGAAAATTCAGCTTCTTCTTGCAAGAAATTGACGATCTGTTGATCGTTCTCAAACACCTGCCAGCTTGTGTTATTATCTGGAACTGCTGGCCTTACAACCACATGGATGTGTGGCTGCGTTTTTTCTCTTCTGATGTTGTCAACCACATCAAACGCTGCTCCAACTGCTGCGAGCCTATCTGCGGCTTCATTTTTCTTTCCGGGTATGGACACAATGTTGAAAGCTTCGAAATCCTCAATGAGGTCCCATACCCTATTCTTGTAGCTCCTCAGCAAGTCGTTTTTTGTAGCATGTTGCCCCCTAACTTGGTTGACGATTAGCTCGCTATCGCCAAACACCTGTAAGTTCTTTATGTCCTTTTTCCTGGCCCAATGAAGTCCATGAATCAATGCTTCATATTCAGCCGTGTTGTTCGAACAGGAAAACTGGAAACGGAAAGCTGAAAAATATTTGATGTCTTGTGGTGAAAACAACACCGCACCGCCTCCAGCACCTTGTCTGCTTCTCGAACCATCGAAGAATAATCTCCAGACTTTGTTTTCATCTTTTGTTCAGGCTGAATGATGTCGGGATGGGTGAATTTTCCTCGTGTATACAATACACGCCTAATTCAGATTCTTCAATTTCCTTGTATGGGTCAAATTCATGACTTTTGTTTGCCCATTCATCCAAAGTTAAATCAGGAATTCCCTCGACCTTAGTACCTGTTTCTAGATCACTTGAACACTCCTCCTGATCAAAAGCTGAGCAATTTGCATTGATAGGAGCTGGTACATAAGGCTCAATATGGAAATTGGCAATTGGTTCTGACCTGATTGTTGCTTTGGCTCCATACCTCATCCTAAAAATCATGTGTGACCAATCTGCAGATAAATATCCACCGATTTTCGCAGTGAAGTCTCTTGATAGACACAACGCAAAGAGTGGCGGAAGGTCAATCACAGACACATCTTGCAAAACTGTAACATTAGGACAGGAATGTAGTGTTAGGCTTAACCCCTTGATGACTCCAACAGTCCCTACTGCCGTTCCATCTAGCTGTACTACTCCTTTCAGCACTGGCTCATATTTCAAACCCAGCTGATCCGCTATTTGCTTCGGCATCACTGAACTACTGGCCCCTGAATCTAACATGCAGTTGTGCACCAAGTGATTTCCAACAATCAATGAAACATAGAAAGGCGGAGGCTTCAAAATTTTCCTTGTCTGGTCCCCCTCATGTTGCACTGCATTAGTGAGAATTTTCTCATGTCCCTGGTTTGATACATTTGTGGCAGACCAGTTAGCCACTGCAGCTTGCAGTAGGTCTCGTTGTCCTGGGATCGCCAGTGATTCCCACATGGAAATGTTCACATGTGTCTTCTTCATTTGATCGATGATGTTGAAAGGGGATGAACTATCCCTTTGCTGCCCCTTACTTGGTACAACCTTTTCTGGAACTTGAACGGGTGCATGTGTTGCTACAACAGGGATCTTGGGCTGATTTTGCAGGTTTGGATCTGTGTTTGGTCTACTGACCCCTTGTTGTGTAAGAGTGGGTTGAGAAACAACTGGATTACACGGTTGTCCCTCTCCTATATTTCTCTTCTTTGACCGTGTATTGGCAGCCACGCCTTGAAAAGGCTGTTGGTTAACTCCACAGAAGTCTTCCGTTTGCCAATTTGCCAATGTGGTTTCTGTTGGGGGTCCTTCTTGTTGCGTTTGTTGCTGTTGATTCTCCTCCTGGCTTGGATCTTGAGCAACACCAATGGTTTGCACCATCAAGGCCTGATTTAGTGCACCATTGAAACATGCTGACTGATTGTGAGGTAGATTGCAAGGGTAACACCAGTCGTACTCTTGTGCCATGTTATTTTGTGCTGGTACTAATGCCTTAGAGGCAGATATGGCATTTGGATTATAGGGCTGGAATGGTCTATTGACAGGAGGCCTTGTTTGATTCATATTTGCAGCTGGGTTAGGTGGTCTTTGAGGCTGATACGGCTGCCTATTAGGTTGAGCTTGAGGCTGATACGAAGGTCTAAAACCTTGAGCTTGCTGTCTTTTGAGTGTGACCAGCTCATTACCTAAATTTTGCAGTTGCTTCATGACTTCTTGAAGCTCATTTGGGGCACTTGGAGATGAAGTGGAAGCTTCATTTGAACTCTGATTCCTAGGAGTGGGAATAGGAGCTAAGACAGGTGCTTGACTAGCACTTGGGCTCTCTAAACTTGGATATAATGGCATTGAGGCCTCAGAGCTAGCTTGCCACTTGAATCGCACAATTTTCAGCTCTAATGGCAATACTATAAGCAGCAGGGATAGTTGTGCCTCCCATAGATTGAACCAACATAGAAATATCAGAATTTAAAGCTTTAAGGTAGTATAGAAAAGCACCTCCTGCTGTTGGCCTGACTGCTACTGGAATTCTATCCCAAGATCTTTGAAATCTGAAGTTGAAGTCAGTTAGCTGCTCATTGGAGGCTCTCTTGATGGTTGTCAGCTGCTCCAAAAGAGACAAGTTGTCTCCCTTCTCTCCAAATTGATCATGAAGTGCAATACACAGCTGATTCCAGTTTGTGATAGAGCCAGCTCCAAGGCTCCTAAACCATTGCAATGCTTTCCCCTTGAATGAAGACGCCAGCAATTTGACAGCTACTTGCATCTCATCGATCTCATGGATTGCACAAATGTTAGCAATGTCCTTGACATGATCACCAGGAGTGGTCTGATTTTCTCCAGTAAAGTATGGAATGTTCTTCAGTGCTGCAACTGGGATTGGATTTTGTGCATTGAGAGCAAGTGGGCTGCTGCCTGTGAAGTTGACATAGGGGTTCACTGGTTGCGCCATTCTGATTGGTCTTAAAACCTCTTGATATCTCGAAAGAAAGGCCTGCTGTGGAGGGTTGAGAGAGTTCTGCATTTGGTGGAGATGGAGACCTTTGAATCCTTCTTCCTCTCTACCTTCTTCGAGATAATTCGGTATTCAAACAAAGACTTCTTCCTCTCCAACTCTTGACCTTGTGATTCTTCTCATAAGCTTTCAGGCCTGCACTGCTGAAACCAGTTGATTCTTCCCCTTGGAGTCGCCAGATATGCAAATAATAGCTCTTTTCAAGCAAGAAAATTACAGCAGATGCACATCAACTTTGCTGCAATAAAAATGAGACCTCTGGTCCCACCGGGCGTGCCAAAACTGTTGATGCAAAATCACAGCACCCCTGGATGCACATCATAGGCTTCTAGGTTGATGTTCGGCATCCAAGCAGTGATTGCATAACATTGAATCCTTTCTCCAAGTGTGGGACTTGAAAAATGAGAAGGATTCTCCGTGAGAAAGGTTGGTTCCTATTCCTCTGCTCGATGCACCAATGAAACGCAGAGGTTTACCCAAAAATCTAATCTAACTACCAAGGAGACAGGGAGAGAGAAATGCATAAAAATAAACCTAAGCTAGGGAGGTGATGCACCGAGGAATGAAGAACATAAGCTTTGCAAAAAATAAGCACAGACCATATAGATGCGATACCACACTATGCACAGGTAACCGAAATGCAATGAGAGATCAAAATGACAACAATGAATACATGAGAGGATTTAAATTCAATCACAGACATATATATTGCTCAAAGGATCGATTCAATACATTGCAATGGCCAAGAGGCACAATGGCATTACAGTCCATGTGGGAGGCTTGAAAACTCCACGAATTCTCTTGCAAGCAGGAGAGAAGGGAGGGGTTGCAAAACAAGAATGTCCAACATTAGAAAGAAGCCCCTCCTTACAATTTATAGGAAGAATGAGAGAGAAAAGAGAGAGGAATTCGAAATCTGCCCCAACCACCTCCAGAATGCACTTAACTCATCTCATTATGGCAGAAGCGGCGGATCATGTCAAAACGGCGGGCTGCCTAACAGAAGCGGCGAACTGTCTGCTGCATTAAAGTTGTTCGTTGAAGCATTACTTCTGCTTATTATTTCGTGCCAGAGGCGTCTTCTTGATTTTCTCTCTTCAAACTGAACCAAAATGCAAGATTGACCCTAGAAACGTGTAGAGAATCTCACAAGCTTTCCGTTGATATAAAGAACGCGCAAATCTGAGCTCTGGATCGAAAGTTATGTCGATCCGAAGGTTTAGGGCACGGAACAGACGAAAACAGATTTTTGAAATTCTTCCCGCGCTCTGCCACCTGGATGACACGTGGCAAGCTCTGATCCGCTGAATGATTCTCTTTCCTCTGCTTTTCGGCGGGCCTTCCTTTGAAATCTCCTTGTGGGCCCTAGCTAGGACACGTGGCATTATTTCATTGGTTTGGATCGGTGCTCGAAAACTCGCCCTTTGACTTTTTTGACCTTTTCTCCTATGAGGACACGTGGCGGCTTCTGATTAGTTCGCGGCCTCGCTCCTCTTTCGCACCCTTCGCGTCTTTTTGTCCTGGATGTCTCAAACCGTTTGGGACAAAAACCTCCGATCCGCCCGAAATGGGCTTCCCAGTCCCTCATTTGGCCGATAACACGTGGCGCAAATTTATTGGCTTTCGGCTTTTTCGGTGATCCGCGTCCCGCGCGTCCCTTTGTCCCATTTTGCTTTGTGCTCTTCGTGCTGATTTCAGGCGAACCGGCCGGTTCGCGTCCATTTGTCCCGCTTGTCCCGCAGGCATCCCTCTTAAGCAGTTAGCCAATTTTTCCCCTTTTTCGGCCGGATCGGCTTTTCGCACCCGCCGCGTACTTTTGTCCCAAATGTCCCGATTGCTCCTTGGACCCCCTGGAGGCTTTTCGGCCGATCCACGCATTTTTGTCCCAAATGTCCCGATTGCTCCTAGGACTAGGACTTAACCGATTTTCACGATTTTTCCTAGATCAACCTATTTTCCTTTCTGCAACTTTTGATGCATGTTATCGAAATTTACCCTAGGGGGGTGAAATTTTGACAACAGTTGTTGTATACCAAGGGTCCACGCGAATGGACATTGATAAATTGAAGTTTCCTATGGTGCAAGAAGCCACACATCTACTAACCAAGTTGAATGACCAAGAGAGATGGTCAAAGGTAAACATCATGTGGCTTCACATTGCAAAGAAAATGTCTCAGGGAGTAGTATACAACCTAGAAGGATATATTGCAGACAACATTGTTGAGGAAGCGTGCACAGTTAAAAGAAAAGTTTTGGCACTTTCCTCCATTCTCTTTTGTTTGTAGAACTTGGAGTTCTCGATGGGACAAAGAACAAGATATGGGAGTACCCCTTGGAAAATAAGTCCCTCATGGAGAGGTTTGACAAATATTTATGTGAAGGATCAATGAGTGGGCCATTTAAATAGAGGGTGAAGATGTGGTATGACCGAATTTGCACAACATTTGAGGAGTGGCGCATTCCTAAGGAGCTACCTTTGGTGGTGGGAAAGGCAAGATACAGGTTTGCGGTGTACCAACACTTCTACATCACACGGTTTTCTATGAGGGATGGGACATGGAGCCCATGGTGAAAACTGCCCTATGCCTTCACAACGTGCTACTTCCAAGCCTCAGTTCACGATTTAATGATGTGCATTATCCGAACTTCAATGCAAATAAGATATACCGTGACTACCACACTCTAAGGAAGACACATGTGTATCCATGTCGATCGCCTACATTGAGAGGCTCATCTCAGACGTCATAAGTATAAAGCCGATTAAGCTTGTCCATTGGGGACAAGTGGAGTTGTGCTCGAATACCTTTAATTTAAGCTTAAAATTGCGAGAATAAAAAGTATGTGGAGAATGAGTTCATGCTCCCAGGGCCGCCTAAGGGAAAACATACAGTGGAGAACATGCCAGCTCCAAATCCTACAATGACTATAGAGGTAGATGAGGAGGAAGAAGAACACGAAGATAGCACTCGGCTTAGAACATAGAGTCCGGAGGTAGCCCAAAGATAGAATGGAGGTGAGTGCTTGCAGAGATACTCCACCTTAGGTGCAAGAAGGAGATGAGGACTTGGACATGGAGTAATTCCATGAAAGGCACCATTTTAAAAGGGTATTCAGAAGAACAAGAACCCAAGGCACGGGAACTCCACATCTCATATGAATATCACCACGACTCTCCCCTCAGAAAGAGGAAGCTGAGAAGAAGAGGAGAAAGCTAAAGTTGAATGAGGAGGCAGAGGAGTCTGTAGAGACTCTTGGAACCCCAAAGGTGCAGCCGAGAGGATATGGAGGATCCCAAAGATGAGGACATGGAGGATCCCAAGGATGAAGAAGAAGGTGTGAAGGAGGCAAAGAAATAATAGCATGAGAAACCTCACGCGCATGACACTACACAATACGTGGAGGGTCCAACTCCAAACCTTGGAGCTCATGTTTCTAAGGGTCCAAGAATGAGGAGAACAAGTGGAGAATACATTGTGCTTTGTATGGGCTATTCCGAGGACACAAGAAAAATTGTCTGCGTGCCCGTTTTGCTAAAGCATAGTGGACTGAAGGAGTTATATGGGTGGGAACTGATAGACCCAGACATGACCACTATACACACAAGGAAATAGTTGTCATGGTTCATGAAAACTCACATGGATGAGCCATATTTTTATGTATACAAGGAGTCTTGTGTGTCGAGAAGAGTGAAGAAATCACCTCAGAGAAGACACATGACTATAAAGCCCCCTCTCATGTTTGATGAGCAAAGCGAGCAATTCCTTGGTGAAGGTATCTACAAAGATGACACGAGAGGAATATAGATAAGGCTACCACTATTAGGTCATTACTTGAAGAAAAAAAAGGAAAAACTATAAAAATAGCTCATCCGACAGAGAGAAGGATCTAGAGAAGAAAAATAACGAGGCCTTCATCAATATGGTAGAAGAGATTGGTGACTATGTCCTGAAAGCAAGACTACATCTCTGATTCCAAGGTACCTGAGAAGTTTCCTTCAACAATGCATTATGCGTGCACATTAGTTGATTTGGTGTTTGAGGATGGACCACTTTGAATGCCGCCAAAGGATCCCGCATAGGAAGCAAAGAGAGCAAGGGACTCTGTGGTTAGAAGTATTTCATCTTATGAGGCATTACTCAAAACTTTACAAGAAGAGCTAAAGAAAGCAGATCAAGCTTTGAACATATGTGTAGCTCCAGAAGTAGTGATCAAGACCAGGACTATAGTAGAAGATAATGAAGTCCTGAAGGCAATGAAGGATGATACTTTAGGGCACACAGAAAGATTGGCATTAGTAAAGAAAAAGCATGAAGCCCTTGTAGTAACACAAAACCCACATAAGGAGAGACTAGATGAGATTGGGAAGCTCATAGCGCAAAAGATGGATCTTTTGGAGGGAAGAATGTCTGCTATGGCCAATGTTGTCCTAGTACTACAGAATGAAAAGGGAGAAATAACCGGACGAGTTGGAAGGCATCGCCATGACGCGTTCGAGAAAATCAAAAACATGCTTTGGATGACCTGAAACCCTTGGAGGTTGAGATTAAAATGGAATATCTAGAGTTAATCCTTCCAGTTGAAGTAGAGAGTGCTGTAGAATAGAAGTCTATTCTTTGTATAATAATTATTTACATTCTTTCCATTCTTATTCTTTATTCTTTGGGAACATCAGAAGGAAACCCCATTTCTAAGGTGGAAATGTAGTTTAGTGTGGGCTAATGTTGAGCAGACAAAGTATGAAACTAAGGAGAGGGAAGAAAAATATTCTCTCGTAGGAACAAGGCATGTTTGAAGGCACGAAAGGATAGGAAAGGAAACACATGCCAGGACAAGTTGATTTAGGACTTAGCCATTTTCATGGTTATGGGCTATTTTTGGAGATAGCGTATGGACCACACAAAGGATGGAGACTTCCGCGACATGCGAGATGCTATTTTGGGATGAATATCTACTAAACACCATGCATGAGTCTCGGGGATAATAATAGGATTATTACCGCGCTTAATCGTAGAAGATCTATTATTAACGCACTTGCATGTGTGTATATTATTGTAAAGGCGCATGGCTATTTTTAGCATGCGACCTATTTTGGGATGTGCATAAGTGGTGAAGGGAAAGTCCCCACCCTTATAAATATGTATTGAAATGTGTAGTTAGAAATGAAGAGAGAGAGAGAGAGAGAGAGAGAGACTGTGTATGAGAGTTATGCTATCGGATCTCATTACTTCGCATAACCTTATGGTAATGATATATGATGTAAGAAGCATGGATTTACCATGTTTAATGTATTGAGTGTATTGGTTGAATAAAGGTGTTAAAAATGACTATAACTAGTTCTTGTATGGTTGATTTCATATGGTTATTATTTAATTAAGGATTCTTTAAGATCTAGATCTGGAATATGCTCTGTGGAACGTTGATGTTATTTATGGATCTACATGCATTATATCTTCTTCACACTAGCATACTGCACAAGAAACCCTAAAGAGGGGCCTAATACATTTGCACTTTAGGTGAGCACTCACTCAGCCGAGTGATGTACTAGCGCATCCGGGTTATTCGTGGTAGATTCTAGGTCGCATAAAAATACACCTTTCCAAAGAAGGAATGAACTCCTTTCTTGCTTGTGGGTAGAGATAGTTCTTGAATGGATCATAATCTCTCGGATCAATGTGGGATCCATGTTTATTGACAATGTGCCCCAATAACTTGCCTTTTATCGTACTATTTTTGAGCTTGCGCCTTTTACCCTAAGTTTTTCCCTTTGGTCCGCTTGTTGAGAAACGCTTTTACCTCTCGAATTGATGGTCCAAAACTTTTCCCCTTCGTTTGAAAGCTTTGAAGTGTTCAAAAGTTATTTTTTTCCCCTAATTTGAAGAAATCTCCATGTATGCCCCGTTCGCTCCCTAATTCTTTCAAATCCACGGCTCTGCCATTTTTTCTAGTTTTTCCCGATCATGGAAGCTCAAAATGATAAATTTATACTTGTATGTCTTTGAAGATCCAAATCCATGGTCGTAAATCATGCTTGGCCATAAATTATTTGCAAAATCCTTTTTCCTTGGTGAAAATTTCAAGTTTGAGAAAAAATGGTGAAGTTCTGTGTTTTTTGTTGTTTGACGGTCGTCTTTACCCATCAAATTACTCCTCATCATTCGGAAGCTAAGTGGCAAGTTTTACATACACAAGGGACGACGAGTGTTTTTAATGAACTTATTCTTTTTGCTACTTTGGAAAAAGGATTTATTTGGTCCCGCGGCCCCATTGCATTCTCATTGGTCCACATGGCGTGTTGAAATAGTCAAAGTTAAGAAAGGGCGGAGCAAATTCTTACTTTTTTCCCGAGAGTGTATACGTGTTAAATTCCTATTGGTTGTGGAGTGGCGGGTGTTTTTTGTCCACAAGGCATTTTGAAAAAGTGTTAAACTGTGAATAAAATTCCCGAGGCCCGCAACCAATCAGAGAGAACACGTGGCAGGATCAAGGGCGGAGGGGATGCGGATCGGAGGTGAACTTAGAGAATTGTTTCCCTTTCTGGAAAAAAATACTAAAATGTAGGAATGACCTAAAATACCATGGCCTATCAAGAAGCGACACATGGCATTTTGAGGAAACAGAGTTGGGGGTTGATTGTGAAATTGTCCTTTTAAGTTGAAAGTGCTAAAATTATTGAAAAGGGGCACAAGCCCGCTAAGGTAGGTTAATGCCTTGGTCTTTTAGCTTTAAAAAGACAAGGCAAATTGGTGGGTCACCGGGAAAGTTTGAATTTTTTAACATTTTTCCTAAAAAGGGTTAAAGTCATGAAAGTAAGCGCCGCCCGACAAGGAGGAAATTTGAAAAGCTTACGCGGATTGGCGGGTCGTCGGGGCAAATGAATATTTTGCCTTTTTGGAAAAATGAGTTAAGGTGATAATTTGAAGTGTGGCCCCATGACCAATCAACGTTTGACACATGGAAGGGTCGAGGCACAACTGTGTGGCCCACGAGCAAATATGGAATTTTTCCCTTTTTGAAAAAATAGGTATAAAGTGAAATTTTAGAGCATAGATCTGCTGGGACCCACATTCGAACATGTGTCAAGCCTATTTTTAAGAGGCGGAGGTGCAGAGAAAAATGTCAAATTTTTCCATTTTCTCCCAAAAATTTTAAAATGTAAAATGAAGCTCCCATATCCGTTTCCAATGGAATGGTGCCACGTGGTCGTTTCTTATAAAAAGTGAAAATGGAAAAAGGCACCTCCAAGGCCCGTCTCCAATGGTTTTTCTCCATGTGGACAGTTGGGGTTTGATGTTAAAAGATGGAAATCGATGGTTCCTATGCGTTGCACCATTTTAACCACCATTCGAGCTCCAGGAAGCTCGGAGATGCGATTTTTGCATCAACCTTCACCAAATTTTTGGTGAATTCATGTTTTTTTGCCTTCAAGGATCAATGGAGTCAATTTGAAAATTCAATTTGTAGATCTAAGGTATTTTTGAAATGAAATTTGGTTTGGGCTCGTGTAAAATGTAAAATACCGGATCCAGAAAGTTGCAGAGGTGAATTTGGAAGATGTAAAGGTGAAATGATGAAAGAAAGAGGGTTTGCATGTATGAAGGATGAAAAACGTGCCTCCACAAAGAACAATGATGCGAATTTTTGCAATGATTCACCTTTCTCGAGGCACTTGGCAACTTTTTGATAGTTTTTCTATTAGATGTCCCTTTCTGTAAATCATGAAGGAATTTTGTAACAAACTTGATGCTTGGCATATTCTTTCCTTGGGAAAGAAGGCTCGGATGTAATTGAATGCTATATATTGCATGAATTTGTCATGCAAAGGGTTGGACGAGTTTGGAAAATCCTAAGAAACTTAGAAATTTCACGGGAAAATCTGGGAAGAAGCCCATACTCTGAGTGACCACCTGAGAAGCTCATATAATTCATTCTGTATCAGATTTCAAATCATGTTAAGTTGGTTGCACATGTATAGCCATTAACAAGCTCTGAGATTATTTTCAAAACATTCCCCTGTTGATAAATCTGATCATTTTTGAGTTATTCTATGTTGTCTCAGGAGAAATTTGTGAATGAATGCTTTTCAATTTTTGTTTCTTGTTTCCTATTGCAGTCTTGTGTTTAAAATATCTCTTGATCATACATGATCTCATTCTTGTGATAGTTTAGTGGCATTTGTAATCTCATATTCAGAAGAGATTTCATCTGATAAAGAGATAAACAGATTTAAAACCACTTCACCTTCCTTTGATTTCTGAGATTATTTGTAAGCCTTTGGGTGCACCTTAGGCATGATCAAGTAGAGACTACTAAATACTTCATTGGTTCTTTCTAATTCAATATTTTTTGATAGATAACCAAAGAGTGTGGAAAAGTGCAGATCTGGGCTTCCATTTGATGCACATATCCTGGTTGAAGGAGTGATTAACCATTTTGATACTTTCTGTTGTTAAGTTTTTTCCAAATTTTGTTGAAGTCCTCAAGGAGTCTAGCAGACCTTGGTTTTTCTTGTCTAATCTCCCACCCAACAAGAAAAAATCATTCAAAAAAACTAATCCTACCCATACTACCCCTGTTTTGTCCTATGTATCAACAAATGCAAACCCCACTATCAAAAATATGTAGAAGAAAATCAGGATTTCAAATGTCTTTAGTAACCTTGCCTTGCATTGAAAATATCTCCATAATCCGGAAGTGACAACTTGTGAAAGTTAGATTTGGAGTGTTGATCATATTTTCCCAAGGCCTTTTCATACCATTTGCATAAATTGAGGGATATCTTCATCTCCTTCATCAAACAGAGGTTACATTATAGGTTATCTTACCTTGGTTTAAAGGAACAACATAAAGTAGTTAGGATAAGATCACATCATTTCAAGGGCTTACCCACTCCCCTTAATTTAAGTGCTAAAAGGCCGAAAGATTTTCTTTCCCCGGATGAAAATGACACACAACATTCATCTATTTACCTCTAAGTATCTAGACAAATCCATGATGTTGCTTAAGCTTTGAGGAAGGCTAACTTTGGGTACCGTACGTACCCAAAATTGTAGGGTATCGCACAACCTGGAACAACGCTTACACGTGCCCCAATGATGATACAGTCTCCTCACAAGGTGTTTGAGATCTAGAAAATATCTCCAAGTATGCATTAACATCCTGCATGCCCCGCTTATCCCTGTGTGCTTTTATTTTCTCTTCTCCCCTCTTTTCCTTTGCTTTTCGGTCTTCAGTGACGAAACCGCCGCCCCACCTAGGTGGCGGTCTCGTGACCGCCGCCTGCTCAAGTAAAGCAGTCCTAAACGCATTTTTCCGAACGTTCTTTTATCGTGACTCACGTAAAAATCAATGTTTACCAGCTTTTTTCACCGCCTTTGCTTGTATTTATGATTCTGGTTCCCTGGAATAGTGTTTTGGAATTGTTTATGGTTTAAGAGATCAAATTGGTTTTCACCTTTGGGTAAATGGGAATTCTATAAATAGTTGGCTTGTGCTCAAGAAAATGGCCCCTCAAATTTGCCTCTGAATTTCTCATTTCAATAGCTTAGCCTTTCAATTTTTCTTAGGATTCATAGTTTCATTTGTTGTATGCATGGTTAGTATTGTTTAGCTGTCAGAAAGCCACATATTCTCCTTGTGCAAGTGTTGTTATTATTTCATCCAATCAATTGGAGTAGGATAGTTTGATTTTCAATAGGAAGCCATTAAAGTTGCAGGTTTTGTTCATCAAACAAGATAGTTTCAGGTTCTGGACGTTTTATGTTGCATGACTCACAATAAATCCCGCTAGAATTGCATAAGCAAGCTCTGTTCTCTTGTGCTATCCCTCTCCTACTCGCATTGGATTCATTCCCGCATCCTAAGCTACCATTATGTCGATACCAACTTCTATTGATGCTAACATCACATGCTTTTCTCGGATCCACGTAAACACGAAAGAACGAGGAGATCACACTAAGGGGACAAAACCACACACCATCGGATTCGCCACTGCTCGCAAAATCCAGTTCAAGCTTTCAAAGTTCTAGTTAAAGCATATCAAATAAAGTAGTCAATCATTTCTTTTCGCTTAATTCCACTTTCGATATTACCAGGAGTCATGTGGGATTGATATTTTCTCGAGAAACTATGATTCATTCCTCACTTCGAGGTAGGATCGAGAGTCTTTCAAATAGATTAGATCAGTTATTTCATTATTTAGAATAGATCTATCAACTGCACAGGAAAGTAGCTATACTCAGCTACTTTGTTTGTTTTAATTTCATAGATTAGTTTAGTTGTCAATTTCTAGATATATTAAATAAATTGCTCTTTCAATTTCGTTCAAATAGTTCATCAGAAAAATACAAAAATAGAGAAGTTATATATGTTGTAGATATACTTTACATAGTTAATTTTATTTTACATTAATTAGATTTACATTATTGATTTTGTATGATAATCACGGGACCTAGGAGCCTAGAGAATATGTGTTCGAGCCAATCGTGCCCCAACCCAATCTGGTGGCAGCAATAATTGACGTAGATCAAAATCTTAGAATCCAAGTCTTCCAAACAACAACAAACTTACAACAGATCAGCTCACAGTTAAGAGGGTTAAACGTAGAAGACGATCAAGCACACACATTCTAGTCAAATCAGCCAAACTACAGACTACCCTAGATAAACATCCGCATGACTGTAGAAGGGCTTGAAAGAGAGTAAACATTCGGTTGTGATCCTTTGGTCCCACAAATGCAGACACAGGAGACACTCTCACGGACATAGATACTAGTTTAAGAATTCAGGTTGTAAGAACACCCGTAAGATACTCCGAGAAGATCGCACAACCTTATTAAAACATAGAGGCCGAAAAGGCATACAACTATTGATACTAGGCATTAGGATTGATTCCACATGACCATAAGAGTCCACAACTACCACGAATCTACGGTTGTGACCCAAAAATCCCACAACCCAATGAATCCATAGGTCAATTAGACATAGATGTTGGGTTACGCACATTAGTATTCGATCTACTCCACTTCCACCTATCATCATCACACGCTTATCCTTCTTAGATATAATAGCTAACCAAGCTAAGGATTTCTGGACTAGACCGAGAATCACCCTTAGAATCCACTATATCCATCATCCATCTTATGACCTGTCTAGAGAGATATACACGAAACAATCCCAGTGTCATTTTCCACGTATCCCACAACCCATAGATCGGATCACTCTAGAGCTCAATATTGATTGGATCCTTCGAAAGTCATCCTCGCCAACCAATCTATCACGCCAATTCAGTTAGGAGGCTCTTCTTTGCCTTAGATTCGTAGATTCCCTTAGTTTGTGTCGAAGATATAATATTACCTAACTAGTTTGCCTATACCCCACGTATTTTCCATCCCCACCGGCTGTCTCGGCACGACCTCGGGAGGTCGGGTGCGAGGAAGAGTTACTTGTAGATTCCCATGCTCGCTTGTCACTTTTCCATCGTAAAAATTGGTGAACCCGACGTGAAACAAACAACTGCTTCATCACCTCTACCTCATTAGCCTTCACCATCGGTATACTTCTTCTACTTGTTCATCGCCTTAGTATACTTTCGGTCTTCGCCTCATCACCTTCACACCGGCTTCATATTTTTCTTCTTCCATCCATCTTCGCTCTCTCCCATTATTCTACGGTATTCATATACCCCCCGAATATGTCAGGATTCGACGCATATGGCAGACCTCTCCTAGGTCTGGAAGCATATTACTATCAATTGAATAGACATCCATCACCCTCACTCTCAGCATGGGGTGACAACTATTCAACTAACCAATTATCAACACAAACTCCGCCCCCAAGGACTAGATATAGTTCTTCTTTTCAAATAGAAGAGTTGGATCAGCTCGCTCCAACGCAACACCCATATCCTTCAGGCTCGAACGCCATGACGTTTACAAGAGAATCTGGTTCGTCCCCTCAGGTATTGCTTAGACCAAAAATTAGTAGACAATCAGATCCATCTAGTTCATCTCCATATCTATTTTTAGATGATGAACATTCAGTGCGTTATGCCAGGAATGAACAACACTCTCGGAGTATGTACCCACCTATAGGAAGTTTACAAACACAACCCGAGGTCTCTTTTCAAGAAACACCTCCATACCACTACCTATAGAAATGCCCTGGGAAACTTGGTAGGGAAACGATCGGTTCATAGCGGGTATCACATGCCTATACAACCTCGGGAATATACAACAAATGCCACTAAGACAAACTACTGTGACTTCACCAAATGAAGTCATTTCAACCTTAGTAGAAAAAGTTAGAGGGTTAGAACTTGCTCAAGCAAGTCAAAATTCTCAATTCATGCAGGTGGGAAGTTCCAATCTTCCACATCACCCTGGCTAAGTAGACCTCCTCACAGGAATAGGCATATTGGGCATGCCTCCTTAGTATGTACAACAAACACCAACTAGAACAACATTTTCAAATGTCGTTTCGGTGGAGAATATGACACTTCCCGTTTAGTACAAAACAATCCACTCTTGGGAAATACTCCTTCATACTTAAACATGTACTCCAAGTCACCACAAGGAGATATGTTCTCCTCTCCCGGCATGTTTGCTCAACCACAGGGGTTTCCTTATGCCCCTGCAAATGCATACGCTATGCCATATCAACAACCCATTCCACCTCCACCCCCTCAAAGAAGCACCATCGATGGTCGAAACCTACGCAATAGGGACTTATTCAGAATATTTGAAAGAACCCTTGACTTCACCATACGAAGCGTCATGCTTCCAAGACCTCTTCCCGATTTTCCCAAATACAAAGGGGAGGGAGATCTGAATGCACATATCAAGGCCTATGCCATAGCCATTCGAGAATTGCTCCTTGGGATGGGGTTGTTGCCAAAATATTTCCCAAGACCTTAGAGGGCATCGCCCTCGATTGGTATTACAGAATACCTGAAGCTACCATACATTTGTTTAAACAACTCGCTTTCGAGTTCATCAAGGCATTTGACATGAACAAACTATTGAGAATAGGAATCAGGGAATTCTTGCACATTAAGCAAGAACATAATGAATATGTCACTCATTTCATCCAGAGATGGCGTACAGTTCTTTATTCTTCAGCCAATGCTCCAAACATGGACCAAATGGAACTATGTGATTTATAACTTCATTCTCTCAAAGAAAGAGGTGTAGGAAGAAGTCCAGAAGTTCCCACTAAGGACTTACGATGAAGTACTTGAGAGCGCTCTCCGAATAGATCAAGCGGCAATAGATAGCGGTCACAAGACATATGGAGCAAACGGGAGGTTAATCACCCCCAACCAGAATACTACGACTTATCCTACTACCACAAATGTCAATCAAGGACCTAAAATCCTTAACAAAAATCACGGCGCAACCACAGATGGAGTAACCGACCAAACCAAAAAATTAAATGTTGTAAATACTCCACCACTGATCAACAATCAACGAAACAACAACTTTACTCCGAACAATCAATACAGTGGATTTTAATCATCCACAACAACAACAACAACAACGGTGGATCCGGACACGGGGGTTCAAATCAAAACCCAATGGATATCAAAACCAAAACCAAAACCAAAAACAACAAGTGCAAAACTTCAATCCCAATAGTCAATAGTTTAATCGTGAGTTTTGGACCACAATATGCGCCAAACCAACAACCTAGGAATTACAATCCCTATTTGTATTGTGGTTTCCACAAGATTCGAGGCCACGATACTAGAATGTGTTGTGATTACAATAAATTCATGCAACGTGTGCCAAAGGAACAAAGGCAACTTTTCATAGATATGTTCTTAGTAGATCCTACTTCACCAATGCCAAATACTTTTACAGGGGTAGTTTCCCCTCAAAATGCACCCCTCAAGATCTTTAACGATCTGCTCCCAAATCACAATAACAACAGGTTAAATCCAAATGGGACGAACAAGGGTGTAATGGCAGGAAACAATGATCATGAAGCCTCGACTTCACTAAATCCACCAGTTGCACCACAATTAGGAAGTCAGCCACGACCTAAGATAGTCAGTTTAGTGGAGTTAGACACCGAACTACCCATAGAAGCTGTAACAAGGACACGAGAGTATTCCTCTCAGCCGAGTCCAAGTTACCCGCTAGAGACAGACAACATCCAACAAATATTAGTGAAACCCATAGGTGCCTATGATTTGATTAATGACCTAACAAAGACCTTCTCTCATATCTCCTTTTTAGATTTATTAAAGAACTCTCCTGCCCATAGGGCTACTCTTTTAGAAGCATTAGGTTTAGGTCATTTAATTAACATCACTCCACCTCCCGAAACACAGTAAACCATACCGAGTTTATATTCGAAATAGACAAAATGCCAACAGATGCCAATAGATTGCACTAGATTGCAGGTGATCCAACTTTATATTTGCAAGTCTAGGTTTATAACAATTAGGTTAAACGCGCAATGGTTGATGATGGGGCAGCAAAGCTTAACATAGTCCCCTTCTCTTTCCTTCAAAAGCTAGGGTATGGAGAAACAAATTGTTCCACGACTCGGAATACGCTAAGAGGCTATGATAGCCTTAAGGCCACTTCAATTGAACTGTAATACTACCAAATCACCTTAGGACCCAAAACAATCCTCGATCGAGTTTTATATTATAGATCGGGAAACCAACTATAATATGATCCTCGACCACACATGGATACACCGTATTTAAGGCACTCCCTCTACATTATTTCAAGAAGTAAGGTTCTTACACTTATGAAAGGTATTCATAAAAATGATCCTAAACCATTGATATACACCTAGAAACCCGAAGAAAAGGCCGCATTCACTCTCGGTTTGAACTTCCAACAAACCAAATTAATAAACCAACCGATGCAAAACCAAAGAAAAGTTGGTACCTACAATGAAAATAGAAGTTACAAACCCAATCAAGACTATCCCAACCCTCAAAGATGAGGCTAACATTGCCAAACCCTATCATTGGGAACTACAAGAAAGATCGTCGAATTTGAACAGATCTACCAATCTTCCTACCATTTGATTCTTTAGGCATGGGATGTACCTAGGTGTCCAACCTCTTCCAGAGAGGATCTCTACATGGTAGAAGTAACCTAAGCGAAAAAGAAATTGACGTAATTTGAAATGCCCCAACATCCATCTTCCTAGCTAAATATTGGACTCTCCATTTCGATGGAGCTAGATGTCGAACCCTATGGGGCCAAAAAGTGTAATTTTTACTTCTCCCGAGGGAAATATCTTCCGTTACCTTTAAACTAAATTTCGAATGTACAAACAACGACACTAAAGCTTTCAAATCCCTCCTCCTTGGCCTCATCTTAGCTAAAAGGCTCAGATTAATAACATTTGTATATATCTTTCCTCCCAGGTAGATATAGACAAGCGGAAGAATTTGGAACCAAAGAAGCTCAAATCCCTGACATTTATCGCATTGGCGCATAGAAATGGCGCATGACACAGAGTGTCGACATAGAAAAAGTTGCGCCCTTGGCGCACGGAAATGGCGCATGACACAGAGTGTCGACACAGAAAAAGTTGCGCGCCGCGAAATGGCGCATGACACGAGTGTCGACCGAAAAGTCATTTTCTCGCGCAACAAATGGCGCATGACACAGAGTGTCGACACAGAAAAAGTTGCGCCTTGGCGCACATAAATGGCGCATGACACAGAGTGTCGACACGAGAAAAAAGTTGCGCTTAGCGCACGAAATGGCGCATGCTTACACGAGGTGTCGACATAGAAACCTTGCGCCATTGCGCACAGAATGGTGCATGACACAGCAGGTCAACATTTTTGAAGTGTTACGCCTTGGCGTACGTCGTGGCACATGACACAGAGTGTCGACACAGAAAAAAAGTCCTTGGCACATCACATTTTCATGGCGCATGACACGAGTGAGTGTCGACACGTAAAAGTTACGCTTGGCGCGCACGAAATGGCGCATGACACAGAGTGTCGACATAGAAAAAGTTGCGCCTTGGCGCATGTAAGAGAATGTCGACACACACATGGATGCGCCAAGGCGCACCTTCAGGAGACTCAACATTTTGAGCGCTTCGACAGAAGTAGACCCTGGGCAAATATTCGATTGAAATACGCTAAGAGGCTATGATAGCCATAACTTTTGACCTGGAGCTCGGATTCTTGCAAGGTCGGACTTTTTGGAAAGCTTACGAGGTCCTCTCGTCCAACTACGACTGGATATATTTAATTGGGTGAGAAAAATTCTTAAAAATGAAAAATACAGATTCGCCACTTTGGGTTCGTATTTAAGGCAATTCTCACCTACCATCATTATGAGATGAGTTAAGTGCATTTACACTTAGAGGTGGTCATAGGGCAGATTTCAAATTCATCTCTTCTCCACTCTCTTTTCCTCCTAAAATTGTAAGGAGGGGCTTCTTTCTAAAGGTTGGACATTCTTGTTTTGCCCCCTCCCTTCTTCTCTCTGGGGTGGATTTGTGGAGTTCAAACCTCCCATTTAAAACCTAATGCAACTTTGCCTCTTCACATTTTGGATGAGTTGTATCAATCTTTGGAGAAAATTAATACATGTCTGTGGATGATTCTCAACCCTCTCTGTGTTCATTTGCATTCCCCGATCTTTCACTACAATCATTATCTGATGATCTTGCATTGCATTTTAATGGTCTACCCTTTATTAGCAAGACAGTGTTCTTCATTCCTGCATCACCTTTGTTAGTTTATGTTTTATTTTTATGCATCTTCTTACCAAAACTCTTAACGTAGTTAGTTTAGGTTTTTCCCAGTAAAACCTCTCATTTTTATGTGTGCATCTCATTATGCAGAGGAATAGGAACCGGCCTTCATCCGGAGAGCTTTTCCGATTTCGCAAGGTCCCACACTTAAAAGCTCCATGTTATGCAATCACACTAAATAGAAGTCTCAACCCATCGAGTCCTCAGTCCTTAGCTAAAATTCGACATCAACAATAACATCAGGGTGTTAGGAGACTCACAATTAGTAGCAAACCAAGTCTCTGAGGTGTATGTGACCAGAGCTGAGCACTTACAGCTTTACAAAATAGCAGTATTAGATTTAAGTAAAGGATTTGACTTCATATCCATTGAGGCAATCCCGCGAGAACAAAATCTTCTCGTAGATTCAATAGCAACCTCATCTTCACGCTTCACTCCAAACAAAGAGTTGGAAGACACCCGTTTCATGGTATCCCTTCATACTGAACCATTAGTGAAGAAAATGTCAAATCTTCTTTTAATGAACATAGCTGACAACAAATCTACTAGCTTAGATCACGTCAATAGTGATAGAGCTACTCTTGATTACTTAAATGCCTATGTAGCGTTACATCTCACCCATCATATGGTAGGTTTGTCTTTAATCCCACATTCATCTTCTTACTTCGGAAATCCCATGATAGAGCTTCCCCCACAAAAGGAACTCGACATATACGTGGTAGAAAATGGAGAAGATCTAGAACGTACCTCCAAACCCGCCCGAGTTTGAATAAGTTAACAATTCTTTAATCAAAGAAACGATTGATGTTAACATTAGAACGAAGGAAGAACCAAAGATCTTAAAACTAGGATCTTCATTAACCCTTAAGAACTAGAAATACACACACAAATCCTCAAAGAACATCAAAAGGCCTTCACATTTGATTATAAAGAAATGATGGGGGTTGCACCACACATCGTGGTACATAACCTCATCACCAAGCCAGATGCAAAGCCAATTAAACAAAAATCGAGACCAATGAAACCTAAGGTAGCTCTCATGGTGAAGGAAGAAGTAATGAAACTCCTCCAAGTAGGATTCATCAAGCCAGTCGATTATTCTCAGTGGGTATCTAACATCGTCCCGTTCTCAAAAAGAATGGGAAGATACGCATTTGCATAGACTTTCAAGACATTAACAAAGCATGCCCCAAGGATGACTTCCCATTACCATCCATTAACGTCATCGTTGACGCAACAGCTGGGTTTGAGCTTTTGTCTCTCATGGATGGATTCTCGGGATACAATCAAATCAGAATATCCAACAAGACCAAGCCAAAACCACGTTTATAACTCCTTGGGGAACCTATTGCTATGTTGTTATGCCATTCGGTCTCAAGAACGTTGGCGCTACATACCAATGGGCAATGACATATATATTTCATGATCTTATTCACAAAATCATGGAATCCTATGTAGATGACTTGTTGGCCAAGGCCAGAAGCATTGTGATCACCTGGAAGTGCTCCATGTCATTCTTTCACGTCTAATAGAATACGGAGTCACACTAAATCCAGAAAAATGCATCTTTGGTGTGACAGGAGGGAAGCTCCTAGGTTACATTATATCGTCACGAGGGATCGATGTAGACCCAGCCAAAATCCAGGCTATTCTCAAAATGATCCCACCTTCGGATGAATCTAGAATCAGGTCATTTCTTGGGAAACTCAGTGCAATCCAAAGATTCATCCCCGATTTAAGCTTTTCCATTCATCCAATCAACAATCTACTCAAGAAAGATTATAGTATCGATTGGACTAAAGACTACAATGAAGCTTTCGAAGCAGTTAAGTGTTTCCTATTGTCACCACCCACGCTAATGCCACCTAAGCTAGACCGCCCTTTAATATTATATTCACGAGCTACCAATGTCTCGCTAGCCTGCATGCTAGCCCAAGAAGATGATGACAAAGAGAACATGTGATCTATTTCATTAGCCAAACGTTGCTCGACTATGAAACACGTTATACACAAGTAGAATGAGAATGCCTTGCCATAGTCTTCGCAACCAAATGCTTAAGACATTACATGCTAAATCAAGAAACAAGGGTCATTGTAAAAACAAACCATTTACGAACTTTCCTCACGCAAGGGTCCTTGTCTAAAAAGGGCTGACACTTTATAACCTTAATGGGTGAATTCAAATTAACTTTTGTAAACCGAAAGTCCGTTAAGGGACAATTCATCGCATATTGGTTAGTCGACAACTCATTAGATGGAGGCAATCTAGTAGATTTGGACTTTCCCAATGAATGCATATATTACATCGAAACTAGACCTCCATCTTGGAATGTCCTTGGTATAATATATATTAATTATACCATGGACCATACGTACCCAAAGGTGCTACACCACAACAAAGAAGGTGGTTACTCATTATCATAGCTAAATACGTTATTATAGAACAAGTGCTCTATCGTAAGGCTTTCGATGGAATGCTCCTAAGGTGTGTCGACACATAATAATCCAAGAAGATTCTCCACAAATATCACAGGTGGCATATGTGGAGGCCACTTTGGTGGTCACACCACCGCTCAAAAATACATCGATGGGCTACTTCTAGCCCAATCTAGAGCATGACGCAAAGAGAGTTTGTGCGCAAGTGTCATAAATGTCACGAATTTTCCCACGAGATTCATATGCCAAAGCACAAGCTCTACAACCAATCGCAACTCCATGGCCCTTTTCTACATGGGGCCTAGATTTGATAGGGAAGTTCTCTCCCTCGTCAACAGATGGCCATAACTTCATAATCACGGCCACCGAATATTTTACCAAGTGGGTAGAGGCTATGCCTCTTACCACTGTACCAGGTTCCATGATCGCCAAGTTCATTTTAAACCAGATCATTTGTAGGTACGGTGTCCCGCAAATCATTATCTCAGATAATGGTACTTCCTTTAAGAATGACGAAGTCCATGAGCTATGTAGTAAATTTAAAATAAATCATCATACGGCCTCCCTGTATTACCCTCAAGCCAACGGGTAGGCTGAAGCAACAAACAAAACATTAAAAGCCATTCTTCTTAAAACGGTGAAAGAAAACAAAAGAGATTGGCATTTAAAGTTATACCCGGCCTTGTGGGCCCACCAAACCTCAATAAGAACACCAACAGGAGCAACTCCTTTCTCACTGGTATTCGGAGCGGAAGCAGTTCTCCCACTTGAGGTTGAAATACCTAGTCTCCGTATTTCATTACAAGGGATTCTGGATGAAGAAGCTTATAGAGAAGCACGTCTCTCCCAACTAGAAAGCCTAGATGAGGCTAGGTTAGATGTTGAACAAAGCATAGAGTTTATGCTGACCAGATGTTCCGGCAAAGTATAACAAAAAGGTCTATGAATGAGATATATATGAAGGAGATCTAGTTCTAAGACTAGATAGCCGGATCGATAAAAAGACCGGCGAAGGAAGGAAATTCCGGCCCAAATGGTTGGGCCCATACCGAGTCACGAAGGACTATGGAAATGGAGCATATCTCTTATGTACACTGGAAGGCGAGGAATTTGGTGAAACTGTCAATTCCTTGCACCTTAAACGATTCTATGCATAAGCGACCAACACTATTTGTATAATTATATCTACATTGCATCTTCATGTAGTTAGGTTCATTTTGTCCACTTGTTTTGTACAATTTTGTGATCAAGGAACTCATTCTCAAAGCAATTCATTACAAACTTCTGATGTTATTGGCATGAACACTCTAATCATACTTCTTCACTTCCATAGCATCATCACCATTTCATAATCATTTCATCAGATAAAGCTAGATATGACAAAGTCTTAACGGTAACCATACCAAGATCTGCATGCTTGTTCTCACCTTTGGTTTCTTCCTAGGATAGGTGTCTTGCCTATGGTCTGTTCTAGAAGCTTCATTGTGTCACATCTATCCCCTATGTATATCTCTTTGGAAATAAGAACATACTGACATTTTGCTCAAATATATAAGTCAAACATAGATCAAACAGAAAATTTTATTTTTACACATTTCCTTGCCCTACCAACCTTCGGTGATGAGCTTGTGTCTCTTACTAGTGACGTAGGGTTGGGAAAGGATGTGAATGCCCTTACTCGCCTATGCCTTGTCCATGGTGATAAGCCCATACTTCTTACTAGTAGCATGGGGCAAGGTGAAAGGAGTTCTCTTGACAAATAAAAGTTGAAGGTCATTAAGAAAATTCAAATGAGCCTTTGAAATCTTGATTCAAAAACAAATAAATCGATGTCCAAAATTTCAAGAGAGTTCAAAACCCCGAAAACCAGATTTTGTCTACCATGTGGCCATCTATAGATCTAAGTCTAGATAAACCGCAAAGTAAGTCGCATTCTAAACTATGGAGTCACTTGGGTAGAGTAGGTTTGTAGCATCCTAATTTGGTTCCACCAAATCTTTGTCTATCTCTCATCACTACCATTCAACAAACTTCATAGTTTGTGCCCTTTCTAGCTCTCGGTGATGAGCCTTCACATCTTACTAGTTGCGTGGAGTTAGGAGCGGGAAATTTCATTTGCTCATCATATTGGTTTATCATCTCATTTTTTCACAACAAATATGAAGTACCAAAAATTGCTTATAAGAAACTAGAGTTCAAAATCACATTGTGTCTACATTATCATATATCAACATCACGAAATACAAAAGTAAAAAAACATTTGTATCATTTGTTCTCCATTGCATAGATTCTAAAAAGCATATAAACAACACTATAGTTTACATACGGAAAACGAATCACAAATTCATGATACCAAATCACAAAAAGAATATATATATATAATATATCCAATATATATATATATATATATGAATGATCAAGTTTCTTGTACAATGCCATCATGCGCTAGGCATGGTCAAAACGCTCAAAGAGCCCAGGAAATACAAAATACATCATACTGAATAATCTAAGAGAGCCAAGTGGATTCTCAACCCCTATGAAATCCCTCCGAGGTGCACGCCCATCTAGGACTCGCTACGTTGGTGCTCGAGTGCACGGAGGGCTCACGGTCCCAAGGAGCAGCTACGGCCTCGCCATGAGAATGACTCCTCATCGTGTGCTCTACTTTCCCGTACCACTGCCCGGCTCAAGATGAAGGGTGGACACCATCCTGGCCACATGCCGAGACGGGGAAAAAATGTCAATATGCCTACCGGGTGCCGAGGGCACCCCCGCATCCACGGATAGCTCCGCACGGGTCTTCTCATAGGGATCATCGGGGGTATCGATGCATACCCGGTGAATCAGTCTCACCACTGCGTCATCGGTCTTTGCGAAGCAAAGGAGAAAACCAATTAGAAATAATCAAGAGATAAAAACAAAAACAAACAAGAGTAGAGACAATAACTAAGACAAATCCTAGCTAAAGACAAATATTAAGAGAGGGATGGTAACTCACTCGGATCTCCAGGCCTCCAAGAGGGATCCTAGGTCGGCACCTACCATGCCATGAGATGTCGCCATAATGTCTAACTAATGTACTCCTCTTGTGGGGGGAAAATATCATCTTGCTACGGACTCATCCTCTTCGCCTAGGCCCTGAGAGAGCGGCTCCTCTGAAGCTAGGGTCACCCTCTCCACACTCTGCTCCGCCCTCTCCTCCTGTAGGATATCCTGAGTATCATGCCACTTAGGATCGTTGTCCTCCTCTCCACCCGACTCACTGACCTCAGCCTTGGTCTCCTCCTCTGTCTCTCCCCTTGTGAACTCCTTAGACTCAGAGTCTATGTCAATGGGGTCTTCGATGTGTGGGGCGGGACCGCGGCAACTCAAGTAAGGGTTCCCGAGGAGCACCGGCTCTCCTCGAGCGCGTACTTGCCCGCCTAGCTGCAATGGGGGGGACACCAAGAGTAACAACTGTCCAACCCTGGCCTCTAGGACCTCCCCTAGCCTCCCGAACTGATCTCAGATACTGATACCACTAGGGGGAAGCATACCCACATAAGGCGAGGCCAAACTACGAGGCACTCGACCAAAAGGATGTATCTTCACCTTCCTCGTCCTACCATAAGCTTCCCTATGGTGGAGTAAGAGATCAAAGTAAGGGCCTCCTCACCCCATAACCATGCCATGGCACGATAAGGTTTGGCCTCCATGTCATCGGTGGTTAGGGAGGCGATCTAGGCTTGTGAGGTGCTCTAAGCACCGACATGTCCTGTCTATCTGGCTGCCCTCACAAATCCTGGATCTCGCCACCACTACACCTCTCCCATATGGGAAGAAACGCTCATAGACCCACTCATAACCAGGGTCGGATGGCTCAATGAATGCCCCTATAAATGAACCACCGGGACAAATCATGATAGGTAGTCCCAAGATGTCGGCCCCCAGCGTAAATCCGGCCATGTCCCTCAATCTGTGCAATGATGGGGGACCAACAATATAGTAAAGTGTCTCCTCCCTTGTCCCCGATCAATCTCGAGGCAAGGATCCCCATAATGGCCTGACGAATCAAGGGGATAGGTAGGCTAGGAATAGATCGACCCTCACCCCTTCTTCGAACTAGTGGAGATAACTGCATCTCCCATATATGAGGCCCACTATGCTATCTGAGCCCATGACCCTGCTGTCTCAAGAGTGAGTTGTCTCCCGATGATCGGGACCCCCAAGATACGGTAAACATCCTCCAAAGTAATGGTCCACTCACCTAGACTCCTGGGAATCGAAAATTGTTCCGATTAGCATCCCAATATGAAAATAGGTCACAAAGTATGTGACTAGAAGGGGCAACATGCGGAACCCGTGATATGCAATATACCGGCCCTCTGAAGAGTGTCCTACTCATCCTGAGAAAGGGCATCCAATACTGCTGAATCCAATCACACTCTCTCTCTCGGCTCCATCGAATATACTCCTCCTTCACCTGCATACACCCAAAAACACACAAAACAGAGTAAGTTAGTATCCAAATGACATTAGAAAAATCATGAAAACAGGTAAGGATGCTAAAAATGCAAAAATGAATTCAAATGAGTGTTGTTTTTACATTCTGTGCAGGACCACCGCCCTGAGCAGGGTGGTGGTTTGGTAATCACCGCCTTAAAGGTGGTGGTCTTGTAACCGCCACCCTGATCAGGGTGGCGGTCTTGCAACCGCCGCCCTGCTCAGGGTGGCGGTCGTGTCCCGAAAACCCACGTGGGTCATATGCCCTAAAAATGCTAAAAAACAAAATAAAGACCATTTTGACTCAAACAAAGCCTACCCAGTAGGTGCCCCCTAGATAAACCTATTAAAACTGACATTTTCAAAAATAATCCCCCCGTGACAAAGATTTCACCATTTTAATATTTTAGGGGTAAAAACAGTAAATCGAGAAAAACTAACTTGTGATCTCGTGGGTCGGTGTTCCGCTCGTGGAGGCATGATCACGATCTCATCCCAAACGTTTTGACTATACTCTCGTGAGAAACCGTCACCGTGGGTCCCAGAGCTCAAAATCAACCAAATCAACACGCGCAAATGAATAGGAAAATGGGCCCACTTTTACATATATATCGACTGACTTGTTTTGAATGCCCCTTTTCACAAGTTTTGGAGCGCCGACGGAGGTAAGTTCTTATCCCCGCACAAATGGTACGTCCTCATTTCATAATATTTTAGTATTTATTCTTCGATCTATTTTGTCTATCTGCACTTGAGTCCTCTTTTCATTTTGCAGGTAGCGGGAATTTCGGATGGCGTCATTTCGACACACGAGACGTATCAGGTATAACTTCTAACTTCCCATTTCATGACCGCCATACTCGGATCCACTGTTTATGCCTCTTCATGGCTAAAACGATTCTCCGAGGGGGCAATATGTATGTACCCAAAATTGTAGGGTACTACACCGCCGAAACAACGTTACACATGCCCCAATGATGATACAGGTCTCCTCGCAAGGTGTTCGAGATCCAAAAAGTTCTCCAAGTATGCGTTAACATCCCGCATGCCCCGCTTAGCCCCTACGTGCTTTGCTTTTCTCTTCTCCCCTCTTTTCCTTTGCTTTTCGGTCTTCGATGGACAAACCGCCGCCCCACACAGGCGGCGGTCCTGTAACCATTGCCGTGCTCGCCTGGTGGCGGTCCTGAACGCATTTTTCCAGAACGTTCTTTTTATCGCGACTCACGTAAAAATCAACGTTTACCAGCTTTTTTCACCACCTTTGCTTGTATTTATGATTCTGGTTCCCTGGAATAGTGTTTTGACATTGTTTATGGTTTAAGAGATCAAATTGGTTTTCACCTTTGGGTAAATGGGAATTCTATAAATAGTTGGCTTGTGCTCAAGCAAATGGCCCCTCAAATTTGCCTCTGAATTTCTCATTTCAATAGCTTAGCCTTTCATGTAACCACTTTTTGTCACTTCAATATTAGAGATTTTTTTTTCTGTCTTACCTTATGTAGTTGATTCAAATACCCATATATTTAAATCCAACATAAGTCTTAATGCAACCCCCTTTTTGTCTAGACACGCAGGATGGTCGTGTGCGTTTTGATTATCCGGTCGTACACGCCATCTAGGCCAATTCCTGGCACATCCTAAGCAAACAAACAAGTTTTTAAATTTTCTTTCGATTTTTTCCTAACACCTCAAATTATTAAAAAGAAAAACAATATAAAACCCTAGATAAGCAAAGTGGGGTTTGAATCTTCACGTGATCATCCTATCCATGGGAACAAATCTCGGTCACGAGGAACAAGCACAATCGACCCAAATACTCTTTATCCGATCAATTACAGTCACATATTCAATTCGGGACAAGAAACAAATGTGATAGTGAATCTAAATCCCACCCCGATTTTCAGTTTTGTGTTGCTATAAAAGTAAAAAAATAAAATCTACGTTGCCGGGATATGGATATGGGTACGGGTATGCGTTTGGGTTTGGGTGCGGGTTCGATACGCGGATACGTCAATTTTAAAAAACCCTTGAGTACTATACATCCTAGATACATCCATATATATATATATATATATATATATACTCATTTACTCATTTTTTAGTCCATAAGAAATACAAAACTTGAAATATATAGTATGATCAATGTTCAAAACATTCAACATACTTAAGAAAACCCAAGCTTTGACAATTGAAAACCCAATACTCTTCAAAGAGAATTACTCCAGGTGTTGTTGAAATCGTTAGATACAGAAGAAAATAACTCTTTTTTTGGTTCTTATTCCACAGGCCATGCCTCTAAATGGGCACGATGAATTCAAGCAACTGTACAGCAGCAACCCCACCTCAGGCCTAACTATGACATAAAAATTACCAAAAATAGCAGCAACAAGACAGAAAAATTAATATCTGTATACATGGCCTGGGCCTGTTTCTGTTTTTGCATACACATGGAAAGTTAACAAAAGAATGGAGTGGATAAGGGTTACAATGTACATACATAACAATATTTATATATCTAAAATACTTCCACACAAACATAGTTTAGTCTGTAATTGTTCCTGACCGCAAAGAAATTAGCAGACAAAAACAAAGCTTCACTCAAACCATAGTGTAATGATAAAACCTGGGGAAAAAATTCATGGTAGACTTGTTTTGGGGTTGTAATCGCAAGGTCCGGTCAGGTTCCCCCACTGCAAGGCGGCAGATCACTCAGAGAGGAGCTGTCGCTGTTATATAAGCTTGGCCCTGAAGCAGGGGTTTCCTTGAGAAACCTGGATATGGCGGCTTCCCCTATGCTAGTTATGTCTTCTAACAGAGGCGGTGACTCTTATGGCAAATCCATCAAATGATGCTCTTCCGTCCATTAGCAAGGATGTCAATGACTGCTGATGCTTCCATTGGACATCTAGAGGGCTAATTTAGCTCCAGTTTATGCTTCCGCTGAATACAGTGGGGTTTATGCTAAACTGAGTGTTTTCATAAGAGATAGAGCTTAAGCTGTTACCGGAATTCAGCAGCTGTGGTTGATGAAAATCTGTATTGAAAACTTGCTTGATGGTGAAACTGCGGCTGACTGAGCTGCTGCATTTGTTGGCTTGTGTTGCATTTACTTATGTCCGAGCCCTTCTGTATGTTATTGTTGTTGTTTTTGTTACCCAGAGAAGAACTCGTCCTCCTCCAACTTTGTCAGAGCTGCTAACCAGTTTAGAGTTCTGGGAATAGCAATTCAGAGAAAGAGGTACGCGAGATTTCCAGTAGAGATCTGTGTGAAGAACTCTTCGATTTTAAAGGCGAGGTGAAAACATCGCCGGATTTGAATAATAACAGGAAATACTCGTGGAATAATGAAATCAAGGTGAAAAAGTCGTCCAATCTGAGCAATAAGAGGAAATATGCTTGGAATAATAGGATTGGCGATGAAGAGCGGACTTTGGTGTTGTTGGAGGATGAATACGAGCCTGGGCAGATTAAGGAGAGCCTTGAAGAGGAGGAGCCGTTGCGGAATATTGCGGCATCTTGTTGGACTGGTGATGATGAGGATTTTGACAGTACAAACCCTAAGAGAGTAAAGGTTTCTTAAGTCCTAGCAAGCAAATTTCTTCAAACCCCAGTGTAAACATTTCTTGTGGCGCTAGTGTAAGGCTTTCTACAGATCATGGTGAAAACTCTTTTTCAAGCCCTACTGCAAACCTTTCTTCAGACACGAGTGCGAAGCTTTCTTCAAATTGCACCAGTGTACAACGTTTTTAAACCCTGATGTAAAGCCTTTTTCAAGCCATAGTCTAAAGCAATCTCCAGACTCTAGGGAAAAGCTTTCCTTGCACATCAATGTGCTGCTCTTATGCTTCTTCGATGGCTTGTTCTTTCTGCAGTCGCCCCCAATGGGAACATTTCTGAGAGATATGGCCTTTGCCCAATTACGCCTGTATTTGCCACACTGGCCACCGTTACCAGCAGGCATTTGAAAAATCAAACCAAAGTTGTCATATCCACGTATCCCCTGGATTAAGGATTCACGGGAAGGCAACTCCTCAGCCACATCCCCAAGCTAAATTAATACCTTAAAATCAAGGATTTGACCAGCATTAATAAGGAGATTAATTAGTACAAGGGCACGGTCTATTAAAAGCCAACTCAACCAACAATTTCAGAAGCAGCATCAATAGCCTCGAATCAAGGATTCATTGAAAGGTAACTCCTAAGCTACAACCACTGAGCCACGTTAATATGGAGACCACTTAGTGTGGGAACAAACATCTTCTAAGATTTAAACCTGGGTCGTAAGTCTCGCATCTTACAGCTGAGCATCGCCCAATAGACAAAAAACAAAATGTTGACCGACATCAGGCAATCGATTCAAAAAGAGAACCAGATGAATGTTGAGCTTCCTAAGTTACCAAGTCTTTTATTCTCAAATATTGGATCTATACCGCTTTTGATCTTGTGGCCACCATTTTTGAATGGTACATATACAGTTATAACTTATTTCTGATTCAGTAGTGTACCTAGTAATTGAAAAGACAAAAAGATTTGATAAAAAATACCAACAACCAAGAATCCCAGTGGACTACTGAGATCCAGAGCACATGATGCAGAGCCTATAACACCTTGATTCAACTCCCAATGTTAGAATATTCACAAAACTCAAAACAGTCCTTCAATCCTTCAAACTCACATCAAATTTACACAATGAACCGAATGTGCTGACTGCAAATTACAAAATGATTCTATGCTATATCAAATGATTCTCCATGTGCATCAAATTTACACAATGAATAATGAACAGATGCCCCGTCAAATTTACACACTGAATAATGAACGTAGGCCTAAAAAGAATGTGCTGATGCGACTGCAAGAACTTGATACCCTAAAAGAATATGGGATTCTCCTGAACCCTTCCATGAATGTTGTGTGCGAATATGGGATTCTCGTGAACCCTTCCATGAATGCGGTGCACACAACAGTTGAACCCATGTAACCAAGTAACTATTTAGCGCTCACTTACCCCGATTTAATCGCACTCCTCTTCATCGCCACTCTCGCTGTCAATGCCCTCTGGTTTGACATCAGTCTTTTCTTCTTCATCAGTGTTTTCTGGATGTTTGCCAGTTATTTCTTCATCATTGTCGATGAATGCTGCTGCCGATTTCCTGCCCCCTGCTGTATCCTGAACTGTGGCACTTGGCTTGGTAAACTTGCTGAGAATGTTCTTGTACCATGGCACCGTCGAGGTCTCGTGGCTGGTACGGTTAACTGACGAGTTTTCACCCCTGTTGAGATCTTTTCCTCTCTAGGACCTGGAGGGAGCTCTCTTGACCCTTGATGCACAATCTGATCCTCCCCTGTTGAGATCTTTTCATCTCTAGGAGCTGGAGGGCCCTCTCTGGCTGTTCTTGAAACCTTGTGGTCTGTACGGCCTTGAGGAGCTGTGGGTTGTGTGCTTTGTGGCCAATAAGAATCCACGACTTTCTCATTAAACAACCTTACGCTCGCTTGTTGTAACGGTGGTGAAACAACATTTGTGCCTACATAGCCCATCATCGCCATGGCAGCTGCTTGATTTTCCTGACTTTGCATTCCGGCAGCAATCTGGCCCAATTTGGCCGCTAAATCTGACGGGTTGATGGCTTGAAAAACCTTGTTGAATTCCTTCCCGCAACATTTTCCTTCACTATGGCGAATACTTTCTTCAATCCCTGTGATTCGGGAAAGAATCTTTACCTGGCCATCTCTGAGTTCCTGAAGAGCGTGATGGATGCCATGGGCTTTATCTGTAGCTTCATTGGCAATGGGCGCGGGAGGAACGCAATCCATCACGGATAAAGCCCACGGCATCCTTCACGCTCTTCAGAGATGGTTAGGAAAGATTCTTTCCCGAGTCACAGGGATTGAAGAAAGTATTCGCCAGAATAGTGAAGGAAAATGTTGCGGGAAGGAATTCAACGAGGTTTTTCAAGTCATCAACGACCTCAGAAAAGGCCGAGTAAAAATTTGCATGTCAAAAAAAAATTAAAATGTAAAAATCATTTGACAATACAGAAGTGCAAGTTACTTTTGAAACTGTCAAAAGAAGGGCTAGTGTGAAATTTTAAAACCTAAAAAAAAAATGATGACTTCTACAAACAACAATCACCTCCATCTTTCCACGATTTGCGCATGACTCGTAGATACGTCAGACAAGGCGTAATAATTGCAATTATAAAAAAAATTATATATAATAAATAGACTAGTACTATTATACTATTAGTGGTTAAACATCGAATGAATTTTTTTATTGAAGTGCTAAGAATCCAAATGGATTTTAATTTTAGCACTAAAATTCAAGCTGAAGCTACAATTATTTATTTTATTATTTACAAGTTTTCTTTATGATTTTGATAAGAGATCTTAGTGTCCCACACGTAATTTGATGGTATTTATGTGTTTAGTGATATGTGTTTATGTGTTTTTCTTAATTTTTATGACGTGTATACTTGATTTATGCTTGTCATATGAAGTGTAAAATATTCATGCTTCTTTTCATCATGGAAGGGTTGGTCCAATATTTACCCTTCATAATAAAATTTAGACCAGCCCTTCAAATTTGATCCCCGCTACCAACCATTTAGATTTAGCGGCCAAATTGGGCCGATTGCTTTCGAGAATGAGGAAGACGACGGGGGTACCTAGATTTTAAAAAATACTTTAAAAACACAAAACAAATTAGGTTGGGCCATTTCAAAAAAACTTATGATGTCATTTGATTGGATGGTTTCAAATGTACTACACCTTAACTTCATACGAACAAATTTAGGGTGGGTTATTTCAATAAAGTTAAGTATGTCATTTGATGTCACTTAGGATTTTAATTTTTTTAAATGTGATTTAGGTATTGTCATTTATTTTAATGATTACTTTTTTTTCAAATGTACTATGCCTTAACTTCATCTACCCTCACCATTATTGGTCCATGTTTTATGATTGGCCCATCTCTTTTATTCATAACATCACCCGCTTAAATATGAACAAATATTTTACCATAATCGATGATTCATAATACCACCCGCTTAAATACAAAAGAGATTAGGTACAACTTGAATGTTAGATTCGTTCATTATTAGTTCCTGCCTATGGTGTACTATACATTTCACCGTATATCAATAATTGTTGGTTTCACCCTAAATCAATAATTGTTTACTTCCAACCAATCAACATAAAGAATTTTATTCCTTCTATAATGTTTAATTGTCAAATCATTTTATAAAATACATTCAAGTTGATTTATTAAGTTTTTGATTGATTCATAGGCTCAAAATGACTAGTTTGGTGTCTTATTATCGCATAGTGCTTATAAAAAAATTGGAACTAAAAATTGTGGCCATTTATATCTCTCAACTTTTAAAATGATGTGACTGAATATTAATAACTCGAGCACCTTCTAAAAGTTCTTGAAAAAATAGTAGAGACCATTTTTAAGAACTGAAATTAATATGTTGATGTTCCTTGCTATCAAATTCTAGGAAAATCGTAGAGGCCGTAATCATTATATTTTTATCTTTGTCTATCCTGTTAGGGCTTAACATTTGCTCTTTCTAAATTTGCTTCTTGTGAACAAATCTAATGGCTCCTACATACATGTAGCAATATTAGATAAAGAGGCTAAAAACAAATCTTTCATTGTTGTGCAAATTCTATTAACAACATGCTTCATATTCAAATATCCTCTTCATCTCTCCATTTTACCTCATCAAACCAACGAATATCTAAAGAGATTAATCCTATCATGTGTGCAAATAACTACGCCTTATTTGAAAGGGTGGCAACCATGAATCTTTTCTCCGAGATGGTACACATATATACGATTTTAAAGGGTTGTTTCTCCCTCCCTCTCCATTGAAAATAACATAAATATTGTCGACATGCTTGAGGTTTATCAACTCGTAGTGCAATTATCGGGCACAAAGAATAATCTAAGAACATGGTCGAATCTTGTTTTGGTGGCACAACCCAAAAAGAAGGAAATTCAAAGGAAACAATGGATCAAACCATTGTGATTATTGTAAGAAACGTATTAGGTTATAAGGATTCAATTGTCGTTGTTGTAAACACGAAACTATGCACTTATTACTATTACATTACACCTTTAGTATGTTGTTGTATACATGATTCCTAAGTGAGAAGATTGATTTAACAAAATAGATATAAGTATGTTAAACCCTATATATTGCATAGTCATGTGTAATGATAAACAATAAAACACATATCCGACAAAACAATAAGCACATAGATATTAAAACCCTAAGTGCAAGAGAGGGAATTAAAGACTTAGTTGATTTCACACTTGATCCTGAAGTATGTTCGGCTAGAAAAGCGATGAAACAGAGAAACAGTACCATCGTAACATGCGCTAAGGAAATTTTGGGACTGTTTGCGAATAAGTCGGGACCATGATACTTGGGAAGGGGCTAGGGTGCTTAGCGCCGAGACCTCTCAGTAGCGCTTGGGACTATGAAAATACTCAAAATTTGGTTTTTTTGTTTGCGCCAATGTCGTTAACCTTCGTTATTGGTCACATGTATGTCGTTGGATGTTTGTTGAATTCATTCCCATGAACATTTTCCTTTATGATTCTTATGAATAGTTTCTTCAACTTGTGTGACTTGGGAAAGAATCTAAAACTGGTCATCTCGAGTTCCCGAAGAGCGTGATGAATGTCGTGGGCTTGATCTCAGTAACTTCATTAACAATGGGCGCGGAGGTATTGGGAGTCAATTTTTTTTCAGCAAATTCACCAGGCGACCGTATGTTTCAATAGTTATGTTGACTTGCTCGACATTACGCTTATGATCTCCACTATTATACGGTGACTCACAATAATACTCACTTACACAAAGTCATTTCCTATCTTTGGCCCAAGATTTTGGATTTTACCTACGTGCATATGAGAGAGAAGAACAAAGGTTCTACCAAAACTAGCTAAGGAAGCGGACGGGGGTAGATTAAAAAATCCTTAAAACGTTTATTAACTTCATACAAACAAATTTAGGGTGGGCCATTTCAAAAACATGTCATTTGATTAGGTAGTTGTTTGATGTGATTTGATGTCACTTATTAGTCCCTCTTAAGGGAGGGTAACTATAGGATCCA
Organism: Taxus wallichiana var. yunnanensis; assembly: GCA_018340775.1. Lineage (NCBI taxonomy): Eukaryota > Viridiplantae > Streptophyta > Pinopsida > Cupressales > Taxaceae > Taxus > Taxus wallichiana. Next base: position 492,790,511 of record CM031241.1, on the reverse strand, counting down.
CTTTCCTATTACTCAATTTTTTTCCAACCAATCACAATCAAGTATTTTTATTTCATATGGTCTAGGCAATAGTTTTAAAAATATATAATTTTTTATTCATTTACAAATACCAATTTTCATGTATGTGATTGGTTGATAGATTTTTCTTCTTATTCTCCTTATTCCCATATAAGAAAATGATGTGATAATCTTGTAACATCAAGCATCCCAAAAATGAGAAGTTCTATATTTAAGGCATAATTTTTTGATGGTGTGTCCTCCATAAACATCAAATTATTCTATCATTATTATGGACACATTTTTATAACATTAATGAATCTATAATTACTTATTTATTACTTTCCTTATCTCGTTGATTCTCATCATTATCCTCTACATGTCGAGATAAAAAAAAATCGGGCATCCGAGATAGGGAGAGAGATAGAGGTAGCGGAAGTGTCGAAAGGAAATATGTCCTAAACATTTTCAATAAAGACAGGGCTAGGGTTTTATCATCCTACATTGACCATATTTCAAATTTTGCATACGAACCGAAGTGGAGTAGCAAGGATCGCAAGCTCTTCAACAACAATGATGACATTGGGAGATGGAATTCATGGCTTTCATCGGCATTAAGATGCCTTGGGAATTGCACAAGCTCAAGAATTTTTGTATTTGAACTTATCGAATGTCAGATTTGTTAGAGATATCCCCTGAGAGTTGGTGAACATGTCCAAGGTGCAATACTTGGATCTTTCTCCCACCATCGCTTTCATCTTCATCCATTTTCCTTAGGATTGAGGACAAGCGGATGTGGATAGGGAACCTGATATATTTAGGGGAGTTGTTGTTGGATGGGGTGGATATGTCACAAGTGGAAAATGATGATTGGGACAAGTCTATCTCCACCATGAAAACCCGAGGCATCTTCAAATGTGCCACCGTGAGCTCTCTAGATCTATTCCCCTTCTCTTTCCAATCTTACCCATATAACCCACCTTCAACTTTCCATTCTTGTCTAATTAAACCCAGTTTCTCTGAAACTCAATAAATGTTATCTCAATGGTTCCATCCCTCCTGATCTGTTGAGCCTTCCAAGACTGCAAGAAATTGATTTTTCAGTCAACGACGACTTGGGAGGGAAGCTTTCAAGCATTCTGCCGCAACACTCTGCTTTGCTTGACAAGCTTGTTCTTTCAACAACAAATGTGGGAGGACCTATTCTAGATTCTATTTCCAACTTCTCATCCTTGACAGTATTGGATCTTTCCAACTGTCTTATTGAAGGTATGCTTCCTCCCACCATGGCCAATCTTACAACACTTTTCAAGTTGGATCTGTCAATGAACAGGTTTACAGGGAATATCCCGCCATTTGGGGTTAAACATGATTTAGGAGGATCACTTCCTTTGGCCTATATTAATCTTTCCTCCAATTAGTTGAATTGTTCCATTCCCCTCATGTTTATTGTGCATTTGGGAAGCTCGGATATGTGGATTTATGTCGAAACCAATTGAGTGGTGGCATTCTATCCTCTGCGAAAATAAGTTGAACTCCCTTTCATGGTTGGATCTAAGCAACAACAGAACTCACAGGTAAAATCCCTTCACTAGCCAATCTAACGTCCCTGGTTAAGATTTACCTAAGTAATAATATCTTGAATGACACGATTTTGTCTTCAATTGGTAAAATCCTTTCTCTCAAAACCCTTTATCTAAGCGGCAAAAAATTAGAAGGTGTCATCCCCAACAACATTTCAAATCTTTCTAAAATGAAGGTCTTTTCGCTCTCCTCCAATCGGTTAAGTGGAAACCTTTCTGAGTACCACCTTCAAAACCTCTCCAAGATTATTTCTCTGGAAATTTCAAATAGCATGGTGATTTGTGAAAGTCAATCTAACCTAGATTCCAAAAACCTCTTTCAGAACATTGAAATTAAGCTCATGCAACATGGAAGGTGAGTTGCCCGCATTCCTAATAACTCAATATGACATTTCGTATTTGGATTTGTCCAAAAACAGATTAGCGGTACTATTCTAAAGTGGATATGGGATCTCCCTGAACTTTTACTACTCAACCTGTCTTATAATCAGTTTGCAGGGGATTTACCTTCGAAGTTAATGTCACCTAAAAATTGAAATTTTGGACTTGCATGGCAATAACTTAGAAGGTCCGCTTCCGCTTCCTCCTCCCACAGTGGTTGCGTTGGACCTGTCACAAAATCAATTTCGTGCATCCATTTTAGCTAAAATTGGAAAGTATCATCTTATTTATTTTTCCCTCTCCAAGAATAATCTCAACGCTAGCATTTTACCACATCTATGTAAACGAAGGATTATAGAGATTCTCATCTTGTCAAACAACATGCTTGGAGGTAAGAGTCCTGCATGTTTGGGACAATGCTCTACTCTTTAGGTGTTGAACCGCCTTAAAATGTTTGATCTATCAAGCAATAATATAGCTGGTCTTATTCCTCAAGATATAGGATTTCTCATGGGTTTGATCATTCTCAACATTTCAAGAAATAATATCGGTGGTGTCATCCCGGGGTCCATGGGAAATATGGTGGTTTTGGAGTCACTTAAGCTTTCACAAAACCAACTATCTGCAAGTATTCTTGTAGAGTTGTTAAATCTCGCATACCTAAGTTTTCTAGATCTGTCCTATAATAATCTTAAAGGAAGGATACTCTTTGTGAGGGAACTAATTATCAACATTTGAGTTCTCATCCTTCTCAAATAGTATAGGTCTACGTTGTTACCCATTTAACATGAGTTACTTGCCTTCTTCGCTAACGCATAAAAGGACGGCTACACAGAATGAAAGGGTGCCTAAGTAGGGAGAAGGGGAGGGAGGGAATTGACTATTTCATTGTGTTGATGGGGACGAGCTTTGGAATGGGCGTGAGCATAATCATAGCTCCATTGTTGGTTCTGAAGAAACGCAGGAGGAGCTTCTTCGAATCGTTGGACAAAATATTGGTTTGGGTTGTTGACTTTGTCAAATGTTGAGACAAGTTATAGGTTAAACAATTTTACACAAGGAAGAAGACATGCTACCCTCAAAAGAAATTAGGAACTTAAAATTCTTTTATGTACATTGTACCCAAATTGATAAGGTTACCAGAAGGATAGTTCACACTAAATGTAGATGTTAATACATAAATGATAAAACTATCTATTGGGAAGGGCAATTGTCACTTTCTTAGATGGCTCTCTTCGTCATCCTTTCAAAATAGAAAAGTGACTTTCGGAAATTCTAGACACTCACACAATGTTGTAGGTAAGTATTTATCGCTTTCTATAATTTCTTGTTTGAATCACTAACCTATTTGCATGCTTTTGATGTTTATCTAGACCGATATATTGTTATTTTGTAGTAGAACTATGTTATAAACTATCTACACTTGATGATGTTGCTAGGAATTTTGGTGTTTTGAATCCCTACTTCCCGCTTTGCATTTAGATAGGGATAAATAAAATCCTACATGTGTAGTAGTGGTTATAACCAAAGGCTTAAAAATACTTTAACTAACTATCTCTCTTATGGCTTAGGCCATGCATTAGCTTGTTTGGCCACCCATTTATGTTCCTTGTGTGGGTGTGGCATGTTTAATGCAGTTGGCATGTTAAGTTTAACATGGAGGTGGTTTAGTCACCGTGTGAGGTGGCGAGGTTTGTTGAATGGGTCACCGAATGGGAGGTTCATGTGGTTTGCGCTGAGTTAGTTGTCTATGTTTAGTGCCTTGTTGGGAAAGCCATAGAGATAAAGCTACCCGATTTCAAACTATGTCGAGGTGAGGTGGCATCTAGCCAAGCTGACCCAATGCAATATTACAATGCTTGGTAAATAATCCCACATTCAGCCCACAAATGCACATAGTGGTACATATATATACAAAATTATTACAATGATATAATGAATAAATAGTGGAAAAGACACCCCTCTCGATAAAAGTGTGTGGACCCTAGATGAAGGCCCCATCTAAAAAATACTAGGGTCCATCCATTCAAACATGAGTGTCGAACACCGGTGTCCAAAAACCATATTTTTCTCAAATCTTCATGTGCCACTTGTTGATTTATGATTGGTTCACTTGGCATTCGTGCATGCATCCATGTAATCTCATAACTTCCCGTAGTCCCATATTTTTTCCAGTTATCAAAATATTTAAGTGGACAATAACTTTTTCGTATAACCTTCTTTTTTCAAAGTGCTCTTTATATCATTGGGAATCTTTGGTAATGTTATTCCATATTTTAATAGTTTAGGAGAACTTGGGAAAACCTAAAATTCAAAATGTCCTCCAGATCATAGATATCTAATTATAGTTCAATTAGACTTGACATCCTTTCTATGACAATAGTTGACTTGAGTTTATCTCTTTCCAATATACTCGTGTGAGTGATTTTGAGTGCTTCCAAATGTGGGAAGAAATTTCCTATACCTAGTGATAATCTTAAAATATTTAGATAATATCCCCTTAATGAATGTGTAGATATATTTTTGAAGTGTGGGGAGATTTGAATGCCTTTTATGGTAGATTTTGCAATAGGAGTTCATAAGAGTTCTAGGTTGTGCTTCTATTAGAAATGAGGTAAGTTTCACTTACTTATTAATGCTTCCGAATGGGATTTAAGTTCAAAGGCTAATTGAGTAGGTGTAAGTGACATCAAGAATAATGTGTAACAAAAATTTTGGGACCAAAGTGAGCAAGGTAAAAACCATACACTAGGGTCATGATCATATGGTTTTTCATCCCCTATTGTATTTTACCTAAGATTTATAATCTACAATGTAAATTTTGGAAACTAACAAGTGAAGTTCTTATTGTGTTTCATGCATTTAATTCTCACAAACTATTGACATATGAGTGTATAAGATGAAACAAGCTAGACAAGAGACCTAGAGATGTACTGAATGAGAGTGGGCAAAGTGTACTTATTAGAGCAAGAGAGCAATTTCAAAAACAATAGTGTTAAAGAGTAGAATTACCAAATTTGAGTGTCTATATTTTCCCCCTTTGAAGTATAAAATTAAATTACATGATTAAAGGAAAATATACCTAAGTCCGAATACACACTTTTTCATCGCTTGATGTTTATTTATAAGATATATTGGTGTTGACACGCTCCATGATGAAACATGTAAAAAAAATTGCATTCAATGTCCATGATAAAGAATAGAACTTTAAATCACATTTCAAAATATAATGTAAATTTGAAATCTGAAACTTTACGAGTGAAATAAAGAGAAGAAAAACATGGAAGGAGTACACCTGTTCATTTTGTGAAGGGAAGAGTTTTTGTTCTCTTTTTGTACTTGGAAATTTGGATTTGTTGAAATTTTCTAAAGAATTGGGGCTTATCAATCCCCAATTGCGTGGAGGATATGTTGGAGTATTAGGTGTATGGAACCCAACACACGAATTTTGAAGAGTGAAGAAAAATGAAGAGCCAAAACAGCTCATGAAGGAAGAAGACCGTGTATTAAAGTCATTCAAAAACTTTTATATACTCCCCCTTATGTGTAAGAGGAGAGGAAGGAATGCCTACAAAAAAATTATCCACTTTGCTACCTTTCATAACCCCATGGACCACATCATTGTAGATGGATCTAGGACCAATTTTAAAACTTAGGACACACATTACAAAAGAGAATTAACTTCCCCCATCCTCTCCCCATGTGCAACACAACTAAGTAGATATTGAATAAAACTTAAATGTGTTTAAATATAACTGGATAAAGGATACTTGTGCCCCCAATTGATCCAGATAAAGAATTCTAGTGGCGCAACTTCCAGAGACCATAACTTTTGCACCGTAGCTCCGATTGACTCTGTTCAAAAGGCAACGGAAAGCTTGGAATGCGTAGAATGTGATGAGAAGGTGCAAACTTTGTTCAGCAATGTTTGACCCCCGAAATCCACGTTTAAGGGGCCCAAATTGTGATTTTTGTCTTTGCTGCTGTCTAAAAATAGTAAATTCTAAAAATAGTATGTTTCGCAAAATTAGTGCACATGTAAGTCTTGGAAGATGAAACACCTCGTCTCCCTCGAGACTGGTGACCTTCCACATCTTTCTAGGTGTCCTTTCGTATTTATAAAATTATTATAAATACATATGTAACCGGAAGAGGAGATAGACATCTCTTGGCAGAGATAATTGATGTATTTGGAAGTCTTTGAGTAATTTACATCTCTTTTCAGAGATAGTTGTTTTGCAATTCATTTGGCACATTTGTTAATCTGTTCCTTAAGTCTGAAACCCCTCGGTTTTGGATCACCAATATCTCTCAAAATGAAATTGAAACTGAGTGTTGTGTAGAAGAAGGTGTGAAACCTTTCATGCCCATAAAATTGGTATGAACTTAATGATTTTATCTAAAATTGTGCCAAAACCTATACCTATAGGTGAAAATATGAAATTCTTGAGAAAATTGTTGTAACTACCCCCAGAGAAAAACCATAAAAATGGGAAAGGGATGTTTGTATGGTCTTGAAAGTAAGGTATGTTTTTGACCTAGTGTTTTATTTTCTAATTTTTCATGTCAAATGGTATTTCTAAACTATTTTTATATTTTTATGTCTCGTATTCAAAATTATTTCTATGTCTATTGTAGATGTAGAATATACTTACATGAATGCCCCCCTTTTTTAGGTGCGTATGATAAATATTTTGAGTGCACAACTCAAAAGAATATATGCGTAATCATACCTAAGAAGTTTGATAATCTACGTAAAAAACACATAAAGGGATGATGTGGTGGCCACCAAGAAGATTGTGTACCTATAAAGAGAATTTACAGTGTAGTGACCATGACGCAACAAGAGCAATATGAATAATAGTAACAATAATGTCAATAAGAGAACTAATAGTAATCAACAATAGTAATGCATATGTAAGTGAAAATATAATAGTGCAAATAATGTCATGCAAAAGGCTTAAAGCACACCTACAAATATGGGACACCCCTAGTATTTCAAGATAATTAAGGCCCTTGGGCATGTAAACAAGAGATATAATGTCACACAATGAATACATGATGTTATAATAAATATGGGACACTAATGATGTCGCAAGAAAAACAAGGCCCTTAAGCCATAATTAAAGTATCAAACAAGAAACTACACATAAAATAGCAAACATGTATGAAAAACAAGAGTAACATAATGTGATAAAATGACATAACAAGTGAGATATGAAAGAGCATATGAAACCAAAAATACATCAACACCGCACAAGACACATGTGTTAGTCTTGTTAGTTCAAAATATATCGTCTGATACAATACATAAGCAAGTAAACATAATGAGGAAGTGAAAAGGTATTATAATGAAATAATAGCACCTAGTTTGTGTGGAGGAATGCCCCAAAGAAAGTATGTAAGGAACCTTGATAGCTCCCATAAGCATGTATCAAGTTGTATGTCCTGCATCATGTTCAATGCACCACATGAATGCATATGTGTAAAGAAAAATGATATCTATCAAACCAAAGGGATAAACAACATGTATAATGCAAAGTGCTAACAATATGTCGCAATACATTCTTATATGCAACAAAACATTGTCGAACATGTTGGCACATCACCTAGGCAAAGCCTAAGTGTTAGAAGAATAATGGATTGAGGGGGGTGAAGTAGTCCTTAAAATAATTTCAATTCAGATTTCATATTTGCTTATTCAAAACTCATAAACATTCAACCATCCATTAATGTGTGTATACAACAAATAATCACATGTGCAAGAACCATAAGCAAGATAATCAACACAAGACACAAGATATAAGTGGGAAACCCTAAAGGGGAAGAAAACCCACCGAAACACAATCTTATATTGATATGTTTCAAAATTTAGTGAGACACTAACCCCACAAGGAGCACTAACCCCTAGTTTAGTAGAGCTACAACCCTACAAGGAGCACCAACCCCTAATTTTGTGAAGCACCAAATCCACAAGGAGGCTACAACCCCCAAGATGATTAAGCACCCAATCAACCACCTTATGAAGATATGATATCTGATTTTTTTCTACTACAACTAATGGAGACCACTTGGTTCAGCTCGCACTTCTTCAAACCCTCAATCAAACCCTAGGTGTCCAATCCTTCACAAACAAGCTCTTCTTTCACTTCTCAAACCTTCAAACACTTGCACACATACTTGTTGATCTTCCTCAACCTGTAACACACTTTATCCAATGTTGAGCATAGAAAAATGACTAATTCCTAAGAACAAGGTTGATGCATGGGAGAAAAGACACATAAGGGAACGCATGTGGAGAGTAGGGTTTTGTGCGCTATAGACAGGAAAATGATTCCATACGAAGAGTTGACTCTTAGCCGCTTTTCGAGATGAAGGGATAAAGATAGACTTGGAGTGCGGAGCACGTCTTATAGAAAACTTAAAGAATACACAAAGGTTATTTTAGGTGAACAAAAGATTAATCGACATGCATGATTCCAAGATAATAATAGGATCGAACCGAGAGTCAACTCGTAGGAGATCTATTATTAGAGAGATTGCATGCTTTTTGTATTTAGTTTGTAGTAGTGCATGGATATTATTAACATGTAGTTTCTTTTTGGAGATGCATAGGTGGTGAAGGGAAATTCCCCACCGTCATTGTGGGATACTTGATTATCTCATGTTATGAATCTGATATATATGTCCAATCATGCTAACAGATTGAACAAAGTTATATAAAGAGTGATGTGCCAAAGATGCCTTGGGATATTGGTGGTAAAATCTAGGATACATCATTGGTTTTGTTGCGGGATATCTTTAACAATTGTTTTCTAGGATGTTGCGTGATGAAGACGTACTGGGTTGACCTTGGCAAGTATTGAAAAATACTTATACGATTTAGAGGAAGAGTATGCTCATAGATTTAGCACTGGACCTGATTTTAATGCACATGGATGGATTGAACATAATTTGTATGGTGATATTTATGAGATGTTCTCACTATTTCTCCCATAGAGCTCTACGAGTGGCTAGTTTCTTAAGCGTCTAAGATAAATTAGAGATTTTGAACACTTATTTGGATGCAAGAAGAATTCCAAGCTTTGTATGATACATATCTCGATTTAGACGCATATTGTGGATAATTGATTCCATGGTGTTTTGAACAACTAAGTACTAGAGTACGTAGTTTCTAGTTACTCTTGTCTAGAATTTGCTTTGAGTTGTAATTCTTGCACGATCCCGAGAAGATTGTATTTACATGGTATTTTGCTTTGGTGATTAAAATCTTGATCGTGACCCTGGATTTGGAAAAGAAACCTATGACTAGCTAAACCCCACCACGCACGGGGTAGAAGTAGGATTGGTGAAGATGTTGGACCTAGAGGAAGAGAGACAAAGGCAAGAAAGGCGATAAATTTTAATGAAGTGCACGAGAGGGACTTGGAGAAAAAATGAGAAATCATGGAAAATATGGTGTTGCAAAGTGAGATGAATCATGAAGGATTTGGAGCTCACATATAATACGTGGATCTAGAGCATATGGAACTCCCCCATTTGGGAAATAATGGTAGAGAAGGGTGTGCATCTCGAATCTACACGTGACGAAGCCCTTACGTTTAGTTTTCGAATTTTTATGAAAATTAACAAGAAGCAAGCTAGTGTGGGAAATAGAGCTGCAGTAGATAGATTTAATTTGTAGTCAAGTTCGGAGTAAATCAAGTATCATATTCATCTATGGTGTAATCATCATCTATTTTATTTGGAGGTCCGGTCGATGTATATTTATGGCATGCCATCAACACATAACGTAGGTGCGCAAAACATTGGCATAATGTCTGGAAGTAGCACAAATTTACGAATATGGGAGTCCAAAGATAATAGCACAACTATAGGATCACAAGGAAGTGCATCCTTTGGCCTATTGCCTTCTAGAGGGGGAAGATCAGGTGGCTCGGGCACTAGTGGATCTGGTGGTTCCGGAGGTGGAGGTAATAAAGGAGGGAACACATGTTCTAGATATGGTGTGCAAGGTTCGTACCACCCCCAACAAATTTATATGGAAATGTATCTCTGTCTTCTAGAATATATGGGCATAGAAGATGCAACCAATAACATGCATATGTGTTAGATAATATGGCGTGCGAAGGGGATTATAGCTCCAGAGTGCAAGGTAAGTCGATTTCATGCAACTACATTGTAAGGGTGTTTGCATAATTGGTACAAAAAGTTTGACCCTAAATAGACTTGTGTGAAAGGCATTAAGAAGGGAACTACTAAGAGTGTTTGGGAATATGATGCTCGCTTGAGACCCTTCTATCTAAGCTATATTATGATATACATGCAAGCCATCATGCGCAATGGTTCATTAGAAAACTAATCACACCTTTCGAAAGAGCACTTTCGCATAAGATTTACACAGATCCATGTGAGGTACTTGAAGTAGCTCCCCACACTGATGCGGTAGGGAGTGTAGACACAAGAGTGAGCCCATTTTTGGAAGCTCATATTACAACAATGTCTAAACAGATAGAGAAATTTTCGGCTAACTCAACACATGAGACACACAAAGGATTTTATGCACAAATTGTGAGGTAGAGGGACATACTAAGGATAATTTTCCTCGTAAATCAATATGATCCTTCTTGTTGGAGTGTGATATCTGTCACTTGGATCAAAATTCAAGTCGTTTCCCATTTTTGTAATGCGCGATAAGGAAGAATGTGTCCTATTACTGCAAGATTTGTAGGTCTACCACTCATGATACTACAGATTATAGGTTGATTGATCAAATTCATGATGTCATTGACATTGGTGTGTGTCAAACTAGTGTTGTAAATATTTCCAATGAGAAAGGTGAGCATCATGACCATGATCATAATTAAGGGCACTCAACAAGGCTGTGGTGGTAGAGGTCAAGGATATCATGGAGGATTCAGAGGTGAGGTCATGGTGGTGTAAGAAGTTCTTTCCCTCATGGAAATTGCTACACATGTGGGTCCCTTGATCATTATAGGAACAAATGTGCATAGAAAACTATTTTTTCTTTTTGCAAAAAGAACCAAAATTACGAAGAATGCCTAGACTTGTATGAACATTTGAGTAATAAGCATAAACAGGACAAGGGTGTGGGAATGGTTAGAATGCATTGCGATGTGGAAGATCAGTGGATGTCAAAGTTAACACTTTGGATCCCGAGTTGGTACTGTGAATATTTCTACATGCGATGAGGTTGTGCACGCTAGTGAGCTTCCTCAACAAAAGCTTTCCATTACTAAGGAGGAGGTAATACATGCCAACCCCTATGTATTAGAAGGAAGTCTATCAATAAACCATGGAGGTAATTAGAAATATGCAAGGGAGATACAATTTCTAAAGGAACAATCACGGAAGTTGGAGAAAAAGAAAGTAGCCGAGATCTATTAGATGGATGTTTGTGATTTAAAGGAGGTTTGCAAGATGTTGTGACAAGAGAACATTATTCCTTTGTTAGGGAACTGGTTAAAGGGAAACACCCCACATATTAGAGTTGAGCATGAAAGACATATGTTGCATGCTAACCTTCATCCTGATAGTTTGGATTATGATAAGGAGATTACTCTAAATGTCATTAATAATGGCTGGATTTTGAGTAACATCTTAATTGACATAGTTGCGAGAGGTGAATTTTCTCACTTTGGAGGTGTGGATTAAAATGGGAAGACCACCATTGCAGCCATCTTCTAATGTGATGTTTATGAAAAACCAGACTAAAGCCACACCAATTGGAGTTTTGAAGGATGCGTTTATTGCTATCCAGGGGCCAAGTTTACTAGAGACTTTGAGGTCTTAGTGCTTACAAAAGCGAGATAGTTTTCCAAAGATTACTTGGTGCCCTTGGTGTTATGAAAACAATGTTGATCTGTGCTTGAAAAAATGGCATATAAGTTTTGAGAACAAGGAAGAGAGCGCCATCATTCCTTTAATAGGCGAGAAATATGCACCCTATATAGAGCCCTTAAGTGAAGAAGATCTAAATAAAATTTATGTGCGCACCATTAGAGATCCAGAAGCATTTGAGCCATCAAAGGAAGGATTTCTCCAATGGGATGATGCATAGTCTATGAGTGATACTACAAGTGTTGCATGTGATAATTGGGCACATGGGACTTATGAAATGGTTGGGCACGGAGTGAGGAATGTAGTTATGTGCGTGATTAGGCTGCATTGGGTTAGGTGCTTGGCAAGTAACCAAGTACCATGGTATACTTGGTGAGGAGAATCTAGAAATATTCCTACTTGCTATGGAATTTTAGTGGGAATGTCAAGTGGAAAGAAGGAATATGCTAGTTTATACTTTGCACAGACTGGAGTGCGTTGGTGGATGGTTCACAGGGATAATCTTTTGGAGTGGTGAGAGGTGAGAATCACCTTATCTACTAAATTCCACATGAGAAATGTGCCTACTCAGATATGTGAATTTCATGGTAATGATCCTGTTCAACACCACGTTCAGTAGTGTGAGAGACTCTGGAAAGAGGGGCATGAAGCTTTACCACCTTTGTTGTGGGTGCACAAGCTCTATTTCACCTTACGAGGTTACATGCGCACATGGTATGTCTATGCAGAGTTGAATAGAGAGACTGAAATTGGCAATAACTTACTATAGGTATGATCCAGATCTTTGACTATTTTTCCACTAAACCTCTAGTGAATGAGGTGTTACAGGTTATGAAGCGCTTAACTATGAAGGATAGTGCAAATGCTGAGGAGCTCCTTTAGGATTTTTTGGGTGAGTCAAACCGAGAGGCGCGTTTAGAGGTAGAGGAGATAGATGTAGAACAACTTGGGTGTGCTGCTAGAAAAGAGAAGGGTAAGATGATCTATATAGTTGATGATGAAGAGGTGGAGAACTTAGATGTTACACATATAGAGGGTACGCGCAAGGTCTTAGACAAAGTGCAGATGATGAAGAAGGAACATGCCTATCATGAGCCTATAAAGACCAAGAAAGTCAACATTGGAAAAAAATTTGAACCTAAGGAGGACATCATTGGAGATTATTGGTCCGAATCAAGTTGCTAAAATCATTGAACTACTATGTGACTTCCAAGACTTATTCCTAGAGGCTACCATAAATTAAAAGGAGTGTATGAATCATTGGGTGAGATAAGAATAACACTAAAAGATGATGCATTCCCAGGTTAGGAAGAGGTCATACAAGATGAACCATAACCTTCGCATCAAGGTGAAAGAAGAAATTGACAAAATGATGAATTCTAGAATCATTGATCCCTTAGAGGAATATGAATGGGTTAGCCCTATGGTGATCGGTATAAATAAAGATGGAAACATCAAATTTTTGTGGATTATAGGGAATTGAATGCTGCTTGTGTGATTAATCCCTTTCCTACCCCTTTTGTTGAATAAATCTTGGAAGGTGTTGCAGGGTGTGAGATCTAATCCTTCATTGATGGATTCTTTGGATATCACAGTGAGGATAACTAAATAAGATCAAGAGAAAAAAACTTTCACCACTAAGTGGGGAGTTTTTTCATACATGGTTGTGCCCTTTGGATTAAATAATGCGTCGGTAGTATTTTCATGCATTGTTGTACAAATGTTCCAAGACTTTATTCATAAGTTTCGTAGGTTTATTTGGATGATTGGATAGTCTATGGGCTAGTTAAAGGCCATTGTGATAACTTAAGGCTCATGTTTGAGATATGTTGGTAGTTGAGCATCTCTTTAAACATCAATAAGTGTGTGTTTTCCACACCCTTTGGAATTTTTCTAGGACACATCATCTGTAAGGAAGGCTTGCTAGTGGATCCTGCTAAGGTTGTTGTTATTTTGGGCTTAGAGGAACCTACTAGCCAAAGTGAGGTGCATAGATTCTTGGGACATACAAGATATTATAGAAATTTTATCAAAGGATATGCTAAGATTTCGTGCCCCTGGAGGAACTATTGAAATGTAAAGGAAAGTTTTTTTGGGGTGAAGCACAACAACACACGTTTGAGATACTGAAGGGAATGATTACTACAACACCTATTTTGCACTTTCCTTCATGGTCCAAACCTTTTCACATTCATGTAGACACCTCTGGCATGACCATTAGCATGGTATTAGCCCAACCTAGAGAAGGGGTTTTTGATCATCCTATTTTCTTTACGAGTAGGAAATTGACTTTATCAGGACAAAATTACACAATGACAGATCATGAGGCCTTGTATATGATCTACATGTTGCATAAGTTTTGACAGTATTTACTGGCTACCCCACTCATCTTTTATACATACCACATGACATTGAAATACTTAGTAAATAAGACTGTTTTCTAGGGGCACATATGCCGATAGATTCTGCTATTTCAAGAATTTAACTTTACTGTGGTGGTTAAGCTAGGAAAGAGTAATTCTGTCCAAACCATTTATCAAGGATTCAATTAGGTGAGGACATGCAGAGCATTAAAGACACAATTCCGATGTAAAATTGTTCGATTGAACATTACGCCCTCTTACTTAGAGGATATTGTTGTCTCTTTGTGAACATGTGTGGCACTAAAGGAAATGAAGGCTTTAGAGAATAAATAACTTGTTATTCGTGTCATGCCTTACATGTTGATCAATGGAGACTTATACAAACTAGGTTGGGATGAAGTTTTGCGTTGGTGTGTACTTGAGCATGAACGTGAAGAAATTACGAGGAGGCTCATGAGGGTATTACAGGTGGACACTATGCAGGGGATGCCACCACATGAAATATTATATTAGCTAGCCTATGGTGGGAAACATTATACAAGGATTACAAAGAGTATTGTAAGGCATGTGACCACTATCAGTGCCTTGGAAAGCTTGGGCATAGAGATGAAATGCCTTTGAGAGCTATTACTAGTGAAAAACATTTTGAGAAGTGGGAAAATGACTTTGTGGTCCCTAATTCTCCAGTCACGCACAGGACTGGATCATGCTACATTATAAATTATATAGATTATCTTACAAGCTAGGAAGAAATGACACCTACAAAGGATTGCATAACAACTATGGTAACAAGGTTTCTATGGGAAAATATTATCAACATGTATGGATGCCCTCTAAGTTTAACAAGTGATAGGGGTACTCATTTTCTTAATGAGACCATTAGGATACTATTAGATTAATTTATGGTTGCACACCATAAAACAACACCCTATCATCCTTAGGAAAATGGAATTGCTTGAGGCCTTCAACAAGATATTGAGCCATACCTTGACTAAAATTTGTGATGTTGGAAGGAAAGACTGGGATGATAAAGTCTTTGTTATTCTTTGGCATATAAGACAACCTACAAGAGGTTGAATAAGGCCACACCCTTTTAGCTGGTGTTTAGCACAAATGCTATTCTACCAATGGAATTCATGTTACCATCCCTGCGTATTACATGTGCAGGAGGTTTAGTTGATGAGAAAATACTTGAAAACGTATTGATAAACTAATGCAACTAGATGAAAGACGCGTTATAATATAAGATGGAGTCGAAGCAAGAAAAGGGCAGGAAGAAGGCATGTCATGATAGGAACATTAAGGATAAGAAGCTTGAGGTTGGGAAGATGGTACTTCTGTATGATTCAAAGTTTTTGCACTACCCTAGAAATTTGAAGGTGCATTGATTGGGACCGTATGTTATAATGTATATACTTGATCCAGCGCTTGTCATTTGGAGGTGCTAGATGGAACATGGTTTCCTAGTTACTTCAACAGAGTAGGTTGAAGCCCTACTATAAATAAGTCTTCTTGGTGTTTGTAATAAGGTAATATTGCCACTTAGATTAGATTTCCTTAATGCATTCCCTTTATATGTGTTTCCTTCATAGTTAAGCTACGCTTTGCCAATTTAGTTCAAGAGTGTTTTGTGTAGTAAGCGCTTGTGTGCCGAAGATTATTACTATCCAAGTTTTTTTCATACACGAGGACCGTGCATACCCTTAGTGTGGGGTAGGATGTAAAAAAATATGCGTATAAAGGTTGATGTTACTAAATGGCTCGGGAAAAACAAAATCATCGATCAAGTAGTTCTAAATATACGAAGGGCGCGCATGGCGGTGGTGATAAAGGTTGTCGAAAATAACATGTGCGGGAGATGGTGATAATAAGGATGATGCCAAGAATAAAATCCATGTGTAGTGTTGAGCGCGCAAAGAAAGGTAAGGTAGGAAACGGAATGAAAAACTACTTAGAATAGGACACATTAGTTGATGTACTTCAGCGAAGGGAACGCGTGCAAGGAGGTTTGTGGTCAGTGTAGTTTTGCATGCCGAAAGGCTACTAAGGGTTACACATGGTTCAAGACATGAAGGAAACGCACTCAAGAATCCAAATTTATTGTGAATAAAGATAATTGTAGGTGGCATGGTAATTAATGTGGTAAAAAGCAAAAACTATAAAAGGGGAGTTAGGGTAAGTTATTTTTACCTTGCGATAACTTGTGAAAGAGATCTTATGAAATAGGGAATCCTTGTGAGTTGGTGTGAATGATCGATTGCAAAGAATGAAAAATTGTGAACCGATTGTTGAGAATGGACACGACCATGCACAGGATAAGTTTATGAAAGGAGACTATGGGTTTGTATGTTGTTGCGTGAGAAAAAACAAGTTTTTGGTTAGGTTTTGAAGAACTAGGGCACAAATTGTAGAGGTGCACAAGAGCAGGTTCTAATTTAAGTTTGAAGCATTATAAGAAGCAAGCACAAGGTAGAAATAATCAATCACTCGCCAAAGGAGAATGACACCAAGGAGAGGATCAACCATTTCACCTAAAAAGAAGGGTAAGGGAAAACTAGTTGCGATGACAAGTTTTAACGAAGAATAGTATTCGAGATTCAATACCCAGATGGGGTATTGATGGGAAAGGAGTGGGTATCCCATGTGCACAAAATGGTTATAAGTGATTATAACCATTAAATGGATACAACTAAGAATGAATTGGCATTAGAACTGGTTCGCCCCATGGGAGAAAGAACAAAAGATTAAAAACCAAGTGTATGCTAACTCAATGAAGAAGGCTTTGAAGAAGGTTGGACTTCTTCTACTATATGAGATACCATTCTTTGATAATTCAAGAGATTATACCACTGGCTTATGTCACACCTACACGAGGACTAATTTTACTTCGTTGGGAGGAGGATGCACATAAATCCACAACTAATCTCAAGGTTCACTGGACTCATTTGCAATGGAGAGTAAATTGATGATGACTTGGGAAACAAGGATATTGTCAAAGAAAAAAGCTGAGTATGAATATAAGAAGGGTGGTCGTGCCTTTGATATTTTGAAGATCAGTAACCCAGTCATGAAGATGGTTGCGCACCTACTTACAAAATCAAGCGAGAAAAGAGCGTTGGACCCAAGTCAGCAAAAGGTGGTTAAATGTTTGCAAGAAGATTTCAGAGGGGACCATATATAACATCTTGAACTTCATTGATAAGTACATCATTGATGTCGCATGGGATGGGGATACGAAAATTTATGGTAATATTTTACTTACCATTGTTTTTTTGAGATTGGAGTGCCCGATGGGCCAAATAGTAACATATGGGAGTACCCGGATGAAGATCCCTCTTTAGTAAAGAGGTTTGCGGCATATACTTGTGAGACACTGACCCCACTCTACAAAGTGTGCTTAGATAAATGGTACAGTGCATGCGCAATGCCTTCGGTGCGTAATGGAGGATCCCAGGCAACTATCAACTTTGGTGAAGGATTAAGCATAATTTACGGTGTACTAGCAATTCTACATTGGAATATTTATGTTGAATGATGACACCAAGATTCGATGGTGAAAGTTATAATTTTCCTTCTAGAACTGTACTTATAGTTTGTTGTTAATAGGTTCAAGGAGGCTAAGAAATTAAGGTTGGATCTAAATTAAGTGGACTAGGAGCACCGCAGTGCATTGCGTCGAACACTTGTGTATCTAAAAAATGTGCGTATGTAGAGAATTATGTCTCCAATGACATAAAATTTCTCAGCTCATCACTTTGCCGATTACATGGATAGATGCAACGAGTATACATTCATTTACGACCAAAATTTGAGAATGGTGCATATGTGGAGGAGGATTTTTGTATCTCCCAAGATCCTGCAGGGAAAAAGAATGTAGAAGTGAAGAAGATAGATAAGGTGGAAACTCTATCAAGTAGGGCACTAAGTGTGCGCGTGGGTTAGATCACGTGGGCACAAGAAATAACATGAACAAGTACTTATACTTGTCGGAAAAGGTCCCCAGAGAAGAAGTAGTCTCCGGTGACAAATAAGAAAAGGGTGATGTAGGGTTCCAACTCCAAGAAGATGGAGAGCCTATGGAACGAGGATACAAAGGGAGAGGAATAAGAGCGAGAACATGAGAAGATCCCTCCTGTTGTTAACGTATATGATTCAAATGAGGAGAAGAGTGTGCATTTGGAGGATGCTCAAGAGGTAGAAGGAGATGAAGAAGTGGGAACGAATGTGTAGGATACAAAACACATCCCGAATAAGAGACAAAGACCTTGGTGGAGCAGAATTTATAGATATCATTCAGAACCTAGTTAAGAAGGAGGTAGAAAGAATCATAGATGAACTAGAGGACAAGGAAAAGGCTGTAAGTGTTGGAGTAGATACAAGTTTGGCAATGGGATTTCCTAAGGTAGCGCACACAAGTGGAAGACACACGTCCACCCAACAAAGGCATATAATGTCTTATGATGCAAATCTTATGAAAATATAACATGCGTCACTACTAGAGTATAGTTACAGTGGACCAAATTTTTCTGTTGGTCACCTTTTGATAAGGAGAGTGTGTACCCGCACATAAGAAAAATGTTGTCCTAGACCTTTGAATCCCATGTCGATGAGCTAGAATTTGAAGTTAATGTAGGAGTGTTGCTAGATACATGTACTTCACCGATTTCCATAGACGTAAATCTAATTATTGATTTAGATAAATTAACTGATGAATAGGCGTGTAATGCAATGAATAAGATATCGGTGGAAGTGGAGGCTAGGATCTTTGGGAGGAATAACACAATAAAATATTTGGAACAGAGATGGACAAGAATAAAAAAGAAATAATTGTGCGAGATAAAGAAATAAAGGAGAAGGAAAAAATAATTGGGAAATTAAAACTTGAATTGAGGGAGGAGAAAGGAAGGTTGCACGAAGTATACAAGGAGGTAGAGTTGATCTCATACTCAATTATCATAGTGCGCCCGGATTTGTCCCCCCTACACAAAATTATGAATCAACCTTCTACTTCCTAGAAGACTTGAAACATATTCTCACGGTGCAAAAGAAACCCCTAAAGACTTTGGATTCGGAAGAGAAAGTTATGACACAACCAAAAAAGTATGAAAAATCACAAATTGAGACAACCATAACTTGTTATACCGAGCTTCTTGCTTCAGTAAAAACCATGGCTCATTTGGACAAAGCTGTCTATGATAACTATGAAGATAGAGATATAGTGGAAAGTGTGTTGGTTGCCATGCATGAGGCATATTTGAAAGAGTTATAGTCCAAGAACAAAGGAAATCATGAAGAATGTTACAAGATATTGGTTCCAGAGAGAAAAGGACTGAGACCATTAAATGTTTGAGGGCCACTATGAAGAATAAAATAGAGGAAGTATATCCCTAGGTGACGCATAGGATGGATGCACTAACAAGACCTTAGAGTATCTCGGCATATAAGGGAATGTGTGCAGAGAGCGAGGTTTTGTGTGCTATAGATAGGAAAAGGATTATGCACGTAAGGAGTTGAAACTTATCTAATTTTGGGATGAAGGCCTAAATATAGACTTGAAGTGCGGAGCACGTCTTCTAGAAGACTTGAAGAATACACAAAGGCTATTTTAGGTGAACAGAAGATTAATCAACATGCACGATTCCAAGATAATAATAAGATCTAAACTGAGAGTCAATTGTAGGAGATCTATTGTTAGAGAGATTACATGATTTTTTAATTTAGTTTGTAGTGGCGCATGACTATTATTATCATGTGGCCTATTTTTGGATATGGATAGGTGGTGAAGGGCAAGTCCTCACCCCTATATATATGTGTAATCTGCATAGGTTTTATAGAACCACTTTTTGTATTAGAGTTATACTATTGGTTTGAATGTGCACATGACTCATGGTGACACTCAAATGTATGTGAACAACTTCTGTGTTTTGCAGTATTAATATAATGGATCTTATTGGCTGGATATTGGTGTTGGACATAACTGAGCATGGATCTTGTATGGTAAATCTGATTATAGTAATTGTTTAGTTATTCTTTCATATGGTTAAGATCTAGATCTGGTTTATGCACTGTGGAATACTTGATTATCTGTTATGGATCTGAAATATATGTTCAATCATGCTAACATATTGAATAAGCTTCTCTAAAGAGGCACTTGGTACACTTGCGCACTTTAGGTGAGTGCTCAGTTTAGGCTAAGTGATTTGCTAGCGCACCTTGGGAAATTGGTGGTAAAATATAGGATACCTCATCTAACCTCAATTCATGATTTAAAACATGTAAATCTCTTAGACATAGGTCGCACTCTTGCACACACTCACACTCAACTAGCTCCAAAAAGCACCCAAAACAATGCTTTTATAAGCTCTTCTTCATTTAAAATTCAAACACAAACCTTTTCCCTCCTTTTTATCAATCCATGCATCATAAAAACATCCCAAATTCAAAACATAATAGTCACAAGTTACCCAAGTAGGTTGGCCTAGCCAAAAACAACATTTCATGCTCCAAAAATGGTCAAATCTCATGGGCACAAAGATAAAAATTCCTAACATCAAAACCATACTTATTCATGACCCATAAATCACCACACATGTTTAAATTAACATTTAAACATCATATATGGTTTTAATTTATCGCAACCAATAAAATTACTTCATTTAATGTGCATGTCAAACCGTTGTTTCCTACACATTTCAAGACCTTGGAAACTTCATTATGCCACCAAATCACTTAAAATTAAAAAACGATGCCATGTAACAAATTTATGGAAATTACAGAACCTTTAGAACAATTCTAAGCAAGTTATAATACTTTAAACAATTACTGCTCAAACTATAGTCACTTTTGTCTTCACCAAATCCAACTACCCAAAAAGTTGTTTTCAAATATCAGCTGATAAAAATTTTTATAGGAACATTCAAGACCTATAAATGGATTCATTAGATGCAAAATTCATCCCTTGTCACATTCCAAGTGTTATAAATCATAACCTAACCCACATCATGCTTCAAAAAACTCAAAACTTCTAGCAAATCATGTCATGTCTTGCATTGGAAAAAATATTTATATCTCAATATTGACCTAGAAACCATATAACATATCATCATAATGAGAAAAAAATAATATCAATAGAAATATATCTGATTCTTCCTTCTAACACAACTTGAATAATCTCCAAAATCCACCTGTAGCTCCAGATTATGCCCATTTTACTGAACACTACTTTTTATGGCCTCAAAACTACCCTTTGACCAGTCAACCTGAATGGAGCTCATTTGACCATGTACCTACATCAATTTTTCATGAAACCTATTTGGAAATCAATATCAACTCACATACATTCCATAATGTCAATTTAGCATGTAACTCCTTTAGACAACCTTGTCCCAAAACACTCTTCTTTAGAAACTGACTTGTTTGAGTGGGGCCCACTCATCACCATGACCTATACCATTAATTTATGGAAATATTAAGGATTCCTCTACACATTTAAATCATCATCCAATCACTACAAATCAATTCTATCCACTTAGGAAGAGTTTCTTGCATACCGCTTTCAAGCTAGGGTTTCAAACTCATAAATAGTTATTTTCCTTCGTTCATAAAAACTTGACAATTAAATGATCTCATTATTTTTGTGAAACCTTATGGAATAAATTTATAAACATCCATGAAATCCAAAAGGTTCCATACAAAGTACATGATTTAGGGTGAGCATTAGAAGATCAAATTCGAGCATGAAATGCACTAGTTCTTGATCATGTTTCACCAAAACTGACATATCTTGCAAAATTTACATCATGACATCCTTAAATTTTTCTCAAAGAATAGGAAACATCACACTAAAATCTGTAATCATCAAAATTTCATCAACATCTATCAAACTCTCCATACTGTCTCATTTACATAGCTTCACATTATGGTTTTACACTTTGTAGGCTAGGTTCAACTGAAAGAATGTTATAAATCATCATAAAATCACTTAAAATGACCCAAACATACTTGGTATACCATAATACACCTGAATACATGCATAAATGAGCTCATATGGCTCCATAACTCAATCTCATACCTCCTAACATCCATGCCTTCTCTAAATGA